>CM073143.1:30806552-31406552 GCA_037039145.1 Fundulus diaphanus
TTTGAACTTTAATGTACCTAATGCTGATTATTCATTGAATCATTTGAATTTAAATATTTAAAATACTTTCACAGCAAAAATTATATGCGATTAATTTAGATTAATTAATTACAGAGTATGTAATTAATTAGATTAATTTTTTTAATCGATTGACAGCCCTAATATATATACATATATATTACCAGAGAAGTGGCTATTTTGTCAAATAAACGAAAACGAAGAAAAGTCATTTGATGAAGTCTTGTTTCCTCTGGAGGATTGTAAACGGGCTTGAGGCATGTGTTTAGTCTTGTGCACGTCGAGGGTTTCTCACTGGGAAGAAATGGTTGGGGGTGGGGCTTACAGTTCAGACTAACCCATTCTCCTCACTCATTATTCAAATTTGTGCAAAATGAGGTACAGTTCCTTTAAACAGAAAATACAGAAGGTCTGGAGAAGCTGCAGTGTCCACTGCTCAGGTGGGATAATTGCTTGACAGGACAACTGTTACCTCGAGGTCCTACTGAATGTAGAAGCGCCACAGTGTGGCTGCACCGTGCCTTAGTCAGAGTGGTTTCACTTGGTGTGCAATGGCGCATTTCTGAAGCGTCCCAGATGCACTGGCGCTCGCTGCTTCTCTAAAATACGCAACTGTTTTATTTTTGCTGCTCGCTGCACCGACTCCAAGTCAACTTAGAGCAGGGCGGATCGTTCAGGCAGGAAGTCAGTTGATGAAAAGCATAGTGGATCCAGTCGAGTTTACAAGTAAGACATGTGCAGACTTTGGATCGCATTTTACTCAGAAGCATCAATATGTCATTACCTGCGACTTCAGCACCAAGCCACCAGAGGATCTCACCTGATACTTGACACCATGGATGGCGCTCCGCTCTAATAACACTCCCGGTGGAATAGGGTGTGTGGAAGGAAGTGCAGCCACACCACTTTCACATTCAGCAGAACCCCGGGGTGAGTCATTGTCTCCAAAAATCTGGACTTTGGAAAAGAAGATAGTAAGCCATGGTTGGTCCAATGTGTAGCAAATAGCAGACATTTGGAAGAAGGTGTGCATAATATCTGAAACAAAAATGTCATTTTTGGCCTCCACGGAAAACATATTGTTTTAGAGAACACAAAATTCACAACACTCTGAACACACTAATCCTACAATTTATCATGGTGGTGGTATAGATGCTTTTCTTCAGAGTTGATGATAAGTTGGACAGGCCGTTAAGCAGCTGCAAAGGACTGGGGTGTTGGATTGACTGTCCAGTTACACAGTGGTCCTAAACATAGGAGGGACAGCTGCGATGGATTCATTTGTTAGAATGGTCCAGTCAAAGTCCATACCTAAATTCAGTTGAGAATCTGTCGTAAAGCTTGAAAATAGCTGTTCACAGCGCTCCATCCAGTCTGACTGAGCTTTAGCTGCTGTATTTTGTTGAGAGACCCGTTGCTTTCAAACATGAGCCCGAGTTAGAGAAGTGCAGTAATGCAAATTCTGTAATGTTTCCCCCTGCTTTGTGAAATCATTCTGAAAGAACACATGGCAATTTTGGTGCGCCTAATAATCTCAGAGGAAGGCTTTTATCAACACAGTTTTACATTTCAGAGAGCATTTTGCCCGGCACCTAAATTATGTAATGTTACTTTCTTCAGAACAGGTTGCAACTGAAGCTAACTTTTAAAGTTACATTAGCAGTTTAGAATTATGTTTCACTAGAGTGTGTGAATGTCTCTGGTCTAGCTGTCAGCTCTGAAAGAAAAAGCACCACAGTGCCCATTATGTAGACACCTGTAATAAACAACGGAGAGGGGAAAGGTTGGCATGACACACCTGAAAGCAGCTTAAAGCTCACACGCCTGACTGAAAATCTGTGCCTTCTCTCATCGACCTTAATACTTCCGTTTCTATCTTAGTCAAACGCCGTGTCACCGATCAGCCCCTAAACCCCACATCTATCATCCTGTTCACACTGTTTTCATCAGTTTCTCAATCAGCAGAGGCACTTTGATCGATATCCCGTTAGGGCTGTCGAGAAGGATTTTCCACTGAAGTCACAAAAAAAAATTCAGCGGCCTTTGTGTTAACAAGAGATGTGGTTTTCCCAGAGATGTTATCAGAATGACCCGTCTTTTACCTTGACATAGACAGCAGAAGCCTTGTAGATTTGTGTGAAAAAGTATTGACCCCCTGACACATTTCTTTAGTTTTTCTCTCACACTTAGCCACATAACCTGATTAAATACAAAAGGTGGTTTTGAAATGTTTGCATTTAATAATGCAAATAATTATTCAAACCAACCTGTCCTTATGCAAAAAAGTAATCACCCCCTTAAACTTCATAACTGGCTGTCAGTGAGCTTTTTTGCCAAACTCTGAAGGACTCCATGTCTGAACTCCAAGATGGTCACCGCTACTTACCCAGAAGAACGGCAAAAGTCACCTCCAATTTGCTAATGGCTATTGAAGATAAACCAAAGAGTTTTGAGTGATGAATCCAAACTGCAACTTTTTGGGTCAATGGAGGAGGTCTGGAGGAGGAAGAATGACACATATTTGGGGAAAAAAACACTAGGATAACAATCAAGCATGGTGGTGGCTCAGTGAACCAAGTAGAAATTATGGGAGAAAATGTAATGTCGCCTGTGAGGAATCTGAACCTTGGACCTTCAAACAGGACAAGGAGACCAATCATATTTCAAAGTCCACCAAGCCCTGGCTTCAGAAGAAGACCTGGAAGATACTAGAGTGGCCTTCCTTGAGTTCTACAGCAAATGTCTGCTGGGGTTTGAAAAAGGTAGGATGCAGAACAAACCCAGTAAGATCCATCATTATTAAAGGTGCCATGACATCACTGTATAAACACTTTCATGTAGTTGATATTGCTACATATGTAAATTCTCCAAATATTAATAATAATAAAAAAACACCAGCTTGTTGTTTTGTCAGGCTAAATTTACCTACTCAGTATGGGAGACAGGATTAATCACATACAGCTTTACCTAATTGTCTTCTCTCTGATTGGCGGGGATCCTGCGGCTGTGAAGGCAGCTCCAGCTCGCCGCTGGCTGCCAGCTCCCGTTCACCACAGGGGAGAGCTGACTCCCCCCGCCGCGACAGAAAAATCACGCAGCTGGCAGCAGTTTGGTGTCAGTCAGCCGGATTTTTATGGGTAATGACAGTATTGTGGTCGCCACCTTCTTTGTCGGTACAGGCATTTTTTTATCCAAAATCTGTTTGTTCGAAAACTCAGACTAAATGATCTTCAGCCACTCTTCTGTGATTCTCTCATCTTTTGGGAGTGACTGCTGTGACGTTAGTTTGAGGTTGAATACTGGCAGCATTTGGGTCCTGTTCGAGCCGATACAGGGAGGCTGATCTGGGGCTGCAGTCTGCACGTTTCTCCGCCATCCTCCTCTCAACTGGAGCAGTCAGACATGCTAGCACGAATAACGACTGGTGCATCAGCTAGGAGGTGAGGGGAGGGGTGAACGCTGTTTGTTAGATGGTGTGCTCTGATTGGAGAATATGAATTACATAGAAAATAACCTACGTAGAAAGATAACCCGTTTTCTGATCTGGCCGTTTTTGAGCAAAGCAACAAAGCTGACCGCCCCTGAGCAAGTCCTTTGGTATTCAGTTCAGATATTAACATGGCCTCATCAGTGCACATCAGATCATATTTTACCCTCAAAACCTCAGAAAAATTTAATTTGTTGTCATGGCCCCTTTAAGGCCTTTGCTTAAGAGGAGTGGGCTAAGATTCATAGACCCTGCCAGGAACTGCTGTCTGGCTGTGAATCATGTTTACAGCAGGTAATAATCACAAAGTGTGTATATTCCATCAGTATATCTATTTTTACTGCAGTGATGGAATGATTTTAGGCACTCCTATATTTCTTAAGGCAATCTGTAAACATCTGAACAACTTGCTAGAAAACAAGAATGCAAACTGTTGACCAACCCTGACACACAAACCTTCCTTATAAGTTTTTCTAAACAGTGTTTAAAGTATTTAAACATGTGACTTAAAATATGTTTCATTTTAAATGTCTGTCCTAGAAAAAAACAAACCAAGTACAGCTCCAATATGTCCTTGAAAGTTAAAGGATATTAATTTTGTTTGTGACCTCTTTACTGTTTCTCTTATAATAACATTTTATTTTGATGGGAGAGAATAATGAACAAGGCAGCTTTCTGAGAATTATTTTTTGACAGGTTCATTTTTGACCTGAAACTCAGTCCAGGTTTGATTTATGACATTCTCAATGGTTGTTTTTACTGTATATTCTAAACCATCTCAATGATGGATGTTGCTCAGCCTTCTGTTAGAGGGCATTCGGTGGGGATGTCCTCTGGGAGAAGTGCTGTTGCACTGCGGGTGTTTATGTCCAGCTATTTTAAGCTGTTAAAGCAAAGATATTGCATGCAGGTAAAGAAGAGGATAGCGGTGCAATCAAAAGAAGAGGTGTAAAGGTGAACTAGCTTTATGGAGGTTCAGCTTCTTTGGGCTTTTATCCAGCTCCACAAAGTCAGCTGCCGGTGGTCATTTTCAAGGGTCAAATGCTTAACAGCTTTTCCATACACCCACAGTTCCTTTTCACATTTTGTCACAATACAGCCCCAACCATCTGCCTGTTTTATTTAAATTTCATGAAATAGAGTGACACTACATAACACAAAAGTTGTGAGGTAAATGGAAAAAGATGCATGGGCTAGAAAATATTTTACAAATAAAAAGTCATTTCTTCCTCCAGTCCCGTTTATTTTGATAACCTTAAATAAAAAGTACAACCAACTGATCTCATAAGTCACAATTATGGCTAAGATCAACCTGTGTGTGATGTAATCTTTGTATAAATCCAGTTCAGTGAAGACCTCAGAAATAAAAAAACCATTAGGTAGCAAACAGCTTGTTGACGATGGAGGAAAACACTATACAGCTCACATCGAACAGTGTAGAGAAGTTGAAGGTAGGTTAGGTCATAACATAACGTCCTAAGCTTTAAACATCTCACAGAAATCTGTTCAAGACATCATGGAAAAAGTATGGATCATCTGCAAACCTACCAGATGGTGGGACCATCATGCTGTGGGGAAGCTTTTCTACAACACGGACAGAGAAGCTAGTCAAAGTTGATGAACGTATGAATGAGGCAAAAAATGAGACAATACTAAAAGAAAACCTGTTAGAGGCTACAAAATGTTGAGACTTGGCCATGGCTTAACATACCAGCAGAAAGATTATTACTTATAACTGTCAGGATTCTGCAGGCCGTGCTGTCTGCGCGGCCTGTTCTCTACTAACTCTCCTCCACAGGTGACTGTAGTTGACAGGTGGGCGTGGCCCGCACCTGCAGCTGGTTTCGACAGCTCCGGTGGAGGTTTAAAAGGAGCGCTCAGTCAGCTGAAGGATGCCGGAGTGTTAAAACGTAGTGGTACGCTTAGTGGCCACTGTCCTGTCGACAGTTCTCTGTTCCTGTGAATCTGATACTACAGATTCAAGTTCTAACCTTTGTCTCCTGTTTCTCACAGTTCGTTCGTGCTTTGGATTACTCACCCGTCTTGTCTCCGTACGCTGAATACTGGTTCCTGAATCCCTGCCGCTCAGGTTCTGCTCTGGTATTCCCCTCGAGCCCTCTTGGTATTACCAAGCAGGACAAGAGTTCCCTTTCTGGATTCACTCAGGTTCCTTCAGCTGCTCTCACTGCTTGCTCTCCGCTGTGGCGCTGCTCGGGCTCCCCGCCTATGTTCCACCAGCCAGCTAAGCTGTCGCTCAGTCACCTAATTCCATCAGAGGTAGAGAACCGTAGAGTTCATACTTCCATTCATCCTCCCCGGATAGGTTCTCCAAGTTTGGCGGTAAGCTGAGCTACAATAGTGTAAATCCCCGCACTAAAACCCGAGTTAATCTGTTTCCTTTTTCCTCCCGCAGCGCTTCCCACCCTGACGTTCCGTTTTCCGCCCGTGGCTCACTACGTGAGCTCTTATTTAGCCAAATAAACATCTTTAACTGCTTTTTGTCTCCCGACTGTGTTCTGCATGTGGGCCAAACACCTAAAAACCATGACAATAACATATTAGTTCTTACTTTGTACTCAGTTTCTTAGTTCACTCCATTCCTTGAGAATTACAGTTTCCTTGCCTTAGGTTAGTACTTGTCCTTCCCCTGGATTCATTGTTTCTGTGTATCTCTTTTTAGCTCTTCCATGTTAATTAACCTCCCTTCCTTGGTCTCCCTGCACACCCTTCCTTCTCAGCTGCTCCACACATCCCCTAACAGACACAGCTGTAGTCCATGTCATTTACCCCACCTCCCCACAGAATATTGGCTCTTTGGTTTTCTTAGTTCTTTGCTGGCATTCAATAAGAAACATAAAAAATACTTTGTACAACAACAAATAATTTAGAGTTAATTTAGAGTTCCTTTCTAATACTTCCAACAAGATTTCACACCAGAATAGCCAAACCATTGAAAAATTGTTTACCAGACATGATCTTGTTTGCCATGGTCCATATAGTAACAAGATTGTGGGTCATATATGTCTAGATATCTTTCAAACTTAAAAAACCTCAACCTCAAAAATAAAACAACCATTTTCCCAGCAGAAATTGTGCTACAGTACAACCATAAATAAGAGAAGAGCAGCTACAGAAGGCAGAATGTAATTGCATTTGCTTTAGCTTCTATTGAAGAGTGTGCATGTACCTCAATAGAACAGGTTCTAATAGCATGTGCCTTGGAACATGGGCTGGGGACCAGACACCGCTGGTGTGAGTTGTTTTATAGAAAATAATGGCATATTTCTTCACACGTCTACTTGGTTGAATGTGTTTTGCACTTCAGCTTCCTATCGACCCATCACATATGAGGGTACAAAATCAGCTAGTTCTGGTAAGTGGCCTATTACTCTGTGCATCCCATTCCCCCATAACACCATCCTAATCTTCAGTTATTTCAATGCTATTTCTTAAGGGAACATTGCTGTCGTTCCCGATCGCTTACACTTTGCTATAAAATCACTGACAGTTGACTGGAATATTTAGGACGAGGAACTTTCACGACTGCACTTGTTGTACAGGTGGCATCCTATCACAGAACCACTCTGGAGTTCACTGAGCTCCGTAGAGCGACCCACTCTTTCACAAATGTTTGTAGAAACAGTCTGCGTGCCAAGGTTCTTGATTTTATACACCTGTGGCCATGGAAGTGATTGGAACACCTGAGTCGGTTTATCTGGATGGGTGAGCGAATAAATGTTGCTATATATGGTGTGTGTACCACTCTAATGAATTCTGAGAGTTTTCCCCTCTTTCTTTCAAAGTTGCATCTGCATTTTTACAACACCGGTTTAGCAAAGGAAAAATGTTTTTATTTAAACCGTAGAAAGCCTTACGAAATATAAAAGCTGGAAAACAGAAACAGCAGGGAAAAAGAAAGGTTGACAGGGTTGGAGAATGGCGTCAAAGAACAGAAGTGCAAAGCAATGTGCTGTGTTTACAGCACAGACAGCATGTGGTGTATATCACTACTGCTGATGATCAAACTACATGTTAACCACAGTTGGCGACAGTGTGCACAGGATTAGCTCTGAAAATATGGTCCAGTAAGCAATTTACCAATCACAACTTATTTCCGATTGGCAGGCTTTTCTTTTCCCCTGCTGAAACTGATTTCTCTTAAGGAACAATAAGAACAGCACTCCCACAGACGTGTCTCATCATGTCCTAGAAAATACGGTCTCCTCTCAATTACTGTTTTACATCTCTGTGCTCCTGGTGCCACAAAGATTGTGGAAATATCCAATTTTGACTTAGTATCTTTCGCTGATAGGATAAAGATTGTATTTTTGAATTTCAAAAAAACTGGAAGTCTAACTATAATTCGGGTGTTTCAGGTGAACAGATCATCTCTCTGTGCATTCCTGACAATGGGGACACCACATGCTTGCTGGGGCAGAGCAAGAAATTTCTTAATCCACGTGAAAGCAGCAAAAATCAGCACCCAAGTGAGATTTTGTGGATGGCATGAGTAAAAGAGAATTGTAGAGAGTATATAGTCTTGTCTGATTCAAAACACAATGATAAAAGCAACAAGTTTCAACACTGAGAAGTCAAATCAATACTAGACCTGAGCTCATGATCATTATCGAGTGGAGGCAAAAAAAGGATTAAGGAGCTATTTAAAAGAAAACATTTCCTGCAGGAGACCTTTCTACACGGGTCTATTGGCTGGTCATTTCCTACAGCTGAAATCTTAGGCAGGTGCAAATCCTTTTGCTGCTTTTATACCTTTATACCGCTGCAGTTTTTTTCTTTAATTTTCCAACGTCTTCCAGAATGAAAAAGAGCTGCCTGCTACAGGACCTCAGTTCATACCGTCCTTGGGGATGTTTGATGGTCACAGGTGTTAACCACCAGTCCTCACAGGCTTGCATCTTCCAATTTGTAGATATGTCTTTCAATCAACCCACCATATTCACATAATTAGGATTCTCTTGTTGAGTACATGAGGAGGTAATCCAGTCCTTTGATCCAGGTGTGTTGGACTTTGAAGACATCAGAAAGTTGCAGGACTCCAGCCCTTGAGGACTGCAGTTTGACACCAGCCAGCTTCACAGAGGCACATCAAGCATTAGGCAGAGATGGTGACTCGTACTGGAGACTCGACCTAGACTTGTACCCTAAGGACTTGAGCCTTGGCTTGTACTCTTAGTCTGAGATTCAAATCTTATTAACAGTTTTGATTACATGTAATGAAGTGAAAGGAAGCAAGTATGTGCTACAGACTGCAGCTGCTGCAAATGCTTTACTCTGAAATGATGCGGTTGACTATGTGCCAGTGATGTTGTATGGGTTAATGCTTCATCATCTGTGCATGTTAGCGGTAAATTTATAATAATGACCACATGAATGTCTCTCCAGCTGAACACCATTATTATTTGCGTAGTTTCAGAGCAACAATAAACGTAGCTTCAACATTACAACGAGACCTCCGGCTAAGGATATTGAAATAAGAGCAATTCCCCGGGTGCCGGACAGTAACAACCCACTGCTGCCTGAGTGCAGGGTTAAATGCAAAGGACAAATTTCATTGGCATTTATATTACAATGACAAATAAAGATATTAATAATAATTATTATTATCAACATGCTTTAAGTACATAGGAACAGCTTTAGGCTGGCTTAAATCTTACTGGTCCAACAGGTTCCAGTTTGTTCATGTTAACAATAAATCCTTTTCATGCTTCAGGATTACTTTTGCAGTACCACAGGGTTAATTTGGACAGAGACTTGGAGACCAGATCCAGACTGGCCTGCCTACTTGAGGGAGCAAGAAATGAGGATGCCTGCACCTACCAGGAAAACTGGAGGCCAGATTTGGATGTGCTGAGCCTACCGCTCAACACATCCAAATCCATTGGAATCAGCTATAATTCAGCACGGATGTAATAAAATCAGATGGTGCCCTCCAGCTGTTGTTGACACAACAACTGCTCTGGCTTCTTCAATAATTCAGGTTGAACATATAATCCCCCCCCCCCCACGTGCTTAAAGTGAATAATGGAAAGGCGTGAAAAAATTTGGAAAATAATATAATGTGCTTAATTATCCTCACAACTGAATACAACTATTAGTCAAGATAGAGACTGTTTTGAGTTAGCTTTAAATTTGGGTGTTGAGTTCCTCTGTAAAGACCCGGCTCAGGGAGCAGTCAATAACAAGCATCCTTTCTACTACACTTTAGAAATGCTTTTTCCCCCCTGTGTTTAGAAATGGAGCGTGGTCATATGAAGGCGCTTTCGAGCACAGCCAGGTTGGCGCTCACAGCGTGTACTGTAGAACAGCTTCCTGCTGTTGCATTATACGATGAAGGCGAGGGCGGTGAAGCATTTTACCTATTCTAACTTAAACAGGGTATCTTTCAGGCTTGTTGTTACCATGACTATGGACTATTGCAGCTACACTATAATTGTGCTCCGAAATACAGATAAGATAAGATAGTCTTTATTGATCTCACAATGGAGAAATTCACTCGTCACATCGGCTCAGACAGACTTGACCAAACTTCAAATCAGCTCTATGGAAGGACAGAGTAAAGAGATTATTATGAAATAATAAAATCTACTCAAGCACATAAATTATACTATACACTATTTTCTGGATTCCATAAATTAAAAACCAAATACATTGCCATGCATCAAGCAGAGAAAACACCTAAGGAGACAGCAGAAACTACCAAAATTGGGTTAAGAACTCTCCAACTTACAGAAACAAAGCTGACCGCCCATGAGCAGGTCTTTTGGTACCCACTCATGACATTCACAACATTGGTTCACAACAGATTATATTATACCCCAAAACCACAGAAAAATTACATTTGTTTTCATGGTCCCTATAAAACATACCGCCTCAACATGTTTTCCTTTTTGTACTGCACCTTGAAGGTTAAGGCTTTGATTTTATTTTACACCTACATAATGTGTGTATATATTTGCCATCTTTCTTGGTATGTTGTTTAAAACCTCTGGAAAACAAAAACAGACAAACAGTTCAAACTAAACTGTTCTCCTCACTCATGGTTCAAACTTATGCAGGATCAAGGACAGTCCCTTTGACACAGTTGGCTAACAATGACTTCTAAGTTGGGCTTAAATCTCCTGTGTGGCAGCATTTTAGTCACTTGGTAGAAAAAAAGAAACTAAACCAAAGTGACAAATTAGATAGGAAGGATTTTTACCACAGGGACAACACAGCAACAGATTTATTGCTTGCCACTGATAAATTTGGCATCTGCTTTAGAGCTTCCCATCACTGCTGAACTAAAGGTATGTATGCCAGTTTTGGAGTTTGGAGTCTGGAGCACATTTAATCGTGTCAAGTTGAAATTGTAAAAACCTAAGATATGAGCGAGAAAATCCATAGTGAGCAGAGATTCCTCAGAACACAGTTTATTCGTGGAATCTATTTAAAGTGGTGAGTTTTAGTTTTCACAAAAATATTGGCAAAATGTAATTTTGTCGTGTTCAGGTGAACTCAGTGTCGTATATTGCCTTGTCTAGTCATGTGAATCTGTTGTCACACACCCAGCTTATACTTTTTCTCATTACATAAGCTGACGAAGCATAAAGATTAGACGAATGGATAAAAAACGGAGGATATTTGTTATTGTTGGGGTTAAAAAAAATGAAATCATGTAGTATTTTTTTAAACATGGTTGAGTGGAACTCTAGTGGGAGGAAAAACATTTTCCATTTGTTTAAATCGAAAATATATTTGCAAATGGTCGGAATCTATCTTTGCCTTTTTCCTCCATGTCTCAGTTTGTGTCTTTTTGCAGCAGTTGATGTTTATTCTGCTCATTATCCTTATTGGAGTGTTTGTATTACATATACATGCAGATCCCTTGCAATCTGTGAAACATCTGGTACATACCCAGTCAGGTTTAAAATTAACTCTGGTCATTAAAAGGTAATGATGTTACACATGTGAAGCGTATCCATCAGCAATGTTTTTGTATTTAGAAAAGTCATCACAGTTTACAGTTCTCTTTTTCTGTCAGGAGAATTGCATCTCGTGACAATAGGTGTAATTTTCCTGAAAGCTGAACTATTTAGGTTTTAGTGGTAAACACAAAAGATATTTACTGGCCAGGCCTGGGGTTTGTTGGCACCCGTGTTGACTGAAGATCTGCTATAATGGGATCAAGAGTCAGATTCCTGGGCTTGGATTGCTGACCAGGTGTGCTCTGGCAGTGTGACGCTGCCAATCTCCCAGAACACAAAAGGGATTTTGAAATTGGTTCTGGAGGATGGAAAGAATCACTTGTAAAACTATCTGGAGAATCATTTTCAAAAGACAAAATCCCTACTAGATCACTGATGGCCAGGTTTGACCCAAGGCTTCATGTCACACTGAGTTGTAAAAGGAAGGGCAAATAAAACAAACCCAACAAAATGAGGATCCACCTAATTTATGCCACAAATCTAATTTGGGGTCCATTTGCAGCTTTTAGAAGGATTTTATATGACTCGAACCACAGTTTGACAATGATACAGAATAAGCCCAATGACACAGGCAGTTCATGCGTTTGACACGTTTTGTAATTTTCTGGATCAACATTTTGTCCAGAAATTTCATCTATTCCAAAACCCAAAAATGTTAAGTATAACACCAACTAAGTTTTCTTTACTACCCTTTGTTTTTGCCTTTATTCTATTTCGATAGTACATACCATCACAAATATCCAGCGTCTTTTCATAAAAACACACCTGGTTCCACCATTCTATAAAGTTAGTTAAACACAAAACTAGGTTTTGAACAATTGTAATCCATGTTGCTGGGGATATACCAAAACCTTTTACGAAACCATCAGAGTGGAACGCGTTTGCCTCAGAAAAAAAAGGACATTTCCATTGTCATAAATGCCAAACCCTTTTTTATTTTTTAGATCTACAATAATTTACAGATCAATTTTATACAAAAATCATACAACTTTGTTTTAGTAAAACATTGTTTTGTTGCTGCACAGATAAGAAAAAAAAATCACCACAAGACAATTTTAGTGTTTTTAATAAAACAAAAGTTGTGGTCTGCAAGTACTGAGAATTTGGTTAAATTTCTCTTTTCATCAGGATCTGTTCCATCTAAAAAGCTGTAGCCATTTACAAACAAAAGTCTCTCCATGTGCAAAGCACATAAAGACCAACCCCAAAGACTTAAATGCAGTGAAAGGTACTTTTACAAAAAACAAAACAATCGTTTTCTTCTACTTTATAGTTCACACTAATGTGTTGATTTTTTTGTGGCACTAGTGGTCTTTATTTGACAGTAGGCTGACGGGAAATGGTGTTGAGAGAGAGAGAGGGGGAAGACATGTGGGCCAGGAGTTACACCCGCGAAGACCAAGGGAAGGAATGAGGCCTCTGAACGTGGGTCGTGTGCTCTACACATGCGCCACCACGGCAGCCCTAATGTTGGTCTTTAGCATATAATTCTAATAAAATACATTAAGGCTTGTGGTTGTCTTGTGTGAAAATGTAAAAATACCTCAAGCGGTATCAACACTTTTACAAGACACGGTAAGACGTCTCAGCATGACTTTTTCAACCCTGTTTTCACGGACACAAGACAAATATGATTTATACGGATCTGATTGGGAAAAAACAGAGAACTGCAAAAGATGGTATACATGAAAACACAAACATTTTATAACTCATAAAACATGACTTCTACTCTTATTAAAAACATTGAACATTTTCACATCAACATACATTCAAGTAGCCAAGAGCCTTTTTTTTGTAAAAGAGACTAGCTTTCATCTGAAGACACAAAGAGCCATTTACTGCTGTGGAATGTTAGAGGGTTGATAATTGCACAGTGCCAGCTTGGAATTAACTGTCTGACATTTAGTGGGAAACTGAAAAAGAGGAAGAAGATGAAATTAGGAGAGGAGTTTGGAGTCATCTCTGCAGGTCTTTTAATATTCAGTGCCGGCATAGTTACACTAATGCCCCCAGAAGATTAATAAACCCAGTACTAGCAGTCTATTTTCTCCATATCCTCAGTGTGATTGAGGGTTGGGTGCATCTCTGATTTGGTGATGAGGTAATTAGGATGGTAGGCTCACACGGATCAATAATAAGTCAAGAACAGCTAGAACCTGAAGCACATCACTGTCCGCACGCTGTACAATCACTGTCTTTCCACTGGTTTGCTACCACTTTGTTAGAGTTAACATTCTGTGTTGTGAAAGGAAGATTTATCGCATGTGGATTTGTATGGCTGATAAAATAGCAACGTGCCTGCACAGTGCAGACCTTTTGGCATGTAATGGTAGGAAACTGCTTTAACGCTATTGACGTTTATGTAGCTGACAGCATCTGGCCAAAAACTACTGCAGCTTTTACTGAAATAGCAGGGTTTAACTTATGGATGGCTTGAATTATTTATAAAGGTATTTGCCCCCCTACTTGTTTCTTCTGTTTGTTTTTTTTATGTCAGATCAACCTTTTTTCATATCCAGACAAAAATGTCTGGTGTAAAAACAAAAAAACTGTTTTTTAAGCTGTAATAGTTTCAAAGTGTAATTTCTCCAAAATAACTGGAAATCAAATGATTGCAGAATTCATGGTTACAGCAAGTTGTCCAGTTTTTCAAGCAGCTTTGCAGCCCCAGAATATCTTACTAACGCCACCATGTTTAGCTGTCAGTATGATGATTTTTAAAACTTCTGAAATACAGTGTTAGTTTCATGCCAGATGTACCGGACACACACCTTCCCAAAGGTCTCCCTTTTCATTATTGAGTTGTCAACAGTGTTATTATTTTGTGTATGCTATTTTGTGATCTCCCAGAGCAGTTTTTACTGCACTCTTGGAATAAGCTGGCCACTTCTGTTTTCCACCGATTGGTGGATAATGGTTCTCGTTGTAGTTCCCTGAATTCCCAAAGCCTTAGAAATGTCTTCTACACCCTTTCCAGACTGACAGATGTGAGTAACATTGTTTTTCTCCGTTTCTCAACTTTCTTTAGTTTGGGGCTTGGTCTGTTACATTTTCAGATCTTTTTGCCTACTTCATGTTGTTAGACACATTCTATTTCAGTGAATTCTGGTACTACATATATGGCTGTGTGTGAGTAGAGAAATGAACTATGTGTTTCAAAAGATAAGAATAATTTCAGTTCAGTTATTTCTTACTTTTTGTTAAAGAAATTAAATTTACTTTCAAAAACTAGATTTTGTTTCTACTCAGGTTATCTTTGACTGGTATTAGAGTTAGTTTGATGATCTAAATGTTATGGTGTTACCAAAAAAAAGCAAACGCAGAAGAAATGACAAATGTTTTTTGCAGCACGGTAGATACAACAATTTACAAAAAGAACTTGCTAAGTAATTGCAGATACCTCCTTAAGCACAGCAAGCAGTAACATGTTCTGTTGTGTAGTGTTGCCTCCATCAGCCATTACTATAGTTCCGAATGCACTGCAGTGTAAAAAAAGAGATTAGCCACTGCAAGGTTAACATACAGAGCAGTGGATGTGAAGCTGCTGATGGTATGACAGTAATGTAAGTCACACGTCCATACCAGGCTTGCAGCCAATGCCCATTTGTGCATCTGGAGCAGAAGTGCTGTTTTGTAAGCATACTATTGCTCTTACTCACTTTTATGTGCTTATGCAGTGAACACCTGCTTAAAATTACACTGCGGTGCCAGAGCCCATTAAAGAGAGGATGTGTTCCTGTAATGTCTTCCTGTTAGACTGATCTTTTAGTTTGCCTGTGACATTACTTTATTTGTGTTGCACCCACTGAAAGAAATCTTGAATTTATCCCATCTACTAAAATCCCTTGCCAAAAAGTGTTTATTTTTTATTTTTTAGGTATTTTGAGGAACTTGAATTTTGTGTAATCTAATGCTATGTCGATATAGACGTTTATGTCTACTTATTAGACATAAACAGTGGAGGACTGGGACAGTAACTCAGCCCGGGAATTTTATACCATCCTAGGCCACGGCACTACAAGCATAACCTTATAACCTGCAGGTGTGTTTTGTGCTCTTACAAGGTACCTGAAGGTTTCTGCTCTGACCCCTTATTGCAGCGCTATTCACCACCTCCATGCCAGCAGCTCTTGCAGCACTATTTCTACTCACTTATTTGACACTGTTTTCCTGTTAAAATACTAATTCAAACCTACATAATTTTCCATCGATTAAAATTTACCAACTAACTATTTGGTAAATTGACTATATTTATATTTTTGTTATTTACATAACAACAAATATTTTCTTAATCTCAGAGGGATTTTGCCAGGTTAAACAAAGTTAATACAATTACATAATGATTTCAGTATTTATATACTGTAGAAGTGGGGTTTATGCAGCGTACACTAAATCTGAATTGAAATAAATTTTATTTCATATGTCCTTTGTTAACCATATGTTTGGTTAACAAATTTGTTAAAAATTTCAACACCTTAAAACCTTTGTTTAATTGAGTCAGTTTCTACCCCCTTGGTTCCATCTTAAACTATTTTTGCTATGTTACACGTTTTCACCCATCATGTTCTGCGACTCCAGGGGGCACTGTTTCGCTGACTCCATCAGAACAGACAATAGCTCTTTTACATTACAAGCCCCAGTATTTAAAGCCCAAGACTTTTGGTTTACAGGGGTAAACAAAAAGTCTTGGGCTTTTAGGTTAGTTGTGTTTCCATTTGCTTGGTGCCATTTATGTAAAACAGCCCCAATGACATATGGGATGTTTTGAGGAACAACTGCAGTACCACTCCGGTACAGCGGGTGAGTGGCATGAAGACAACAGTCAAACAGACAAAGGCAAAGAAGTTGTATCCATGTCCTGCCACTAATGCTGCTACTCATCCGGACACTGGAGAAACAGGATGGAGACCACGCAACTGAAATGGAGGGTAGACAAAACTTATCTGTGCTTCACAGTTAAATAACTCTCGGCCTGTTATGTATTGTCCAGTGAATATTACCCCAAATAGATGATATTAGGAGAATTGTTGAAAGGGTGATTCGAGCACTGGCATTTTTTTAACAGCAAACTCTGCACACATGTAGCAGGTCTCCTCCGCTTTCTCTACCACGGAAAGTGAGCCTGCTCCATGCACACACACACAGTCTTGGCAAAGTACAGTGTAATTACCGAACTATGGCGAAACTGTTTAATGAACTCAACTAATTAACTCAAAACGGCAAAAACATCCAGCCAAGATTTTCACATTCGATATCTGTGATATTCAGATATTCCCTACCAATTTTGTAGACGCTTTATAGTGACTTTTCAGCCATGACGAACAAATGCAGTCTGCGTGAAATCACAGACGGTCAGGCCGACAACGCACTGCAGCAGCGGGGGGGGGGTGGGGTTTCCCTTGCAGTCTCCCCAGAGAGACCAGCCTGTCTCTGAGCAGAATTAAATTGGCTCATAATCCTGATGAACTGACTGCACAGAAGTTTGTTAGAAGAAGCACAGAAGTTTGGAGGTGTACTTTCTCACCTAAAAACATCTTAAAACATCTTTTTTTGTGATAAAATAAGGGTATAAAGTCAATAGGTTTGTAAACTCCTCATTTACTTGTTGCTCTTTACTCCACCCTTGTGGAGGACAGTTTTTCTTGCTGCACGATACCCCATCCCCTCAACAAGTCCTGGGAAAGCAGAGAAAAGTACATAGTGGTTTGAGGGACCAAAGTCCCAGGAAAGTTAAGACCCAAGAAAGTGAAAAATTAGAAAGGTAAATGTGTATGGAAACGCTCCGGAGTCGCATGCGGCTCTTTGATGCCTCTGATGCGGCTCAGCTGTTGAAAACAATTATGTCGCGGAGCTGTGTACCTCATGCAGGCAGTCGTCAATGCTGGCTGATGAACACTCCTCACCAGTTGGTGGCAGTAATGCGCACTGAAAAGATGTTTGCCAACCGCCAATAAATTCAAGAAGAAGAAATAATGCTTGCTGAGTGGCTGCAGAGCAAAATAAACTCAGATGCTGCTTTTTTTATAGTAAATTCTACAAATGACAAATGGACCACGGTGACACGGGACCTAAAATAACATGGAGTCATTGATGAGGGTGAAGAGAGCTAAACAGCAGGGTAAGTCGTTACTATATCTGACGTTTGTTCATTTTCAAAGTGAGGAAAAGCGAACAGCGCTTGGCTCGGGGCTGTGAGCGGAGTCCTGCGCGGCTGAAGTCGAGCTTCAGGTGCCGCCTAAACGTCTGATAGCTCGTCTAATGCAGCTGTTAGCTTGTTAGCTGGTTAATGACAGGAGCTCGTTTACGTGCGTAACTTTCCCGGATGTGATTAAAATGTGTTCGAATTAAAAGAAAAGTATTCCGAAAGTACCGTTTATATGGGATGAAAATCAAATAATCCAACCATGACGTGCGTCTACTTGCACCAAGCTTTATTCAAAATAAAAACTCTGACATTAGCAGAATTGATGATTTCCATAAAACAACAGTAGAAGTTTTGTACTTTGTACGGAAAAAAAAGGCAAAGATGCGTTGATTCTGCTCCATTCTGTCCAAAAAAAACGTGTTATATGCCATGTTATTAAATTTACAATTTCAAAAGGGTTTTATGGCTCCCAGTGTTTTCTTTACTGTGTGAAACGGGTCCAAATGGCTCTGAGTGGTAAAGGTTGCCGACCCCTGGAAAAGGGGCTATAGTGCCCCTCTAGTGCACAGACTTGATACACAATCTAAATAAACCTCCTAATGTGCATGAGCGCCATATTCACTCTGTTTTAAAATCTTTGGAAGGACACTAAGTATTAGTCAAGTCTCACCCGAGTTGGCTGGGTTTTAAAAGCCCAATTATTTACTTTATGACAGCTAATTAAGATAAGCTTTTGTTTGCCGATTTGATCAGGTCATTTCGATCATTATAAGCCAGTAAAGTCGTGCCCACAGATACTTCTACCGCTACTCCTTTTGGAATTAAATTGGAGCCCCTGCAGTTTCAGGAAATGACGGAAGGTGGAAAACACTGGAGCCTTTGCGATCACTGAGCCAATATGTTCAGCCAGTCCATTGCTGAACATGAAAGTTTATTATTTAAAGGGGTATGTGTGTATGTGTGTGTGTGTGTGCTTTCTAAAGTGATTGTTGAATGGAGCACAAGATGCACTGATTGCTGCCTTGTCTGCCATAATGCTGGAAATTATCCAAAAGAGTGTTAAAGAAAAAGCTGAGCCGAAAAGCAAATCTCTTCATTCACCCGTTTGTCTAGCTTCTGTCCCCAATCAATGGTTATGAGATATGGATCATAACTAAAAGAAATAATTATCAGTTGCAAGCAGAAATTTGCATTCTTCCTTGTTAGACTGGAGCATTTGAGACAAGAGTGCTCACTTTTGAGGTTTTGAAGACGCGTCTTACAAGGAGGACAGAAAGACTGAGAACTCCATGGAGGCCCTATATACCCGCGCTGGCTTGGGAACATCTTGGGATTGCCCAGAATGAATGTGACGGTATCCCCATGGACCTATCATCCTTGTTAATGGTCTCAGATAAGTGGAATACAGCAGATGGAGAGATGGGTTTTTCTGCAGCTGGAGCCCTCTCCATGAATGCATTCCTTCTCCCAGCTCATTGTGCTAATTACCTTCACCTGTTCCTGTTTCTATTTAACTTCCCTTCTTGGATCTATACACAAGGAAATATTTGAAACTCCATGTCCCAGCAGGCTTTGCAGCTGCTCTCCTGGACTGTGCCTACACATCAGCAGTCTCAGCGACTCCCACGCACTTTAATTCAATCAAATCATACAGATTGGTTAAAAAGTTTCCTAATTAAGGAAACCCAGTAGATTGCATCAAGTCTTGACAAGCAGCATTCACTCCTCATGAAAGAGCATTGAGCCACAGGGAGAGTCGTCTGCGTTGCCGTCTGCATTAACAGCAATCCCCCATACTGAGCATGCATGAAGCGACAGTGGAGAGGAAAACTCCCCTTTAACGGGAAGGTAAACCTCCAGCAGAAGCAGGCTCAGTATGAACGGTCATCTGCCTCAACCGACTGGGGGTTAGAGAAGACAGAGCAGAGACACAAAAAAGCACAGAAGCACACATTGATCCAGGAATACTTTCAATGTTGTATGGTAATAGTGGATGATCTGTGTCCCCTGGATGATGTTGGTGAAGATTCTCAGTCATCCAGGTCATGATCAATCCAAAAAAATAAACCAACTGGACCTCTATTCTGAAGCTGATGATGTTTCGCTTCCCATCCAGGAAGCTTTCTCAATTCAAAATGTCTAGAGTAGTGTGGAGTTCCAAGCTTCATAGACCTGCAGGTGAGGCCTCATTGGAGCTTATATTCACATGAAAATTCACCTGGAACTGGCCACCCCAACAATGGAGAGTCATTAGGCTCTTTGTTTGCCTGGCTCACAGGAGAAATGTTGTCTTCAGAGAGCGGTGAGGAAGCCATTTATGTAAAGCGAGAAAAACGTACTTTAAACAGAGGAGGAGGGCTCAGGTTTCAACTTTCTAAAACTTACAACACAGTGATAGGTTTGATTCCTGCCAAGTTCCACCCCAATTTGCTCCCCCACACATGTGACCACAACATTCCATTAACCTATCCACCTTATTTTTGACGGAAACATGGAGGCAGCGAGTTTGTGCGAGACTTCCGCCCGCTCACTTCCTGTCAGTGGATAGCTTGCTGAAAAGCGAAACATGCGCCACGCCCACCTTGTCTCGAATTATTGAATTATTCGTAATTATGACTTCGAGGAGTACCGGGATCAGTTGTACAGTTAGAGGATGTCACAATAATTGGTATAAAAGAAAGGTTTACATAGCGGAGGAGTGTTGTATTCATCGGCCGCGTACGAGAGCTCAGTGCGGATGTGAGGCGCCCTACGACTTTCACCCCCCGCCGAAGAATGAAGAATCTTATCGTCTTTGGTTGAAAGCTTTGAATTTGAAGAAACCACCGAAGCGACCGTTCGTGTGTTCTTTTCACTTCGTCGACAAGAGACCTACAGCAGACCACCCGATACCAGAAAAGTGGCTGGGTTATGAACTTCCATTAAAAACTCAGAGGAGGCGCCTCAAGAAGAGAGCAGACACAGGTAAGCTTTAGCATTTTTGATTGCTGTTGTTAACTCTTCTCGGTAATCTAGTCACAGCAACGCAACAGCTGGTAAATTATTGTATTGAACAGACAATTCATTAGCCTACCTTCCACAAATTCACCGCAGCATGACTGCAGGATTTCCCCAAACCCGCAACACAGGTGCACCCGGCCGTCTCAACAGTGCCGGTTGATGTGGTCAGGATCCATGCCGAATGAGCATCGGATTTGCTTTGGCTTGGGTTGACATCAGCTTTCAGGAATATCAGATCGTTGATGTTGTTACTGATTAACACCTTGCCAACTTTTCCGCTGTGGAGGTACTGATACGCCGCTGTACTCTTGTAGTTGCGCATCGTAGATCCATCCGCACCGAGTGACAATACTACATAGTTAAAAATGTCCTCATATGTAATATGAGGACATTTTTTCATATCATCCTCCCACTCACGAATAGTTCGAGGGTGTGGCACTGACCTGCCACTCTGATCGCTTAGCAAATTAGGAAAATGTTGCCATGACATTGATTACTAAATCTGTTAAGATACCGATAGTTTGCATAGGAAAGCGCTGAAATGGAAGTGCGGCACACACAAACGGAAGTTGGACCCAGATTACTTCCGCGTTCGAAAATAAGGTGGATTGGGCAAAGTTGCCTTTACTTTGTATTACCGCCACCATCTGGACAGGAGGTGTATTACAATCTCTTTACAACTTCCTGATACATCAGCAGGCCTATTTCAATAATTTTTTTCACAGCATATCAGAAAAGTGGAAACAAGAAGCACAACAGCTACCCAGGATTCCCTTCACCCTCGTAAAAAAACACATGTTTAAATCCTAGGACTTTCAGTGGAAAAGTGGCCTATTGGCCCTAATCTGTCTGAGTTATCTCCATGGAAAGGTCTGCTGGAGGTCACTGGTCCTGCTTAAAGGCACACTATGCAACATTTTTCAGTTAATTAATGTGTTCCATACCGTTTTGGATGATTAAATGAGTCATTTAAGGTTGAACAAAGGTTTTCTCGGCCGCCCTGGTGGTCTGTGGGGGAAATACCGCACTTGCAATTGCAGGAGCCCTCGGCCCGCGCCCACAGGCTCAGAATCTCCTGCAAGATCGCGAGAGTCGGTCTTGCTTTACAGGCGAGAACTGCTACACGCCCCCAGTGAAAGGCATGCTCGTTGCTAGCGCAGTGGCGATATCTGTGCAGTTATCATGGCGGAACCAGCGACAAAACAGCGAAAGCCCATGTCGGAGCAGGCAAGAAAGAGGAAAAGGGCTGTGGACAGAAAGAGGAGTCGTACACGGGTGAACATCGGGCAAGCTTTTCCCGAATGGCGAGAGCTAAAAGAAAAAGAAGGCTGCAAGGCTGACGCGGACCTCGCGTTTCTGCTGATGCGATTGTAAGTAACATTGTAGGGTTTCCCTCACGCTACTGCCTCCCAACATTCCAAAAAAAAAAAAAAAAACTAACTCGATATGCGCGCAAAGCTTGCCTCCCCCGCAAAGCTTGTCTCCCCCTGCTCCGTCGCGCAAAGCTTGTCTCCCCCCCGCTCCGCCGGTCGCGCAAAGCTTGTCTCCCCCCCCCGCTCCGCTCCGCCGGTCGTCCGGTAAGCAAACTCCTAGGGGAAACACTGCATTAGAATGGTTTCTCTCTCTCTGTGTGCATGTTCATACTTTCACTGTGTTAGTCATTGTTTGTACTGCCGTTTTTTCGACTTTTGTATTCGTTGCGTTCGCCTGTCTGCTAAGCTCAAAACAACCGTGCCTGGCTTGACTGAGAAACCAGTAGAACAGCTGAGCATATTTACGACAGTGCACTTTTACTTTCGTCCTCTGGGGGGCGCCTCGCTGGAAAATCAACCCCGGTTGCATAGTATACCTTTAACCATCTCTGCTTAGTTGGTTTACCAGTACAGGTTTCAATAAAAGATTTAAACCTTCATGCTATATCATGTCTGGGTCCTTCACTGAAACATAAGCATTTACATGCTTATGCTGTGTTTCATTGTTTTTCTGAATGCAAAAAATGACAAACTTTGCTATGATCAATGCAATGTAGATTAAAAAGGAGTTTGATCAAAATATATACAACAGTATTTTTGATTTTAAGAGCAATTAGTTATGTAATGAAAAAAAGCTCTGTTTATAACCTCAGCTCTCAAAATCACCTAATAGCAAGGAACGCATGCCAATTTTATTAACTGCGTCCTCCTTGTGCAGCCCAAAAAATGTCCTTCAAAGCCAATGCTCACCTAAGGAGAGGATTTATTATGCAGGATGTTTGGGATTATTTCAATAACAACCTTTGAAGCTAAAAGCTGCCTTGGCTCTCAGCAACTGTGATTGACAAGAACAGATTATCAGTAAAAGGTGAACTAAGCCTATCTGCAGTCTCATGTAATCTTCTTCAGATGTCCTGGCCTCACACTACAGTCAAAACAAAAGGTTGTACCTGAAGCAGCTACCTATTTTCCAGAAACTCCTACTATTTTACCCTCAATCCTATCTCAGTGAATTATCTTTAAATACTGCATCAACATTTTTCTCCCTGTGCTATGCTTTAAAATTTTGTCTGGGTGCACAGAGCATCTTACATGTTTTTTAAGCAGCAAACTGTAAGATACCAAATCTTATTTCATACATGACAGCTGAGTAGTTTCTTTATTCATTTCCTAAACTTAGCAATATCCAAAATATTGTACAATGTTAGAGAACAAAAGGAGAAAAAATAGCATCATCAAGATCAAGGAACACAGCAGACAGATCAGGGAGAAATATGTGGTGTGTTTTAAATTAGGGTTAGCTTATAAAACAATATCCAAAGCTTTAGAAATCTCCCAGAGCTCTGTTCAGTCCATCATCCTAAAATGGAATAAATAAGGCTCAATGGTAAATCTGCCAAGCCACTGTTGTGTGTCTAAACTAGGCTGGGCATTGAGTGCATCCTTTAGAGAAGGATTGTTCTACAATGTAAAACTTAGATAAAGTACAGCAATAAAATGTATCAAAGTTTGTAAATGTAGTATGACAAGATGTGAGAAAATTCAGATTGCAAAGCCCTATAACAGTCTCACTTCAGGGATCCAGTTTCATATATTGACAAGGATTCTCATACAGCTAATGACAGACTTGTCAGAAGATGCATCGAGGAATCCTGAAGGACATGCAAATGGTTCAACAAACACCTCTGACAGTGGATATGATACTAATCTGTGCCTGCCAGTCAATTGTTGCTACAGGCTGCAAATATATTGCTAGGTTTGTGTTTGGCTGGCGGGGAGGCAGTGCTTTATCATCTCTGTGTGAAGAGATGTTGTGAAGACAAAGGTATGACTGAATCACTGCGGGAAATATACAGTTCTCTGTTCTTTGGTGTGAGCATCTGTCTGGGGCTGAAAATGAAGAAAGAAAATGTCATGGTGAAATACAGCTCCAAAGGGTAAAGAGTGTGATAAATGGAAATACAGCAGTGACTTTGGAGGTGTCCCAAATCATTTTATTACCCCATGAGCACACAGCTTGGGACTTAAGAGATAAAACCAAACTTCATCTGCCTCTGTTAGAGGTGCGATTCCCTTTTGGGAATCTGACAGACAGAAAAGGACACAAGGCTCTGCAAAAAAAAAAAAAGTGACGGTTCTTTAAAAGCAATATCATTTTTTATTTTATTTTCTATTGCTTGGAATTCAGAACCCTGTTAACAAGCTTTGAAATATAAAACATTCATGCAAACAGCCTTCTCCTTTCAAGTATTTCACATAGAAAAAAGCAGGGCCTGTGTATGGGGCATTTCTCAAATGACATCACATTTTTCCCAAGACAGCCCGGTTTCCCGGCTGCTTGGAAGAGTGCAAATTACATCGGCAGCAACCAGAATACTGATCATTTTGGAAGATGACGACGTCACAGGAGCTTCATTTCAACCCGCTTTAATGGAAAACCCAGCATAGAACAGCTGAAACCTTGGTTGAAATGTAGGGGGCTCAAAATGAGCGGAAAGAAAGCAATATTAGTACGAAGAAGGAGAGGCTCTCCTCTCCTCTCTCACAACAAATCAAAGAGTCAGTCGTGCTAAACCAAAAACATATAATTGTGGCGCTAACTTTTCGTTCATTGTATTGTCATTGATGTTAAGTTTAGAAACTGTTTGTGGACCTGTTAGCGTCCACTTTATTGGGTTTTGATACCTGTAGGCCAGTGACGTGCAGTCAGGGGAGGCAAGAGGCCAGGCCTCACTTGTCATCATGGAAAGAAAGAAAATATATAATGATGATAACAAAATATAAATTGTGATTCACTCAGTCATTCGTAATAAGTTATTTTTTTATCTAATTTCCTCATTTTTGATCATATTCTCTTTAAAATCGCAGACTTTTCGCTATTTTTCATGTAAATCCTTGGTGTCGCTTGATAGCGAAGCCGGTAAGGCCGCAGCGAGCTTGGCCTCCTGGGATTGCGCAATCCCATGTTGACTGCGCTGGCTTCCATTCTGTGAATGCATCTTCCTGTCTCTAGATCATACATTCAATTGATTAAACAGTTATGAACTGATTTTCCATAATTTAATGTATGTGGATTACGAATTGTGTTTTGGTCATCAAACTGTGTGCAGGTAACATGTTTTCGTGCTGCTGGGCGATCATAAAAGGCAAAGAACTGGTTGTAGATGAGGCCGGCAGCTCCTTGGCCTCTAGGTAGGGGGCGCTCAAGGAGCACCGCTCGTGATCCCAAAACTGTAGAGTGACAGCAAGTTATGGATGTATTATTAGTGAGTTATGCTAATCAAGTAAAGCACTAAAAAGACTCAAAACGTACAGCTGGAACAGGACTGATCAGGGAAGGCTTTCCTCCCTGGCAGTGATCTCCATCGAGAATGAGAAACTTTTAAAACTGAAGAAGATAAAGAGAACTTTTACCGGAAAATGACCGATATTTTTGTTCAGAAAGAGCGCCGCATGGACTTCATTTATAAGTAGAGGTAAGACAGTGATAATTATTCATGTTTTGTTTTTGTAATGAAATGTGTGTAATGTGGGTTGTAGTTTTTGAATGTGTTACAAATGCATAAATCCATCATAACTCATAAACTGTTACCAATCAAATGACAAATAATTTAGTTTTTTTTTTCATCAAAGAATCAATATTTTTTCCATGTCTCTTGGTGAATTGATTTGGCTCAATCAGTCTCCTTCAGCACTTTGCAATGAGTCTACTCTGTAGAGTCTATATATTTGTAAATCTTACTCTGATGACGTCAGTGCCTCATCAGCTATGAACCCTACCGCACGTCACTGCTGTAGGCCTAAATACGATAACATTCAAGATATGCATCATATTCATAGTTTACATAACAGTTCTGGCTCTCACTGCACCCTACACATCGACACAGACTTCTCTATACAGCTGTAACAGTCACAGCTCCACAAAAAACATTGTTACCTTACCTTACCTTTTTTCTACTTGTTATGATTTTGTCTTTTGTCGGCTCCAATTGCTTAATCTCAGACAGAGGAGGGAGGTCTCAATGTCCTACTTTCTGCTGCATAACCTTAAACAGCTTGCAGCTGGATCAGCTGGAGGTGTTTCTATGTTCTTCAAGCATCAGCCAAAGACACGCATCCCAGTGATGTCTTCTATTAAACGAAAAGTCTCAGCAGGACACTCTTTTGGTCCTGAGACATTCACGGCTGTTTTTGTTGACCCGGCTGTTTGTGTTCAGTTTATACAGAGTGCTGTCACGATCCTGAGGCAGGCATGACTGGTGCATTCCCAGTTGGGGTTCTTTGGCTTTGTGTGTTGCTGTGGAAATTTAATGAAGGAATTTTTCAATTAGCAGCATATGGCAAAGTGCATACGATATTTCTCCGTGATCACATCAGCCTGCTACTCTTGTGTTGAGAAATGAGAGGAGCTATAAAAACCAACAATAACAAAAAAGAAAAAAAAAAAAACCCTGAAGCCAATAATTTAAGCTTAATCAATGTGATTGTGGATGTGGAAGCATTTCATGCAGAGAAGATTGTAGCAGTAGAGATTTAAGCTTGCTGATGAAAGGAAATTAAATAAAAAAATAAAATGCACACAAAAAAAGGAGACAGATGACTCAATGGGGAATTGAGAGTCATAAAAGTGTATACCAAGTTAATAAAACTATAAATGAACATCATAACCTCATTATTCGTTTTCTGCTTTACAACTTTATATCAATGAGAGCACTGTCAAAACATGACACAAGAAATGCTGTAAAAATGATTTACGTAAGTGAAAATGAAAGAAAAAATGAAATACTCCTTCAATGACATATCCACAGCGCTGTGTGCAGGTGTGTGTGTGTGTGTGTGTGTGTGTGTGTGTTCCCCTTCTGATTGCGGGGTGTGATTGGCAAGTGTTTCTGGAGCCTGTCAAGCCTGAGCAGGGGGAACCTTAAGAGGAGAAGTTTCCCTGAGGCAAATGCCAGATTGTTTTGCTCACATGAGTGGTAATCAGGTCAACTTCTTCTTCTCAGCTCCTGAATTCCTAGGTGTTTCTGTGCTTACCTCTTTGTTGCCCTCCTTTCAGAAGACCAGTTTTCCGGTTTGCAATCTGTTCCTGGATTCCAGCGCTCTGCCTCCTCGCTGTCATTGGAGGACTCACTTCAAGACTCCCGCCATGAATCTCCTCACTGCTCCTCTGGCTACTCCCCTGTTTCATACTGTCAGGAACCCCTCAACAATCCATCCATCCATCCGTCCATCCGTCCGTCCAGTCCCGGCCACCCTGTATAGGCAGCTCATTTTGGCCGCTTGTATCAGGGCTTTCATTCTTTTCGTCATGATCCATAGCTAATGACCATAGGTGAAGGTTGGAATGCAGATGGAATGCAGGGCTTTGTTTTTTGGCTCAGCTCTTCTTCGCTACAACAGACCGGGACAGTACCTGGATTGCTGCAGAAAAAGCCCCAATCCATCTGTCCGTCTCTCGTTCCAGCCTACTATAACTCATGAACAGGACCCCAAGGTATTTAAACTCCTCCGCTTGAGGCAGAGTTAAATCCTCAAACCAGAGGGGGCAATCCACCTCAAAAACCATCCAACATAATTCACATGCCTGTCTATCCCAGCACTACACCACCTCACATGTCTCTTTCTTAAAGAAAGATCAAGGAAATTATTACCTACAAGCACCACTCACCACTTCCTGCTGAGCTAACCCTCTGTAGATATTCTCAGATTTCCTCATTGGAACGCCACCATCTCTCCAGCTGTAAGCCAACTGTTTCATCCATCATTTCCATCACATCTCCACCGTATCCTACTTTTTATACTCACTACAACGTAGTTCTCCTCCCCTGTGTTTTGGATTTCTGCTGTGAACCCAGAAGAGCCATTCATTCATACCCTTTTAACAATTAATCTTTTCCTTAGTGTCTGTTTTTGTTGCTTGCACAAAGGTTTAAATCCAAACAAACATGAGACGTGTTAAACAGCAGTAAAAAAACAAAAAAAAAAACCCAACTATTGTAATGTAAAAAAAGTAAAATGTTGAAAGAAACAAAAGGGCCAAAATTAGACGTGACTCATCTGACGTAAGCGGCACGGCGATGCGGGATTCGTGGCTCGGAGGGCAGAGAGCAGCTGTCAGGGCAGCACTTGAGTCAGCCAACACGCTTTGCATAATTAAAGCTCTGCTCCCACACCTGCGGCTTGCAGAGACAAAGTAAGGGAAGATGGAAATGCACGGTACACATCACTTCTAAATTATATATCAGTCCTGTACAGCTCCTACAATGCTTCAGAGATTAGATTTGTGATGAAATGTTTTGCTTTGAACACAATTCATCCTGCTGCCCTAAAAGGATTTTTTTTTTCTCAAAATGTTTGGCTTCATTTTTAGAGTAAATGCTGCTGGAAGTGACAGAGAGGCACGGAATAATTAAAATGCTTTGTTCATATTGTTTGGAAGTAGTCCTGAAGAACAAGCTGTGCCTAGACCCCCAAGAAACTCTCCACCATGCAGCTGACAGAACATACTGAATATTTTCAATGTGTTCCTTTTACATTCGTCCCATTTCAGCAGCTCTATGTACTAATGTTATATGAGATAAATTGAGATATTTTTTCTTTAACCACTACCAGAAGCAGCAAAAAGTAAGAGAGAGAAAGAGTTATACAGGCAGAGAACCTATGATTACTCTTAATATACTCAGACTAATTAGGTGCCTTCTGAAGGCAATTGGGTGCACTTGATTATATTTTAGAGTTATCAGAGTAAAGAAGGCTGAATGCAAATACATGCTGCACTTTCAAAGCATGGCAGAATGGAAATTACTCAACCTGTTGCCCTGTTTCTTGAGTGGGACATAATTTAGTTCAGCAATGTGAAATTCTTTATTTGTTATTGAATTCTGATGGCTGTTGACATTGGTGCAGGTCGTGCAGAGGCGGATACGGCACAACATTTTCTATGACTATTTAATACCACAGAAACATTAAGCCAAATCCGCTTACTGGATTTTACATAGCAAAGGTCTGGATGATTTATATTATTTCAAATGCCAATGTTCCCAATATGGCAGAGATTATTTCACAGGTTTATTGCTGCTCTACCCACTACTGTAATTTTCTCGTGGCACCAATTTCCTTAGTTTTTCTGTTGTCTAGTCAGATAATGCATGCTGTTATGTAAACATTAGCTTGTTCTTTCAGTGTTCACTAACTTTCCATTTGCTCCTCAAAGTCTGCAACATGGCTGGAGCATGTACCCTTGTAATTAAACTACATCTGAAATTCATCAGCTCTTGTAGCCATTTTGCATTAATCTATCCAATACAAAATCTTACAGTATAAGGTCAGGTTCACTATCCACATTGTCAGCTCTTCACTCTGTAATTAAATGTGCTAACCACTCAGGTACTTAAATGAATGTTAAACTATTTTCTGTTTCCACAAATGTATCCTGAGTGATTCACCTAACAACAAATGACAGGTTCAAGTTTTAATTGGCTAATGTGAAGCTTAGATGCAATGGTACTCAATCAACTCAACAGTCTATGTAACTCCTTTACAGGGCAAGTTTTTGTCCAGTGTATTATTAGAAATCATTGACACGCATAAGTTAGCTAAATAAAATCTAACTTATCCGTTAGTTGGATCTTGAATGAGTTTGATAGGACATGGTGTATTTTGATTGGTTGGAGGGATAGAATTTTGGATGAGCTCACCCAGTGCAGCATTCATGAAAGAAATGCAGCTGCTTTTAACACATCAAACCCAATCAGTGAAACTGGAGGTGTGCCTAATTGAAACCCTCTGGGGTCTCATTTTTAAAACATTGCATATATTCTTTACTAAAAAAAATTCTGATTTGTAAAACCATGTGCAGCGCACAGTTTTCCTTCATAAATCACAGCTGCACCGGCATATTCCGCCTCTTGTTATGCCCTCTACACACCCACCTCATGAATGGCAATATGTATTTAAATTAGTCAGCTGATCTTTTTATTTCATGGAGAAATGGCAACCATACAGAAAAAGCAAATACACTGAAAATATTTCAGAGAAGAGACTGTCAAATGTTTTAATCAGAGGTAAAACCACAGATGTCCACATTAAAAGAACTTGATATAAAGTATGATATATATATATATATATTAGGGCTGGGCAAGTTAACGTGTTAATTTCGCGTTAATTCATTAGACTATTAACGGCGATATTTACTTTAACGCGCATTAACGCATGTTGCTCACATGCTTTTATTTTGTGAAGGTCTGTTGCTGCGGTGTAGGGGTTTGAATCAGAACAGTAGGTCGCGATAATGCGCCAATAACCCGGCTGTCAGCCCAGCCTCGGATTCAAAGAGGAAGAAAGGTGCTGGCTGGAAAAAAACAAAGCCGACATGCGGAAGGCGGTGTTTCCCGCAGGAATTTGCTTAGGCGAGGCGGTGAGTTGGCGAACGTAACAAGTTTTGTGCGGAGCGGAGCGGGGTCTGCATCGACGCTGTCAGTGAAGTCGCTTCTCGTTTCAAAGTATCCATGTGTTTTTGCCTGTTTTTCCCCTGCCATTCACTATATGCACGCGAGAAAGCAACAACAAAAAACCGTGTGTTAACGTCAAATAAACATGCACGCATATCGAGTTAGCAAGCATTTCAGTTTAAAGTTCATCCAGCAACGAATATGACAGAAACAAGTTAGTTGTAACCACTGCCAAGTTAAACTTTGGTATTGAACATAAAATGGTAATGCTGCTCCCTGCGGTTACCTCAGAAATTGCCTGTTTTTGGTAGATTTTTTCCCCATAAAGAGAATTCCCTGTCAGTGGCAATAAGCTTTAATTTATTTTTATTGCTATTTTTTGTTTTACATGTTTAAGTTGAGCTTTACACTAAATATGTGTTACTGATAAGTGCTACAAATGTTACAACACTTTAGTTCATATGGCAGCAGAACATTAAAATAAAAGTGCTCTTTACACTACTTTTGAATTCATTCTTGGAGTTTGTAAATACAATGCGATAAATCATGATTAATCAGGCAAATTATGCGATTAATCGCGATTAAATATTTTAATCGTTGCCCAGCCCTAATATATATATATATATATATATATATATATATATATATATATATATATATATATATATACACATATATACATATCATTTGTTGTGCAATTATACACTGTTTAAAGTTATTTAATGTTTAATAAATAACTCTCTGTCTGTTAAGTATTGTCTGGTGATAATCAGCTCTAAAGCTGATATCAGGACAATGGTTGAAAGGGATGAATTCAAGCACTAGCGATCTTTTAACAGCAAAACCTGCACACACATAGAATAAAGGAGTGACAACTTCTTTTTAAGTTCAAGAATTTAATAACAGAAATAAAATTAACATCCAGAGAACATCACTATGTAATGCTAGGCTAAGGAACTATTTACATGCAAAAACAAACAAAAGACAAACAAAAGTGGTTGATCATAATCAGAATAAGTCAGTGAATCCTTGTTCACTACAGATCTGATTCCAAAAAGCATGGAATGGAGTGAAAAAACATTTGGCATGTGTTTCGATCCATTCACAATGTGAATCCTAAGTTAAACAAAACATTATTTGATGAAATAATATTTTGTTTAAATTAAAGAACCAAAGTTCAACTTAAAGAATGTGCATTGAGGTTAAATTAGCTTGACTAATTTAAACAACATTTGACATGCGTTTCAATCCATTCACAATGCAAAGCCCAAGTTAACCAGTGCATTATTTTGAGTAAATAACATTCTGAGGACCGGTTTGTCCTATAAAATCATTTAATTCAGAATCGCTTGCCGTTGTTTATGCGATTCTACCTCTGGGCGCTAGGGGTCGCTGTAGCGATCGGTCGCTAACCTGGTTAAAGTCTAAAGTTATCAAAATTGCCTTTAAAACCAACATTATGTAATGAATTGTGAGGAGATGAACCCGGTATTCAGCCAGACACAAAAAATAATACTTGATGGGATTTATTAAGGAGATGATGGGTCAAGAAGGCAGACAAAAAACAATCCAAAAAGGTGCACAGAGCAAACATCCAGGTGACAACAAAAACTGGGACAGACTCAAAAAACAGAGAAACTGGTCAGGTACTCAGAATAAATACAAAAGCTGAAGGGCTCTTACCAAATATGTGTGTGAGAAGTTCCAGCAACAAACAGAAAACTGAGGAGGGTTTAAATAGACAGATGGACAGGTGAAACCAAGTGACTTCTAATTAACTTGGAACAGGTGAGAGTGATCAAGGAAGGGGAAGTGTCAGAGAGGCTGATGGGATAGAAACTAAGATGACCAACTACAGAGTAAAAATAGCCATAATGAGAAAACCCAAAATAGAAAACAAGGCTAAGACTTGAACAGAAACAAGCTTTAATCAAATCTAATAAAGAAGACCAAATAACTAACAGTAAAGGCTAAACCTGAATCCAATACAATACTAGAAACAGAAATAAACCCTAAGGCAGGAAAGTAACTTAACCAAAACAACAACAACATCATGAACCAGAACAGAACATTACAGAGCCCCTCCCTCAAGGACGGATTCCAGACGTCCTTAAAAAGAAAAAACAGACTAGACCGGGTGGGTGGAGGGGGTTCTAGGATGGAGGGTAAGAATCAACACGGATGTTCAAACCAGGAACAAAAAACAACCCCAACAGGGCGAAAAACAGTCTATACAAAGCCAGTAACAGGTCCCAGCTAGTTCAAAAGTCTGGTGGGCGTCCTGGAGGACGGCCTCCACATATCAGGCTCTCCGGAGGACGGCCCCGGCGTGTCCGGAAGTCAGGCGGACGTCTCGGAGGACGGCCCCGGCGTGTCCGGAAGTCAGGCGGACGTCTCGGAGGACGGCCCAGGCGAGACATGATCTCCGGTGGTCGACCCAGAGGACGGACCAGGCGAGACAGGCAGACAGGAGACCGGCGGCGGAGTGAGACCCTCGGAGGCCAACACCTGGAGAGGGAGAAAACAGAAACTGGCGCCGGACTAAAGGCTAAGGACGGTGCCGTACTAAAAGCTGGGGACGGCGCCGGACTACAGAATACGGGAGGCGCCTGGCTACAGGCGATTGAAGAGGGCGGCGCCGGGTTACTGGCGGCTACAGACGGAGCCTGACTAAAGGCTGCTACAGACGGAGCCTGACTAAAGGCTGCTACAGACGGAGCCTGACTAAAGGCTGCTACAGACGGAGCCTGACTAAAGGCTGCTACAGACGGAGCCTGACTAAAGGCTGCTACAGACGGAGCCTGACTAAAGGCTGCTACAGACGGAGCCTGACTAAAGGCTGCTACAGACGGAGCCTGACTAAAGGCTGCTACAGACGGAGCCTGACTAAAGGCTGCTACAGACGGAGCCTGACTAAAGGCTGCTACAGACGGAGCCTGGCTAATAGCTACGGGTGGCGGGGCCTGGCTAATAGCTACGGGTGGCGGGGCCTGGCTAATAGCTACGGGTGGCGGGGCCTGGCTACAGGCTTCGGGCAGGGCCTGGCTACAGGCTTCGGGCAGGGCCTGGCTACAGGCTTCGGGCAGGGCCTGGCTACAGGCTTCGGGCAGGGCCTGGCTACAGGCTTCGGGCAGGGCCTGGCTACAGGCTTCGGGCAGGGCCTGGCTACAGGCTTCGGGCAGGGCCTGGCTACAGGCTTCGGGCAGGGCCTGGCTACAGGCTACTAAAGGCGGCGCCTGCTGGCGGAGAACCCCCCTGGATCTGCTCAGCGGCCGCTGGCGGCGGACCCCCCTGGATCTGCTCAGCGCCCGCTGGCGGCGGACCCCCCTGGATCTGCTCAGCGCCCGCTGGCGGCGGACCCCCCTGGGTCTCCTCTGGAGACTTGGGGAGAGGCGGACCCTTCAGGGCCCCCTCAGGAGACTTGGGGAGAGGCGGACCCTTCAGGGCCCCCTCTGGAGACTTGGGGAGAGGCGGACCCTCCAGGGCCCCCTCTGGAGACTTGGGGAGAGGCGGACCCTCCAGGGCCCCCTCTGGAGACTTGGGGAGAGGCGGACCAGCTGCTCGCCTGCGTTTCTGGCGGCGGGGCTGCTGCGGGGCTGTACTGCTGCAGAGGTGGTTGCGTCTGGGACCGACACCGGGAGGGCAGAATCGCCAATCTGGATCCCTCAAAAGAGGCTCCCTGCATCATTTCCTCATCCAAACCTTGTGCTGAACCGGTGGGCTTGACGAGGGCAACTCTGCGTCGACGCCTCTGGCGCCGGGCCGGCGTGCCTTGTGTGGAAGCTGGATCCACATGACTGGGCGGGACCGCAAGAGCACATGGCGACTTCCACACCTCTACGTCAGTTGAGAGGGACTGCGACGGCTCAAAAAATAAATCCGGACGGAGCTCCCGGATCACGTCCTCATCTACCCCCAAGAACAGCTCCGGTGAGTAACTGAAAAAACTGTCCAATTTAGGGTCTGCAAGAATTAATCTCCCCGAACGAAAAATTTGTGCTGGCGACGGGTTCATGTTTGTGGCTGGAACTTACTGTAATGAATTGTGAGGAGATGAACCCGGTATTCAGCCAGACACAAAAAATAATACTTGATGGGATTTATTAAGGAGATGATGGGTCAAGAAGGCAGACAAAAAACAATCCAAAAAGGTGCACAGAGCAAACATCCAGGTGACAACAAAAACTGGGACAGACTCAAAAAACAGAGAAACTGGTCAGGTACTCAGAATAAATACAAAAGCTGAAGGGCTCTTACCAAATATGTGTGTGAGAAGTTCCAGCAACAAACAGAAAACTGAGGAGGGTTTAAATAGACAGATGGACAGGTGAAACCAAGTGACTTCTAATTAACTTGGAACAGGTGAGAGTGATCAAGGAAGGGGAAGTGTCAGAGAGGCTGATGGGATAGAAACTAAGATGACCAACTACAGAGTAAAAATAGCCATAATGAGAAAACCCAAAATAGAAAACAAGGCTAAGACTTGAACAGAAACAAGCTTTAATCAAATCTAATAAAGAAGACCAAATAACTAACAGTAAAGGCTAAACCTGAATCCAATACAATACTAGAAACAGAAATAAACCCTAAGGCAGGAAAGTAACTTAACCAAAACAACAACAACATCATGAACCAGAACAGAACATTACACATTAATATTCAATATTAATGCGGGAATAAGGCTCATAGCTATATCGGCCGACGGCGGAGCCGAACGATTAAGCTTTATGCTCTAAAACAAGCTCCTTTGAATCTCCGGAAATCGGGAGCCAACAGAAGCTAATAGAATTTTGGCTAGCGGACATATAAAGCTTTAGCTTTATTTTTAGTCATAATGAGTGGGCTGGATAACGTAAACATTAATGTCCCATCAATGTATGAAACCCTTGTGGAGATAACCTTGTTGTTATAACCATAAAACACACCCAAATGATATTAGCAATACCGTCAAACGAAGGCTATCGTGAGCTACCTCCGTTAGCCCTTTGTTCTAAAAACCTACAATTGTTCACTAAGGATTATTTCGGTGTTTTTGTCCTATTAATCCTTTTCACAGACTCATGCCAGAGGGTTTGCATACATTGTACATGTACGTATATTAAAAAAAATCGCCGTAGTAAGTGTCTGTAGCGCAGACCGCGGTGAAGTTGGCTTGACATTGGACATTCAAACTCCGCGGAGTCAGCGGGATCGAGCTCACGGTTGATCCGGTTGAAGGACTCCGATTTCGGCCAGCGTCTCTCAGCTGCTCCCTTCTCCCATACGCGGTGGGACCGTCAACAAATCTGATTTGATTTTTGTTTCTCAAGAGTGCTCCGCTGACTCCGCGGAGGTTGAATGTCCATGTCAAACCAACTTCACCGCGGTCTAGTGCGGGACAGAAAATAGCGCTACATACTTGGCCGGTGGATCAAAATGTCCGAAAGAAATGGGATAAATTTGTGAAAGAAACGTGAAAGGACTGGATTGCCGGCAGTGACAAAAGTGTTTTATGCAATTCACACTTCACGAGCGAGGATTGTGAGGGCTACTTACAATGGAGCATGGGCTCTATGTCTTGGGCAGCGTTAGATATAGTCTCCTCAGGTTCACCTTGTTCAAACTCTGTTTCTTCGTATATATATTCGGTATCGGAGTCGCAGATGCTTGAAGGGGAGTTTGTAGATGTATCAGACATTTTTTTTATTTATTTTTTTGTACGTAGAGTAAGAGTTATTAATAAAATTGAACAAATCGGTAGCGAAAGACGTAGTATTTGCAGGCTGATGCACGGTACTAGTTCTGTTTGTGACGTCGCATTCCGGAACTGCCCGAATGCAAAATGTTCGGGCACTTTCGCTTATACAGCAAGTTTTATCGAAATTACTTCCAAACGGCGCACATAATTCACATATAATATACATTTCTTTACTCTGGTGACTATTTGAATGCATCTGGCAAAAAATACATTCAGTCCAAGAGTTAGACTTTAAGTTGGCTCAAGGATATTTTTTCATTTAATTGTGAAAGGTCCTTTTGTATAGTTATATGGTATGAATATCACAGCGGTTTTGAATGCTTATGATGAAGTCAATCTATGATTAAAGTGTGATATGGAGTGGCATTGAACGTCCGAGAGGATTGCTGCAGTTTGGCAGCAATGCACCACTTCACCATCTGCCATCTTCCTCTGTCTCCAAAATTTGACATTTTCTCGTCAAGTTTTTTATTTTTAATAGATCCCATCTTTTTGCGTGGAAAGTTACATATGCAAGTTCCAGGCCCCATTTTGTGCGTACTCAAGCTTTATAAATGAGGCTCCTGGTCATTACCTGAGACCACACCTATTAAGACATGAAGTTGAATTTTGTGATTAGCGGCTTCATTGTTCTGTCTGTGAAAGTAAATTGATATTTGGAAGGGAATTCCAATGCTCTTTGAGTGATTAAATTCTAGTAATATATTATTTTAAAAGGAACGAAAAACAGGCCACGTGATGGACTGGCGACATGTCTAGGGGGTCCCCTGCCAAATGACTGCTGGAGATAGGCACCAGCACCCCCTGCAATGGATAAACAGGTACAGAAAATAGATGGGTGGATGGATGAAAAATAGAAAAATACCCCCATCTTTATTAACTTCTTTTCACATGATCTTTGTGCTGCTTTCCAACTAATTAAATGTGTTCCAGGGCACTGATTGTAATCAAATCCTGTACTGGGTGAGCCTGTTGCTACTGGTTTACCCATCCCATAATTGCTCAATAGAGATGGATTAATCTCTCAGAAAGTAAACAGACGTGTTTAAAGCTAGAGGTGTAATGATGCATGAAGTTTACAGCGATTCTTTACAGCAAAAAAAAACCTTTTTTTTAAATTAAGAACTGTGTTTTAAAAAGTCCAAGTTTGACTATCTTCATATTAAGGTTTTCATGCCCAAACAATATTAAAAATGTTCCTTTAGTGTTTCAAACACACAAGAAAGGGTTAATACATTTAAAACTGTGTGTGAAAGAATGCTCAGCGTGGAATCATCCGGTTCAGGTTTGACCACTACAATAACGACTCTATCCTAGAACTTGAACTAAATGTGCACAACTGCTGTCCATATTCCCTGAGACACTGAAATAGCCCCTTGGTGTACAACTGTAAGCTATTTTTATGAGCCCTGGTTAAAAAGATGTGTGATTTTGAAAAGATTATCTTGCGTTTATGTGGAGACTCTTATTTTGCACAAGAAGCTGCTCTTGAATTGCACAATGACTAACAGTTGTCTGACATATAATAAATGTTACCACTCAAGCTGGCTGATCAAAGCTCTGGTGTTCTTGTTTTGTAGCCAAATAAAATATTAATTTATGCAGACCCTCAGTTACACTACCAAATAGGGAGTGGCTAGAATTTTTTCCACATAGGGCCAGAATAGCTTGGAGAACTTTTTTTTCCCGTATATTAATTTTTTTTTTTCGTATTTATTCAGTTCAACGTTATTTAAAGGAATCTATAATGTGGCAAACACTTTTTCAAAACACTGTTTTTTATTATTCTTACCATTTTCACATTATCTTACTCTGCAAAGTGTTTTTCTTTAAGGTGACCTTACAGCCTTCAGGTTCCGTCTACATCTATGCACACAAACCTGGTGTGAGCTACAAGTAAACAAAAGTATCTTTCGCAATATGCTCACACACGTAACAGAACACCCTGAAATACTCACTAAAACCAGTAATGAAAATATTGGACACCAAGTAATCTCTATGATTAAAACCAAGCAGACACATTTTTATTTTTATCCAAGATAAAAGAAAAACTTTAATGAAAAAATAGCCCTCTTTTTATCTGGTATAAAATGTGTTTTTCAGCAGTCTAACACAATATGAGAAAATCCGTTTTTTCAGATTCATAGTTCTTTGGTTACACTTTCATGTACCACTTGGGTGGAATCCATTTAATTAGCCAGAGTTTTCAAGGTAACCAATAGATAACAGATGGTGTGGATGGTGGTATAACATAGTCTGTTTTGATCCCAAGCTTCATTCTGTCTTGTTCCAACATTCTCTGCTCCCCAGAGTCTGCCCTCCGCCTCTTTTCTAATATTTTTAATTCCTGTCTGTTGACTGGTTTCGATTTATTCTTTCCTGATGGCTTTTCCCCCCAGACTAATCCATTAAATTCCAACTTCATCCTCTGTCCTATCAATTTCTCCTTCCCTGTTTCACTCTACAGCACATATCTGACCTCTATAGACCTTTCCTTTCTCCCCGTCACACCTCTTAAACCTTTAAAGCCCAAGAGTCTCAGATTAACTCTTACTTTTGCCCTTTGGCTTTTGGTAGTGAAGGTGTTACATAATTATACTTTCCAAGAAAAGAACAACAAATATATAAATATATAAAAAAACAGCAAAAAAACAAGCTGACAGGCAGACTGCCACTGCTGGGAAAATGGAGGTGTAAGTAATTGAAACCTTGTGGTCATTTCCTGAGACCACACATGTTAAGACACAAAGTTGGAGGTGCACAGTTTTGTGATTAGCAGCTTCATTGCTCTGTCTGTGAAACCGAGCTGGTCTTTGGAAGGAAATTCACATTGTCGTTCAGTGTTTATTTTTAAACAAAATTAAGGCTTTTGGGAAGGCCGATCTAAATGAATGTTTACCTGCCTGACCTATTTCAAAAGCCATTTTATTGTGTCTTTGGCAACATTGTCCAGTTGGATCACCCAGTTGTGCTCATGTTTAAACTATGTAGCTGTCAAATTTAGGTTATGTTGAAGATTTTGTAAATAGTCCTCTTTTTTCAATAATCCTTCTACTAATGTACAGGGGTTGGACAAAAAAACTGAAACACCTGGTTTTAGACAACAATAATTTATTAGTATGGTGTAGGGCCTCCTTTTGCGGCCAATACAGCGTCAAGTCGTCTTGGGAATGACATATACAAGTCCTGCACAGTGGTCAGAGGGATTTTAAGCCATTCTTCTTGCAGGATAGTGGCCAGGTCACGACGTGATGCTGGTGGAGGAAAATGTTTCCTGACTCGCTCCTCCAAAACACCCCAAAGTGGCTCAATAATATTTAGATCTGGTGACTGTGCAGGCCATGGGAGATGTTCAACTTCACTTTCATGTTCATCAAACCAATATTTCACCAGTCTTGCTGTGTGTATTGGTGCATTGTCATCCTGATACACGGCACCTCCTTCAGGATACAATGTTTGAACCATTGGATGCACATGGTCCTCCAGAATAGTTCGGTAGTCCTTGGCAGCATCCACCCCCATGCTTCACTCTTGGCATGCAACAGTCTGGGTGGTACGCTTCTTTGGGGCTTCTCCACACCGTAACTCTCCTGGATGTGGGGAAAACAGTAAAGGTGGACTCATCAGAGAACAATACATGTTTCAAATTGTCCACAGCCCAAGATTTGCGCTCCTTGCACCATTGAAACCAACGTTTGGCATTGGCACGAGTGACCAAAGGTTTGGCTATAGCAGCCCGGCCGTGTATATTGACCCTGTGGAGCTCCCGACGGACAGTTTTGGTGGAAACAGGAGAGTTGAGGTGCACATTTCATTCTGCCATGATTTGGGGAGCCGTGGTTTTATGTTTTTTTGGATACAATCCGGGTTAGCACCCGAACATCCCTTTCAGACAGCTTCCTCTTGCGTCCACAGCTAATCCTGTTGGATGTGGTTGGTCCTTCTTGGTGGTATGCTGACATTACCCTGGATACCGTGGCTCTTGATACATCACAAAGACTTGCTGTCTTGGTCACAGATGCGCCAGCAAGACGTGCACCAACAATTTGTCCTCTTTTGAACTCTGTTATGTCACCCATAATGTTGTGTGCATTGCAATATTTTGAGCAAAACTGTGCTCTTACCTTGCTAATTGGACCTTCACACTCTGCTCTTATTGGTTCAATGTGCAATTAATGAAGATTGGCCACCAGGCGGGTCCAATTTAGCCATGAAACCTCCCACACTAAAATGAGAGGTGTTTCAGTTTCATTGTCCAACCCCTGTATTTGGGCACCAAATATGATCAATCTCCTGTCTGGTCTGACTATGAAATCTTTGTTCAGAAGGAGCAACGTTTTGTCTATTTGGGCAGCGTTGTTTCAGTAGAGCTACAAGGTGTTATTTATGATGCAAAACTGGCTTCACTGTGGAAATTGACACCGGTGTTCCAGCAGTATCCAGATCACACCAGGATGGAAGCTTGGTGGTTCCTGGATAGTTTCCTAAAGATCCAACACACTTTTCCTTACTTTTGAGAGGGACAGAGATTATAACAAAAGGCTTTTCCAACTTGTGTAAATCTACAATTCTCCTTAGATATTCACAGAGTTCTTTAGACATCCTCTTTGTTCTGAGTATTGGTTTAACCAATACTTGCTGTCAAGCAAACCCTTTTCAATTTCACAAATGGAAACAGCCATTATATATAGTCTTAATCCCAATGACTATATATTTATTCACTTATGTTAGTGTTCGGCTTTTTCCCTTTTTAATACATAATTTCTAGCGAAGTGGTTGCCAACCCCAGAAATGACTCACACTATTTACCTTTTATTTATTATCTGAGTAAAAATAAGAAAAAAAGAAGAAAAAAAGAAAATTCAAAAACAGCCAGATATCTTGATCTATGAGTCACACCTGTCAAGATGTATGTCTCTGTCAGATCAACAAATGTACTTGCTCAAATGCACTGTCAGCATCGTGCTAGGTGGCTAACCGTAGTGCTAAGGCTAAGAAGACATTTACTTTTGGTGAAGAATTGATCATGCCCATCACTAAATACATTTGCCGTGGACTTCTAGAAGAGGCTTATGGTGCCCTTAAAATTATGTAGGGGTAACTGCAATAAGAAAAAGTAAAGTTATGAAGTAAACCGGACATAAGCAACATACCTCAGGTGTCATTGTCTCTGATTACCCCTAGATGGGACTGTCTCGCAGTGTTGCCAACTCTTCAGTAAGGAAAGTAGCTATTGGCTGTACTAAAAGTCGCTAGAAGTCGCTGAATGACGTCATCACCTAATTTGCATAATCTGCCACATGATGTGATGCAAGTTATTGACGCTGTGGGAGAAATAACGTTGTTAGAGAGAGACAAAAAGTGAGTAAAAACACTCAGGATATATAGAGCTACTTTTTTCTGTCCATTAATGTTTATTTAGTATTTTATTTTTTTTATTTATTTATTTTTATTAATGTTTATTTTATTACAATACTAACCCTCCTCTTTTACCCGGGTTTGAGACCGGCAAAATGAACCATAAAGAGACACTATGGCGGAGTTACAATTTTTTTAACGTTTTCTTTTTTCCCTTGTGGTCCACCAAGGAGCCTACAAATCACGGTAAAACATGAACATGTGGCTGTGTGAATCAAACGCCGTTATTTATTTAAGATAAAATATTTCAAATTCAGTTATTTATGATCAACTTGCGCCGTCAATCCCGGCGCATGTGCGCTTTATTTGCAGTCTGGACGCAGTCAGTCAGTCCCTCTCAGCGCTTCAGTCTGAAACACAGCATGTTTACCATGCTGTGTTTCAGACTGAAGCGCTGAGAGGGACTCCTGCGGTAGCGGGAGAACGGAGTTGGGAGGGGGGAGGCGCCCCACGGCAGCACCTGCCGCTGGAGGACAAGAGTAGGAACGATACGTGCTTTCACGTAAAGCCGGGCGTACACTGTACGAGTTTTTCAGTCGTGGCACTTATATACATCTCAAACTGTGCGACGGAACCGCGGGGTTTAAAAAGTTCACCGCTCACGATCTGTGCGGCGCGGCGCTTGGACTCGACCGGACTGCTCACACTGTACGTCGTGCCCCCTCTGGGACCGCTCGCTGTGATGGCAGAGGCAGGCGAGCGACGGTAGGTGACAGGGACCCAGAGCAGGGGTTCGAGCCCAGCTCTGGCGAGGCCCGCAGGAGGCACCGGGCGAGACGCACTGGCAGCCGCTCGGCACGGCAGGTCGCCCAGCCCGCACCCCCCCCCCCCCCGCGAGCGGAGGAGTGCCGAAACAGGCGGCGGACCGCGGAGGAGTGCCGAAACAGGCGGCCCTCCCCAACGCCCCCGCGAGCGGGCCGGGCGGAGGTCGCTTCAGGGACGCCCGCTCCCCTCCCTCCGCTGGTGGGGACGGAGAGGAGGGGAGGGCGCCCCCTCGTAGCTCTGCAGTGTACGCCCGGCTTAAAGCCGGGCGTACACTGTACGAGTTTTTCCCCTTTTCGGGCCGATTCTTCAGTCGTGCGGGCATTTTTGAATCGGGGTGAATTTCAGCTTGATCGTAGAGGGGGGGAGGAGGGGGGACTGGCTTCTCACGACTACCTCCCGATCAGGAATCGGACGATCGGTGAAAATCAAACATGTTTGAAAATCAGTCGGCTGTCGTGAGGTTTTCGTGAGCGCATCCTGCTGTTCAAGCAGAGCTACGAGGGGGCGCCCTCCCCTCCTCTCCGTCCCCACCAGCGGAGGGAGGGGAGTGGGCGTCCCTGAAGCGACCTCCGCCCGGCCCGCTCGCGGGGGCGTTGGGGAGGGCGGCAACGCGCTGGCCGCCTGTTTCGGCACTCCTCCGCGGTCCGCGCTGGCCGCCTGTTTCGGCACTCCTCCGCGGTCCGCCGCCTGTTTCGGCACTCCTCCGCGGTCCGCCGCCTGTTTCGGCACTCCTCCGCGGTCCGCCGCCTGTTTCGGCACTCCTCCGCGGTCCGCCGCCTGTTTCGGCACTCCTCCGCGGTCCGCCGCCTGTTTCGGCACTCCTCCGCTCGCGGGGGGTGCGGGCTGGGCGACCTGCCGTGCCGAGCGGCCGCCGGTGCGTCTCGTCCCTCCTCTCTCCCCTCCGTTCCCCCAACGCCCGGTGCCTCCTGCGGGCCTCGCCAGAGCTGGGCTCGAACCCCTGCTCTGGGTCCCTGTCACCTACCGTCGCTCGCCTGCCTCTGCCATCACAGCGAGCGGTCCCAGAGGGGGCACGACGTACAGTGTGAGCAGTCCGGTCGCGTCCAAGCGCCGCGCCGCACAGACCGTGAGCGGTGAACTTTTTAAAACCCGCGGTTCCGTCGCACAGTTTGAGATGTATATAAGTACCACGACTGAAAAACTCGTACAGTGTACGCCCGGCTTAAGAGTCTCCAAAAGTCGCTAGATTTGTCGCCAGTCGCTTTTTTGAAAAAGAGTCGCTGGAGGGGTCTGAAAAGTCGCTAAATATAGCGACAAAGTCGCTGAGTTGGCAACACTGCTGCCTCGTTGCAGAGAAGTTAAGGGCTCCCACTGATATAATATATATGTATTTTTTAATTTATCCAGCACACCTTAAAGGCCAGTCCATTTAAATATTGTCTGACATTCAACTGGTCCATGGCACAGAAAAGGTTGGGGACCACTGCTTCAATGTCTAAGTTTTACTCTGCATGTTTTTTTTGTTGATTTGTCTCCATCCCTCAGTTCCCCAGCTCAGTATTCTCTTCTTACAGCTGTTCAAAATTCCACTGATTAACCTCACCTGATTGCCATGCCATTGATCACATCTCATTTGTATATTCATTTCAATTATTTATATAGCGCCAATTCGTGAAACATGTAATCTCAAGGCACTTTCCAAAGTCAAATTCTATCAGATTATACAGATTGGTCAAAAAAATCCTATCTAAGGAAACCCAGTAGATTGCATCCAGTCTTGACATAAGATCCCTGGTTTTCATTCTTCACTGCTGGGTTCTTTCGTTGCACCATCCTGGTTCCAAGTTCTGCTCTCCTTGTGTCCTTCCTGTAAACTATTGCACTGAGTCCTGCCACCTTCAGAAGTTTTCTGATGACTCAGGAATAGTTGGCTGCATTGAAAAGGGTGATGAGAGTGAATATAGGACAGTGGTGGGCAACTTTGTCACTTGGAGTGAGCTAAAACCATCTGCAGCTCAACGTGACAAAGTCTAAGGAGCTAATAGTGGATCTGAGGAGGACAAAAACACCTGTGGCCCCTGTTTCCATCCAGGGGGTCCCTGTTGACACTGTGGAGGAGTATAAGTACCTGGGAGTGTAACAACAAGCTGGACTGGACTAGAAACACAGAGGCCGTCTACAAAAAGGGTCAAAGCCGACTCTTTTTCCTGAGGAGGCTGAGGTCCTTTAACATCTGTCGGACGATGCTGAGGATGTTTTATGAGTCTGTTGTTGCCAGTACGATCTTCTTTGCTGTCACATGCTGGGGCAGTAGGCTGAGGGTCGCTGACAACAACAGACTGAACAAACTGATCAGGAGGGCCGGTGATGTTGTGGGGGAGGAGCTGGACACTCTGACGACCGTGGCAGAGAGGAGGATGATGTCCAGGCTCCAGTCCATCTTAGACAATGTCTCACACCCTCTCCATGATACACTGGCCCAGCAGAGGAGCTCCTTCAGCAGAAGACTCCTCTTACCCAGATGCACCACAGAGCGCCACAGGAAATCATTCCTGCCTGTGGTCATCAATCTCTACAACGCCTCCCTCAGTGATTCAGACACCCCCCCCCCCCCCTCTGTAATTTACATTTATTCATTCTTTGTACTGTTCTTGCACAAGTCACTATCACTTTACTTGGATTTATAGTTATACATATGTATGTATATTAGGGCTGGGCAACGATTAAAATATTTAATCGCGATTAATCGCATAATTTGCCTGATTAATCATGATTAATCGCATTGTATTTATAAACTCCAAGAATTAATTCAAAAGTAGTGTAAAGAGCACTTTTATTTTAATGTTCTGCTGCCATATGAACAAAAGTGTTGTAACTTTGTAGCACTTATCAGTAACACATATTTAGTGTAAAGTTCAACTTAAACATGTAAAACAAAAAATAGCAATAATAATAAATTAAAGCTTATTGCCACTGACAGGGAATTCTCTTTATGGGGAAAAAATCTACCAAAAACAGGCAATTTCTGAGGTAACAGCAGGGAGCAGCATTACCATTTTATGTTCAATACCAAAGTTTAACTTGGCAGTGGTTACAACTAACTTGTTTCTGTCATATTCGATGCTGGAAGAACTTTAAACTGAAATGCTTGCTAACTCGATATGCTTGCATGGTTATTTGACGTTAACACGCGGTTTTTTGTTGTTGCTTTCTCGCGTGCATATAGTGAATGGCAGGGAAAAACAGGCAAAAAGACATGGATACTTTGAAGCGAGAAGCGACTTCACTGACGGCGTCGATGCAGACCCCGCTCCGCTCCGCACAAAACTTGTTCCGTTCGCCAACTCACCGCCTCGCCTAAGCAAATTCCTGCGGGAAACACCGCCTTCCACATGTCGGCTTTGTTTTTTTCCAGCCAGCACCTTTCTTCCTCTTTGAATCCGAGGCTTGGCTGACAGCGAGGTTATTGGCGCATTATCGCCACCTACTGTTCTGATTCAAACCCCTACACCGCAGCAACAGACCTTCACAAAATAAAAGCATGTGAGCAACATGCGTTAACCCGCGTTAAAGTAAATATCGCCGTTAATAGTCTAATGAATTAACGCGAAATCAACGCGTTAACTTGCCCAGCCCTAATATATATATATATATATATATATATATATATATATATATATATATATATATATATATATATATATATATATATATATATTGACTTATATATATATTGACTTATATATGTATATATTTATATTACTTTGTGTGGAATGTTGTAAATATATATATAAAAATGTGTGTATATCTTGAGCATGTAACAAAAGTAATTTCCCTCTGGGATTATTAAAGTATGTCTGATTCTGATTCTGATAAATATGTTTAGTTGTTATACAATTGATGGTGGTCTGTGAGCAAATTAGGGATGAAATCATCCACCTGTCTCAATACCTGGAGAAACCCATAGTCATACATTCTCCATACATTCTCTGTACCTTCTATCTATACAGACGATTGTCAGTGGCATTCTACATGTAGCAGCCAGTGAAAAGTGTCAAAATAGTGAAAAGGAAATGTTCTGTCGTTCTATTTTTCAATACACCAGCTCTCTTTCCTGTTATTGACCCAGTCTGTTGTGATTATGATGTGAGAGTTAGGTAAGCAGCTACGACCTCAGTCACTGTCTCCTTTCAGACTACACCTGCTTCCCAGCATGCTATATTTACCTGAGACCTTCCTGTTCAGTTTGTTGCTCTCACCATGAGATATGACAGACTGCCTTGCAACTGTGTAGTTATATTGTACTGTCAAGGAAATTCAGGCCCGCTTTTCAAATAGTGGGGGGAAAGTTAGACTTTTTCCTGCCCTACTTTTTGTGTTTTTAAAGGAATATGCCTCCATGCAGTCCTAGCCACTAAGTAATTTGCTTTGAGCTAGTGGTTTGAAAAAGTATTTGACCCCTTACATGTTTCCAGTTTTTTCAACTTTTTATGGCATTATAAATTTTTAGAAAATCAATCCATTTTAATATCAGAGAAAGATAAACTGAACAAAAACATAATCAGTTTTATTAGATACAAGAAGATATAAGCAATCCAAACTAACCTGTCCTGATGCAAAAAAGTACCCCCTCCCCCTATTAAATTCACAAATCAACTGTAATTAGCCACATTTTTTGAAAAGAATAAGTTAAATTTTAAAAGTCACATATAGGTCTGATTACTGACAAACCTGTAGAATTAAGAAATCACATGGATGGAACCTCTCTGGCACCAAATTAAGCTAAAGCATTTGAAAAAGCACAACATCAAGGTCAGAGCTAAATAAATTCAAAAAGACACGAGACACTATTAATCTGCAAAGAGTTTTAGTGTAATTTCTCAAAAAAACAAAGCAAAGAAAAGTAGGGAACCTTCATAGGCGTGTGTGGCCTTTGAGAATTTCTTAGAAAGTGACTGAATCAAGAGGTCAGAAAAGAACCCAAAACAACAGCTAAAGCACTGCAGACCTCACCTTGCCTCAGTTAAGATCAGTATTCATGATTCAACAACCGAGCTTTTCATGAATGACGTGAAATTACTAAATTTAGAAGAGCTTAGTGCGCATGCATTTTAGATTTGGACAAATGTTGAGCTGTAAAGCACTGAGAGTCAAATAGTGGACAGATCTGTCCTTAATATCGCTTCAACAGACAAACATATGGTAATAACAAAACACTACTGTGTTGGTATCTGCCAGAGTGACTCACGATGTGATGATTGTGACCGTAAAGAGTTTTTCATTCATTTCCCCAGACCCCGAAGGATTGCCGAGAAATGTCAATGTTGGATTCAAGCTTGTAAGCACGAAGACTTTATTGTGGAAAATCTGTCCAAAGACACCTTTTTCTGTTCTCTACATTGCATCGGTGGTAAGAAGACAATTACTGGATATTCAAACATAATACCAGCAATTGCAGCCTATCTGCATGTACAATTATTTGGCTTTTTCTCAGCGGAATGAAAACATCATCATACAATTCATGACATCCCTCATAAACACACCGCACACTGCACACCTGTGCTGACACAGTGCATGAAATGAGCTGGCAGTATGGCAAGGCAAGTTTATTTCTATAGCACATTTCAATAATAGATAATAATAATCTGAACAGATCGTAAGGAAGGAAATCAGAGAAAAGTTCCTTGCATTGGAATAGCAGCAGAAGGTCAACTACAAACTTAATCTAATTATGTTTCAGTTAACTTCAGCAGTTTCAATTGAACATTAACATTTAAAGGCAACTCTAACCAAATAGGTTTTTAACCCTGATTTAAAGGAACTCAGGGTTTTAACACTTTTACAGTCTTTGGGAGTTTGTTCTAGATAAGTGGAACATAAAAACTAAATGCAGCTTCTCCGTGTTTGTTTCTGGTTCTGGGTATACAGAGTAGATTTAAGTCAGAAGAACCGAGTGGTCTGGAGGGTTGAGACTGACAACAAATCTGTGATGTATTTTGGTGCTAACTGATTAATAGAGTAGCAGAAGTGTTTTAAAGTCTATTCTCTGCGATACAGGGAGCAAGTGTAAGGACTTCAGAACTGGCAATCAGACAGAACAGTCATCAGTTTGCTTAAAGATAAACGCATGATTCCTTTTTCGAGATCCTGCTGAGACATTAGTCCTTTAATCCTGGAAATGTTCTTCAGATGACAGAAGGCCAACTGTGTAATTGTCTCCAGATGCCCTTGAAGGTTCACTTCAGGCTTGAGTACATCACAACACCCAGGGGAGTGGTGACTTAGTGGTTAGAGCATTGCACTTGTGTCCTGGAGGCTTTGGGTTCAACTCCCACAGACTGTCACTCTGGGTCCTGCTTGATCGCTCACATCTAAAGGATGACTTGCTTCAACAATATCGTCTTATTAGGACAAATGCAATTTTGTTGTATTACATGTGGCTGTTCCTAGGCCACCACCAGGTCTTGGAGCAGCCACCACCAGACCCAGGAGCTGTCACTAGCTTCCTTCTGACCAGCTTTGGACCCTGGCTGCCTTCTGGGCTGGCTTGGATACACTAGCGATGTGGTTAATGACTGGCCATCTACTTTCAAGTCAAACGATGACTCTCTTTCTTACTACGCCACTTACGGATTTCTCTCTTCTGTCAAAGTGTGTCACATTGAACATTTTCTAAGTCATTTAGCACAATACTTTGACTTAAAATTGGTCCAAATGGGTGATTTAACTCGCCTTCAAAGTAAACTCTGAAGTCACAAGAAAGACTGTTTTGTGATCAATCAATGGTCTTGTTTGAATTCATGTGAATTGCCTAGTGGCTCTACTATAGTCTTTTTTTTTTTTTTTTTTTTTCTTCCCCAGTGTCCTGTCTAGCACTATGGCAATAGGAATTGATATCTCAATGCCAGATGGAGCTCGACAGATTTTGCTTTTACAAGTGGAGCAAACAGCTTTCGCCATAGTGCTCCACTTGATTTATGCTTGTAAATAGCTTTATTATGATTCCTGCAAGGAGAATTTCAAATTATATAGACATGACAATGGGAGAGTAAAGGAAGAACAAAAAGTGAAAGAAAAGAAAAAAAAAAGAGTAGAGGTGAAAGAAAGAGGAGATAAAAGGAAGAGAATGATAAAATGTCCTCTGTCTGCTCCATCACCTGGAAAGAGACACAAAAAGAACAGCACAACCAACAGACATAAAGCAACAGATACACTCGAATAACACCTAGGTGCCATTGCTAAATCATATATATTATTATGTAAGCTGACATGTGTAATGTGATATTTGAAAAAAGAAAGTGACACAACATAAATAAATAAATAAATTATAAGATTACTGTATATAAGTGAACACTTAATACCTGGGACCCAGCACCAGTGGGAGATGTGAAAGTGCACTAGTTTAGGTGAAGATTATCCAAAAATAGCTTGATAGTGATTGTGGAGAACCAAAGACCCACCTTCCCCGAGCACAGAGGCAGGCGTCAGGGGACCCGTAGCCCCGGACTCCCAAAGGGGTCCCTAAAGCAGGTCGCCCAGGAGGGGCCGACACAGGATATCTGCAACCCCCCCCCCAAGGAAGGAGCAGAGACGACCCCGAGGAAATCCCCCAGCCACCGCAATGCCGACGCCCTCAAGAGCCGCGGAGACGAGCCCGTGGGCTCCGCCGGCAGCCAGCCCCGCTGAAGTGGTCCCGGCCATGGGCCCTGAGGGCCAGAGGCCCCAGGGGCGCCCCGCCCCCGCGACGAGGGCCCCGGCCGCCCCCCGGGGGGCCAGGCCCCGCGAAGAGGCCGCCAGGAGCGGGCCGGCGCACGCCCGGGAACCCGCCCCAAACCCGAAGCCAACCAACGCGCCAGGGGGCCAAGGCGCCCGCCAACGAAGTGGAGGAGGGCAGGACGTGGGGGGATGGGCTCCGCACCTATCGGAGACTTGAGATGTTCTTGGGAGAGGGAGCGGACCACACCCATACCTGAAAAAAAAAAAAAAAAAAAAAAAACAAAACTCATTCACCCCATCCCTCCCTTGTGCCCCACTCGCCACACACAAAAAAAAAAAAAAAGACGCTGTACACACATTCCCACATAACACTCACATCCAACACTGACCAAAGGGGGGGGGGTCACCCCAAATCGACTATACGACTGCTTGTGCCCGACCCCCGGCCCCGGCCCCCGACCAGACGCCCCCCGGACCGGGCCCCCCCAAGAGGGCGGGCCAACACGACCCGCACGAGCCACCCGGCCAGAGCCCCCCCCTCCCCCTAAATACCTAATAAACCCACTCCCTCCCCCCACCTTACCCTTGCCATCCCTGCCCCCCGTCCCCTGGGGGGTGCGGAGGCATCAGCCCCAGACCTGGTAGGCCGCTGACTGCACACCGCAGCCCCCCGCCAAGACCCCGGACACAGTTGCCCGCACCTCCTCCAGGCCCCAGACTCCTTGCCTCCATCGGAGAACGGGGGTGTGCAGAAGACCCCGACCCTCCCTACGCCTGCTCAAATGTTGTGTTGTTGCATGTTGTTCTCAAGTGCGTTTAAAAACTGGGAGCGCCGAAGGGGATGCACGGCACAGCCCACCCCCCTTTCGGAAGGTAGCTGTTGCCAGCGCACCCCCTCCGTGTGACTGCCCAGAGCCCTCAATGTCTAAGTGGGAGAGGAGGTGAAGGGAGCCGTCCGAGGTGAGGCCCACACAACATAAGCCCCCTCCCAGACGTCTTCCCCCCACCCCCCCCCCTACCATGGCCTATATGAGTGTGTGATGTGAAAAATGTTTGAAGTGAAAGTGTCTAAGATGCAAAATAAAATTGGGGAGAGGGGCGTCACCAGAAAGTGGCAACCTCCAGTAACGCCCCCTCCCTCATGACCTACATGTGTGGCGGCGTGATGGAGCAGGCAGAGGGAGGAGTCCGGGGATGGGGAGCAAATGACTGGGAAGCCAACCCAGGGAGCCAGCTCCCCTACTGACTCCAATAGGCACCCCCGCTCCCCGAAAGCCCCACCTAGAGAAGGGGGCCTCGCCAGCGGCACCACCGTAGCCCGGGGGCCAGGGAGAGGCCGCAGGGCCCGCCAGCCAACCACCCACCAGGACCAACACCTAAGCCCCCCCCAGCCCACCCACCAAGCCTACTTAAACTAAATAAATAAATAAATAAATAAATAAATACATAAATAATAATAATAATAATAATAATAATAATAATAAGAGGGGGGGACCCTGGCCAGCCGGCCCGCACGAGCCACCCCAACCCCACCCCCCAGGCGAAACCCGCACCGGAAGACGACACGGACCAGGACCGGGACAGGGGGCCGGACACAAGCCCACCAGAACGTCAACCCCCCCCAACCCCCCCCCCCCCCCCCCCCCCCACCCGTGGATTTAATCCCTCCCCAACATTAACGTTCAAACAACTCACCATACATCCGACAGTAGACATCCAGGCTGGGTAGATCCCTACTCCCCCTCCTTTCCCCCTCCCCCCACTGGCAGAGTGCCTTTCCAATAAAGGAGAAGAGCATCTGCCCAGAGGTGTTAATGACCATGCCCCCCGGGCCCCGAGGCCCCCCAGCGCACCAGAGGCCCCGTGCAGGGGCGGACACCCGGGCGCGCGCCGGCCCACACCAAAAGCGGCACACCCCCCGGAACCGGAACCCCCGAGGGCGGCGCGCCCCAGGGGCCCCAGACCCACCCCGGCCCCACCCAGCGGCAGCACAGCCACCAGGTCAGTAACCCACGTCCGTCAACACGCAGCTCCCAAAGAGCGCCGCAAGCGGCTGCTGTAGGCCACCCGTAGGCCTCCCAAACTCCTCCCAGATGGGGGCAACAGACCCCGGAGCCGGATCCACCAGGCGCCCTACTCCAAGTGCCCCCAGGGCCCCAGGAACCCCTCCATCCAGCCACTGCGCCCTGCAGGAAGCAACCCACCGCCCCCTATTCCACTAAGTGATGGTGTTGATCAGAGGAGCCCAAAAAGACCAATGAGATGTGGAAGCAGATGCTGTCTCTAGATTAATATGATCCAACAAAAGGTCTCTATACTGATTGATACTGAGATTTTGTTTACTTTTCCAATTCATGAGGATAGTTTTCTTTGCGATGCATAAAGCAGTAAAAACCATGTAAACTATTTCTTTTTTCAGAGGACTTTCCTCAAAATTACCGAGCAGGCAAACTGATGGGGATGGTGTAATCTTACAGCTCAAGCACCTTGATAAGTCCTTACATATCTGTGTCCAGAACCTCTGGACTGGTGTGCATAACCATAACGCATGAAAATAATTATCAGGATGATTGCCTATGCAGTGTGGGCAGATATTAGATTGTGCCAGACCCATCTTGAATAATCTTTGTCCTGTGTAATGTACTCTGTGAAGGATTTTGTATTGTATTAGTTGTAAGTTGGTGTTTCTAGTCAATTTGAAAGTTCTTAGACATGTCTGAGCCCAGAAATTTTGTTCAAATGTGCCTGATAAATCTTTTTCCCACTTCATTATAGGAAGAGATATCGAATCATCTATTTTAGTCAGTGTCCTGTATGATTTAGACAGTAGTTTGGGGGGGGTTAAATCTAAGAACTCTATTATATTAGTTGGGACTTGTAAACCACCATTAATATGCTTATATTTATTTTTAATTATAGATTTAAGTTGTTCATATTCCAAGAATTTATTTTTACTAATGCCATATTGCATATTTAGTTTAGCAAAATTGATGAACTCGGTTCCGTCAAGTAGATGTTACAGATATTTAATACCTTTATTCTTCCAGTATGTAAAGTTTATCATTTTATTATTTTGTAGGATATCAGGGTTATTCCAGATAGGTGTACGACTGCATGGGATAAGTGATGACTTTGTCATTTTGAGGAACTCCCACCATGCTGTCAGAGTAGAACTAATGTTGATATATTTGAAGCATGTATGCCGTTTTATATTTGAGCTTATAAACGGCAGATCTGAAATCATGATATTATTGCACATTTCCTGTTCTATATCTAACCAAGGCTCATCTAAAAGACTATTTTTTATCCATTTAGAGATGTATTGTAGCCTATTTGCTAAGTAATAGTTATGGAAGTTAGGCAGATCTAATCCTCCCCTGTCTTTAGTCTTCTGTATTGTCTTTAAGCTAATACGTGGGGGTTTATCTTTCCAAAGAAATCTAGAAATGGCAGAGTCTAGAGATTTAAACCAGTCAGATGATGGTTTATTGGGGACCATTGAAAATAAATAATTAATTCTAGGTAGGACCATCATTTTTATTGAAGCTACCCTACCCATAAGTGTGATTGGAAGCGATTTCCATCTTTCAAGGTCCTCTTCTATCCTGTTTAAAAGTGGGGCATGGTTAAGTTTAAGTAAATCTGTTAATTTATTCGACACAGTAATACCTAAATATTTAATATTTCCTGATTGCATTTGTAAATTTAGGGAGTTTTCGAGAGAGCAATTAATTGACAGTACCGTAGATTTAGACCAGTTTAACGAGTAATCTGATACTTTGGAGAAAGATTCTAGTATTCTAATTACTTGTAAAAGAGAATTATCTGAATGCTGGAGATAAAGTAATACATCATCCGCGTACAGACTAATCTTGTGCTCTATTTTCATGCATTTTATACCTTTTACAGCTTTTGTTTGTCTGATTGTTGCTGCTAGAGGTTCTATAAAGATGGCAAAAAGTGATGGAGAAAGAGGGCATCCTTGCCTGGTGCCCCTCTGTAGACAAAAACTGGAAGATATTTGATTATTTGTCCTGACACAGGCTGTTGGAGAATTGTATAGAATTTTTAACCAGTTTATGAATAAATCGCCAAAACCGAATTTATGAAGAGTAGCGAATAAAAATTTCCAATTTACTCTATCAAATGCTTTTTCTGCGTCTAAAGACAATATATTGGTTTTAATGTTTTTACTGTAGGAATAATCAATTAAATTAAGTAATCGGCGTGTATTTGTGGATGACTGCCTTCCTCTGATGAAACCAGTTTGATCTGGATGTATTATGAGAGGAGTTACTTTGTCTAATCTTTTTGCTAAAGCTTTACAGATTATCTTAATATCCACATTAATTAAGGATATGGGACGATAACTAGTGGGCAACACAGGATCTTTGTCTGGCTTGAGCAGAAGGCTGATGGTGGCAGAGTTCATATTAGCTGGAAATCTACCTTTTTCCTGTATTTCCTGCAACATTCTGTGGAACGTTGGGGCTAGAATATTCCAGAACTCTTTATAAAACTCAGTGGGGAATCCATCTGGACCTGGAGCCTTTTTATTAGGCATGCTTTTAAGAGCTTCCTGGGTTTCAGCTGTTGTCAGCGGGGAATCCAGTGTCATTCTTTGGTTATCTGATAATTTAGGAAGTGTAATTTTATCCAGAAATTGCTTAATATCCTTCTCTGATGGATTTATCTGTGGTGTGTATAAAGATTTGTAGAAATCGCGGAAGGTATTATTTATACACTCTGGTTCACTTACTGTATTACCAGTTGAATCTGTAACTGCGAATATAGTAGTTTTCTCCTTATTTATTTTAAGCTGATTAGCTAGAAAGCTTCCTGACTTATTGCCATGTTCAAAATTTTCTATTCGGAGCCTTTGTATTAGAAATCTATTTTGCTTTTCAATATAGTAGTTTAGTTCTAATTTTACTTCACGGATTTTACCTAACTTCCCTTCTTCTTGAGATAAATCTAGTAACTTAAGTTTCTCTTCTAATTCCTGAATCTTTTTGTTTTCTTTTTTCTTTTTATGAGATGAGAAAGAAATTATTTTACCTCTCATCACTGCTTTTCCAGCTTCCCACAATATCGATGCCGATGTACCTGGTTGATCATTGTATTCTAAGTATGAGGCCCACTGTTCTTTAATGAATTTTATAAATTCTTCATCTTTAAGCAGTGATGTATTAAATCTCCAGCTTTTGTTTTGTGTGGTTATTTTTTTATTAATTAAGGTGAGAGTAACAGGAGCGTGATCACTGATAGCAATAGGATGAATTACCGTCTCTGAAACGACCGACAGCAGTGAGCTACTTATAAGAAAGTAGTCCAGACGAGAGTACGAATGGTGAACATTTGAGAAAAAAGTGTATTCTTTACTAATAGGATGAAGAGAACGCCATGCATCGCAAAGACCAAAATCACTCATGTATTGTTTGACTACATTTACTGACTGCCAACTACGCTGAGTCCCTGTTTTATTCAACCTGTCTATATCGTTATTTAAACCAAAGTTGAAGTCACCTCCTATAATTAGTGAACAATCCCCGTGTTTTGAAAGTGCAAGGAAGAATTGGTGGAAAAAAGAGGGGTCATCAACATTTGGACTATATATACTGACAATACATAGCTTTTGGTTATGGATAGCTATTTTAATTATTATGTATCTACCTTCAGGATCTATAGTTTTATCTAATATTTTAAAACTAACGTTTTTGTGGATTAAGATTGCTACACCTCTCTGTCTAGAGTTATAGCAGGCCGCAAACACATTAGGGAACTCAGGTGAGTTAAGCTCACTTGCATTTGTAGCTGATTTGTGGGTTTCTTGCAATAATACAACATCTGCCTTTAATCTAGTAAGCTGGTTAATGATCTTCATTTTTTTCTCTCTGGTGCCAGCCCCATGCACATTCCATGTCACAAACTTTACATTCGCCATAGATGTGAGTGAGAAGTTAGAAGGTGCATGCCCTTGAGAAAATAGTCATACATAGACCCAGGTAGCATCATATGATGTGCTTGTGATTGACTGATGTTCAGGAAAGAAGCAGACAGATAAGATAGAAATACACAAAAAAATAAAAAAGTGCAAAGAGTAAGAGAGTGTGTAAAGGGATAAACCATAGTCCGTGCCTTCTGTACCCAACCGTGAACACTAACCATTCCAACGTGCTCTTGAGCTGTGCGTGTATTTAATTTATCACCGTGTACCGATCTGTGCGTCTTATTTATTTATTTATTTATTTTAAATCATTGAAACATGCTTTAAGTCCACCTGTGGTGTAACTAATAAAGCCAAGGGGTGATCTTCTGATCCCTGAACAACTGTCCATTAATATAAAGTCTGTCAACCGATATGGTGGCTTTAACGCCGTCCATCATGTATTTCTTCCTGATTGGGAACAGCACTCGCCTGCGATCTAGGATTTCCTTAGGAAACTGATCATTAACACTAAAGTCTGTCCCTCTCAGTTCCCTGCCGCAACTTCTAACGAATTCTTTTTGTTTATAATGCTCAAATTTAGCTATGATCGGGCGAGGACGGGTTTTGTCGGGTTTCTTACCTCCGAGCCGGTGGACTCGATGAAAAGTGATGTTTTTTACCTGATCCGCCGGGATTTTTAGCTTCTGCTGGAGAAAGTTCCGGACCGTTTCTTCTGCTATCTCTCCCTGCTGCTCCTGAATGCCTGCAAAGACGAGATTATCTCTCATACTTCGCGACTGTATGTCCAGAATGGATTCCTTCATTTTCTTATTTTCGCCGGAAAGCTGGATAATCCCTTCGGTCAGCTCCGTAACCTTCCCCCTCAGCGCGTCGTTCTCGGCGGCCATAGCTGTTAGCTGGGCTTGGCTAAACTCCACCGACTCCCTGAGGGACTGAAACTCCTTGTGTAGAACCTCTACCAAGGCGAGACGCGCATCAAGGCTGGTAAGCTTCTTGTCGATGGATTCCAAGATGTCGCTGAAGTTCCTGTCTGGGGATAAAGTGGAAGAAGAAGCACTGGTGGAATTAGAACGCGTGCGCTTAAGTGACGGTGTGCTAGCAGCTGTAGGCTTCTGGGCCTTCCCCATCACGATGCTATCAAAACACTCGTCCAGGTAGCACTCCAGGCTCGTCACGGTCTCTTCGTCCAGTTTGTTCCCTCGTAGAAAATAAGACAGTTGTAAATGTTTGGGCTTTAACTTTGTATTATTTTTAGTTATTGGTTCGTTCTTACCTTAGCTTGTTTGATTTGAATTACATGAACGCCTCCATTATATTTACGCACAGCTCTCGCGAGATCTCAGCCGCTCATCTCCGATCTCCCGTTCTAGGCCCGTCTCCCGCTCTACTATAGTCAAATAGAAATGGCTGATTGTTTTGCTACTTCTTCTGTCGGGTAACGTGCGGCCAAGCTCTGGCCTTGAACTTCAAACTGTTTTAACACAAACAGATTTTAAACATTTGTCTGGTTTAAGCATTATACACTTTAATGTTCATAGCCTTTTATCAAAAATGGATATGGTTCGAATATGGGTCAATTCAATCGATGCAGACATTGTTTTGATATCTGAAACCTGGTTAAACATAATCAGTTATGGACACAGACATTAGAATGAGTGGATACAATGTTTATCGCACCCACCGATCAAATAAAGCTGGTGGTGTTGCTATTTATGTTAAAGTGAATTTCCATGCTGAAGTTGTTCTGTAAGCTAGTTAGTCTGTAAGCAGCTGGAGTTCCTGGCTTTAAACTTGGAAATTGCCAAGAACCTCAATATAACTGTTGTTGGGTGTTATAGGTTCCAGTCTGCCTAAAAAGATGCATTGCAGTCTTTGGCTCAACCTTTATCCAGACTAAAGTAAAATGGTGTTGTTTTAGCTGCTGATCTAAATTGGAACTGGCTTAGGCCAGTATCAGATGATTTTAAATAATTTTTTGACTCTTCAATTCTTATTCAGATGCTTAATTCTCCTACTCGACCAAATTCAACATGTATTGAAAAATCTACTCTTTTTGATCTAATTCTTAGAAATGTTCCTCATAAATTTTCAGCTGTTGGTGTCTTTTGTAATGATTTAAGCGACCACTGCATTGTTGCTGCTTTAAGAAACACCAACTTTCATCAGTCATAGCCACACATCACTTTTAAAAGAAATCTAAAAAATTTAATCACCATGGGTTTATCATGATTTTTATAATTATGACTGGAGTAGAATTGAGCTGATCCCCGACACGGAGGCAGCACTGACCTTATTTAATGAAGGTTTTGTATGAAAAATCATACCACTTTTAAGAGGTATAGAATGAAGGGTCATGATAACCCCTGGTTTTCCTCTGAACTATCATATTATTCGTGAACGAAATTCAGCCTGGGCAAAGGCTTTAATGACAGGATCTACTTCAGACTGGCTGGTTTTCAGACAGCTGAGAAACAAGTGTTCTCTCATAAAGAAAGCTAAATCAGAATATCACTTATTTGTCTCCTCTGATAATTTCAATTATCCCAGGAAGTTTTGGACAGTCATTAATTCACTTGCTATAGATGAAACATCACATGTTATTCCTACCTGTGTCATGTGAGGCTCTACTATTATTCAAAGTCATGATCATTAACTTTTTTAATGGGTATCATCTCATCAGGCTCCTTGTTTGGTTCTACTTATTCTACATCTGGGAAACCTAGTTGCTCCAAAGTACACTGGTCCAGTTTTTAATTTTGCACCTTTTTTTAGTATAGAACGTTCACAAAGCCCTGAAGAAGATAGATTCAGGAAAAGCACAAGGACCTGATCCCTACTTTCGAACCGGCAAACCGCCGATTGCAGAACGAACTCCCTACCACTGTCGACCCTCAGTCAGGCTTTAAGGAAAGAAAAAAAAAAAAACAGCACCATTACAGCTGCTTTAAAAGTTGTAAATTTCATTTTGTAATTGACAAAAAGCAGCAAGGTGCATCTCTTTTTATAGATTTGTCTAAAGCTTTTGACAGTGTTTACCATTATGTTTTAAATTCAAGACTGTCAGAGCAAGTAATTGTGTGGTTCTCAGACTTAGTGAATGTCATGAGTTGTTTGACGAACCCGAACACAGCCACACACAGAGCTTAGTTTAAGAGCTTTTATTGAATTTTCAAAAAAAGTAAAAACCAAAACAACTGGACTTGTTTTCCGTAGTTTGAAGACGTTTCGCTTCCTCTCCAGGAAGCTTTCTCAATTTAAAAAGTCTGGAGTAATGTGGAGTATCAAGCTTTATACTGCTGCCCAACAAAGGACTTGTAATGGCTTAGATAACATGCAAATTCAACAGAAACAGGTCCACCCCCTTAGTAATGGGAAGTCGTTAAAGTCATTAAACCAGCAGATTGAACCGAAACTGGTCCACTCATTTGTACCGGGGAGTCGTTAGGGTCGTTATTGGCCTGGCTTGCAGGAACGATGTTTTGATCCCCCGTATGAGGGTGAGAATTCAGGTGATGATTGGCCGGAAATAATCCTATAGCTTTATTATAGGTTTTTGAGAGTTAGGTTCATCTTCAGACTACGGAAAACAAGCCCAGTTGTTTTGTTTTTTACTTTTTTTGGAATGACCATGACCTGGATGACTGAGAATCTTCACCAGCTTTTATTGAAGGTTGAGGGTTGTGGAGGATGTGGCCAACAGTTTATACCAGGCTGGAGCAGGAAGGTGGTGATGGTAGGAGCAGGAGGACGGACGGGAGCTGGAGAGCTGCGGGCGCAGTGCTGTGGAGCCAGGTAACCTCCTGAGAAGGCGGGAGAGCACTGGGATCGAGGATGAGCCAGCAGCACAGCAGGGAGAGTTGCAGGCAAGCACGAGGAAGGCGACGAAGGATGAAGACTGGTGCATGCAGAGAAGCAGCAGGACGGAAAATGTAGAGAGCAGCCGATAGCAGTCGTGAGTTGACGTGAGCAGTAATGAGCAGACGATCCGGCAGGGAAGAGCAGACTGAGGGAGGTTTATGTAGGAGTGTAGGCAGGTGTGCTGAGTCCGGGCTTGATTAGGCATGACAGGTGGAACTGATCAAGGGTGGAGTGGTGACTGGAGTCCATGGGAGGAGGAAGGTGCCAGAAAATGTCCAAGGTGCAGCAGGCAAGGCTGCACCATGACAGTGGAAGATCTCAGATATGATGGTCTTTTTTCTGAATTTATATGAATTTCAAAAGGGGTACCTCAGGGTTATTTATAGGTTATTTATATCTCACAGGTATAAATAACCTGGGTCATAGTTTTTCATTTTTACACTGATGACAGTCATTTATTGCTTTGCATCCTTTCTTGAGCTGGCCTTGAAGCACTTACAGATTACTTTGAATGTCTTTCATGATAGCTTGTTCTGAATATATAAGTTTTACACGTAATGTTTTGTAACTGTTATTTATTTATTTTTATAATTTCTTCCTGGTCTCCCTTGAAAAAGAGATTGTTAATCTCAATGTTGGCTTTCCTGGTTAAATAAAGGTTTAATAAAAATAATAATACAATTGTCTAAACTAGTGTAGTTCGAATCTTATACTGTGCATGATCTAGGTTAGTGTCAAAATGCATTAAATGTGTTCCATTTAACTTTTATTTTCTACTAATCTTGGTAAATTATTCCCTTACCATTGTTTCCTCCTATAGGAATAGCATTACAAAAAACAACACCCCGTCCAAAAACCTAATATTCCATAAACTTACAACATATTGGATGCTAATGTGTATTTGTAAACCTTGGGAAGGACTCTATTAGTAAATCTGGTTTCAATTTGATCCCTAATTTCACAACACAATTCACCTCAATGCTTTCACAAAGAGAATGAAGTAATAAAATTCAAGCTCTATAAAGCACAATTAAAATCATTTCCTGTAGCAAAACTTTCCTGCTGGACTAATTGTCCAATATAATGGACCCAGAGCGGCTTTCTAACTCAAAAAGCTTGTTGATGGAAAAAAAATAACTTTCATAAAAAAACTGAAAAAAAAAACCCATGTATCTTGAAAGAAAGAACTTTATCTAACTACCTTTTTTGAAAAATGTCCTTCATTGTGCTTCAATTCAGCATTAATTTAAAAAGCACATTCAACATAAAGACACAATATTTCACTGAATCTCTTGATAAGTCAAACATGTTTAATCAGAAGCAGGGATGTGCAGTACATAATTCAAAGGCTTCACTTTTGGTCTCAGTTTTGCTGTTGGCCATTCTTTTCATCTAAGGTTTTGATTTTCAAGCATATTTTATACTTTAGTGTTGGTAATATCTTGCTACTTTGGAAAGAGCTAATGCAGAAAGATTGAAACAGGGGTCAGTCATCCCATCAGTATTCAGCTCATTCTTGCAAAGCACCCAATCATAACTACAATAAAGACTAGGTTGTACCCTAACTCTACATCCCTTGTTGCAAGGGTTTGACCCCTCCCAAGAGCTCCAGAGACATGTGTGCCGGATCAAACTTATCCAACTGCTTCTTATAAATCAGTAGGTTTCTCATTTCAACAACATTTGGTTACTTAAGTTTCCTTATGTTATGCTTACAGAATTTGTTTTTAGCGCTTACCTTGTGCCACCATATGTTCCAATAGATACATACATGGCGATGTGGTCATGCTAAATGGTTGGCTTTATGAGCCACTCCCCTTGTCACTACAAACCTTCAACAAGCCTTCGCTTCCAGACCACAGCTCTGCTCCACAGGAATCCTCATCACTCACCTTTATTTTTGCAAACCCTAATGGGACAAGAAAAACAGCACCCACGGTAGACATCAACAGCAACCACAACTCTTCTTGGATCCTTGGTCCCCCTCCTGAGCCTTCAAACCAGACCAAGGAAGATTTATTACAATTACTTATTCTCAACTTACCTAAAAACCACTCCTCCTTTTCTTCTATTTCTTGTATTCCTCATTCTAGAAGACTCTCTTGACTTCAGATCCCCCAATGCCACAAAAACAACAACAAAAAACGATGATTAATTTTTGTTAAACATTATGGCATCAGATGCACATAAGTTCTGGTAATTGGTAAAACTGATGAGTGTCAGATATAGCAGATAACTGGACTTTGTGGAGCACTTGGCCAGACTGGTATGCTATAGGCTGCTGTAATTCGAAATAAAGGTGACATGCTCCCTGATGCCAGTCACGTGCTGATAATGTGTTTTAACCTTTAGAACTTCCATCCATCCATCCCTTTTCCATTGGGGTCGCGAGGGGTGCTGGTGCCTATCTCCAGCTGTCAATGGGCAAGAGGCGGGGTACACCCTGGACAGGTCACCAGTCTATTGTAGGGCCCTTTAGAACTTGAGTTTTCTAATTTCAACATAACCACCTCAGTTTGTTATTTATAAACATCCATAGGCAGATTTTAGTCAACTTGAACAAAAACAAAGTTTTTCAAATATTAAATATTTAAGTATCCTGGGAAGCATGGTGTTATCTCTTTCTTAGTCTGACCAGCATAACTGCTTTTTTTCTCTCATCCTATGGCAATGTTTTAGCCCAAGCAACTAAAGTAATGCTGTACTAGTTATAGAAAAGTTTGTTGGTGTGAAGTCTGAGAGTTTTTTTCTTTTTAGGTCCAGGATTGTCATCTGCCGTAGGTGATCAATGCATTGCAATGTTCGAAAACTAGCTAAAGACTGTTAAATTTACAACAGTAAAAAAATTTTTTTAATCAGTCACAAAAATGTTGTCAACAATGTAATCTTAAAAAATGATTCATTTGGCCCTGTCTATCAGGGTCTAACCCTGCTTCTCTCTACTGGCTGAGCTTTTACTGCAACTGTATGTGCTTGCTTTCATCGTCTTGGCTGGGGTGTCCAAACTTTTTGCCATGGGGACCAAAAATGTAACCAAGTACTCAGGGCCACAAAATAAAAAAAAAGAAAATTAAAATTGCAAAAATCTTTTTTTAATTTTTACCTGCTGAACTAAACATATTTTATTTAAACAAGCAACTTAGTCTGATTTCTGTAGAAATGGAATTTGTAAATCATTGGAGATAATTGTAGTTTAAAAAAGAAAAAAAACCCACAGCAAACAATATACAAGATCTTTTTGAGTTGATTATATTTTTTTATTTTGTGCATCTTTTCAGTGACAAGAAAAGGATTTGACTCACTTGTAGAGTGGTCTGCTTTCTTTTTTTTTACTATTAATTCTTAGTATTATACTATTAATACTATTAATTTAGATTAAAAGCAAAAATATGGCTGACAAAAGATAAAAATTGCAAGATTTTAATTTGTATCTCTTTTGAAAAAGCCTCATATCAGTGAAAATGATACATTTTTAAACTGTGCATCTGCATCAGTTGTCTGAGCTGGCAAAGCCAAATTTAGTCCGTTCTTCAATTGTAATTGAGCACCGGCCAAAATCGTTCAGAGGGCTGCAAATGGCACACACTTATGACACTCCTGACTTAGACAATAGAAAGTTGGATAATTTTAGCAACTGTTTTCATTATTTTAGTCTAAATTTCAACATTTTCTTTTTTACAATATGTTTATTTCCAGAGTCAACAAACCGTAAGACTTTCTGATTTTTGTGTTCCTCCAAAGGCACCTGTGCATTTTATCATAATAGTGACTTTGCAAATTGCAGGAGACTGACTGCACTTGACCCGCTTCCTTTTGTCTGGGCACTGAAAGCATTTGGCAGCCTATTCTGGCTCTGAAATCTAACCTACTGTTGACATTTTTGTACTGGGGAAAATGCCAGTTATGTATTTACTTGAAGCTCTCTGCATTTATAATGTATTTTCAAAACTACCACCTTTGTATTTCTTTGAGGGGATGCTAAGGTTTTTGGATATAACTGAGATCTTAATCTTGCATAACCATAGTGGCTGTTTTTCCCTGTTTGTTGGATATAACAAGAGGAAACATGTAAGACACAATAACCATCAGACTGGTTCCACTCCTAAACTGATGCTAGTGCTTAATATTACGACTTTTGTTTCCACCGACTCCAGCACTGGAGCTGCCAACACTGGCAGAAACTCCTCCCAGAAGAATGAACTGCTTTCCTCAATAACTACCAATGGGCTCATAGAGCCCAAAAATTCCTTCACATGTTGGGCCATTTTTTTAAACTCCAATTACTTACACTGTTCTTAGTGTACCTAAATAAAAACAATGAAACACAGAGCTTCAGCATTGACAAAAAGTTGTTATGCTCAGATGAAGGTCCGGATAATTCAGTCAGACAACAGGAGTGGTAAAGCCATGATTTATTAAAAATAGCCAAAGCGAGCTAAGTCAGATAACTGCCAGGAGAACACATTGGACCACTGTGGAGGAAAGAGAAAGGTTAAGGCCACCACATACCCAGGCGTACTTCAATCTGCGGAGGTCCGCGTGCACTCGAGACGTACTCAAGTCAGACTCTGCGCAGACTCCGCAGAGCTCAATCTTTACGACTGCGTACCTGGTAATACACTATAAACTTCTTGGAGGCAAGATGTCTTCCCATCGAACTGTTTTATATGTGATACTGAGCTTGATACACTGAGCTGCTCCAAGCAGGCAGTCTCAAGGACGTGCGGCATCACAGTCCCTCTCTGTTCGCACTGACAGGTGTGCGGTGGGAACCTGCTGGAAAAGAAACGGCTCTAGGTGCTCAGCTCGCTAATCAAACATTTTACCATCTGTTCTGCCGCCTTGTCCCGGTGGCAGAATGTGTGGGAATTGTAGGAATTTGCTACAAGAAATGTAGGCAATAGGTACGTTGCATGATAAGGTTAAGTTGGGGAGCATGGCATTGAACATGATATGCATTTACATAGGTGTCTTAGATCTTTTTCTGAATACCCCCTGTGGCTCCTCTCATGAAACTAACATATGCTTATCTCAAAGATTAACCCATGAAAGTTTAAGTACATAGAGCCTTCATCAAGTTGAGAGGAAATGTTTATTTTCCCAAACATATCTAGTCGCAGTGCATTTTCCATGTGAATCCCAGGCCGTTCATACTTTTTTTTTTGCCTTTTCTGAAAAGTGCTTTAAATCGGTACCCATCTTAATCCATGCTGGGTCAGATGCTGATGATTGAAAAAAGAGGCAGGAAAAGCAGAATAAAGCATTAGCCTCGCTACATGCTGTTAGCCAAACCTTGCTGCTAAACCAAGTCTGGGAAAAAGACGATGTATTGTATTTCTCTGTCTGTGGACCGTTGAATATTGTGATATTTGGCTGATCAGGTCCAAACTCCTTAACCCCTAACTTCTCCTGGTAAGTTCTTCTCTCAAGAGGTTGGGTTTTAAGTGACTGTATTGAATTGTTTAATTTTTCCTGCGCCAGTTCTCATTTCTGTCCGATCGTCTCCAACTCCCGCGGCTCGACCTGTCATTCAGGCAAACTTTATGACAGACAGCTGTGACGTCAGCCCCGACCTCGTCCCATGGTGGAAGGGTTGAGGTATTCAAATTAAGCTGCATTCAGCTCTGTGCGCAGGGGAGGTGTGCTCCTAGGATGGTCCTATCTCTTGTATTGAAGAGGAGCTACTGTCTATAGGCGAAGATTTTGAAGTCTTAGTCTTTAGTGTAGATTTTCAGTCTTCAATATGAAGAAAATTCCAGGTGTCTTTGACAAACAGTTTGTCTGGAATTATACTGTTCATTTGTCTGTAACAGAAAAATATAAAGTGCTGTCAGCATATGTTTCTGACAAGGAACTACTCCATGTTTGAATAACTAGCAATTTTTGACAACACTGCATAAATAAGGTTGCAGTAACAGTTAAAATAAATAATCTGCCAAACATCGTCGTAACTTTTAGGTTCTCTCTGTGAAGCAGAAATGAAGAAAAGAACATAAATAACAACATTCAATTAAGTAAGTGTTCAATTTTAACAATACATTTACACATGTGGGGCCTAAAATAAATATTTATACAAATATTTTTGCACACTGGGCCTTTTGGTTTAATTTTTACAGTCTTCATTATATCTTTTTTTTTTTATATCTTTCTGAAGGATGGACTCCTGGCATCCTCCTAGGGGTGAACCTCATGTGTGATGGTGCCTCATCAGGTTCCTCATCAGTCTTCCACACACATGTGTCTGATGGGTGACCTGCTTCTGGCATCTCCAGACCTTTTGCTCCCCAAACCCATACACTAGCTGTAAATATGAGCTCAAAATCTATGAGCTTTATTACACTCACTATAAAAGTGAGTAACATCACAATAACAAGTGAAGCGAAATGTGCATATTGATCCTTTTAAATAAAAGGCTTGGAGAATCGATTTCACATTTTGTAACATATTGGACAGAAAGCCTTTGTTTTTTTTAGCAGAATACGTCATTAAAACTACAAAATACAATAAAATCTTAGTCTTTCTGACATAAAAATAGTAGGAGAAGAGGGCAATCGTGTCCTACTTCATGCACACCTAGTTACAGAGAAAGAAAAGAAACACATTGGGACCAAAATAAAAAGCTACACAGACTGTTGCAAAACAGGGAGCTCGCTTTGGCTGCACTTATGCCGCTGGGATCCTGCAGCACCACGGTGCTGTAGTAAGCTCCCCGCCACACCGCGACACCGGAATATACAGCTGACTGCCAGCTCCCCACCATAGCGGAGAGCGAACACTCCTCCGCAGAGCTCTTTCTTCCGGGCAACGACAGGAAAATCATGCCGCCAATACAGGGAGGCTGATCTGGTGTGCCGTCTGCTTGCTCTTCCGCCTTCACCCTCTCCAGCAGAGCAGTCAGACAGAACAGCATGGGATTAATTTTCACTGTTATGCTGATGACACTCAGCTATATTTATCTATAAATCCTGATGAATCCAATCAATTACTTCGACTGCAGTCATGTCTTGATGACATCAAAAACTGGATGACTTTAAATTTCCTGCATTTAAATTCTGACAAGACAGAAGTTGTAATCTTTGGACCAGAGTCCTCAAAAAATTAACTTCTTAACCAATCACTTAATCTGGATGGCATTAACTTGGCCTCTGGTAACAAAGTAAAAAATATTGGTGTTATTTTTGACCAAGACATGTCATTTAAATCCCATATTAAGCAGTTTCATTTTTTTCACCTCAGGAATATCGCCAAAATTAGAAACATTCTGTCCAGGGGTGATGCTGAAAAACTAGTCCATGCATTTGTTACTTCAAGGCTGGACTATTGTAATTCTTTACTATCAGGAAGTCCACAAAATGCAGTTCAAAGCCTTCAGCTGATCCAAAATGCTGCGGCAAGAGTTCTGATGAAAATCAACAAGAGGGATCATATTTCTCCGATTTTAGCTTCCCTTCATTGGCTTCCTGTTAAATCAAGAATAGAATTTAAAATTCTTCTTCTAACGTATAAAGCCCTTAATAATCAAGCTCCATCATATATCAGAGCTCTGATTACCCCGTATGTTCCTAACAGAGCACTTCGCTCTCAGACTGCAGGTCTGCTGGTGGTTCCTAGAGTCTCTAAAAGTAGAATGGGAGGCAGATCCTTTAGTTATCAGGCTCCTCTCCTGTGGAACCAACTCCCAGTTTTATTCTGTGAGGCAGACACCCTGTCTACTTTTAAGACTAATCTTAAAACTTTCCTTTTTGACAAAGCTTATAGTTAGAGTGGCTCATGTTACCCTGAGCTACCTCTATAGTTATGCTGCTATAGGCTTAGGCTACTGGAGGACATCAGGGCCTATTTTTCTCACTCTACTAAGTTCTACTGTTCTCCGATTTGCATTGCTTGTCGTCATTTCAGCTTTTAACCTTTTGCTCTCTCCCTTTTTTCTTCATAGTAGGTACACCTGGTCTGGCGTTCTGTTAGCTGTGACATCATCCAGGGAAGACAGATCACCCACTATTACCATCTAATGTAGAACAGATTACTGGATCAATGTGTGCTTTTGTGCTTGTTTGTGTCTCTTGCGTCTCTGCTCTGTCTTCTGTAACCCCCAGTCCTTTTTCCTTCCCGTTAATGGGGAGTTTTTCTTTCTGCTGTCGCTTCATGCTTGCTCAGTATGAGGGATTGCTGCAAAGCCATGGACAATGCAGATGACTGTCCCTGAGGCTCTACGCTTCTCCAGGAGTGAATGCTGCTTGTCGGGACTTTGATGCAATCAACTGGGTTCCCTTATATAGGAAATTTTTGACCAATCTGTATAATCTGACCCAATCTGTATAATATGATTGAATTTGACTTTGTAAAGTGCCTTGAGATGACATGTTTAATGAATTGGCGCTACATAAATCAAATTGAATTGAATAGCATGACTTACAGGCGGCGCATCAGCTGGGGGGAGGAGGGGAGGGGGGAAGGCAGTTTGTTTGATGGTGTGTTCTGATTGGAGATTATTAATTACATAGAAAGACAACCTATGTAGAAAGAAAACCGTTTTTGAGCAAAGCAACAAAGCTGACCGCCCCTGAGCAGGTACTTTGGTACACGGCCTCATCAGTGTACACCCCCAAAACCTCAGAAAAAATTACATTTGTTGTCATGGCCACGTTAAAGATCAACAGGTATTCTTTGACATTTGGAATAAAACTCCCCCAGCTTGGTGCACAGATCTGTAATTTTTATATAGGCTTGGTTGAAATAAAATCTTAATTTGTTCCACTAAGTTTGTGTAAACAGACTGTCTTCCCTTCAGTGTTCTCATGTTGGCCAATGTGACCAAAACCCAAACCCAATGAGTTATTTACAGTACCTTTTGGAAATTATTCTGTCCCAGGAGAAGTTTTGGGTATAAAACATTGTTACTTGTTCCAGGACATAACAAATCTCATCTATTGATCTGTAATAATTATAGACCTACTTCCATGGGATCACTCAATACACCTTAGACAACAGACTGGACTTTAGACACAACATTGAATTCATATACATGAAGGAACTGAGAAAGCTGTACTTCTTGAAGAAACGTAGGTCCTTCAGTGTTTGCAACAAAATGCTGCATACCTTCTATAGGTCTGCTGTGCAGAGTGCAGTCTTTTACACCATCATCAAATATTTCATAAAAATATCATGGAGAACCCTGAGCATCTTCTTTATAAGAATGCAATACAAGAACGGTGTCTTCAGTCAGCTGCTGTAATACAGACTGCTACAGGAGATCAGTTTTGCCCGCAGCCATCATAATTTATGGCTCTTTCAAGAAACTTGGATAGTACGATTTACATAATTTAATTGACCTTTGGGATGATTTCATTTATGGGAAGAGAACTGAATTGAATGTAGTTGTCATATCAATATGAAGGTCCCTGATGACCTTCCAAAGAGGACCTGAGAGTTCCTTAGATACATTCAGGGTAAAAGTAGTTGGTGGACACTTTGGCATAGATAGGCTCATGATTGACTGTAGGGTGGCCCAATTCATCACCTCTTGAGCACATTGCTTTACACAGTAAGTATGAACTGCTTCTACTGATATCCCGTTTGTTTAACACATACTGTAGAGCTACAGTTTTTTTGTCTGATTTGTACAAAAGGGGATTGTTCCAGAAATCTTTTGTTTCATTCAGATCCAACTCTGCAAACTTAAGTGTTGTGGCCATATTCTTTCAATAATTCAAGCTGAACCATTTATTTTAGACAGAAAAAGCTGTCATGATTTGGGTTTTTGTTGTTTTTTGCTTTTGGACTGTTTGTCATGAAACCAAGACAAAGGACCCAGTATTCAAACCAGAAAAGCAGAAGGTTACTTAAAAGAGGTTTATTTCAGGATGAGTAGTGAGCAGAACCGGGATGACAGAACTGGCTGATAAGTACAATGAGCAGGGCAAGACAAAGCTCTTAGTCGAGAAAGAGTCCTAAGTCGAAAGCCGGGAATTAGAAGTGCAGGAAAGTCCACGAAAAGGATCTAAGCTCAGAGTCAGGAAACGGAATCAGGTTCGCGACACGGACAGGCTGGACGAGGACAGGCAAACTCAGTGGTCAAATAATAATCCAGGCAGGGATCAGGCAAACTCAGGTAATCCAATGAACAGAATCAGGTCAGACAACACAGGCAGGCAATCAGAACAGGCATGAAAAATAGGTTCAGGGTCAGGCTGGCTCAGAATCCGGAGACAATCGGGTTTGCATCAACAGGTCAATCCAAAAGGAGAACGCTGGAACAAAACCTACCATTGGCTTGTAAATGATCTGGCATTGTGTAAAGGAGTGAAGCAGTAATAAATAGGAGAGTGAGCAGGTGAACAGGAGTGAAGACTAATTAGAGGAGGCAGGTGAGAATGATCAGAGGGAAGGTGGTGACTGAAATGAACCGAACTGATTGGCTGTTGACTAGACAGGGGAGTGACAAGAAAACAGATTAGGTGGTGAGGTGAGCTGGCAGGTGAACTGAGTTGACTGATTAGAGGCTGAAGACAGAGAGGTGAGCTGAGCAGGCCAAGTGAACAAAATCAAAGTACAAAATCAAACCAAAACAAAAACCCAAACTATGACATAAACCAAAACTAAGACAGAACCTAAACTAAGACATAACTCAACTATGACACTGTTCTGGACTGATTATGTTGCACTCCTCTCAATCACCATTCAATCAGCTCAGTCCACTTTTCACCCACTAGCCACCAGTCACCTTAATTAATTCCACTTGCTATCACAACTAATCAGCCTCCCAGATCACTTGTCACTCCCCATATTTACCTGCTTCATCCAACATTTCCTGCTAGAATGTTTCATCTTGTTTCCCCGCCTGCATGTGTTGTTTGCTCCAGCGACTTGGCTTCATTTTTCCTGTGTTTTATGAGACCAGTCCATGCCCTGCCCTCACTAGTCTGCTTGCTAGTGCTTGTGTGCACCACCTGGAAGAAGGATTCCAGTTGGATTCTGTGTGTAGCTCTGCGTCGGCGGCTTCAAGTTAGATACTGTCTACAACTTTTGGTCACGTCTGATTCTGCCTCTGAACTTTGAATAAGGTCTGGTTCTCCTTGCCTTCATCTGTTCAAGTCATTCACTGTCTGCTCACCAGTTACAAGTTAGCCTCAGTCTGCAATTGGGGTGGGTATTGCCAAAAAAGTCACGATTCGATTCGAATCACGATTCACATGCCACGATCCGATTCTATCACGATGCATCACGATACTTGAATTATTGCGATGTATTGCGATGAATTGTGATATTTTCACTGAACACTGTTAGAAAAAAATACAGCCATTACCAGTGGCTGACTGGCTGTGTATGATCTGGATAGTGTCTTCAATTGATACATAACTGAAAGAAACTGAATTTATACATAGCTGTATTTATTGAAACGACTTTTGGAGGTATTGCCATGAAAACAAATATTACTATTACTGGAGTGGACACACTGACAAAAAGTGCTTAGGATTTATAAAACTTAAAATAACAAAATAAGGATAATCAGTGCCGTTTACATGGCCTCAGTGGTCCTTTAAACCAATGAAGTTGTATTCCACTTGTTTTTGGCTGATGTTCGCCAACCACTAATGCAATTTTATTTATTCATTTTTTTAAATAGCGTACCGCGCACGTGACGTCACCATCATGTATGTAGGGCATACAGGTAGAGAACGCCCGTAGCAACCAGCTATTACACGCGCAACAGAAACAGTGATATGACCGACTTTATAGCCGTTAAACTTTCCCAAGACGATGTCCCAGGCGCACGGATTACTGGTCGCACTGTCGAAGAACACACCAACCTTCTGCTGAAACGATAGCTTGAGTGTCGAGGGCTTAAAAAGACCGTAAAACGGGCCGAGTCGATCGAACGGTGAGCTTTGTTGTTTTTTTCCTGCGCGGCGTTCATGGCGTCGTCGGCCGTTTTTTGTTTGTTTGTAATCACCGTCCAGGAATCGGTATATGTTAAATGTTTGTCTTATTTGAAATGTTTTTGAGTAAGCTATCCTGGTAGCAGGGTATCATGTTAGCGCCTGCTACCATGATAGCCTATATGCTATCATGGTAGCATTCATTATTAACATGTTGGCCACCAAAATACTCTTACCTGTTCACTACTTGATGTCGCTGGAATTGGGTCAGGATGTTCTTCGGTTGGGCCCTTTCCTCCGACAAAATGCTTGCTACATATGTAGGTGAATTTGGTAACTTTTTCCGGGTTGAACTGTTGTGTAGGCCGACCGCACCGGTGTACCCAGCGCACACATTTCTCCTTGGCAGTCTTGAAGAAAACATCCTTCATATGCGGCCGATCAGCGTACCTCGAGTCGCTGTTGCACGTTCCATAGCAACAATGTTTAAAAACCATGGTCTTAGATTTGGAAAAAGCAGTCGTTTACCGAGTAAAACCAAGGGTAACGCACGTCTCTTTTACAGCGAAACAGCGGCGGACTATGCAAGTTTGCCCTACTGCGTACCACGTGATGTGACGTCATCGTGACGTTACGTTTCTAAAAATAGCTAGCTCGTGGTACGCTATTAATAATCGATACTTGCCGTAAAGAATCGATGCAGTAGATCGCAAAAATAAGAATCGCAATGCATCGTCATGACGATTATTTTGCACACCCCTAGTCTGCAACCTCTGCTCATTCTTCTGTCACCACATTATTTATAAACGTTTTGAACGTAACTTTGTGTTTGGCTTAAATATCGGTTTCACCACGTACACCAACATTACACTTTCTCCTGGGAACAACCTCAAAGTCAGACAGCCTCAAATTCTCTGTTATTGAACTGTCAAATAACAGTAAAATCTGAGATAGAGTTCTTGAGTTTTTTTTGTATTTACTTGCAGTTTCTTGGAGATTTGCACACTTTTGTTGAATTTGTAAGAACATCCTCAAGTGGGGAGATTAATAATCTTTCTCACTCATCTCATAGCCATTTACAGACTGACACAGTCAGTGTCTAAATGTCTTCGCTGTATGGGGCCAATATTGTTGCAATATTATTTGCAAATGTGTGTGGAGAGTTGTGTGTCTGTATCTCTATTTGTGTGTGTGCAGTGGGATTTGAAAATGTGTAAATAAATCTGTAAATGTGTGAGGAGATTTGTGTGTCTGTACAACAATCTGCAAATGTGTAAAACTACTTGTGTGTAATCCGGTTTGCAAATGTGTAAAAAATACACAAATCTGTATTCAGATCTACAAATGTGTGCTGAGATTTGTAAATGTGTAAAAAATCCACAAATCTGTATTTAGATCTACAAATGTGTACTGAGATTTGCCAACCTGTTATAAGATTTGCAAATGTGTAGATCAATCTGTAAGCACACACAGTCATTTGCTCTTACCTTATTTTTAAAAATCATATTGAATTTGCAAGGCACAACTGTTTTTTTAGTCAAGTTTAAAAATGGGAAGTTGACTCTGTAAAGGGCCAAATTGCTAATGGCTGGGCATTTGATTTGATTTGATTCACTATAAAATGAAAAGTCTTGTGGAACAGTAGGACGTTAATACTGATAGAACAATGTACTAGTGCTCTGATATGGCAAGCTACAGTCATCATTACCAATGCATCATAGCTGTGTGTGGGTAAATTGGAGGACCATCCGCATATTAAGGCGTTTTGGCTCCTCAGCACATTTCAATCAACCTTTTAATGAGCCTGCATAAGATATCAGTAGCTCTTTTGGACTGCTGCCACATCTCTCACTGGAAAACAGTATGGCCATTTACTGCTGCTGCTGTTTTTGAAAGCTTTTCAAAAGCTCCAAGCACAGGGGTGTTAATGAGGGCCCAGCAGGAGAAGTTATTGTAATGTGGCCACCCTTTCTCTGCAGTGCTGAGCTTGGTTCTTCCTGGAGAGGAGGAAAGACATCACAACCAAAATTCAGGAGAAATTGATACTTACATTTTGCAGAACTCTTAAATCTTACCTATAACAAACATATACCATCAGGTATTTTAACACCTCCTTTAAATTAACTTATATATATTTTTTAAAGTTACCACCATCAACCTCACAACATTTTATTGAGATTGTTTTGTGGTAGACCACAAATGCTGTTTGGCATGATTTAGACACTTTCTTTTATACAATTAATTATTGAAAATGTTATTTTCATGAATAAGCATCAGAAAAAAAATATATGGCTAAAGCCATTAACATCCATGGAAGAACTGTGGCTGATCCAAAAGTATGACGTTTTCTTCTTTTAAATTTATCCCACTGAGCACTGGTGTCAGTCTTATATAAATTTATTGTCACCATTTGAAAAGTTCAGGTCATCCAATTATTCAAGATTTTAAATCTTCTGGGAATTCCTTAGCTAGCCTTTAATAATGGCTTTGAAGCTCCTTTTGTTTGTTTCAAAGGATAAGTCTGAGACAGAAAAAAAATCAAACAGACCTCCAGGATTTCATGAAAAGATCCTTTTTTTAAACAGCTTTCAGATCTATAAGACGTCTTATCGGATTGGTTTATGTGTGCCTCACACAAAACGTTTTTAACGTGATGGAGGGTATAGCTTCTCTGACCTTCATCTTCAATAGATTTCAATAATTGTGAGATTGTATACTTTATTTTAATTCAAAGAATTAATACACATTCCTGTACTTTATTAAACCCTTTCAGTTTGATGGAAAGCTAATAAAAATCTGTGGCATAGAAATCTGTAATACAGGAGCGATTTAATTAGTTTTAGAAAAATGTTGAAGCCTTTTGCAACTAATTTACTTACCTTAGTTGTATTTCTATTCTCTACTATTTGAATAGTTTCTACAACAGGCAAAAAGGAAGGAAGGCACTATTTTGTTAAACACTATTTTATGGCATCTGACACCAACAGAGTCTAAAAACAACTTAAGTTGTAGGCGAGTAATTGAAGTAATTACATACGTACTCTACACTTTCTTGTTCCAGTTTCTGTTTTCTGCCTTTCACACTTGCATTGGTTCAATTCATCTCCAATTCTTACAATGGTCATCTGCAGTGCATTACAAAAGTAACCAAAGCCCAAAACCTTTTCACATTTAGTCACATTACTGTGAAAGTCCTGTGGAGGTTTCCTCCTAGAAGACAGTCACAGGGCCATCATACTTTGCTTTTGCTTTTTCTGAAACATTAAAAGGCTACAAAACATCAAATAAAGGCTACTATCAGAAAAAAGATACCTTGAGTAAATATAAAAAAAAATAGTTTTAATTGATGATTTATTTTTTTATGGTCGTGAAAACTATCCAAAAACCCTAAACCTTAAACCTGGCTGCATTCAGCGACTGAGGGGATCATAGTTTAATACAGTACATGTTTGGTTCAAGCAAATGGTGATCATGATAGACTGAATTTTTCAGTCAAGTTAGGAGCTAGTGCACAGCACTGGGCTGCTTGGCTCAGCAGATTTAAATCACACCACTCCATATGGATCTGGCAGAACAAATGTTTGTTCTGATTTTCCTTCAAGAATGCCCCCCAGCCAGCATATCAGATTCTGTGTACTTCTACCTGAGAAGAGAGAATGGATACTAAATGCTTCTCCAACGTGTGCAATGAAAAACATGATGAAACAGTTACATGGTCATGGTTGTTAGAGATTAGAGAGGACCACATATCTCATTAAACAGATGAGCGACTGGGCACTCATCAGGATTGGAGTAGTGTGAGCATTGCACCTTGGCCAGACCCCTGCCCATAAGCTGTAGCAAGCATGTGACATCTGTTGGGTTAATACCGAATTGAACTGTGACCATATGCTTCAATTCCCCCTCATAGAACCTCTCCATGCTAATGTTGACTGTCTTTTCAAAGTTTAACCAGGCCTGTATGTTTCTTCTCCCAGCTAATTTAACATAGGAACCTCGCAATGTCCCTTACCAGTGCTAAGGAGCTATAAGGAATCCCACAATCCTATGCATGACATGATGTATTAGCACGACCCACCGCTCGGAAATTCATGAATGACAGGAAAGAAGAAAGTGCACGCTTTGTAGTTAATTTTTGGAAAGCTGTAGGCCTGGATTGGACTTGCATCATCAATATCAGTTTCTGTCATGTAATGAGGCATCACTTAAAGGTTGTTCAAAAATCGGCACAGCAGTCCAAAGATCCTTTCCTGTCCAGGACAGTGTTTTACCTGTTGACACTATGAAAGGACAAAGGAGCTAGGAGCAAGAGCTATATTTAGAGGCATTCAGATGGAGCCCTAGTTTGACAATTTTAAAGGAGCTATAAGCGAAATTTCACCACTAAATTGGCTGTTCACTACTGTCAGTAGACCAAAACAAGATGTGTGACAAGCCACACCTCTCTCTACCTGTAACCCAACCCCCTTGCATGCCCCTTCACTTTCCTCTCTCTCTCTTTCCTTCTCTTTCCCTTCTCCTTCTCACCTTGTAGGTGCATATTTGCAAAGGATAAATGCACAACAAAACAGTATCACCTTTTGGAGGAGCAAGTAAGTAAGTAACTCATAACTTTATAATGCTGTTAGCGAGAGAACATTTCGATCCGCTGGTCATGCTCTCTGCAATTTTGCTCCTTCAACACTGCTCTGACTGTGCCATTTTATGGGCAGGGAGGGGCTAAGACCTGAGTGGCAGCTGTTCACATGGATGTATATGCATGTGTGGCTGGCCCAGTTTGTAGACAAGAGACTGAAGAACAACACAGAAAAATGGTGAGTGACATCATACTCAATTAAATGTAATTTATATAGCGCCATGAAACATGTCATCTCAAGGCACTTTCCAAAGTCAAATTCAATCAGATTATAAAGATTGGATCAGATTATGCAGATTGGATCAGATTATACAGATTGGTCAAAAGAAAATTCCTATCTAAGGAAACCCAGTAGATTGCATCATGTTTTGACAAGCAGCATTCACTCCTGAAGGAGCGTAGAGACACAGGGACAGTCGTCTGCATTGTCCATGCCTTTGCAGCAATCCCTCATACTGAGCATGCATGAAGCGACAGTGGAAAGAAAAACTCCCCTCTAACGGGAAGGAAAAACCTCCAACAGAACCGGGCTCAGTATGAACGGTCATCTGCCTCAACCGACTGGTGTTAGAGAAGACACAGCAGAGACACAACAAGAGAGACATATCATATTCCATCTAAAAAATACCTTTAGTTTTTCCCAACACAATTTCTTAGTTCTTTCTATGTGAAAATAATGAATTATTGCTTATTGTTACATTGAGGGTGTCTGCAGTTTGACATTCTAAAGAGTGCAGGAGCTTTGAGAGTACTTTCATGCAGCAGCTATAACAGTTTTAGGGGATCAGTACATTTCTAAGTGTATAATCATGAAAAATCTTGAAGAAGCCATAAAACTTGCCGTGACTAAGGGAAGATTTTATGGCTTCTTTTGTGGCTTCCTGGATGAATCACCAATGCACTCTAGGGGTGATTTTGGGACAATTGTGGATAATGGCTCTCACTGTGGTTCACCATATTTCCACAACCTTACAAGCATTGTGTAATCCCTTCCAGACTGATAGATGCTATAGATTTTGTTTTTAATCTTTCTTGAAATTCTTTAGATTTAAATTCAAGTCTCATCAGGTTAAAGATTAGCCTCATGAGACGAATGACAGTGAAGTAGCTCAATTATCACAACACAGACATTTTTTACTCACAACTAGGAAACCTTTTAGATTTTTATCACACTGGAAGTTTGTTTTCAGCTCTCAGCACTCAGATGGAGAAGGACAATGTATAACACATAAGAAATGGCATCTACCTTCAGGTCCTCGGCTCCCTTTCAATGTGCTCTTGTAGATCCCAGGACTGGTTAGAGTCACTCTTTAATCTTAACGGTTAAAAAAAAAACTAAAGTGATTAATCCTATTGATGAGATGGAAACCTGCTCAGATCAATCAGCAAATTCTTAACTGAATTAAAATGAAGCAGTGTTGGCCTATCAACGAAGTCTCACACATCAACAATAGCAGACCTGACTGATTCATGGCTCACACAAGGAGTTGAGGTCACAATCTGAGTGACAGAGTTTAGAGACATGCCAGAGAGCCATGTGGAAAGAGAAATAGGCAGAAGATTTAGCAACAAAAAAGGCACATACACCCACATATACCTATCTTGACTTAAGCTCTAAAAAGGGGACAAAGGAGTAGTGGGAAATGGTAATACAATTTACTGCTTCATGAATCTCAATACCTCTAACTGAAAAAAATGGAGCTTCAACTAAAATATTAAAAGGCAAAAATTTTAGGTTGTCAACAAGCGCCAACCTGATGAATAGAAGGATGAGTGAAAACTGGTTATGTTATGAGTTCCCAAACAGGACGTACAGATTGTCATGGTTTAGTTTTTGGTTTGGCTGCTGTTTTCCATTAGTTCTCATTTTCCTTCCTCGTTTGGGTTTTTAGATATGTTTTTGACTTTATTAATTGTTAGTTTTCAGTTTCATCATCCCTTCTCACTCAGCCTTCACTTCACTCCCTTTGCAGTCAGTCGCACCTGTTAGCTATTTACTAATCAATCAGTCAGACTCTTTCCACCTGTTAGTTCCCCTATTTAAACCTCCCTCTGTTCTCATTTCCTCGCTGGTCTGTCATCATTCAACACCCTCTCCATGCCAGTCATCTGTGTGCCTTTGGAACCCTGCCTTCTGTTTTTTCGTTTAAGGTTAGTCCTGCCAGTCGTCTCTGAAAAGCCGTGGACACTGTTATCCGCCTCTGAGAAGCCGTGGACACCATTACCTGCCTCTGAGAAGCTGTGAACACTGCTGCCTACCTCTGAGAAGCTGTGAACACTGCTGCTCCCCTGACTAGTCTATTCTCTGCCAAGCTGTGGACACTGCTGCCTGTCTCTGGCTCCATGAACTCTGGCTCCGGGCCACCTACACTCCGGTTCCTGTGCAAACCTGCCTCTCCGATCACATCATCCGCCATCAATCTTTCAATAAAGACTCTCAATTTTTAGTCCCGTGTGTGGTTCTGAGTTCATCCGTAGACAAATCGTGACACAGATGGTGAAGATGATAATCAACAAGGATGTGGATGCTGCCCAATGCAGTAGATCAAGTGCTAAAGAAGCAGCAGGAGGTGCTGAGGAGGTTTTAAGGCTTGGGAATGCTGAGAGGCTTGGGTTCTGGTGCTCTGAGATGGTGGCATTTTGAGGCTATAGGAGCTGGCTCTGGTGTTCTAAGGAGATAAACGTGGGGCTTAGAAACAAAAAAGTGAGCAGAATAACTCGTAGAAGCTGTAACTGTGGAAGGGGTGACTGCTGCTCCTGCGGATGGGCGAGCCGCTACTGTGGCAGACGAGGTCAGGGACGGTGAAGCAAGGTTGAAGGCAAGGCAAATTTATTTATACATTTTTTGTAACAAGACAATTCAAAGTGCTGTACGTGAACAGAACATAAGCAAAGTACATTGCAGTGGAATAATAGTGGCAGGTCATTGTTAACTACAACAATATAATAGAACATTAACATTCCAAGGCAACTCTAAGCAAATGGGTTTTTAACCTTGATTCAAAGGAACTCAGCATTTTAGCACTTTTACAGTTTTCGGGGCATTTGTACCAGATAAGTGGAGCATAAGAACTAAATGCTGCTTCTCTGTGTTTGCTTTTGGTTCTGGGTATGCAGAGTAGATTTGAGCCAGAAGACCTGAGTGTTGACATTCAACAGCGACCCCATGCTACTACCAGTCACATTGGTCGAAGAAGAGATGTAAAGTATCTCTCTTGGACCAGTTCTTTCCCACCTGAGCTGTGGGTCTCTCCATTTCCTCTGTTATTTTTATTTTTTTTCAAATGATGGATTGAACAGTGCTCACAGAATATCTGGATTTATACTGAAATGACACACAACTACTGTTTCCTGAAGACCAATTCAATTCAATTTGATTTATATAGCGCCAATTCATGAAACATGTCATCTCAAGGCACTTTACAAAGTCAAGTTCAATCATATTATACAGATTGGGTCAGATTATACAGATTGGTCAAAAATTTCCTATATAAGGGAACCAGTTGATTGCTTCAAAGTCCCAACAAGCAGCATTCACTCCTGGAGAAGCGTAGAGCTACAGGGAGAGTCGTCTGCATTGTACATGGCTTTGCAGCAATCCCTCATACTGAGCAAGCATGAAGCGACAGTGGAAAGAAAAACTCCCCATTAACGGGAAGGAAAAACCTCCAGCAGAACCGGGCTCAGTATGAACGGTCATCTGCCTCGACCGACTGGGGGTTACAGAAGACAAAGCAGAGACACAAGAGAGACAAAAGAGCACAGAAGCACACATTGATCCAGTAATCTGTTCTACATAAGATGGTAATAGCGGGTGATCTGTCACAGCTAACAGAACGCCAGACCAGGTGTACCTACTATGAAGAAAAAATTGAGAGCAGAAAGTTAAAAGCTGAAATGACAATAGTCATTTCAATGTAATGCAATGCAAAACTGGAGAACAGTAGAAATCAGTAGAGTGAGAAAAATAGGCCCTGATGTCCTCCAGTAGCCTAAGCCTATAGCAGCATAATTATAGAGGTAGCTCAGGGTAACATGAGCCACTCTAACTATAAGCTTTGTCAAAAAGGAAAGATTAGTCTTAAAAGTAGACAGGGTGTCTGCAGTGGCGGCTGGTGAAAAAAAAATCTTGGTGGGGCTGGCCAACAGATTTCCCTGCCTAACTCAGTACATGCATTCAAATTAAAAGTCGGAAAATTACTACCAAAATTACCACAATAAGCATTTAATTCCCTTCTCAGAATGAGCAGCTTACAGATACATTCAACCATTTACAGCTATATTAGGTCTTATTTTGGAAAGGAACAGTATTAAATACAACACTCAAATTCACTATTTTTCACCAAAGTAGGCATACGCCATACTGTACTGCCATTATTTTCAGCCAAACAGTTTCACAATGACACAATGGGTTTCACAACAGAACAGAATTTCAAAATATGAAAAAAATCATCAACTGAAAAAATTATGTACATGATACTACAGAGCCCTCTAGGGGACATGGGGATTTTTTTTTTTTTTTTGCGTTCCCTCGCAAAAACTTTTGCGTTCCCTCGCAAAGTGCAAGTTTACGAAAAGTGCATGCCAGCGAGATATGAATCCCCTGTCGCGGGAGCGCGCCTCGCTCTGTACAACTGAATATCGACGAGGAAAATGGATTAAAATTTGACCAATGCAGTTACTTGTTCTTAAAATAATGATACCAAAACGTTTTAATATACCTCTTGTGGGAAAAAAACTGTGGTTATTTGGCAGATTCATTTACAAAATTACGGGTGTTATGAACAACATTAAATCCAAAGATTTTATACGATGTATGGCTGATTTATTAGTTGTTGTCTCTTGTCATTCACACACAACAATAAACCGTGAGAGCCTACGTGAGTTTTGAAACTGCAAACGTGCATCTACACAGCACAACGTTCACAGACCAGTGTGATGCATTCGCGAGCGTCAGAAAGCTATGGTGCATTCAGGGGCATGGGACATTTCAAATTTACAAGGAAAGAACTTAACTCATACAGTAATGTGTTTATCCAGAAACAGTGTGGGCTTTCCTACAATACTGAATGCTCTATAATTGTATCTCTGTTATTTTTGATTATGCACATCTGCTAGCTTTTTATTCTGAAAAATCTAATGTCCCATGCTCATGAATGCACCATAGCTTTCTGACGCTCACGAATGCATCACACTGGTCTGTGAACGCTGTGCTGTGTAGGTGCACGTTTGATCATCCGCTTAAGACAAAGCTTTGCAGTTTCAAAACTCACGTCGGCTCTCACGGTTTACTGTTGTGTGTGAATGACAAGAGACCACAACAAATAAATCAGCCATACTTCGAGGGAACGCAAAAACTTTTGCGAGGGAACGCAAAAGTATTGTAAGGTAACGCAAAAAGAAAATCCTCATGTCCCCTAGAGGGCTCCGTATGATACAATGTTCACAGTATCTTCCAAATCCTTTCACTCACTTCAAAACTAATAGCCCAACATTCAAACTCACTCACCACATGACAAAATGTGTCTCTCTCTCTCTCTCTCTGTCATCGTCGCCATAATCTCTATGTCACTGCCTGACTGACTACTAGCTACATCACTGTGTAGCAGGGGCAAAGATTCCAGTAGCCCCAAAGCCATTCATTTTGGCGATGCTGATTGGCCAAATATTTATACATTTTCCCTAGCAACAGTATACGATTGGTTATTTCGCTACACTTGTGGGGCGCTTTGAGTGATAGCCGCACAAGAGAAATGAGACGTTCTGTCGGTGGAAATGCACTGTTAAATGAGAGTCAATTGGTAGAGTCAATTAGTAGAAGTTTTTTAATAATTCATATTACATGTAGCCACATACTATTAAGTAAAAACTGACATTAATAATACTTTTAAAATCTATATATATTTTGACTTTTCCCCTCCACATCTAGGGAGGGCAGCGCCCGAGCGCCCCCTATGGGCCAGCCGCCACTGGGTGTCTGCAAATGGTTGCAATATATTTTATTTAGGGGTTCCAGATTGAAAGCAGGCTGGGTACATATCCATGCCACACTTTTAGAAAATATGTCAAGTGACTGATGTGCCTGTAATACCAATTTGAACATAATAATAATAATCTAAAATAATCTGAAATTTTCATTTGCTGTCAAAAGTGGTGAATATTGTCCAAATATACAGGAAACAATATCACCAGAGCCTTCCATTCAGCTCCATCTTTCTCTGTTCTACTGAGTGGAAGTTGACCCGTGTGCTACCTTAGCCACTGTCCCAACAATCCCATTGTCTCCTTTATGTTTAAAGAGCTGGATTTCACTTTATTTCTTTAATAATACACTGAACATGAAAATGTTACACACTTTAAACAGATTATTGCATTTTACATGTACCTTCCACACAGTCTGCTGGCAACGCAACCGGAACTTGTGTCATTTATTCCCATTGTTGCCAGCAAAGTACAGTGAGTAAGAAGAAAGGAGAGGCTGGCATGCTGTGTTTGAGTAATTGATGTGGAACACTGCCTGGGTCAATGCAGGTGGGAATTGATCTTTCCTGTAACAGACTCTGAAACAGTTAGTGTCATTTAATAGAAACACTTTGCTTGGCTTAATTTGACACATAGCACAATTTTTCAAACCCCAAATTGAGTTTAGCACTTGCTGTTTCTGTTGCCAAAGTACCATGTGTCCTTGAACTAGCTAATATTAACCTGACGTTGTTACTGCTTTTTGTAGCACTTATTTCCAGCCTGCTGGGCAGATGGAACTCTTTTATCTGGTTTCTTTGTGATTTGTTGTGTTTTAATGTACTTCATTCTCCTGAAATTAAACCCTATCCAAAATTGCATGTTTCTTTGATGAAATATAGGATTTTTTTTCACATTTTGCTGAAAAAGAGACAGGATGTAGAGCTGGAGGTAGTGGAAACAAAGATTTTGAGGTTCTCATTTGAAAATAAGATGATGGATAGGATAAGGAATGAATACAGAGGAACAGCGCATGATAGATCTTTTGAAGATAAAGCCAGAGAGGACCGACTGAGATTGTTTGCACCTGTACAGAGGAAGGATAATGAGTACATCTGTAGAAGAATGTTGAGGCTGAAACCGCCAGGCAGAAGATTTAGAGGAAGACCAAAGAGGAGTTTTATGAATGTAGTTATAGAGGACATGAAGGTAGTTGGTGTGAGAGAAGCGGCAAAAGATAGGGTTAGATGGAGACAGATGACTCACTGTGCCGACCCCTGAGAGGGAAAAGCTAAAAGAATCAAGAATCTTTATTGACACCATGGTGAAATTATTTTGAGATAGACACCAGCTAAGGATGTCCACATTGAAGGTTTTCTGACTTTGCAGTGAGCTAACAGAAAATGCTAAGTATTCCTAGTGGTATCAAGCAAGACAAGTTTATACGAGTTGTATAGCACATTTCAGTAACAAGATAATTTAAAGTGCTGTGCATGAACAGAACATGAGAAAAGAAAACATTACAGAGGAAAGCACATTGCAGTGGAACAGTAGCAGCAGGTAAAGATGTAAGATAAGTTGGACTACAAATTTCAACTAATATTCAAAGGTAACTCTAAACAAATAAGTTTTTGGCTTTCATTTAAAGTAACTTAGAGTTTCAACACTTTTAAAGTCTTCTAGGAGTTTGTTCCAGATACGTGGAACATAGGAACTGAATGCTGCTTCTCCATATCTCGTTCTGGGGATGCAGAGTAGACTTGAGCCAACAGACCTGAGTGGTCGGGAGGGTTGATACACTGACAGCAAGTCTGTAATGTATTTAGGTGCTAAGCCATTCAGTGATTTATAGACTGACAGAAGTATTTTAAAGTCTATTCTCTGAGAAACAGGGAGCCAGTGTGAGGACTTTAGAACTGGATTGATGTGCTCTACTTTCTTAATCTTAGTGAAGGTACTGCCACTGCTGCCGGTTCCGAATGTAAAATTACGGACCCAACACTAGACCTAAGACCAGACCCTTAAGAGATACTGATGAAGAAGTTAACAGGTGGGCGTTACCCTCACATATTTTATTCAGTATCAGCTGCAGTGGCAGTACCTTCATTATTTAAAAGGGCTTCTGGTGTTGCGTGTCTCTGATGTTTCTACTAGTGTCTTTCCCTCTCTAGGTGGCAGGGTTTAGGCGCTTTATGCTTAAAAATAGTTGGTACAGCAGTTGGTTTTAGCTTGCGAGGGTAACATCCAACTTTTAGCTCCTTCATTGATTTTGTTCGTACAAATGACTCAAAGTCTATTGGAGAGAAGTGTTGGGAGCACAAATGTAGGTCCTTCAGAAGTTGTCTTCTCCTAACGGCTTTTTACCATTGCGCTTTTCTTTCATAAGGGAAGCGATGAAGTCTCACCACACTTTTTTTGTTATTCTTTGTTTAATGTGGCGATGTACCTTTAAAGTATAACTCACTTCTGTGCAAGAGCCTTACTCAGCCTACATCAAATATTTGAAAAATGAGCCTAAAGAAGGTGGTACCCGGTAGACCATGGAACAAATGTGTGGGGGTTGAGTGCTGGGTGTGGTCTTGGCTACTGGAAATGAATCTGCTATGCTAACCCTAGGCTATCATAGACCCTTTTCACATGACGTCACTCAACTTCCGTTTTGAAGCGGAGCAGGGTATCTTTACTTCCGGCTACATGCTTTTACATAGAATATTCGGGAGGTGAAGAGGTGTTTCACTGATAATCAGCGCGATTTCATAAGGTAAGACTCAGAGCGAGCGAGACTGAGAGCACAATATTAAACGTGTCTTATTGACTATATTTATTTTCCTTAGTATTTGTAGCAATCATTGCTGTTATATAGATGCTTTGATTGGGACAGTAACATGAAGATCAAAGCTAACATGCAGCAGCTTGTTAGCTTACTTTACCTGTCATTAATCTGATGTAGATGTTATAAAATGATTACTGTAGCTTTGCTATTATAGAAATAAATCTTGTTCACAGAGTGAAAAAAGAGACATTTATCTGCTACATTGTTCCCCTTACTTGATTATGGTGACGTGTTATACATAATTGCAGTCACTGAATTAAAAAGATCTTATTCCATTTGAATCTTTTTGTTCATTCCTAAAAAAATTACCGTGGGTCTATTGGACAGTACTTCTGTTTCTGAATTTTCTGTGTATTATAATGAATTTTCTTCATAATATTATTTGCACTTATATTAATGCACTTTTTTTTTAGTTTTTGTGCAAAATACTGTATATTTTAAGTAGAAGCCTGAAATTGTTTTATTATACTGTATTAGTAATGACATGTGCTGCTGACCTCTTAATCAGATCAACCTTTAAAAAAGAGATCTTAATCTCAATGGGAGTTTATCTGGTTAAATAAAGGTTTTAAAAAGTATTATAATTAATCTATTTTTTCTCCCCTTGTGTCCATCTCTCAGCAGCATCATATCCACCAAGCATGGCACAATCACAGAGAAACTGCTACTGCAGTGTCCCACAGTGTTCGAACAACAAAAAAAACGTTCCATATCTCGGTTTTCACGACTTCCCGGCTGATGCTGAGACTGGAGCCTATTGGGTGACAGCAATAAGAAGAGACGAGGGGCCGAATTTTAAAATCCTTCGCAGCAGCACTTACGCCTGCAGTCAGCACTTCTCTTCCGAGGACACCTATGTTTCTGCAAGTGGTCTTTAACAAATTAAACATCTTTCTTTCTTAAAGATAATTGAGTTATAAGTTTATTTAGCTATTCCCAAGATAATTTCAGTGGCTCACCACGTAAATTTTTATTAGAGCTGTCAAAATCAATTTGTTAATGAAAGGAAATTAATTTGAGAAATTAATTAATTTCTGCACATACAAATGGTTTTTAAAAATACTCACCTGTACACTGTGATCGCACACCGTCTCTTTCTCCTGCATTGTTTACATTTCAATTGTTTACTGTTAAATCACTGCTGCACTTTATCCTGTAATTTACTGTAATTCTCAAGCTGTATGCAAACGGAATTTCGTTCTGTACGCACTCTGTGCATACATAATGACAAATAAAGTTGTCTAAGTCTAATTTGTCTATGGATGAACCCAGAACCACACACACGGGACTTAAAATGAAAGTCTTTATTGAAGGTTTGATGGGATGGAGGGTGATGTAACCAGCGAGGTAGAACTGCACGGGAACAGGGTGATGGTGTTGGCAGGAGCTGACGGCCCGGAGAGAGACTTCTTGGAACCAGGAACAGGCAGCAGGGTCCACAGCTCGGAAGAGAATTGACAGTTCCGGGGAGAACCCACCAGAGCTCGGCAGCAGGCTCTTCTGTAAGGCAGAGGGGAACCGGAGCAAGACAGCAGGATAAACAGGACAGGTAAAAGGTAAAATGGACAGAGCTGCTATGAAGTATCTATGTAATAAATAACTAAAATATATGAAGTGTGATGTCTGAAGTTTTTTAAAATCCATGTTTTTTTGGTCAGTTCCTGAAAAATAACAGTATAGGACACAAGGGGTTTGCCCCGACAGCAGCATAATCCATGAATACTATAGTGAACTGATTATTAGTGTGCATGCAGTGTGCATTCAACATTATTGACAGCGTCTTTCTCAGTCTATGATGTCCTAAACTATCACAGTTTTAACAGGAATGGGCAGAATTATTTTATTAATTGAGGCTCCAAATGTACTGACGAGACTGAGAAACACACTGAACCCACAGAGGAATTTTGAGGGATACTGCAAAGTCTGCAACCTCAGTAAAATACTACACAAAAAAAAAAACGGGAGGGAATGAGGCTCCTCATTTTTATTCAGAGGTGTGACAGCGTGCTCTAACTGTGACCAAGTGGCCAAAAGCATTGACACTGTTCCAAAACAAAGTATGAAAAGGCTCAACATTATACATCAACTATATCCCTGGTGAGACTCATTGGCTAAAAGCTGTGAAACAGATAAGCTGATATAGCAATAAAGCTAGCATAGCAATATAATGGAGAAATAGAAAACTAATAAATGACAAAAGTCCTGTTGGTAGCATTGCTATCATTATCCTAGCATCTATGCTAACAACAGAGCTAAGAAGACAAAGCTCTTACCTTCATAATCGAAAAGGTATTGTTCCACAAAGAACTTGTCATCTTTGTCGAGTTTGGAGGCTGGTGTGGTCGAAAGCTTTTGTGCCAGTCTGTGCACGTCTCCCAAACGAAATTTGGGTAGATTGGTGAGGGACTGTGTGAATTCCCTATGTAAAAACACTGCTCGCGGAGAAAGCAGAAGTAAAGATACCCTGCTTCACCGCAGAACGGAAGTTGCATGACGTCACTGTGAAAAGGGTCTATTAGCGTTAATGTTAGCTTGTGCTATATGACAGGTAATGTCCATGCTGAACAGCAATGCAAAACACACAAGACAAATCATTAAGTACTTACAACTCCATGATCTGCAGATTTGCAACGAACAACAGGGAAATAATTTGTTTTCAGTAGAAGTCTTTTGGTAAATCCTGCCATTAAATGCCGGTACTTTCCCAACAGTCCTTCCTTGGCAATGGGCTTGGCTGGGGTTGCTAGGTGAGGCAACAGTGCTCACCGATTGTGCAACAACAATCTGAAGTTTTTGAAACAGCTCATTTTTAGACACAACAAAACATTTAAATGTTGCCAAAAATTGCTGGATCGGATTTTTAGTGCTATTTCCAGAAGCAGTAGAGACCCAAAAAGAAGTACAAAATTGTGCAAAAAGTTTCCTAAACCTTTTTAATGCAAACACCTTGTCTGTCTGGAATATTGGGTTTTCTGTTTGCTTTGGCATTACAATGTGATTCAAACTAGATTAATTAAAGTTGATTTAGTCTTCAGCACAAAGCCTGCACATTAACCAGTCAATATTGGGTCTAAACTTTAAAACTTATTCAGGAGGAAATGATAGGAGACAGACCACCTGTCTTACATCTGAGTGCATTCAGCAGTTTTTTAAAAGAAACTTATAGTGTCTTTGGTTTTCTGGTTCATCAGCAGCCCCTCGGTGTCGTGTTTTCAGCTGCTCATGCATGGCACTCGTGCTGCTGTGGTTTGAATCAGATTATTATAAATATACACAAAGGGCTTTATTTACTAACAGATTGAGCCAAAAAGCCCAAATAATAATTAATACACCAGCAGGATGTGATAATCTTTCATAAAAACTTTGTATGCAACCAGTGTGAGCTACTGGCATATAAATAAAAAACGTCAAATAACGTGGGTATACCTTTTAAAGTGTAACTCACCTCTGTGCCAGAGCCTTACTCAGCCCACATCAAATATTTGAAAAATGTGCCTGTAACTAAAAATCTAAGCAGAAATCCACCCCCCCCTACATAATTTTCTTCTCTACATAATTTCATCAAATTATGCAGAGAAAAAATATTTCTGTCAATTGATTATTATCTGTGTCACCAATTTCATCACAAAGTTTCAGAAGCCCTAATTTTATTTTGTTTGTTTTGGCTTGTTGGCTATGATTTTTTTCCTTTTTTCACTGTTGCACTTTGCGATATTTGTTTATCTCTGAGTGTAGCATAAATAAATTGACCTTTTCTCATGTTTTGCTTATTTTACTGATCGCTGTGAAAGCTAGCAGTTTTATATTTTTTTTTACATTCTGTGCTCTTTATTTCCACTTTACCAAACCAGGCCTAAATTGCTTCAGGTAACACATGGTCAAAATCATTTCAAGGCACACACACTCTCTCTATGTTTTTTTCTTTATAAACAGTATTTTGTGTGCTAGAAATAACATCTTCTGTGGTACAGAACAACAGGATGTTTCCGTTGTTTATTCTGAATGAAGTAAAGCTAAGCAAAAACAGCTGCTGCTGCTACCTTTGCGGACTATGTGTATACTTTCAGAATATAATACTTCCCCTGTGCAATGTTAAATAAGAACCAGCCAAAAATGTGCCAAGCACTAACCTGTCATGGCTTAGTAATCGTGTTGTCAATTTTAATAGTGGCTTCATCAATCTTCTATTCTCCGTGTCAAGGTTTAAATTGTACAGCTAGACAAAATGCCAAGCTCAATATTTCTCTCCGTGCTACCCTCGAAGAATACGCAGCCAGCTGAACACATCAATACAGGGTCATGGACAGGGCCATGGATGAATGACAGGGTCAATGGACAGCTACATTTATTTTCGATCTTGTACTGATTGTCTCTCAGTTTTACTCCATGATGTAGCTTGTTGGATTTTGGTGTTGTCAATGCCGTCTTGGTATAAAAAAAGTACTTCCAATTTTAATATTATGGTTCTGTATGTCACAGGTCAAGTACTCTGGTCTGTACATCTAGTCAGTGACGTGCAGTCAGGAGAGGCAAGTGAGGCCAGGCCTCACTTGTCATCATGGAAAGAAAGAAAATATATAATAATGATAACATAATATAAATTGTGATTCACTCAGTCCGTCCGTCCGTCCGTCCGTTTTCTTCCGCTTATCCGGGGTCGGGTCGCGGGGGTAGCAGCTTCAGTAGGGAGGCCCAGACGTCCCTCTCCCCGGCCACTTGGGCCAGCTCCTCCGGGGGAATCCCAAGGCGTTCCCAGGGCAGCCGAGAGACATAGTCCCTCCAGCGTGTCCTGGGTCTTCCCCTGGGCCTCCTCCCGGTGGGACATGCCCGGAACACCTCACCAGGGAGGCGTCCAGGAGGCATCCTAACCAGATGCCCGAGCCACCTCAACTGGCTCCTCTCGACATGGAGGAGCAGCGGCTCTACTCTGAGTCCTCCCCGGATGACTGAGCTCCTCACCCTATCTCTAAGGGAGAGCCCAGACACACTACGGAGAAAACTCATTTCGGCCGCTTGTATCCGGGATCTCGTTCTTTCGGTCACGACCCAAAGCTCGTGACCATAGATGAGGGTAGGAATGTAAATCGACCGGTAAATCGAGAGCTTCGCCTTTTGGCTCAGCTCTCTCTTCACCACAACGGATCGGTACAGCGCCCGCTTCACAGCAGACGCCGCACCAATCCGCCTGTCGACCTCCCGCTCCATCTTCCCCTCATTCGTGAACAAGACCCCAAGATACTTGAACTCCTCCACTAGGGGCAGTACATCCTCCCCAACCCGGAGGAGACACTCTACCCTTTTCTGGTTCAAGACCATGGTCTCGGATTTGGAGGCACTGATTTTCATCCCGGCCGCTACGCACTCGGCTGCAAACCGCTCCAGTGAGAGCTGTAGATCACGCCCTGATGAAGCCAATAGGACCACGTCATCCGCGAATAGCAGAGACGCAATCCTAAGGCCACCAAAACGGATTCCTCAACACCTTGGCTGCGCCTAGAAATTCTGTCCATAAAAGTTATGAACAGAATCGGTGACAAAGGGCAACCTTGGCGGAGTCCAACTCTCACCGGAAACGAGTCCGACTTACTGCCGGCAATGCGGACCAGACTCTGACATTCACTCAGTCATTTGTAATAAAAGCGCAATCCCATGTTAACTGCGCTGGCTTCCATACTGTGAATCAGTGGCGTATTTAGGCCATTTTTAGGGGTGCTCAAGCACCCCTAAATCTTAGCTCAGCACCCCTAAAAAAATTACTGATTCAGAGTATTCCTGCGTGTCGGTTCGGCTCTGCCAGACGTGCGTACATGCACAGGTTCGCCCGGAGCGCCTCCGTTTGAAGCGCTCGGCGTTCCCACGGTGTCATTTCAACGCTGCTGTGCGCAGCTCCACTGCCTGCTTTTTCTTTCCTGTCCCTTTAAATCTGCAGCACACCGGACTGTGCTGCGTGCTGTTTAACTCCACACTCTTTGGTTGTGCTGCCTTAAATTCCGCCTTCCCTCTTCCTTATTGGCTGTTTTCTATTGCGTGTGTGTGCCTGCACGTTCGTGCGTGCTCGGAGCGCGAGATTAAAGTTTTGATTCATACTGAGATACTGCGGTTACCACAATTAATACTAGGCTACGAAACTAGTCCAGTTAAGAAACGAAATATTATCAGCACTAAAATAGCTGAAAGCCACTGAGTGCAGTTCTGTAAAGAAGCAGGAGAGAGTTTTGATTTGTTGAACTGGAGAAATGTAAGTAACCAACGTTAGCATCTCAAAATAGCATTTAATTCTGAAGTATAACACATTTTATCAACCAAAACCTAATCTGTTTTATAAAACTAAATATTCTGTGCAAGGCAGGAGTTCTGAAGACTGCTGGAAAGATGGAAAAACAAAGACTGTAGACTATTAAAAAGACAGATTCTTAGCCACAGCCGTGGAAGGTGAGGGTTTCCCTTTTTACTAATATTTCATTGTTATTGTTGCTTTCATTTATTGTCGACCATTTGAGGCAGTTCAGGCATAAATAGCAGGTGTTATTTCTTTTGCATAATATACAGTATAAGAACACTAGATGCCACATAAACAACTGCTATATTTTGTTTAGACTTTTGCTTATTTATAATAGCATGATTAGGATTCAACAAAATAATAGTGCTATTTATTTGACTATTTCTACTTCTAGAATTAGGATAAAGACAAATACAACAGAGGAACACTATTTACATTGTTTTTGTTGTACAAAGGTTTTCACACTGTCCATTAGTAAATTAGTACAAACCAGGGGCGGAGCTAGACATTCTCATCATCAGGGGCTTAGTCCATAAAATATTACATCAATATGAGGGTAATCTGGTACACCAAAAAAGTAAGCAATTATTTAATCTGTTGATGTGGTCGCAAAATTAATTTAATATAGGCCTTTACATATCTTAAATTTTAATCTGATGTTCTTTAATAGTCAAACTAGTATATACCAATAGTATATTAATATGTTCTCATTTCAATGATGAAATGGACAACCACTCATGTAATAATTCAGTTTTGGTGTCACCAATCTTACTCAAAGTACAGTACTGGGTCCTCCATGCTGCTTATGTATTAAGATTTACTGCACATTTAAACATTGACAACTCACTATTGTTAGGGAAATAATTAGTTGTCTGAGAGGATGTAGGTAAGGAGCAGCTGTTATCTACACTGCAGATATATGATGTAAGAAATGTTTTTGGAATGTTAAGATAAATTACATGAAATGGGCTAAAGAGAGTAACTACAGGCCAGTTGTACATTTGTTGTTTGAATTTAATATTTGAAATGCTGTCAGTGTCAGTGAGACTTCTACTTCCAGTGCAGAGTAAATACATGAAATTTATTTGCAGTCCCTTGAATGTATAATTTTGCTGTGTTTTATGATACAGAGAGAGTATCTTAGATAAAAAAAATAAGGGTGGGGTTTATCTCTGCGCATTTCTTTATCTTCAAAAGAAAATACAGGATAGACACAGTAGTAGTAGCAGCCCTTTTTTCAGCCAGCTGACAAACACTGTACAGCAAAAGGTTTTTGTGGGCTACCATGTTTTGCTCTGTTAAGCCAGAGAAAATTAACTTTCAAGAAAGCTAAGTTAGTTTTTTATTTCTTTAGGAAAATTATTCCTCACTTTTACCAATATAGCTAGTCTAACTATTGCCATCATGCAGGTTTTACAAATGCACAAGGTTTTATCGCGTGAAAACATTTCAATGTGTTTGTCACTGCTTTTGGATGGGCCTATATTGTAGCTTGTTTGACGAGCTTTAGCTCAAAAATGAGTCAACTCTAAGAATCTTACTGACTAAAAATGGAAAGCCTGTTGTTCATGCCAGGAATCACAGTCAACACTGGGGGCTTAGCACCCCTAAAGGTCAGATCCTAGAAATGCCCCTGCTGTGAATGCATCTTCCTCTCTCTAGATCATAAATTCAATTGTTCAAACAGTTATGAACTGATTTTCCATAATTTAATATATGTGGATTACGAATTGTGTTTTGGTCATCAAACTGTGTGCAGGTAACATGTTTTCGTGCTGCTGGGCGATCATAAACGGCAAAGAACTGGTTGTAGGTGAGCCCGGCAGTTCCTTGGCCTCTAGGCAGGGGGCGCTCAAGGGGCACCGCTCGTGATCCCAAAACTGTAGAGTGACAGCAAGTTATGGATGTATTATTAGCGAGTTTTGCTAAACAAGTTAAGCACTAAAAAGACTCTAAACATACAGCTGGAACAGGACTGATCAAGGAAGGCTTTCCTCCTTGGCAGTGATCTCCATTGAGACTGAGAGACTTTTAAAACTAAAGAAGATAAAGAGGACTTTTATGGGTCTTTTGCACGTGACGTCACGCCCTGTGCATTGTGGGTAATTAGCGCCATATTGGGGGGTTACCGAGCGAGAAATTCGAGCTGCTATTCAAACGTCCCGAGGAGATTTACCCTTTCTTTTGTGAATAAAATGGCTCGTTCTTGTTGTGTTAAAGCCTGTGGGAGTACTACTTCGGGTAAAAAAGGACGTTCTGGCATGAAATTTTTCAGGTTTCCTGCCTGGAGAAAAGATCGTGGCTTAAAAATAGAGGACATTAGCCGGAGACGCAGGATAGCCTGGGTTGCAGCTGTCCGACGGAAAGATATCACATTCAATCACATATCTCCGAATATGCGTGTTTGCTCTTTGCATTTTCATAAAAGTAAGTAGATTATCTATCCTATGCTTCATTTGTTGTTTTTCTAGTTTGTGAAGCTGCAGTTAGTAATCTGTTGGATATGTGTGTTATATGTGGCATGATGCTATTGTTGTTTGCCTTGCTGCCGATGCATGAATTTTTTCTAAATAGGGTCTAAATCAGGCCTAGATCAAAATTAAATCTGGTCTAAATCAGAACTAAACCAGGACCTAAACAGGGAAAAACAAGAACTAAAGACTAAACCAGGACAAAGACAGAACCAATAAAAGTCTGTCTTTCAACTTATTATAACATATACAGAAATCTTGACATAACAGTTTGTATTTAGTATCTCAATATGTAATTGCAGGTCAACCTGCTTATGAGATGATGGAAACTGATCCAGACTGGGCTCCATCCCTACGTCTTGGTCATACTGATCTCCAACCAACTGACAGTGCGCGCTCTGCAAGACGAGGTAAACGCCAGCAGCTGAGGAACAGTATGCTGCAGGAGGCAGAGAGAGTGGTCCAGCAATATGGAGAAGTCTGTGGTCAACACATCCCGGTGGACACTGAGCTGTCTGCAGTTACTGTGCAGGAAGTTACATTCCATTACAGACAAGACTGGTGATACGCAACAGCAAGATGAAAAACTGAATGGCATCCCTGAATGTGGCACATGCATCCTCAAAAGTGCAGAAATAAATCGACTTTTGGAAGAAAATCGAAATCTGAGGCACCAACTTGACAGAGTTAAATTCAGTGATACTTTTTTTTCAGATGATGACAATGATAAAGTTAGGCACTATACAGGACTGCCAAATAAACAAACATTCATGGAAATTGTGTCGATTTTGGTGCCTGCCACTTCAGACAATAAGAAACTACTCACACCATTTCAAATGCTTCTTCTAACATGTATGCGGCTTCGACTAGATGTTTCTGTTTATCTTCTTGCCAATATGTTTTTTGTGTCTCCTAGTACTGTGTACAGAGCTTTTAGCGACACTATCTCACAATTGTATACATTTCTAAAAAATGCCATTATATGGCCCGACAGAGACACTTTACGCAAAGTTATGCCACATCAATTTGTGCAGTCGTTTGGCAATCGAGTTGCTGTCATTATTGACTGCTTCGAAATTTTCACAGAGAGACCTTCCAATGTCAAAGCATGTGCCCAAATGTTTTCAAATTACAAGCACAATCACACCATGAAGTACCTGATAGGCATTACACCCAAGGGAGCCATCTGTTTTTTGTCAAAGGGATGGGGGGGGCGTACAAGTGACAAACATATTACCCTGAATAGTGGGTTTCTGGATAAACTATTGCCAGGGGACATCGTTTTGGCTGACAGAGGTTTTGACATTCAGGAAAATGTTGGCATGTTGTGTGCGGAGGTTAAACTCCCAGCTTTTACTAAAGGCATGTGTCAGCTGGATGCTAAAAATGTGGAGGAAACAAGAAAAATAGCACATCTGAGAATTCACGTTGAAAGGGTTATTGGAAATGTAAATCAGAAATATAAGATATTGACAGGGACAATGCCAATCTCTCTTATACTGCCATGTGAAGGTGAGGATGTCACCCTTTTAGATAAAGTGGTTACAGTGTGTTGCGCATTGACAAATCTGTGCCCATCTGTTTGTAAGTAGCTAATGACAATAAACACAAATGGCTCAACATTTGTCTCAAGATTACTGAACTACACCGGTCTGATTTTATGCATTTTGGGTTTCTTTATAAAAACTCTAAAGTGTGTATATATATATATATATATATATATATATATATATATATATATATATATATATATATATATATATATATATATATATATATATATATATATATATACTTTAGAGTTTCTATATATATATTATATATATATGTATATATATATATATATGTGTATATATTATGTATATGTATATATATATATATATATAATATATATATATATATATATATATATATATATATATATATATATACATATATGTATATATATACATATATGTATACATATGTATATATATATACATATATATATATATATATATACATATATATATATATATATATATATATACATATATGTATATATATATATATATATACATATATGTATGTATATATATATATATATATATATATATATATATATATATATACATATATGTATATATATATATATATATATATATATATGTATATATATTTATATAATATTTATAATGTACACAAATAGGATACAAACAGGGTTTAGTCAAGTAAAGCCATCTTTATTAAGCAAAATAAGATAGTAAATTACATTTTATTGGTACATGAAGAACAGAACCATGTCTCTTCTTGTGCAGGTGTAAGCTGCAGACCCACACAACTTAGATGGAACCAAACAATTTTACAGTTGTCATTGTCACAGGCGACCATATTGTCTTTGCTCTCTGGACAACGACAAGTACACCATAACTTTTCAACACTTTTTCGCTTACATTTTTTCTGTGGTACTGTGTCTGATGTTTGTGGTGTTTTGTTATTACAAGCTAAAAGGGGAATCTCATTTAGTGCAGGACTGTTTAATGTCTTTGTGAAATGGCAGCTTACAAGCTCAGGGAGACTCACACATACAAAAAATTGTTTTGCCTTCTCAAGGATAGCTAGCTGTCCAAAGCTCCAGGTCTGGTGCAACTTGTATCACAGCCAGGTCTTTTTTTGTCCACATAACAAAATCACAGTATTCAGTCTCGGTAACAAAAATCTGAGTTTGCACCTGTTTATAATAGGGGTGCTGTGGCTTCAAACGCATCTCCCCTTCATGTAATTCCAAACAGAAGTTCCTGTCAGAGCTATTGCAAGCCTCAATCACGGTTAGGTCACGGTACTTATATGAGCATTTAATTTCAATACATCCTCGGCCACAACAGATGCAATGTACAAGGCCGTCAGGTGATGCTCCTACCTCTGGAAACTTTGGGTTCACAAAAAAACCACACTGTGTCACCTCAAAACCAACGTGATCTCTGTTAGACTGTTGTCTGTACATTTCCCTGGCGCCGTCCTCATTTTGTCTCCCCCATGCAATAGCACTAGAGCTGTTTGTTTCATTTGTAGGATAGCACACAGCATTAATAACAGACTGTGAAGGTTTGTCCAGATTTGCTACATAAACTGAATGCATGTTAGATGCTGTTACCCTCCCAGCACGATAGTGATGCCATGTTAAAGATTTGTTTTGCTTTCTTGTATTACATTCTATGTATTCAGCTTGCTTGTTTGAAAGTGAGGTCCTACTAACAAGTGATTCGCAGTGCTTGCGCAAAACAGATATATCCTTGCCATCCATTGTCGCATCACGTAGAGAGTGAAGGGTACGTGGCATAGTGAATGGTTGGACCTGGTCAATAAATGCTTCACAATATTCAGGCAAACATGATAGCACAGCAGCTTGTGGTGATGCCTTGTGAATTGCCCTAAAAAAGGAGTCCAACTGCTCATTTGACACAGTACTAGTTGTCTTTGTGCGTTTTGTCCTGATGCCAGGTGCAGCTACAGTCCCTCCTTCCAAGAGTCTGTTCAGAGTCTTTCTTTTTGCCTTTGAACTTGTGAAATCAATTTTATATCCAGGCTCTGGTACCACTTTAGAAAGATTACCTGGAATCATCCAGTATGCTGGTCTGCCAGTCACTGTCACTGTCTCTCTGCATCTGACAATTACCTCCAACTTAAACAGCATAGCAGCAACATGTGTACAAGATTCTCCTATGCCCGCCATACAGGTGCAGTGAGCAGAGGATATAGCCCCAGATGACTCGATGATGGCCCAGGGATTGAGTGGCGCTTCTCGCAGGCGTTGGGAGTGCATCACCTACAATAAAACATACAAAAAGAAAGTGCAAAGTACTTAGAATATTTGCATAAAACTAAAGTACCGTGTTACTCACTTAGATAGGGTGACCTGATGTTTTTTACAAACTTTGTCCCAGTTGTCCCCATTTTTTTTTACCAAAACCAACAAAAAAACACACCTATATATTTGCTATGAACCTTAATATTCCAGGGGTCACAAGAATAAATTTATTTACCATGTAAAAGAGTTTTATGTACTTTGAGTTTAATCATTTTGGAAGCTTTTTGCCGCTTGATAGGTTCGAATGCACCATAATTTACATTTAGATAAAGCTGTGAAGTGAAGACTTGTACAAGTTTGACTAACATCTTACCTTTGCGGTGACCACAGTGTTAGTGCATCCTTCTGGTTGAAATGAGTATAAATCTTGCACCCAACCGTTAGTAAACAGTCCATGAGCTTCCAGAGATTTGTAGTTTCGGAATTCTTCAAGTGTATATGCACTAACACCATTAACAAGATAAAAAATTATGTCCATATTTGTAGTTGGTGGAAATAGCGAGGGATCGGCTGTCCATGCTTTAGCTGCTAGCTCATATGGATCTATATTGCTAATTGAGGTTAGCTTAGCTAAATACCGGTCTCTGGCGTCCTTATTGAGTTTATCTCTGTAAGGCTTCTTTTCTTTTTTATTGTGGATGTCCATATTGGTGAAGTTATTTAGCTGACGTCGCGGCTTTACTGTCAATCCTTGAACTCAAATGAACTTCATTGCGATTAGGCAGGTTACCCCCCAAAATGGCGCCTCCTAGTGTCGAAGTCACGTGTCTGCAAAAGACCCATTGGAAAGTGACCGATATTTTTGTTCAGAAAGAGCGCCGCATGGACTGCATTTATAAGTAGAGGTAAGACAGTGATAATTATTCATGTTTTGTTTTTGTAATGAAATGTGTGTAATGTGTGTTATATTTTTAGAATGTGTTACAAATGCAGAAATCCATCATAACTCATAAACTGTTACCAATCAAATGACAAATAATTTAGCTTTATTTTTTTCATCAAAGAATCAATATTTTTTCCATGTATCTTGGTGAATTGACTTGGCTCAATCAGTCTCCTTCAGCACTTTGCAATGAGTCTACTCTGTAGAGTGTATATATTTGTAAATCTGACTCTGATGACGTCAGTGCCTCACCAGCTATGAACTCTACCGCACGTCACTGCATCTAGTGTACAGAAACGCACAACAGATTTGCCACTGTCATTACTTATTAAACAAAAAGAAGCCATAATGGAAAAGTACATTCAAACAATGTACAGTTTTTCTCTTCTAGGTACTGGAAAAATAAATAAAAAATAGCCAGTAACTTCTGGTTCAACATTTGTGGCACCCAAATATTCATCAAGACTGAATATTCTTTGTAAAAAACCTCCATGTTTTTTCAATAATTCGCTAATAGGGTCAATAATACAAAAATAATGCATAGAATCACAGCTTCTTGAGGAAATATCATACAGAAAAGATAATCAAATCTTTATATACAAGACAGTCAAATGTTTTATCCTTAGCAGTCTAGAAAAGCCTGGAAAAATAAAGAATTAATTTGAAATATTTTTCACATCATTTTGGGTAAAAGTATTTACATTTTTCCCCCACATTTTATTTACTAACTCATTGTTGACATGTATCCATCACCAAGCAAGCCATTTCCCATTCATCCATCCATCATACTGTATAAAGAAACTGGCCACTGAAGAAATATCTGCTCTGAATTCATATGGAATATCAGCATCATTGTCTTCACTTTAACATTAACAAAATGCCAGGGAGGAAATAAATCACCAATGACCTTAGAGAAAAAACTATCACCACTATTCAATCTGAGAAGGGTGACATTTACAAACACTTTACAGTTCCCAATAGTAGCAGCTGGTAATAAAAAAATGTGGGGGGATGCACTACAAGTCAATGATTACAACACAATGTCCTTATCCTTTACCTTCTTGTTTTAGCATAATCCCCCCACCCACCACCACCAACCTTAACTGACTGAGCTATTATTACACTTTACCTTTTCCTCAACAGAAAAAGCAACATGTGAAATCCCATGCAGTTTAATTAAACTGCTGCATTATACACTAATATTATATGAGATCAAATAGGTTATTATCCACTAACCACAAACAAAACATTGAAAAAAACACAGCAAAAATGGAAATTTTATGGTTGTCTCTACTTTCACATGTGCTCAGTGGAATACTTTCAGTCATGACAGGATTCCTAATTTGCATCCATTTTCCATAATTAGCCTGAAACCCAAACTCATTTTACATCACAAATGAACAATTTGGTCTGAAATGATTCTTCATTTGTGGAGTTTGATCTATTAGCCTTTGTTTTTCACAAAGTGATGAATACATGAGGTAATCTCCTTCAAATTAGTCAATGAAACACTTCTACAAACCAGAGAGCAGCTTTCAAATTAGAATTTTTCCACTGAAGAATCATCTCATTTAAATTGAGCGGATTGCAATAAAACTACATTTATGATTTCTAAGTGCGTATTCAAGAAAAGTTGGAGTTGGCCCATTATTTTCAAGAATGTTTTCATGGCTTAACTGTAAATCGGACACAGCTGTAAATATCAAAAAGCTATTTTTTAAAACTTTCTTTTATCTTAAGTCTGTCTAACAGAGCTGCTTGGTCTGAGGAATTACAGAAATTTAGGCCAACAACCCTTGTCATTCTGAGAAGTTTGGAAAGAATTGTGGCATGTATCCCAGAAAACACATATTTGGACAGCACATTTGATAGTGTTAAGGTCAGGGGAAAAAAAACAACTGCTTCACATACTGGTTCATTTCTGAAACTGTTAGATTTTTTGAAACATCTACACTGAATCTATCTCTCACCTCGTTCAGGACATGACCTGACTATTAGGTTTGTTTGGAATTATATACTGTCTTTGCAGCATGGTGGCACAGATGTTAATACTGTTACATTGTAATTCAAATCCTATCTTAGGTCTTTGTCCCAGGGTGTGAGTGTATGTTTGTGTAGTTTTTTGCTTCTGTGATGGACTGGGGACCTATCCAGTGTGTTCCCTGATCATGGGCATTGGTGTCTGATCATTTACAATGGAGGAGGAGATTTCGGAACACACTGACCACCATGGAATACGTGCACCAGATATATAAAAAAATAATGCTGAAGCTTATGAAAGTCAATGGACTAACCAACAATATACCCATAACACATGAAGGGTGGAACTAGTGGGGTAAAGGTGGGAGCCACTATGCATTTAATTCATTCCTCCCAAGATTTCTTGCTGTGGCAATCTTTATGTTCTTGCTTTTTGGGTGGTATACAGATTATTACTCCAATTTAAAGAGTTTACAGCAAGATTTAATTAAAAAACAATCCCTGGGATGCTGTTTTACAAGCAGAGAAGCACTACAAACACCTGCTTGTGTTTGCATGGTGCTGGCCTTTTGAATACCTATCACTGGTCAGAGCCACCTGCAGCTTATACCAGAGATACTGTGCAGTGTTTTCTACCATTTATCTGATTTATGGTGGGTAAGGGAGATGCTATTCTATCATGGGGGAGTGGTTGCCTAGTGGTTAGAGCAGTGTGCTTGCACTCAGAGAAGGATGCAAGTACCCAGTTCGATCCCCAGCGCCTGCACTCTGGGTCCCTAAGCAAGACCATTAACCCCAGATTGCTCCCCGGGCGCCGCACATGGCAGCCCACTGCTCCCCAAGGGTGATGGGTTAAAAGCAGAGAACAAATTTCGTTGTAATGTATGTTTCATTGACAATAAAGATGATATTACTATTTATTACTATTTACAGAGCTGATAGATGTTCTGTTCACTTTACCTTTCCTCTCCATATGTGTAATTCGTAAGACCAAAGAGATCACATAAGGACAAAGCAACTTTTATTTCTGAATCAGATTTGCATGTATAGGTGAGGAGAGGGGGACTAAAATTCAGCAGTCTTTTCTAATATTTGATTCTTGGTCAGTTGTAAAAATAGTCTGACAATTATATTTTTAAATTTGAATCAAAAACTTGGAAAGCAGAAACATACGTTTATGTTCCCCATTTTTAAAAATAGGGGAACATAAACGTATGTTTATGGGATAACAGTGGCTCCTCTTGCCATTGTTGAGGCTCCTGTGATCTGGAGAATACATTTTACCCTTGGGATACTGCAATGATATAAATATATATGCTCTTTTCATGTTATAAAATAGGGAAGTGCATTTTGAGAAAAACATTTGCGCTATGCATATTTTTTCAGCTTTGTTTATTTTAAAAACAATAACTGGAATGATATTTGTACAAATAGGGGAGAGTCTCATTGCAACAGCATAACACCTTTGCATCTCGCTGGAGTAAACGGTTCCTCAGTGTTCTGCAACTTTGCTTTACAATCAGCTTTTCAGTCGACAACAGAGAATAATTTACCCTAACCCTTCAGTTTCAGTTTTATTTATTTTACATTTTCTCTCCATGGCTGTAAAGCTTCTGACTGATGAGGTCACGTGAAAATGAGGTGACTTCCATTTATGAACAGCATAAGGTTCGGGCTGAATTGGAACAAACCAGCTCAGACATGAAGGATTAAAATTAGGATGAAAATTTTGACTGACCAATTACATAATTTCTAAACATTAAATCAGTTATTATAAATATTTACCCAGGACTCGAGTGGCCTTCTTACCGAATACTTTTTACTCTTGAGTAATTTCTTGGTCAGGTACTTTTTACTTTGGCTTGAGTAAAAATATGTTGAGGTAGTGCTACTCTTACTTGATTAAAGTTTGTGGCTACTCTACCCACCTCTGACAGGGGGACATGGAGGAGAGCAGGCATGGAGAGCAGGTGTGAGTAATCAGGTGAATATGAGCAACAGCTGAGACCAATGAAGACTAGAGAGGGAGAAAAATGGCAGGTGCAGATAGGGAGGAACACAGAGAAGAAATTTAACATATAATGCACAATGAACCTAGAATGAACTAAGAACAGAATTAACTAACCAGTACAAAAAAGTAAGAGCTAAGATATAAACAAAAAATTCAGGATAACAAACTTAAAAAGAACAACCAATGATACCTAAAAAAACAATCAAAAATACATATGCAAAGAAAATCAAAACACCTGGAGATTTTGACACATATACATCAGACCAAAAGCACATCATAACATTAAAACCTGCCATAATGTGGCAACCCAATTGTGAGTGACAGGGCCAATTGTTAGGAACATATTAAATCTCAGAGGAGATACAGTGGTTCGTTGTTATGATGACAGCATACCAAGGTCCTGGGTGGATGAGTCTCTTGGTAACAACCATGCTCATCAAGGACTTGTGGATCGACTTGTCTGCACAGCTTGGTGATCAAAAACTTTGATGAAGGACTGGCCATGCTCTGTGGCTGCTGTGCTCATGACATCCCATCACTGTTCTGGCTTCAACCAAAAAGATTTCCCCAAGCAGCTGGGGGTCCATTATAAATCCATGATCACAGTGCAACTCATCAAACCTAACTTCAGGCTTCAGAGCCTTGGTGCTCACAGTGACATGTAAAAAAAAAATACACATTTTCTGATTTTGTGTGCATAATTCCTTCAGACAGCACAACCCAAAATATGTGGAGACCTCACTGCACCAGGTTAAAATCATTGCAGTGTATCATGTTTAGTGCTCTGTACAGAAAACCTCCACATCTGTATCCTTTCATGCTAAGCTATAAGCTTTCATATAAGATAATCCTCTTCCACTAAAGGTCTAAAGCAGATGTGAGACATGGAAAAATCTGTTAAATGTACAGTAAAGGGAAATTCTGTAGATTGGATTAGATATGATACACATAGCACTAGCACAGGGTAGGATGGCCGCTGCTAAAAAAAAAGAAAGAAAAAAAAGATACAGTGCATACTAAGGTAGCTTTAGACCATGACTGACTTCACACTGACAGTGTTGAGATTTAGTGCAATCCAGCAGTGTACCAAAAATCATGAAGATCCTGGAGAAGGGGTGCTGGAGTTCAACCAGGAGGAATATAAAAATAAGTATCATGGTGCATTCACACTGAAAGCGTTTTCTACGACCGATTTACAAGTTATGTACAGGTGCAACATAGGAAAGGTTGGAATAATTACATTAATTACAAATCAAGTGACCTAAAGGTTATTGGTTTTAATCCAGCAGATCATTCTTTAAAATCTTATTTTTGTCATGGTGCAGCCTGGCTGGCTGCACCCTGAGCATTTCCTGGCTCCTTCTCCTCCAGTGCAGCCCTGATTTGGCACACCTGTCAGGCTGCAATTAACCATGGACTGGCTCCACCTGCTCACACCACTATAAAACTCACCTCTGTTTGATCCTCGTCTCCGGCTCGTCTGCAGTTCACCTTAACACCAAGGCTGTCAATTCCAGTTTCCTTCAGTCTCCTTCATCTCCAAGCCTGTCAGGTAGTGATGGGCAAATGAAGCCTCATGAAGCAATGAAGCTTTCCAACACTTTGCTTTGGAAAAAGGTTCTTTACTCGATGCTTCATTCATCACTCACTAGTGACATCTGCTGGTGAAACTGTAACAGCCTTGTCACTTAGTTGGCTCAAACTTCCAAAAACTTGTAAATACAATATTGTCACAAAGTTTTTATCAAACCCATGTTTAGTAAGAGGAGAATCGATTAAAACATATTTAATTGTCATGTTTTAATTATTAAAATGATTTGTAGCCAATCTAGTCCTTGACCATCAGTGGTTGTATTGGGTTTTCTTTTATGTCATGGACTTATTTGACAATGAAGATATGTGTTACTTTAGTGTATTGGGAACTGAGTGATTGTTGGGGCAGACTCTGTATGCTTTAAAATAATTTATTCCTGGGAGTTGTAGTTCTGGTTCTTAATATTAAGTTACACATAGAGTTTGCCTCTTCCAATGGCTTTTAGTCTGCTTTTGATGTGTGATTCTGATGTATCTACTGATCAAAAAAAAGAAAATTTAGAAATTTCTGGATTTTAGGTTTAATTGTTTTTATTTAGGAACAGGACTTTTTTTCACTGTTTCAGGTTTTCGACGGTTTCTTCGTCAGCAGATGACCTCACCCACGGAGCAACAGGGTTCATCGCGCTTTTATTTTGAAAAACGATACGCGAAATGAAGCAGTGACGTAGCAGATGTAATGCGAGGCCTCGTTCGTTGTTGATCATGTGATTTTCCTCAATGTGACACAAGGTCTGAAGCGGGGCTTTGTCTGACACGCCCCCTTTTTACTCGGTACACGCCTTGAAGCCTGGCTTCAGATGTCCCATCACTACTGTCAAATCCAGTTCTCGTCCGTCACGTCTTGCTTCTCGTCTGTCAAGATAAGTACCTGTTATGCTGCGCTGCTGGATTTTTGCTCCTTCATCTTCGTGGTCCTCTAGTCTGCAGTCCTGGTTCCGCAGCAGCCCAGTGCCTCCGGATTCCTCTCTGCTGCCCTGTGGGATTTACTGCAGCGTCTGAGTCCAACGAACTCTGTGAAGCTCAGTTTTGGATTAACTGTTGCCCCGGTGTCCAAGGAACTCACTTTATGCTGCACCACGGGGTTTTCAGCAGTCCGTCCTTCAGATCCTGTCAGTCATCTCCGGTCCGTTCCAGTCAGCCAGCTCCTGCACACTTCATCTCCCGTCTGGTAACTGTCCCTGGTTTTTGTCATCTACAACCCACAACTTGTAATAAACTCTCACAACAAGCTCTGTGTGTGCGTGCTCTGTCCGGGTTCATCTAGACAAATCATGACAATTTTCTCATCTAATGTTTTATCTAACTCGGGGTTGCATTGTGAATGGGCTGAACAGATACCAAATACTGTTCTACATTAGTTAAGCTAATTTAACCTCATTCCAAATTCTTGCATTTCAGGACTCTAACTTAGATTTGCAGCAAACTCTAAATTTATTGAATCATTCTTATGGTGATGGCTTTCAACTATTTTTAATAAGCTATTTGTTTTTTTGTGTGAACATTGTTCCTGAGGTTCTTTAATTTTAATTTTGCTTTGTAGTTTTAGTTAAGCTTCACTAGCCAAGTAGAGAGGGTTTATTGGTTGAAATGCATTGTTAATTCAGGTAAACATTATATGATGGTGATCCCTGGGTGAGCATTTAGTTCTGTTCTTTTTCTTATTCTTGAAGAGTTGAAGTTGTCACTCATTTATTCCATATGTGTGCAGAGTTTGCTGTTCGAAGAATGCCAGTGCTCGAATCATCCTTTCAACATTTCTTCTAATATCAAAGCTGATTGGGCTGATATTCACTGGACAACACCTAACAGACCGAGAGTTGATAGACGATTTGATAAACATTACATTGAAACTCCAAATGGGGGCTTTCTGTTTGGGGTTTCTATGTTTCCAATGTTTATGTGTGAGTTTTCTAAAGATCCTCCCAGTTCTCCCAATCATGTTTGATTTCTTGGAGATTTTAAATTGCCCTTAGATTTTTAAGTGTTTAATTTTTTTGCCTCTGTGTTGCAAGTCCTGGATCGTAGTGTTTTATTTTACCTGTCTGTTTACTTAATTTGATCCTCTTTATTGCATGTGTATCAAGTGGTTTAATTCCTGTACTTACACCTGAGAAAGCTGCTGTATAAATAAAGTTGTACTGATTAAACACTTCATGAGATTTAAACTCTTCATTGTATTCTGCAGAAACAATAACTTGTAAGAATGTGTTAAAATTACTGGGTGCAATATGTTTTATCTTAAATCCATTGTAACTTAAAAACTGCTAAAATATAAAGGATACAGTTGCATGTTTTTTAGTCTGTTCCTACTTGTTATTCTACTTAATTAAATCTAGTTTCACAACTTTTGCATCTCAGCAGCTAACTTTTCACAAATTAAGCAACATTTTGTAAATTTCTTTACAAAACAGAACTCCAGTTATATATTAGGAAAGTTTTTTTTTTTACTTGACTGTTTTTTCTAAACAAGAGCTTACAGTAATAAAAGTCTCAAGTTCCCAACAGAATCTTAATTATATTTGCTCTGGCTGTAGTGTGTAAGAAATACATTTTGACCAGTTTCAATACAGGAAATGTCATTCCCTCTCCTGGGATGTACCGACAGCTATATGGGAAATGTGTGGGAGTCCCTAAATAACATCTAAGGTTTATATTTCTGTTCACATGGATCATGGCTCCTTTCTTCTGACATGCTTCTTGGAGTTGGTCAATCAGAAGAAACAGGGCAGTACCTTGGAGACATTATTGTGTCAAGCAGAGCCATATATCTGGCCATCATATTTATTTGTTTTGAACTGAGAAGAATCATGCAATGCAGTCCTGTGGCATGCTTCTGGGAATTGACCAGTTAGAACCGGGCCTGCACGAAAAGCTTTTGGGTGTATTATTTTATCAAGCAGAAGAATCATGCAAAGCTCTCCTATAGCGTCCCCAAGCAAAACATGGAGCTGTGATTAACGTTGTGTATGTTCTGGAATATAAATTCGCTCAGTCTTTGATTTCATATCATCTCTTTGTCAGGGTTCGGTCTTGCCTCTCTCACCCTGGACCTCACATGCAGCCCTGTTTCTCCACTCCATGCCAGATCAGTTTCACCTGTCATAGTAATCAAGCTGGACTCTCTACACCTGTCAATCACCCTACTTAAGAACTCCTCAGCCAGCCCTTCATCGCTGGAACGTCTTCATTCCTTCTGTGAATGTGGTCTGCCAAACCTCCCAGCCGAACGCTCACTCTCACCTGCAGCTCCAGTGTTCTAGAGCAGCAGGCTGGAGCCGTTTCCCTCGCCTCCAGCCTGCTGCACACTCCCCTCTCTGCTGTTCAGCCGCTCCCAGGACTCTTGCTGTCATGCTGCTGGGTAACCCGGACCTTCTGCGCTCTTCCTATGACCCAGAAGGCTCCCTGATTATCTGTGCCCGCCCGAGCTCCTTCTGATTTGCCAGCTCCTGTTCCGTCAAGTCTGCCAGCTCCTGCCATCATCTCCACCGCTCCAGTCTGTAGTTATTGACCGGACTCCACCACCACTACCCAACTTCTTCAATAAACTGCTGAAAACGACACTCTGTGTGGCTGAATTCGAGTTCCACAAATCAGTTAGTTGACACTTTTGATATAGGTTAAATAGCCTTAATTAAAACGGTTGCATCAAACATCACCCCTGTCTTTATTATACCTTTGAGGAATGTTTGTAATGGAAATAAAATACACAGTGTTGGCCCAAACATTGGCACCCCTGATCCAAATGTATAAAAAAGCCAGTAATCACAATCACTGAAAAGAGGGGTTTTCACTCAAAACTCACTCGAAAGTGAGCGGAGCGGAGCCGTGCAGTGTGTGGCTAATACAAACCAGTGGAACTGGGCCTTTAGTGACATAATGCTGCATTCTGAACAAATTTTGTTATGTATTTACCTTAGTTTACATTAATAACGACGAGACAGGCAAGAATGTGGTTGCGGTTCGTTTACTGAAGACTGAACTGACAGTATACAGGAAATCAGCCCAGAGGGCATCATGGGGTAACAGTAGCCTCATAGGCACAAACATAATAACAGGAGAACCTGGTGTATAATACCTAACATTTCCTCCCCCCATGTTCTGTAAGACTATCCCAAAGATAAAGATAACATACCCTATCTAAAGTATAACATAACCCATAAAGTTTTCAAAAAAAAGGATATGATATTCTGTCAGCAGAATTTAGCCAAGTCCAGACGGTCAGGAGGCCGCCGCTCACGCGTGGGGTACCGGTGAGGATGGTGGTTCACCGGAGACGGCGACAGCGCTGATTCCGTTGTCGATGGGGGCTGGGGGACATGGTCTGTAGTCCTCCTGAAGTGTAGCTGGCAGGGTGTTGGAGGAAGCCAGGCCCTCCACCGTGTCTGCCTGGCCGGTGATGTCTAGAGCAGGAGAGCCCATTGGCTCCGAGGCGGGGCCAATGGGCTCTCAACAGTTGGTTGGCCAGGGGTCCACCTGGGACCCCTTAGGTAATTGCAATCTAGGACAGGGTCTCCTATGTGAAAAGACGGTGGTGTGCCTGACCTACGTCGGCTCTGCTCTTGCTGACTGCTCTGAACAATTTGGCTCCTTGACGGAGGGCGTATGCAGTCCAGTTGGGTGCGCAGCGTTCTTTTCAGGGGGAGCTCAGTGGGCGACGCTTTAGTGGTGCTGTGTGGCGTGTTTCGGTAAGTCAGCAGGAAACTGTGCAGTCGCTGATGAAGGGAGCCTTGGGACACTGATGCCTTTAGACTGTGCTTTAAGGTTTGTACAAATCTCTCAGCAAGTCCATTGGTGGGCGGGTGTTAGGGTGCTGACTTAATGTGTTGAATTCCATTCATTTTGAGGAAAGCCTCCATCTCTTCGGCGACAAACTGGGGCCCGTTGTCGCTCACCAGCTGTTCCGGTATTCCATACCGGCTGAACATTTCCTCCAGTCGCTCAATGGTTTTCCTGGTGGTTGTAGACCTCATGATGGCCACGTCCGGCCATTTGCTGTGCGCGTCCACCACCACCAAAAACATTCTGTCCTCGATTGGCCCGGCAAAGTCTATGTGTATACGCTGCCACGGCTCCGCAGCCCATTCCCATGGGTGGACTGCCGCTGGTTGTGGTGCAATTCGCCCAGTCTGGTAGGTGATGCAACGGCCCGCCTTGTCCTCAATGTGCTTGTCTAGCCCCAGCCACCAGAAATAACTGCGAGCCAGCTACTTCATGCGGACTATGCCACAGTGCCCGACGTGGAGTTGTTTCAGCATGGGGCTCCGCAGAGAAGGGGGTATGATGACCCTTCTGCCCCACAGCAGACACCCCGACTGTCTGCTGTGGGGCAGAAGGGTCATCATACCCCCTTCTCTGCGGAGCCCCATGCTGAAACAACTCCACGTCGAAAGTTGTTGCTGCCTGACCAAGTATGGTTTGTTGTCAGGTGTGTTTGAGATTCTCCTGCCTTTTATGAAGGCATCCATTACCACGATAACACCGGATCGTTCCGTGTGGCATGTCTCACTCGCTTTGCAGTGACAGGGGTGTCACCCACATGGTGGAAGTAGAAGATGTCATTTTGTAGGGTCATCGGCCTCGCCACGGGGAGCGGTAGGTGGGAGGGGCCATCCGCATTACCGTGTAGTTCAGATTAGCGGTACTTTATGTCGTAGTCATGACCTGAGAGCGGCAGGGCCCATCTCTGCATTCTGCTTGCGGCCAACGGTGGAATACCCGCGTGTGGTCCCAACAAGGCTGGTAGCGGTTCGTGGTCGGTCAGAAGCGTAAATCTCCTTCCGAAAACGTACTGATGGAATTTTCTAATTCCGAACACTCAGAGCCACTTCTAATACTCAGAGCCTCCCGCTCGATCTGCGCATAGTTACATTTAGCCTTGTTGAGGGTCTTAGAGGCGAAATCGATGGGTTTGTCTGTGCTGTCCGGCATGATGTGTCAACCGCGCCAACCCCATAGGGGGACGTGTCGCAGGCTAACTGAAGTTCATTCAAACCGAGCTTTGGAGTTTTAATTTTACCTCCATAGCTATCCCTCTAACTGTGCATGGTGGCAAGATAAATATGAGTCCTGATCCAGCCTAAAAGGACTGGACCTCTGAGTGTCAGGGTGTAATCCTGCCTGCTGCACCCTGAACCTTCCAGAACCTTCCTTCCCCTGCTCAGCTCCACTAATCATCCTCACCTGTTAAACCTTCAATCAGTCAGAACTCAGTCCACCTGCAAACCTCTCCATATAAACCCATCTCAGTCTCCTGTTCACCGCCAGTCCGTCTCTCATCCTCCTGTGAGAAGACTTCGCTCGCTGCCGTCACCTCTCCACTGAAGTAATCCTCCACGTCACCTCTGGTCCTTAACAACCCCAGCACCTCCTAAGACTCTCCGGCCAAGCTCTGCTCAAGCAACCCCAGCACCTCCTGTGACTCTCTGGCCAAGCTCTGCTCAGGGTCGGTCCCAAGACCGCCCGCCAGCCTTGGGTCCCGCTTCAAGGCGCTGCCAGGCCTCCAGCTTACTACGGTCAGCCTGCTCCAGCATTCTTCATCCACCCACTCCGGTAAAAGACTCTGGTCCACCTCATCCACGTTCATCTTACCCTGCAATAAACTGTCTGAACTGACGCTCTGTGCTCTGTGTGTGTGCTTGTTCGGGTTCACCGAGACAAATCTGACACTGAGTAATGTCACATTTATACTCTGGGGTAGCAGGAAGTCATACATTTTTTTGTCAGACTCGAAACTCCAATCAACTTAAAAAAGAAAGTATCAATTAAAAATAGTTATATTTCTTTTAAAGGGATTTTTCACTGTCAAAAATTTCACAGCTAGTAACATACTTACCTGAAACGAGGATGCTTATAAAGCTTTTTTATATATTAATTTTTTTCAGAAAATGATGGATCATGTGATGAATTTGTGTAAAAATCAGCAGTTACCAAAACACACAATCATACTTTTAAACCTAATCATTTATATAAATTTGCCATCAATTCTTTTTTTTTCATGTTTAATGGAAAACACGTTGAATCAATGTCATCAAATTTTGCTGCTTTGGTTCTGCCGCTTGTCATCTGCTCCAAAAGTTGCATCCGTGCTGTTAGGCTGCCCTCATCATCTCAGTGAAAAAGAACTGGAAAGGTGTTCAGTTGCTGAATGTTTGCCTAAATCCTTCCTTCAATTTCAGAAGCTGCCAGGAAGAAAATGAACTCCGGATAGTGGCAGCCCTCCAGACATACCCTAAAGGAAGCCACTGGGTTTAATGGTGTTCATTTTGTGAGGATCACCCTCTCCAGTTTCTTTACAGACTTAAAATTAACAGATCTGAGGCGTTTAGCTTTGGGCAGGATGGAGGAAATGGCCTGTCATTGTGGGTACAGTATGATCTGTGCTGCTGGCAAGTTCATCAGACTAATGGAGCTGCCCAGCTCCCTGTCAGCTTTCAGGAGCCAGGAAGCATTTGTGGAAAAAGGTAAAATATGTTTCTGTTTGGTTAAAAGAAAACCAAAAGTGAATTTGTAATGTCTCAGGAATTCTTCAATTATATGTGAGCAAATGTATAATTAAAGGTTCTTGTCTGTCCTTCAAGCAGTGCATTATAAAATGTCCATCTGCTGTAAGAAGATATACAAACTCCAACATACTTGCGGGAATTTAAAACAACACAGAGAGTACAAATTTCAGTGGAAAAGCAAGTTGATGGCCCGTTTCTGCACATTTAAAAAATGATATTCAAAAATAAACCGTTCCAGACATTTATTAAATACTCAGCTGTCATTTTAACAGGATGCAATTTCACAAATCTAATATATTGGGTTTTATGTTGCTGTTTATGTCATAGTGCAAAATTATAAGGTGGAAAACAAATTATGGATTATTTTCAAAAAGAATTTACAGTAAAAATCTCAGAAGTGTGGCATTGTTTCTAGTCACTTTACATAGTTACTGTGAAGTCTATCACACTAAGTAACTATACTATCTGCACCATCATATGGTCCATTCTTTGTTGTTCTTGTTGTGCCAGGATATTAAGGCCATGATGAGGGAATGAATGAAGTCAGATTGAATTCTGAACATGTACCATAGGGGAGGAACCCTTCTCAGCAGGGTCCATGCTACAAACCACTCCCCCACAGACATAGGTCAGAGCACCTCTGACCAGACTCTAAGGCTACGTTCACACTGCAGGCCTTGATGCTCAATTCCGATTTTTTTGTGAAATCGGATTTTTTTGCGTGTCCGTTCACACTTCCAAATATATGCGACTTGTATGTGATCTCTGTGTGAACTGCGTTCATGCAACTTAAGTGTCCCGCATGCGCTGTAGAGGACGCAATGACGTCACACATAGCAAGCGTGCTCAGTGTTTGCGGAAGTAAACATGGTTCGTAATGCTGCAGCGTATCTTACGTTCTTTAAGTTATTCTCAAGCCGGAGCCAGCACATTACCGCCGCAAGCTTTTTAAGAAGATCGAAACGAAAGAGTCAAATTTTTGGCAATGGCGTTTTGTGGGGCAGCAATGTCCGTACAGAGAAACGTGTGGGTGCGGAGTCGAAGCCAGGAATGGTGGGATAGCGAGGTGAGCGGCTTTACTGATACGGATTTCATTCACAATTTTCAAATGACAAAGGCAACCTTTATGTGCGTCTGAACGGATCTCTTTAGCGCTCTCACGTAAAAACACACATCTTCGGCGGGCTATAGCAGCGAGTAAACGCGTTGCCGTGGGGCTGTATTGACTTGCAACAGGTGCTTGTTACCGTATCAATAATATGTATCAATGACGTGTAGGTCGGATGAATGCGACCTGGCCGTTCAGACACAGGTCGCATTTGAAAAGATCAGATACGTATCGGATTCAGGACCACATATCCAAGTGGCCTGGGTCGCATTTGAAAAAATCCGATCTGTGTCGTTCAGACTGTCATAAAAAGATCAGATTCAGGTCGCATATGGGCAAAAAAATCGGAATTGGGTCACTTCAGGCTGCAGTGTGAACGTAGCCTAAGACCACTTCTTCCTAGAGCACTCCAGGACAAAGCTACTTCTTCTTCACCTTCTTCTGACTGGGTCAAAGGAGGAGAGAAGCTGGCTTGAGAACAGATAGCACCATGCGGGCCTCAAGGTCCCAAAAGCCCACAAACTACACAGAACAGGCGTTCTGTGAAACTCATCTGCCTGCTTCAATGGAGTGACAAAGGGGGAAGGAAATTCTCTTCCTCTGCGGAGTGGCGGACCCAACTAAATTCGGAGAATCATCGACCCGACCGAAGCTAAGTTACACTCTGACTTCTGCGGAAACCAGCAGCGAAGTACAGAATGCCGAAACAGCTTTGTTTATTTTTGTCAGCTGTTGCAGGAAAGCAGACTCGGTCGCCTTCCCTCACCCGACAAGCTGAGAGATCAGAGACGCTGCAGGGGCTCCAAGCTGCCCGACCACGCTGTCAGTTAGCTCATAGCTGCAGAGCCGTAGGCTAGCCCGCTGCTGAAAGACCAACGATTTTACCTGCTTTTCAGTGCTCCTTCCTTGGATGGCCAAAGTGGACCGAACTCAAACGAGGCAACGACAGGTTAGACAGAGACACCCAAAGGGAAAGGTTACATGGTCATTGGAAAATGTTTCTGCAAGGCGCTCACATGGTGTCTTTCGACAAAGGGGCTAACGGAATTAGCCCATGCTAGCTTCCTGTTCCATGGCATTGCTGATATGGTTCAAATGTGTTTTATGGTTATAACAAACGTTATCTCCACAGGGGTTTCATACATTGATAGGATATTAATGTTTATGTTATCTGGCCAGTCATTATGACTAAAATAAAAGCCAAAGCTTTTAAAGTCGGTGCTGAAAATCCGCAAGCCAAAATGCTATTTAGCTCCTGGTTACATCCGCTGTAGGTACCAGATCGGCTCGGGTGATCAGATCGGCTCGGGGGCCTGCGCTTCTCGATGACGTCATTATATGGCAACTCCACTCAAACAAACTACATTGCGCCCGCGGTCTCCATTTGTTACAAATCAATTTTATTTTGTTAATTTACGGTTATTTTCCAGTAACTTAATCGAGGCATGAAAACTTTTAACATCATTTTGGAATACTTGTGTGGTAGTCTGACAATTTAATCGGTAATCTTGCAGGATCAAAGTTACAACCTTAGAGAAATTTCATTCGTCCAATTTTTATATTATTTTATTTTTTTTAAGTTGTGAAGGGAAACTATCAGTGTAGTCCTTGTTAATCATTATACCTAAATATTTTACCTCATTTTTATCAATTAAAGTGGGTTGATTATGTTGAATTGCTAAGATTTCACATTTTTCCATGTTCATCTTTAAGCATGAAGCTTTTGAGAAAAAAGAAACGGCTAAATTAACTAAATGAAATTGATTCGTTACAAATGCAGACCGCGGGCGCAATGTAGTTTCTTTGAGTGGCGTTGCCATAAAGTGACGTCATCGGAAGGCGCAAGGCCCACGGAGAATTCTGTGACGTCATCGGGAGGCACAGGGACCATGGAGAATTTCTTCGTAAAATTGTCCGTTTACAAACCGCAATCCTGCTCTCGAATAAAACCTACACCCCGCTATAATTACTTTAGTAAGTTGTCCAGACCAATCACAATGTTTTGCGTAATTGTGCAAACGTTAAACAAATCATGTATAGTGACGTCATCAGAAGGCGCAGGGCCCCGAGCCGATCTGATCACCCGAGCCGATCTGGTACCTACACCCACAGACATCATATACGTAGACGCGTCATAGGGCGCAGGTTTGCACGTCAACGTCACCTCCATATTGTATGTGGCAGAAAAAAGTTGAGTTCTGTTATTGTGAACGTGAATCAGAAAAGATGCCTCATTCCTGTGCTGCATGGAAATGTATTCTGGCTGATTTCACTACTTGTATCTGCCTTCTATATATATATAGAAGGCAGATACAAGATATATATATATATATATATATATATATATATATATATATATATATATATATATATATATATATATATATATATATATATATATATACAGTATATATATATATAATATATATAGTATATAATACTCCCCTTTTTGGGGGAGTATTAAAGAGGTAAAATTAATAATAAGAGAAAAAAAGTCCTAGGTCAAGTAAAAAAATAAAAAAATACACAAAAGTGATAATGTTATGAGAAAAACGTCATATTATGAGAATTAAGAGGGAATATTTCCAGAATAGTCACAGTTTGCAGAATTATTTCACTCCTGGAGTAATAGGGCCAGGATAGATTATGTTAAATATTTTTATTCTTTAGGAGAATAAATTCAGGAGAATGAAGCTAAAGGGATACGAAAATAAACTTGTAATATTACAAAAACAAAAATACTACGAATACAAAGTATATTCAGAGATTAAAGTTCCTCTGATACTGTTTAAGTGACTGAGTAACTGCAGATTTGTCACATTTAAGATGGCGGACGCTCTGACACATCGCAGCATAGGCAGAACCCGCCCAATGACGCGTCTACTCTTATATTATGTCTATGCCTACACTGGTTCCAGGCTTTCAAAAGGAGCTTGTTTTAAAGCATAAGGCTTGTTTGTTTCGCTCCACCGTCATTCGATAGTGCTATGAGCCTTAGTCCTGCATTAATATTGAATATTAATGTCGATTTAAAGGCGTTTTGGTTAACTTTAGGAGTAACCGATTTTAGCGACCAATCGCTACAGCGACCCCTAGAGTCCGGAGGTAGAATTGCATTGATAAAATCAAGCGAGCCTAAAGGAAATGATTTTACTGGTTCTTTAACTTAAACAAAATGTTATTTAATCAAATAACGTTTTGTTATTTGATTAAATAACATTCTAATCATTTTGATTCGCACTGTGAATGGATTGAAAACATGCCAAATGTTGTTCTAAATTAGTTAAGCTAATTTAACTCCATTCCATTCTTTTTGAATCAGATCTGCAGTGAACAGGATTCACTGAATTATTCTGATTATGATCAACCACTTTTGTTTTGTCTTTTGTTCAGTTTATGCATGTAAATAGTTCCTTAGCTTAATTTTTTTTATCTTCATTTCGCTTAGTAGTTTAGTTAAATTTCACTAGCCTAGTAGAGAGGATTTGTTAATCGAAATATAGTGTTAATTCAGATAAACAGCATTTTATAGTGATGTTCTCTGGATGTTCATTCTATTTCTGTTATTAAATTCTTGAACTTGAAGAAGTTGTCACTCCTTTATTCTATGTGTGTGCAGAGTTTGCTGTTAAAAGATCGCTAGTGCTCAAATTTATCCCTTTCAACCATTGTCCTGATATCAGCTTAAGAGCTGATTATCACCAGACAATACTTAACAGACAGAGAGTTATTTATTAAACATTAAATAACTTTAAACAGTGTATAATTGCACAACAACATCCTGCTGCTACATATACTTGCACTACTGTAATGGTCTTAAATGTAACTTTTCTGTACATATAAAATGTTTTTTTGCTGTGATGCTAAAAATATTGTGACTAATGTCACAATATTTTTATTCCATTTCTGTTTCTTTTACATTTATATTTTATACTTTTCATTCTTTTTATATCATGCATACTAAATACTTATTTATACTATTTCTCTGCTGGCTTCTGTTTTTATTTAGAGCCTTGCAAGGAAATTTCACTCATTTGTACATTGTGAATGTGCAGTTGACTGACAATAGTCTAAGTCTATATCCATTCTCCAACAATCAATACTTTGTTGAACCACCTTTTTTTGCAAGTCTTCTGGGGTATGTCTTTAATAGCTTAGCTTATAGACACTGCAATTTGCCCACATTCTTTGAAAAAGTAGCTTAAGCTCAGTCGATTTAGATGACTAGCATCTGTGAGCTTCAACTCTGACCAGACTCTGTCCCTGGTGAAGAAGACCATGCCCTTTTCCTTTCTGGATTACATTTTGCACATAGAGCAACATTTATTGTTGGTCTCATCTGACCAGAGCACTGCCATCCAAAAGTATTTGTCCCCTACATGCCTTGTGGATAACTTTGTAACAAACTTCTTACTGCTTTGTTTCACCAATTGCTTTCTCCTTCAGACTCTTTTGTAAAGGACCGAATTGAGGAATGCCAGACTAAAAGTTGTCCTGTTGAGAGATTATTCCCTCTGATCTTTGAAATTCTGCAGCTACCCCAGAGTTACCAGGGGCCTCTTGGCTGTCTTTGGATATTATTTATGCATCATACTTAAAGGATTTGAATAAATATGCACAGCACACTTCAGATTTTTATTTGTAAATCTTTTTAGAAATCCTTTTAGAAACCCTGTTTCCTTTGCCTACCACTGCAATGATAGACCAACAATACTTCCGGTGTACTTTATCATATAAAGCCCAGTTAATAACATTAACAGTTGTAAAGTCTCTAAAAGTAGGAAATGGAAAATCCTGCAATCTGTCAATACAGTAATGTTATTGGCTTAGCTTTCTGAGTGGTATTTTATTTATTAAGGAAAGGAATAATACAATGTTCCTTTGCAGGAGTGACAAAGGTTGAGACGCATGTATGATAAAAGACAGAAAGAAGTAATACAATCCCCAGCATAACGATAAATGAGTCTCCTAGGATTCTGTGTGGCTACATGATAAAGCACACCAGCCGATGACAGGACCCTGCAGGACCTCTCATTAATCTGTCAGCTGTTTCCAGCTTCAAATAAACCTCAGTGACACTTTATGAAAACTCACTGGGAGCATTTGGCTGCAGCTATTTTGTGACCCATATATCAACCAACCCACCAAGTGCACATAACTGATGATACATAAAGGATTTAAGAGTAGTCTGATTTACACGTTGTATGAAAATCAGAGCTGTCTGAAAAGACTTCAGGACCCTAAGCTCACTGATGCCTCTGACACAAACAAAATGTATGGTTTTCTTGCAGTTTGCTTCGTGAGACCAGTAGGGTCCTGTAGTTGGGTTTACTCTGGCGGCGGCTCTGCAGATGCATTGGATTACAATGTGTTTGGACAGAGGCCTTGAAAAACAGAGTGCCTTTAGTTTAGTTGAATGAATGAAAGGAATCAATTATGCTGGCATGTTTAATACCCAAGTAATCTAACCTGTCTGTACCCTCATATCCTCCATTGTTTTTTGATGGGATGATGAGATTTTATAACCTGACAACAGCCAGCTGTATGTCGCTCCGCCTAGCTCCACTCACATACATCTGGGACACCGCCATAGAAATTGCCTTTACAGAAGGCTGGGCCTTATCAAAAATTCTTGCATATGATTGGATAAGCCACTTGTCTGTCATCTTTATTGACGTGCTATTTCAACCACTCACACCGAAGCTAACCCGTGACGCTGATGATAGCGACGCAGGAAAAAAAAAAAAAAAAATAATAATGTGTTTGCGGCTCTAGTGGCACGCGTTTTATTGACAGTGAGCTGACAGGAAGAGGGGGGAAGACAGGCGGCAAAGCGCCGCTGGTCGGAGTCGATTCTGGGCCGACCGCGTTGAGGACTAAACCGCTCCGCTCCGGGACGCGTCCGCGTCGGCACGTCCGCTGGTCCCGGAAAACAAAAATTGCCAAATCCGGTCGAGAGAAGGGCGAAAACATGGTTTCCACCAACAAAAGCCTTCAGAGGCGTTCTCTGATGTTCTTTTAATGAAACAATATTAGGTAGATTGGACAACACGGAAGAAATAACAGCATCAATGTTAACGCTTGCTTCCTCGACGAGCCGCCATTGCTATCAAAACAGTCTCACGTCATGGTCGCGTCTCCACTACGTCACATCTATGAAACTCCAGCCCTGCGTCCTGATTGGCCAGACCATAAATTTGGTTGGAGAAATCACTGTCTACCGGCGGTGTCCCAGATTTATGTGAGTGGAGCTAGGCGGAGCAACATACAGCTGGCTTTTGTCAGGTTAGAGATTTTAGGCAGCTCAGAAGCAAACAGCTAACAGAGAGGTTAGTAGTAGTAGTAGTAGTAACTTTATTTTTACCAATATGGGCAATTTTTGTGCAGTAGTAATACACATTCACACTTCACACATAAAAACACAAGTAACACATACAATATAAAAGTAAGGTGAATAAATATATATAAATATGTGCAGCGCAGAGAATGAATAAAGCGAAGGCCTATATGTATGCAACGTGTGACTATCTGCTTTTCCTGGTAGCGTTTAGCAGCTGGACAGCAAAGGGAAGAAAGGAATGTTTGTATCTATTTGTCCGGGCTGGTGGATATTTAAAACGGGAACCAGAGGGTAGAAACTGAAATTGGTTGTGTAGGGGATGGGTGTAATTATCCAAGATGGACTCAGCCTTCCTAATTACCTGCTCTTTGTATATTTCAGTCATGTTTTTCTGTTGGACGCCTGTGATTTTACTACATACCTTAATAATTTTGGATATGGCATTTTTATTCTTTACGTTAAGAAGAGCAAACCAGCAGATGGTAGAGAAAGTAAGTAAGGACTCTATAAAGGATCTGTAGAACATGGTCACCAGAGTCTTGTCAACCTGAAACCTGGCTAGCTTTCTGAGGCAGTATAAGCGCTGCTGCCCTTTCTTACACAGCATGTCTGTGTTGCTGTTAAAAGCTAATTTGTCGTCTATAATAGACCCAAGATATTTATACTGGTGAACAATTTCAATGTCTTGCCCATTTATGATGGTTATAGAGGGGTTGCGGGTCTTGTGCCTGAAGTCAATACACATGTCCTTTGTTTTGGTGACATTCCGTTCCAGCATGGCTTCCTGGTACCAGTTTGTGAAATAGTCCATGATCGGGCCATGTGCAGTTTCACTGTCCTCCAGCAGGCTCACAATGACAGTGTCGTCCGCAAACTTGACAATGTGACGATTGTCGGTTTCAGAACGACAGTCATCAGTGTGATCAGAGAAGTGAAAATAAAACGCACCCTTGAGGAGAGCCTGTAGATGTGAAAGACAGTCCAGAATAATGGTTGTTTACTCTCACTCGCTGGGAACGGTTGGTGAGGAAATCCAGTATCCAGCCGGAGATGCTGGAATCCAGTTGGAAGCGGTGTAGGGGCTTTTGCACCAGTAGGTGGGGCTGGATGGTGTTGAAAGCTGATGAAAAGTCCACAAACATTGTCCTGACATGGGTTTTGGGGCCCTCACGATGTTTGAGGATGAGATTCAACAGGGTTATAGTTGCATCCTGGACCCCTATGTTGGTTCTGTATGCAAATTGCATGGGGTCAAGCAGGTGATTGGTTCTCAAGATAATGTTCTTTTTGGCCAGATTTTCAAAAGACTTCATTACAAGAGAAGTGAGGGCTATGGACCTGAAGTCATTCAGGGTCTTTGGGTGGTTATTTTTCGCTATGGGAACTATTGTGGATTGTTTCCATAGATCAGGAACTGTCTGAAGGGCCATAGACAAATGGAAAATGTGTTTAAAAATTGGGCCAAGCTACTCTGCACAGCAGCACAGCAGACGACCGGATATGTTGTCTGGTCCAGGGCTAGTTTTAACTTTGGAATATTTAAAGATCTTTACCATATTTGGAAGGGAAAAACAAGTGGCTGGCTTGGTAGTAGTTAGCAGTTCCTGTTTAAAATCTGAGATTTCCTTTTTGAAATCATAATTCCTATCGAACCGTGTGTAAAAAGTGTTTAACTCCTGAGCAAGGTTGGAGTCCGTTGGGTAACCGTCCAATGCCAATTTCTTTGAATTTTTATCGTTTAACCCAACCATTGTTTTCACTGAGTCCCATGCTGAGCCCAGACTATTGGTACTCAGTTTCAACTCCACTTTGTGCTTATATTTCAACTTAGCCCTTATTATTTCATGCTTGATGTCTTTTTGAATGTTGTGTAATCCAGTGGCGTTATTTTGCTTAAATGCTCTCTTTTTCTGATTCAGCAAGGTTTTCAGGTGTTTACTGACCCAGGGCTTGTTATTAGGGTATATTTTGACTACTTTGGTGGGGATGACAGTGTCTTCATAGCAAGTCACCCATGAGCTCACTATATCAGTGAGCTCGTTAATGTTTTGGGATGTCTGGATAAACTCCTCCCACACAGTGCAGTCTAGACACCCCTGCAGGGTCAGTTTTGCCTCCTCAGTCCACACAGTTTTGGTGGTCACCTTCCCCCTCTGAAGGCGTGTGCTATAGGCTGGTATAAGATGCACGGTGTTGTGATCGGCGGAGCCCAGAGGAGGGAGAGGGATGGAGTCATAGTCGTTTTTAATTGAGCCATAGCACTGGTCCAAAATCTTGCTTTTTCTAGTGGGGCAGAGTACATATTTATAAAAACACTTGAGTACCTTCTCCAGCGAGCAGTGGTTACAGGGTTTATACAGAAATGAGTAGTAACCCTAATTTAATGCTTTTTAATGCTCTTTCAATGCTCGTAGAAATAAATGTAATGCCATCAACAAGTACCCATATATATATATACATATATATATATATATATATATATATATATATATATACATATATATATATATAGAGAGAGAGAGAGAGAGAGAGAGAGAGAGAGAGAGAAAGAGAAAGAGAGAGAGAGAGTGTACTTGTTGATGGCTGTGTTCAGACACCAGAGCACCTCCGCATGCAGTGTTGCATTGGATCCAAATGTTGTTCGAAGACCGTCTGATTTCCTGACATTAGTGGCAGTGAAGCTTGCTCCAGCTGCTGCTGTGCTGTTTGCGGTAGCTAATGCGGACGTGACTGCGTTGGTTACAGAAAAGTAACTTGACATTGTTAGCTGTTGTCTGCCCCTTGCAGCTTATCTGTGGCTGTCCGCAGTGGTGTAGTGGTCCCTGGAGAAGTGTGTATACTCTCAATGTTTGCCCTTTTAGACGCAGCTCAGAAAAATGCTGTTTTAGAAACAATGACATGTAACACTGCTCTATTTAGTTTACCCAAAAATCCATCACTAGGGTTTATGCATTTTAGCCTAAAATATTTAGCCTAAAACATTTAGATTACAATATTTCCTTGAGCTACTACGTGAGGTGTGAAAATACTGTTGTCTCTTTTTCAAAGATTTTATCCAGCTTCTGGCAGGTAATGTAAAATTTTCTTTGGTTTATATTGAAGGAATTCCTACACTACATCCAGAATCAACATTTCATTACTTTACTGTAGGTTTTTCAATATAGACTTAGATGATAAGGCATATGGAAAGTCCTAAATTGAATGAGAAAGAGAATCTATAGAAAGAGATAAAGTTAATAACGAGGAGAACATCAAAACTCAAATCTCTTTGTCTTTGCAAATGAGGAATTGTCAAATATACCAGTTGAAACACCCAAACAACTGTTGATCCTGTTGATTTAGACACCCTGACAATGAATGTTTAGCCCCTCAATTTTAAAATGGACGTTGATTTTAAACTTGACAGTCAAAAAGGGGCCTCAGTTAAGTCATTTTTATCATTTAAGGAACAAAGCAAAGGTAAAACCTATTCTTTCAAGGCAAACATATGGAAACACTACTCTAAGCCTACATTTCATCATGGCTGGATTAGTGTAATTCTCTTTATCTCTGAATCGATCAGTCCTCACTCAAACGTCTGCAGCTGGTTCAAATGTTGCTGCACACCTTTTAATGGAAAAACATAAAATAAAGCACATTAGCCCATCCTGGCCTCCCTTCACTGGTTGCCTGTTTATCTTAGAGTTCAGTTTAAATAACTTCTGTTTGTTTTTAAGGATTTAAACAGCTTATTATTATTGTTGTTTTAAACTGTTGATTCTTTACTCAAGTCATTTTATTAGATGTTATTTTGTTTTACCTCGTGTTAAAGTGCTCTTTAAATAATGATGACAATGATGATGATTATGATCACAAGAAACGTTTGCATCATCACCCAGAAGCTGGAAAGAAAAGAGAAAAAAAAGATTTTTCACACCTCACTTAGTAACTCAAGGAATTATTTTAAACTAAATATTTATGTCATGCTGCAGCCTTGCTTGCTGCACCATGGACATTTCAGGGCACTGTTCACCCTCCATACATCCCAGTCTCCTCTCCACCTCTGTAATCATCTACACCTGTCAGCCACTAATCAGGCCAGAACTCATCACACCTGTCATCCTCTCTATTTAAGTTCCCTACATTCAGTCCTTACTCGTCGGTTCATTCTGTTGGTTCCTGTTATCTCCTGCTCGCCTTACCTTTTCCGTCCAGCCCAAGTTCCCTTCATCTCCGCCTGCTTGCTGTGGTTCTGGTCCTGCTCTCACTCCGGTCCTGCAAGTATTCACTCAGTCGTGTTGCTAATCCTGCTATGGTTCTGATTCCAAGTTTCCACTCTGCTGTGCTGCTGGTCTAAGCTGTTGGTTCCCAAGTTTCCACTCTGCCGTGCGGCTGGTCTAGCTGTTGGTTCTCAAGTCTCCACTCTGCCAAGCTGCTGGTTTTGCTACCTCCGTGCTCCGGCTCCATCCTGCTTGCCAGCTCCAGCCATTAACTGCCTCCTGCTCCAGCCTGGTCTGGACTCTGGTCATAATCCTCCACCATTCATCTTCCTCAATAAACTCTCTCTAAACTGAACTCTGTGTGTGGTTTCGTTCGGGTTCAGCTAAAAAGCATGACAATTTTAGGCTAAAATATTAAACTGTTTATTGGTTGTTGTTTTTTCTTCAATCCCACCGTTATGTTTAGTAATTTCTGCCAAAAGCTGCAGCATTTTCATTTAATCCATCTGAATGCAGTATTTGCAAGCCCTACTCTGATTGGATGGAAAGAAACCTGTCTGTGATTGGCTGGTGAGGTGGACAGTTTTTGAAGTCACGAGTGCACAGACAGAATCCAGCGAGCCGCGCACAGCTGGTGTTGAGCGTGGAAGTAGCAAGTCACGGGCAGACACGGAACCGAGCGCGAGCATAGTGGATTGAGAAGAGTTTATCAGTTTTGAGCGCGCGCGTGATGTCTAAACGCTGAATACCTGTCTCACTGCGCGCTCAAACAAAATACACAAATATCACTCCAGAAGTTGATATAGGCAATGCTGACTGAAAAATAAGTGGGTATACGGCGTATACTCGCGTACACCCTGGACTACACTGTCCGACTTCATGTGAGATCGTGAAGCATTGACACCAATTGTGCAAAGCTTAATTTTTTTTTTTTTTACAAACACGGCAAAATTCTTCGTCATCTTTACCGTCGACAGGCTGGAGCCATCTCCCGAATTTCTCGTTTTCCATCCGCTTTTGTTGAAATTAGCATTTTCCCATTCTCTAGCTCTTTCGCTGCCTTGAGCTCCGAACATTGTAAAAACATACGGCTTTACGATCAACCGGAAGCAGTTCCGCGCACAACGCGGAATCAGTTATATCTGATATAATATATCTGACAAAACTATTTTTATGACCGTATTTTTTTAGAAAAAAATAAGGCATTTTTAATGATCGAAATTCTTTTCAGATTAGGCAGCTGCAGGAGGATCCTCAAGTTGCACAACTCTCTTTGCACTATTCTCCTCTTTCTGCAATACCATCTTACCTTTTCATCTCATGTTCATTGTAGCTCTCTTTATACTTCTGGTGGTGTTTTCAGTCCCTGCTATTGTCATGCATCCCTGTCAGAGGGCTCTTCAGTTAACATTTGTAGCGATTTATTTGGGGTCAAATATTTAGGAGGATGCTAGCCTGGCCAGCCAGACTGACTTACGCAGGCCGTCTGCTGCTCCAAACTCTTCTGTCTGGACAGAACGGACCATTCACAACACGGAAAGCGGAACTTTCCGATGCGTCACTCTCAGCACCAGAATTACCCATGATGCAGCAGTGTTTTTCTCTAATCGTAACAATCAAAATACATGAAGAGATTTTTGTTGCTTGGTGCCTTGGAAAATTAAGAACGTACATGTGCCATAGTGCTCTGCCTGATTTATACATGTAAATAGCTTTATCATAATTCATGCAGGGAGTAGGGGAGACCGGGGCTAGTTGTCACATTGTCCTGGAGGTAAAAAAAGAAATAAAACCGGGTTAGCCAGCCCCCGGCCGAACCATGCAGACCCCCTTTCCCCGGGTGAAACCTGCACTGGGAGACGGCATGGACCAGGACTGAGATAGGGAACACGGAGCCCTTCAAACATCACACATTCAAATATCAACAGGCCCCGAGGCCACCCAGCACACCAGAGGCCCTGGTAGGGCCAGACACCCAGGCATACACCAGCCCAAGCGGCATACTCCACAGAACCAGAACCTCCGAGGCCCCGGCATCTCACCCGCCCGAGGGCGACACACTCCAGGGACCCCCAAATCCCCGGACCCACCCAGCAACGGCACGGCTACCAGGCCAGTAACCCACGTTCGTCACCGCGGAACCCCCCAAGAGCTCCGCAAGGGCCACTTATAGGTTACACCGAGGTCCCCCAAGCCCCGCCCAGATGGGGGCAACAGATCCCAGAGCCAGACCCACCAGACACCCCACTCCGAGCACCCCCCAGAGACCCAAGACTCAGGGACACCCCGAACCAGCCCCCATGCCCCGCAGGACGTATCCCACGGCCCTCCATTCCACTAAGTGATGGAGCCTTTCAAAGAAGCCCAGAGAGATCGATATGATGCGGATGCAGATGCTGTCCCAAGACTAATATGATCCAATAAAATATCTCTATACTGATTGATACTGAGATTTTTCTTACTTTTCCAATTCATGAGGATAGTTTTCTTTGCAATACATAAGGCAGTGAAAGCCATGCAAACATTTTTTTTTTTTCCAGAGAGCATTCCTCAAAGTTACCCAGCAAGCAAACTGATGGGGAAGGTGAAATTTTACAACTCAGGCACTTTGACAAGTCCTTACATATCTGAACCCAGAACCTCTCAACAGGTGTACATAACCATAATGCATGAATATAATTGTCAGGATGATTGCCTGTGCACTGTGGACAGATATTAGATTGTGCAAAACTCATCTTGAATAATCTTTGACCTGTATAGTGTACTCTGTGACGGATTTTGTATTGTATAAGTTGAGAATTTGGGTTTCTAGTCATTTTGAAAGTTCTTAGACCTATCTGAGTCCAGATGTTTTGTTCAAAGCTGACTGATAAATCCTCTTCCCATTTTATAATAGTAAGAGATATTTAATTGATTTTATTAATGCCATATTGCATATTTAATCTGTTCCACTTGTGAGAGTAAAATCTGTTGGGCTCTTTTTGGCATTAAGACAACAATTCTTATTGCCACATTGCCAGACATGACACTGTAAAAAAAAAAACGTACATGTAAGTGCAAAATTATTTCGACAAAAGCAGAAAAAAACGTTCACTGGAGAGTTTTTTCTATGGCACAACATGTTTCGTGGACTACAAACTGCAAATACAGAGCGCATCGCCTGGAGTTTTTCTTACGTCACATCTGTAGCTATTTGATTAGTTCTAACTGGTTGACGCTGACCCTATCAGGTCGGCCTTTGAAATCGGGCTCTACCAGCTCCTTTCCAGACTGATACGCAGTGTATTCGTCATAAGTCAGTCTGGCTGGCCAGGCAAGGCTGACCCTGACCATTAAAGTTAATCCCAAACAAATTTAATTTTGAAATGTATTTACTTAATTTATGAATTGCTTTTGTGGATTGAAGTTTTTGTCCTTTATGCAAAGAAATTGGAATAAAAGCAGAATATTTTTTTGTTGATTAAAAATCCTCTTTATACCCCGGTATTATATTTAGATATTTATTTTCACCAGGTTCCCTGTTCAACCTGAAAAAAGATAATCTAAAATTTGCACAGTGTGTCCTTCTAAATTAACCCTTTTCACCCATTTTTCATTGCCATATACAAAAATTATAATATTCTCATATTGTATTTGCAGGCCACACAAAATCTTTGCAAGGGCTGCAAATGACCCACAAGCTGTACTTTGGGCACCACTTCTTTAAAATGACTTCACTTTAACTTTGGATGATTTGCATCATAAACACAACAGGGATTAACTCCATTATTAATGGAGCAGGAGGTAAAAATAAAAAAGTTACCAACAGCGTGCTTCTGACTGCACAAAGTGGAAACTAGGGAAATGACTCACCTCCCAGCAATAACACTGGAGCTAAAAATAATAACAGGCTTTAAGACAAAGTCTCTGACTCTCCAGACTGAATTGACTTCATGGAAGTTCACATTCAATTTAGCTGTGTAAAATTTCAGACTTTTAGATTTGAGGTTCACATTCTTGACAGTTACCCAGAGGCTGGTCTTAACACAGGTTCTGAAGGTTCTTGCAAAAAAAATCAGTTTATTTTAAATTCTAATATATTCTAATATATTAGACATTATTTTCTGGTTAACAGAGACTGAAAATATTTCACAGAGGCCTGTGTATTTTAGCCACTGACTTTTAGGCTGGACAAGAACCCTTATTTATCTTGTCACCATGCACATGAGCAGAATGGTAGGGGGGGTGGGTGTGAAAGAATTTCCAAAATCAGTGTTATCTTAAGCTCTCAGTGACCCTGCGAGTCGAATCATTGGGTCGCCAAGTCTCCTTAACAGCCAACAATTTTTCTTTAGAGTGCAGCCTAAAATGAAAGCATTTCCTCTCGTACCATAAGAATGTTGAGTTTGCTTAACTCTATGCTGTTAGAGTGCAGGCCCACAAGATAACCAGGGGTCTGAGTTATAAAGCTTGCATACACACAAAATGGGGCCTGAAACCTGTGTTAATTTCATGGGAACTCTGAGGTATGAGTACATTCAATTTGGAGACGGGAAATTGGCAGCCAAACTGCATGAGGATTTCTTTCAGACGTTCAATTTAACTCCATATCAGACTTTAATCATAGATCGACTTCATTATTAGCACTTAAAACCACAGTAATATTCATGCTTGCACTGGTGAGTCATAACCATACATAAGGACCTTTCAAATAAATAAAAAAATGGCCATAAGCCAACTTAAATCTTAAATAAAAGTCTGCACAACATTTTATCTGGGTTTTCTACCATTGCATTCCTCTCCCCGATTGAGAAAGGAAAAAGAAGTAGAAAAAGAAGAAGAAGAAGAGCGATGGGAGCAGACAGCTGGCCAGGATCATAATAAAGAGTCCTGTTCAACCAGGCGTCCACCTCAGTTTATGCCTCTTCACAACCTGGTTAGTGTTACTAGAATTTGTCAAGAGGTTTACAAGGATGCTAGCAGTACCACACAATTTCTAAATTCCCAAGGTTTTGCTGTAGATGAAGAAGATAAACCAAATAGAGATAAACAGAAAACATTGCTGTGGATAGAACTTGCGGGCTTCCTATAAGAGGATATCCTACTCAAGATATGTGTGATATACTTTAGAACATGCAACGGGGTGGTCGACAGTCTACAGGACAGGAGCAGGTGACCACAGGAAAATTCTAACACACAACTATGCTGTAAACCATTTCACTGCTATGAACTAAATTGTTTTAGAAATTGTTTAATTTAAGCTTTCTGAGTAAATTACCTTAAAAACAAACTGTAATTTATGTTATGAAGTATTGCATTGTTTTTCTAGAGGAATATAAAAGTTATTAACAGTAAGAGCGTCTTCATTTTCCATTACTCTACATTTGTTTCCAAGGCAGCTGTGTTAGAAGCATGAGCGGGAAATAGTTAATAAAAACTATTAGAATATCTTGTTACCTCTCACACAACGGAAACAAATCATTTGGGAATATTCTATTTCTTTTGCTACTACTCTTTGCCTGCTTGCTTTGTTTCTTGTTGACAACAAAAAGACAGAATTCTATACTAGACACCAGTCTAGTTTCCTTTAAACTTTTCTTGGGAGAGGTGATAGTTGGTCATTGATTTGTTTCCCAAATTTCAGTTATTTTGGTTCTGTCTCTCCTTGACAAAAATGTGCAACAAAAACATTTCAAGGAAAATTGTTTCTTTTTCCTTAAACAGAAGAGATAGCTCAATGAAGTAAAGGCTCTGCTTCTGGCAATTTGTTATCCAAAAACACCTTGCGCCTGCTTCCTTCCTTCCCCCCTAAAATAACACAATGCTTAACTCTTTAAATGCAAGTCTTTACTCAATTTAGAGTCATACAGGAATTCATTCCTTTATCATACCGTAAGAACCTATTGGCCACATCAATTTTAAGGGAGTCAAAAACTCTTCTTTATGCCAACTTGGCTTGTGCTCACCTTGCTGGCAGTGAGCAACCAAAACAAAAACTGCCACATTAAAGGAGCTATACGTAAGATATTTACTGTAATATCAACCTGGATCATTATCATTTGTCACATTATACTGTATTCCCAACACACATCATGAGATATGACTTTTGACTTTAATATTTTAACATGAATTATTATTTGATTCTTATTTAATCTACATTTAAGTAAATTGTAAATAAAGAGATTAAGTTAAGTTGCATAGCAATGGCAGGAACGGTTATCACTAACTGAGATAGTTCCATCAGGTTTTTACTTAGGGTTTTTTAACAGTCGAGCCCTGTATTGTCATTCGAATAAACTCCTCTCTGATGCCTGGTTGTGTCACAGCTGAGTTCACTATAAGATAAAACATTTCTTTACAGACCCACATTGGGGAAATTCGGGTGTGACATTGACAAAAAATGTCCCCAATTTTTCTACTCAGTTTTTAGTAAAGTTGTACTGTTACAAGCTAGTTTAATGTAGATTTCTTTAAGCATGAGTAAAATGGTGCTGTCACTTTAAGAAACACTGAAGCCCAGTAACAGGAAGTTGTCACACAGGATGTAGGGCAAGGTAATTGGGAAGTAAATGTTTGTAGGCCCAATTTAAGCCTGTTTGCCATGTGTGGTAGAGACTAGGATTTGTATCAATGTTTAGCCAGCAGCATCTGCAACTTCCTATGCCTTTGGGTAGCATCGAAGGTATGTATTTGCTATTCAAGTTCTATATTTTGACCATGGTTTACTTTGTGAAAGTATATTTATTCCTGATGCATTAATACTGTTTGTGTATTTTGTGGCGGATTTGTATGTTGAACCATGTAGTTAAATGAGTGAATGGAGAAATACTTGATTCATTAGATGTGTACATGATAATGGGACTTTGAGTGGTGTTTGTGTTGGAACAGGGTGATCTGTTCTACTTTGTTTATTGCTTTAAAATATTAAAAGGGCAGCCATATATCTGATTGCATTTTGTATGTTACAGTTTCACCTTCTTGCAAACATTAATAAACCTGTGGATAAAAAGTCATCAATCTTCAGAGTCTTGATGTTCAAGAGGCGTTTAACTGACTGTCAAACCATATAGATGATCCATATGATGAGGACAGCACAGTGAAACTTCGGCTCTCATGCAGGCGTGGAATTTGTGATGTAAGCTGAAGGCCAAGAGGCACGCTACCAGTGGACATGGCTGAAGGTTCATCGTCTTGGAAAACGCGTTCGCATGCCTCATGCTCTTCAGTGCACTCCAAGGTCTCATCAACTGGGTCGGCTGCAGCAAAGGCTAGAGCAAAAGCTGAAGCTGCAAAGGCACGACTTGCTTTTGTTGAGAAGGAGGTTAGTCTGAAGCTAGAGAAAGCTAAGTTGGAAGCATCTATAATAAGACTTAACTATGAGAGGGAGACAGCTGCAGCCATTGCTGAGGCAGAAGCTTTCGAAGCTACTGCTGATTTGAACTGTGAAAAACAAAGCTGCAAATCAAGCTTGGATGTTGCTCCTCCAGACACCACAGCACGTACTGGGCAATATGTTCTTAACCAGAGGGAGATAAAGGAGAAGGACAGGCAGCTGTGTGCTGATGGTGACCCAGTAGATGACATGCCGATCCTTCCAAACTACATCTCGCCTACCATCCAATCTCCACGTGTTGCTCAACAGAATCCCCCAGTCATTAAAAATGAGGGATCTCAGGAGTTTCTGATGCAGCATAATAGTGGTCCTGATACCCAAGATTACAGACCTCCCAACATGACACTCTCTTATCCACGTCTTGCAGAATCAAACAGTAGCTCAAATATGAAGGACTTTGTTCGATATTTAGCTCGTCGTGAGCTTGTGGCTACAGGTTTGTTGCAGTTTAATGACAAACCACAGAATTATAAAGCTTGGAAACGTTCTTTTCAGTCAGCAACATGGGGTTTAGACCTGTCACCAAGTGAGGAAATGGATCTCCTGCTGAAGTGGCTCGGGAGAGAATCAGTATAGTATGTGGAGCAGATTAGAGCAATTCATATAAACCATCCTCAAGCAGGGTTAAACATGGTATGGGACAGACTCGATGAGAAGTATGGATCTGCAGAAGTAATTGAAGATGCTCTCTTTAAACGCATTGAAGACTTTCCAAAAGTGACTAACAGAGATTGCTACAAGCTAACAAAGCTAGGAGATCTTCTGATGGAGCTCAACTCAGCCAAATCTGAAGGTGATTTACCTGGACTTTCTTTCCTGGATACAGCCAGAGGGGTCAACTCAATTGTGCAAAAATTACCATATCGTCTACAGGAGAGATGGGTGACAGTTGGTGCATCTTACAAACAACAAAGACATGTTCAGTATCCTCCCTTCTCCTACTTTGTGGACTTTGTGTGCCAAGAAGCAAGGATTGCCAGTGATCCAAGTTTCAACTTTCTTTCTCACACAGACACAATTCAGACAAGTAGAGCAGCTCAAAGGTCAAGTAAGTTTAAAGAAGTATATGTTCACAAGACCGAAATCTCTCCTCAAGGCTACAGAGACGCTGACGCATTAAAATCTGCTGGAGGGGACAAAATGAGCCCCATACACAGGAAATCTCACCCTTTGTATAAATGTCGTGCATTTAAAGAGAAGTCCTTTGAAGATCGTATGGCACTGCTAAGAGAGCACAACATCTGTTTTAGGTGCTGCTTTTCATCAGCACATATTGCAAGGAACTGCAAATTCAAGCTGCAATGTGCAGTGTGTAAAAGTGAGGATCACAATACAGCACTTCATCCAGAACCTAGGAGTAACCCCCCACTAGAGCATGGCGGGGAGGGCATTATACCTACAAATCAGCTTCATGTAACCTCAAAGTGCACAGAAATCTGTGGTGGAGAACAGACAGATCGCTCCTGCTCAAAGATATGCCTTGTAAAGGTGTATCCAGCTGGCTGCAGAGACAAGGCTGTGAAACTGTATGCAATTCTGGATGAACAGAGTAACAGGTCTCTAGTGCGATCAGAGTTTTTTGACGTGTTTAAAGATCAAAGTCAAAGCGCTCCATATACACTGAGGACATGTGCTGGAGTTAAGGAAGTAGCTGGAAGGAGAGCCAGTGGCTATGAAGTGGAATCTTTAGATGGGAAAGTCTGTATCCCACTACCAAGTCTCATAGAATGTAATGACATTCCTAATAATAGAGATGAGATTCCAACTTCAAAGGTGGCTCTTCACCATCAACATTTGAAATCATTGGCTCATTTGATTCCTGATATCGACCCACAAGCCCAGATTATGCTCCTGCTTGGTCGAGATATTATTAGAGTTCACAAAGTACGTAAACAGGTGAATGGCCCACATAACCTACCATATGCTCAAAAACTTGACTTTGGTTGGGTTATTGTTGGGAATGTATGTTTAGGCAGCAGCCATGTACCACAAACAGTGAACACCTTCTTCACCAGAACTACGGAGATGACACGTCCTACCCTCTTTGAACCGTGCCCCAATGTGTTCTGTGTCAAGGAGAAATACAGCAGTATTCACCTCCCGACTCACCCTTTGCTATTACAGGAGACGTATTTAGAGTGTGATGCTGACCACCTAGGATGTGCTGTGTTTAGACAGACCAAAGCGGACGACCACTTGGCTCCTTCGATGCAGGATGTCCTTTTCATGGAAATAATGAAGGAGGGTCTACATAAAAATTCTAACAGCTGGGTAGCACCATTACCCTTTAAGCATCCACGTCAACGGCTTCCCAACAACAAGCCCCAAGCATTAAAACGTCTCATTTCTCTAAAACATAGTTTTAAAAGGAAGCCAGAAATGCAAGAACACTTCCTTACCTTCATGAAGAATATGTTTGTGAAGGGTCATGCCGAAGTGGCCCCCCCTATAATGGCAGAAGAAGAGCAGTGGTACTTACCCATATTTGGTGTGTACCATCCAAAGAAGCCCAACCAAATTCGGGTTGTATTTGACTCCAGTGCTCAGTATGAAGGGATTGCACTTAACGACGTGTTGCTAACTGGGCCTGACCTAAACAACTCACTCTTGGGTGTATTGCTACGCTTTCGGAAAGAAGCGGTGGCATTCACAGTGGATATAGAGCAAATGTTCTACTGCTTTCTTCTTACGTTTTCTGTGGTTTCAGGACAACGATCCACGTAAGAACATTGTGGACTACCGTATGAATGTCCATGTCTTTGGAAACAGACCCTCACCAGCAGTGGCTATTTACGGTCTGCATCAGTCTGTACAAGATAAAGAGTTTCAGGCTGACACGGATGTCAAGAACTTCGTCACACGTGAGTTCTATGTAGATGATGGTCTTAAATCTACACCTACAGTTAAAGCAGCAGTAAGTTTGTTGAAGAGGACTCAAGATATCCTTGCTAAATCGAATCTTAGGCTGCATAAGATAGCCTCAAACAAGAAGGAAGTTATGGAAGCTTTTCCATCTACTGATCATGCAAACAGCTTCAAGAATCTCGATCTGGATGATGATGCACTGCCAGTACAGCGCAGTCTTGGTCTTAGTTGGAACCTCCAAACAGACTGCTTCATGTTTAATGTTTCCAGAGAAGTTAAACCCTACACTCGGAGAGGTGTCTTATCTACCGTCAACAGCCTTTATGACCCCCTTGGGTTTGTAGCGCCAGTGACTATCCAAGGGAAGGCTATCCTGAGAGAACTCACAACTGGAAAAGGAGATTGGGACTCACCATTACCTCAAAACATGGAGCAGATTTGGGTATCATGGAGAGCCTCCCTATCTGAACTGTCTGATTTTTCTGTTCCCAGACTGTATGCAGAAACATCACCGTCAGCTGCTTCCAGAAGAGAGCTGCATGTCTTCTGCGATGCATCAACGAAAGCTATCGCTACAGTGGCGTATCTGAGAGTTGTTGATCCAGTCGGTAACTGCTATGTTGGATTCGTAATGGGTAAAGCCAAGCTTGCACCTCGCCCTGAAATGACCATGCCAAGATTAGAGCTTTGTGCAGCAGTGCTCGCAGCAGAACTAGCAGAGACAATCTCAACAGAAATAAATCTCCAGCTTGACAGCTTATTCTACTATTCGGATAGCAAAGTGGTCTTGGGCTACATTCACAATGAAAGCAGACGCTTTTATGTCTTTGTCAACAACCGAGTACTACGTATTCGAAAGTCATCTCTTCCAAACCAGTGGCACTATGTGTCGACAGACCAAAATCCTGCAGACCACGCTACACGTTCTGTTGCTGCAGGTCACCTTAAGGACACAAACTGGTTGAGTGGACCAAGATTTCTACGCAGTCCAGATCCAAAAAACCGTAAGGACATTTTTAACCTTGTCGATCCAGCTTCCGACCCAGATGTAAGGCCTGTAGTGGCTGTCCTGTCCACTGCTGCCTCCTCCACAACCCTTGGCTCTCAACGTTTTGCCAAGTTTTCTACATGGAGGTCCCTCAATCGGGCCATGGCTCGTCTGTTGCATATAGTCCGCATGTTCAAGACTGTTCAGGGAAGAACCCGCTCTTGCAAAGGTTGGCATTGGTGCAAGGCAAAGATCACTGTGGGGGAAACTGATCATGTTTTAAACATCATCCTACAGACGGTGCAAGAAGAAACCTATGCAGAAGAAATTAAGTTCATTCTGAAGAAAGAAGGGGTTCCTAAAACCAGCCCTCTCCACAGACTGGACCCATTCATTGATGAATATGGACTCCTGAGAGTGGGGGGACGTCTCCATCATTCAAGCCTAAATCAGATTGAAAAGAATCCACTCATCATTCCTGGACAGCATCATGTTGCAACTTTAATAATTAGACACTTTCACGAAGAAGTTCACCATCAGGGTTGTTGTTTTACAGAGGGAGCTATCCACACTGCAGGCTTTTGGATAGTTGGATGTAAAAGAAAGGTGAGCAGTATCATCAACAAATGTGTCACCTGTAAAAGGCTCAGAGCACCACTTAGTGTCCAAAAGATGGCTAATCTTCCAGCAGATCGTCTTACTACAGACCCCCCATTTACGAATGTGGGTTTGGATGTATTTGGCCCATGGCACATCAGTTCACGTCGTGCTAAAGGGGGCCTGTTACACAGTAAGCGGTGGGCTGCAATGTTTACATGTATGAGCGTGAGAGCTGTACACATTGAAGTGATTGAGTCCCTCGACACATCAAGTTTCATCAATGCCTTCAGGCGTTTTCTTGCCGTGCGAGGTCCGGTTAAGCATATACGGTCAGATCGTGGCGCTAATTTTGTTGGAGCCTGCAAAGAATTAAGGATACCATCTAACCTTGACGACTCTACAATCAAGACCTACTTATTGAACCAGGGAATTACTTGGACATTCAATCCTCCGCACGCTTCTCATCATGGTGGTTCATGGGAGAGGATGATTGGTCTGGCAAGAAGAATACTCGACTCCATGTTCCTGCAGCTGAAAGATAAGCTAACACATGAGGTGTTGGTTACATTCATGGCTGAAGTAGCAGGTATCATCAATGCTAGGCCACTTGTGCCAGTAACAGATGATCCGGATAGTTTTTACACCCTCACTCCAGCGACTCTTCTTACTCAAAAGGTGAATGTTGTTCCAGCTCCGGTGGGTGAATTCGGAGCTTCAGACCTCTACAAGGCTCAGTGGCGCCAGGTGCAACACCTATCCAATACCTTTTGGGACAGATGGAGAAAACAATACCTGCCCACGCTACAACCACGGCGGAAATGGCAGCTGATGCATCCTGACATCAAAGAAGGTAGTGTTGTTCTTTTAAAGAGCAGCGAAGTGGCGAGGAACGAATGGCCGACTGGGCTGATTACGAAGACTTTTCCAGGGAGAGACGGAAAGGTGCGACAAGTCGAAGTGAAGACTGTGAAAGCAGGACGGACTGCATTTTATTTAAGACCTATTACAGAGATAGTGGTTCTCCTTCTAAACGAGGACTAGTTATTTAAAGTTGTTAATGTCTTGTGACGTGAAATCACGTCAGGCGGGGAGTGTACTGTTACAAGCTAGTTTAATGTAGATTTCTTTAAGCATGAGTAAAATGGTGCTGTCACTTTAAGAAACACTGAAGCCCAGTAACAGGAAGTTGTCATACAGGATGTAGGGCAAGGTAATTGGGAAGTAAATGTTTGTAGGCCCAATTTAAGCCTGTTTGCCATGTGTGGTAGAGACTAGGGTTTGTATCAATGTTTAGCCAGCAGCATCTGCAACTTCCTATGCCTTTGGGTAGCATCGAAGGTATGTATTTGCTATTCAAGTTCTATATTTTGACCATGGTTTACTTTGTGAAAGTATATTTATTCCTGATGCATTAATACTGTTTGTGTATTTTGTGGCGGATTTGTATGTTGAACCATGTAGTTAAATGAGTGAATGGAGAAATACTTGATTCATTAGATGTGTACATGATAATGGGACTTTGAGTGGTGTTTGTGTTGGAACAGGGTGATCTGTTCTACTTTGTTTATTGCTTTAAAATATTAAAAGGGCAGCCATATATCTGATTGCATTTTGTATGTTACAGTTTCACCTTCTTGCAAACATTAATAAACCTGTGGATAAAAAGTCATCAATCTTCAGAGTCTTGATGTTCAAGAGGCGTTTAACTGACTGTCAAACCATATAGATGATCCGTATGATGAGGACAGCACAAAAGTAAAACAAACTTAAATTAAATTAGTGCTAAAGCAGCAGAGAATAAGCTTTATCAGAAAAGCCAATATAAAAAAAAGTTAAATACCAGCGTATGTATCACATAATTACTGATATGGCATATGGAAGTAAAAAAATATTAAATATTCAACTTAAACAGTGGAAAAACTGTATATAAACACTTGCCTATTTATTGAACGACATGAAACAACATGCAATATGCATGATAGTACTGCAGAGTCTCCAAATAATTAAGGTGTGTAAGCGTACCATAGCATCTGTGACACAGTGTAAATGATTCCTGATCACATCAGAACCTGTACAACCATTAGCGTGTTGTACACCTATCGGCTCTGGTGTGAGCAGCAGAGATTATAAAGTCTAATAGCAGCTTAGATGAATGACCTGCGGAAGTGCTCCTATGAGTATTGTCGATGCAAAAGTCTGTCACTGAAAGGGCTCTACAGCACTGCAACAGCTCCATGCATGGGGTGGTCACTTTAACAGCTGTAAACCGTCTAATACACTCGTGCATAATGCTGCTCGGTGGATGCATTGGCACTTTTGGAAAACCTTGGAGGTGGGAGAATTAGAAGGAAACACGGTTTCAGGGGTCAAATATTTCCTGGCCATTGATGATGACTTGCTAATAAACCTCTTTAGACTCCAAGCATTGCATTTTGCTGTTCCCTATAGGGGAAAATGGCTGCACCCACCCCCAGGTGCTGAAAGGCAGCTCTCCAACCCCCAGAGCGCAGAGAAGGTGTGCGCACCGCTCACAACCATGCAGCAGTCATCGGCTGCCTAAAATACATTTTGCTGTGCAACACGGAGCACGGCTTTCATCTGACATTGAAAACAGCAATCATGATTCATTTTTAATTAGTTCTTTTAATGTGAGCAACATCTGTGCTTTTACCTCTGATTTCCTCATTTAATAAACGCCTCTCATTGAAAATTTTCCAGAGTATCTTTGGTTTTTCTCCGTGGTTGCCACATCACCATGTTAAAAAAAACAACGATCAGCTGACCCATTTTTAATACACATTAACATTCATGAGGTGCTTTGCATCGACCATTTATGGTTGAATCTGTGCGTGTAGAGTGCTGAACATCAGGTGGAACCTGGTAGCAAACGTTCAGGTACAGCTGTAATCTATATTGCGGGCTGATGTGCGTGTGCATGGTTTTATAAATCTGAATATTTTTTGCCATATATCATTTTCTTTTTCTTGCAGTACATACAATTTTTCGTACCTGGTACCAGCTCCTGTTACAGCGGCTTTTGGAGAGTTACGTAGCTACCGTTGTTAACTGGTATGGTTTGTCAATTTCCAGACAATGTAGAGAAAGTCCACAGACATCTCTTCTTGTTTTAAGAAGAAAATAACAGCAGAAGGAGATAAAGAGATGACAGGGAAGCAACAGAGAAAGGAGGAGGAGGAGGAGGAGGAGAAAGAGGAGGTGAATGGAGGAGAGAAACAGACAGAGCAGCATGATGAGGACATAGAGCCAGGATTATCAGAGGACAGTGATGAGGAAAAACATCAGACTTTCGCTCCTGTTTCATTATAGATATATCCCAGTCAAGAGTAGAGCGGTCCATGAATCCACAACTAAAAATCTTCCCTCGAACCTGTCAAGGAGACAGAAGAAGATGCTTTTCTAAAGACTGGTGCAACACATGTAAATGGCTTGAACTGAGCCTGGTAACCAGAGTTGGAGACTATGTATCTTTGCTGGGAAGTTATTTTTGTAAAAGTAATTATTATTTTTGTTTCAGACTAAGTAAAGGTATAACTGTTTTTACACATACAGTATAACCTTGTAGTCAAAATATGACTGTTGTTCCTTGTTTTCCCTGAAATTCCTGTTACATAAATAAAGATGTCGTTTCTGTTCTTGCTTCTATTTTTATCTGCCAGTATCTGCTTTTCCCCAGTATTTTTTTGTATTCAATAAATAAATAAATTTACACCCTATTCCTACATGATTACACAATACAAAGCAATTATTGTTCAACTCAAAATGTTAACTGTACTGTTATTGGTCTGTGTCTATGCACATTAGATCATTAGTAACATTAAAAATCACACAATAAAACAAAATATATCAATAGGTGTTTACTTAAGTCTTTCTGATAAGCTTTACTACAACCGTAGAATAAAATCTTGAAATTATGGCTTTTAGTTTCGGTGCCACCCCAAGAGTTTTAAGTGGCCCCTTCTGGCCACCCCTATGAAAAATTTCTGCAGGCGCCCCTGCATTACGGACGAGTGTATTTGACTGTTTACAGCAATTAAAGTAATCGCAGCACACCTTGTCACAATAATCTGCTAATCTGTGGTAGGCGCCACTGGCGATACTTGGAGAGAGGAATCTCATGGTAGAAAACTCAAATTAAATGTGCAGATTTATATATATATATATATATATATATTTCAGACATCTTAGGCATTCTTTTATTTATTTTTTTGAAGGGTGCCAACTTGTAGTCATGTGTCATCAGTGCAAGCATGAATACCACTGCGGTTGTGAAAGCTTATAATGAAGTTGATCTATGATTAAAGTCTGATATGTTAAACATCTGGGAGGATTCATCATGCAGTTTGGCTGCAATTCACAACTTTACCATCTGCATTGCCAAGTTCCCCTGTTTCCAAGATGAGCGTACGAATGGATCAGAGTTGTCGTGAGAGCCGCACATTTTCCCATCACGTTTTTTATAGATCCCAACTTTTGCGTGGGAAGTGACATATGCAAGTTTCAGGACCCATTTTGTGCATACGCAAGCGTTATAAATGAGGCCCCAGAACATTACAGATTAGGAGTTCCTCTCTAGTGACAGTAATCACTAAATGGCAGCAGAGCGCAAAGCAAACAAACAAAAATATGAAAAAAAAACAAGAGGGCTAAGCATCAAGGCTGCCATCTGTGGCACCATCTTGTTCATGAAATATGTTGTTCTTGTCAAAACAGAGAGCAAACATGGTTACATTAGCTAAGCAGTTTCATGATCTGAAAAAAAAAAATCATCATTAGCATAAGGTGAGTTTACTGAAGACTGAATGTGTTGTAAGAAACCTTTCTTGAGAAAAAAAGATTACCTTTTGTATGTTTTTGTTGACTCTGTGGACTAAGAGGCAGATAAATTTTTTTTTGCTTAAACAGGTCTTTTGTCTAATTTCTATTTTTATTGTGTTATTTTATTGTTGTTATATCCTATTTCTATTACTATTTTATTTTAATTGTTGTTTTATTGGTTTTCTGAACAGCAGGATGTGATGGCTCTGTCTGTAAATTATTTTGTTTCTGTGTCATAAAAGGACAATTCTTTCTGAGGTAATTACTCGTGATATTCAATCAGACTGAGATCTTTCTTAGTTCTGCTCTTGATTTTGGAAGAGAATTACCTAAGATAAACATAGCCATGTATTTAATATTCACAGTCAATAAGCAGAAAATGACATTTAGGGAATTCTTACTGCAGAGAAAAAACATGTTTCCATTTCATAAATGCAAATAAGGTTGACTGTTTTTATCTGGACTAATTGTTTTCAATAGCGTAATCTTTATGCCCATCTTATTAATAAGTTCTGATAAATTCTCAAGCATGTCAGCTAAACCCTGCAATTATTCCTCTTATCAACCTTGGCAGCAGAATGAGGAATAGGAGATATTTGGAAATTGTTGCCATTTTTAGTCATTCTTCCAAAGATGATTCTCACATTATTAATGTGATGGTGATCTTTAGAAATGGCTGAAGCAAATTGAAAGGTCAGTCCAACTCAAATTTGTTCCTGAATTAGGCTCTGGATAAGTTCATATTAAAATGGTAAAGGTGCCAAATAATTTGTGCATTTACTAAAATACTAGTGACATTTGGCGGTTATGCAACCATGTGTACCTTGCATGAGTGTTATTTTTTTCCAGTTTGTTTTTGTTGAATCATTAACACTTACCTTGACTGAGGTGAGGACCACAGTGCTTTAGATGTTTTCTGGGTTCTTTTGTGACTTCTCTGATGAGTTTTCGATGCATAGTTATTTTGGTAGGTTGCCCACTTCTAGGAATGTTCACCGAATTTCCAAGTTCTTATGAATGTTGGCTCTCACTTTGTTTGCCTGACTCCCAATGCTTTCTGTAGTGTATAGAGGGCTAAGTGTGGTGTACTTAGCTTTCAGAAAACATGATTAATTACAATGAATTCATAGTTGTTCACCTGGGACCAGGTTGGTTTGGATCGTTTTTGAATCTTAATAAATTAAATCATGACTTCTTTATCTTTATCTGATGTTAAAATTATGATCTGAAACATTTAGGTGTGACATAAAAGCAAAGCCAGAAGAACTGTTTCAGGGGCCAGGTGCCTTTTAACAGCATTGTAGATTACTTGCAAGGCTCTTCAAATGTAACCTTGCCTGCAAGCTGAATTCTCGTGAATTTTTGGATTTGTGAGCACAAACACACGAGAATCCATGTTGTGCTGATTCCTCTTCAACCGTTTGTGACCAAACCAAAAATCTACAATTTCTTCTTTGAAAGGAGAACAGCACAAGGTGTCTTGACCAGCTTACCTTGATGTGGTTGCTCATGACGCCTGCTGCTTACATTTTCATTTTATACTGTGATTGGCTAAAACCAACCTTTGGTAGGTGTCGCGTCGACCAATCAGCTCAGAAAGTTCTGCTGAGTGTCCCTCCTTTCCTCAAACAGATTCAAACAGATTCGCAGAGTTGGCAATTATTCCGGAAATGTAAGACCCTTCTGAATAACTCCGCATGCACAAGACCGTCTTCCGCTCACGTGAAAAAATCTCCCTAAACCACTCTGGTCTTATTTCTTTTCACTGAGCCCTTCCTCTTCTTCTCGTAAACTTGTGCGTGGTTTGCTTCATGCGACCCTGAGACATTTTCAAAGCCTACGGTGAGAGCAGCGGAGCTACAATGAACGACTAACACCGAAGCTATACGGATACATAAACACTGGAAGTGCGCATGCGCAGCCACCAAGCTGAAACTAACAAGGAACGTGCATGCACACTGCCGTTATGTGATCATGTCAAATTGGCATGTGGGACAACTAATGTCAGAGGCGATACCCCGCAACTCGATGGACAGAGGGGTGTGTGGGCAGGACCAATCCTCTGACCAATCACTGCCATTCTGGGTCACAGTTTTTACAGGCCTGCAGCTCTCACAGAGATCTAATTTTTAACTTCCTTTTTCTGAATACATAATGCATTGAGTACGGTCAGGATGGAAGGACAATTTTACCCAGTATAACAAAAAGTGTTTCTGAACAGGATTACCAACTATAGCTTTAAGAATCAAAATGTGTGCTGAATTCTTCAAGTAATCTTTATGTTTATCATATGTGATTTATAAGTATGCTAAGTATACATGTGAGCAGAATTCATGAAATCATGGCAAATATCTAAATTGTTTGCTAAGGTTATTTAGTTCAGTTCTTAGAGTTCAGTTTTATCCAGTTGAGGAAAGACAAATATTTGACATACTTACATATCTCCTTACAGAAAACATGGGATATGTTATATATATATCACTTTAATTTAATAAATAAAAACCTGAGTTTCCTGAGCCAAGTTCTTTAAGTATTAATTTTGGGAGACAGGCCAACGCTCTTTTAGAGAGCAAAACTATGGAAATGATCTGAAATTGGTTGAATTATTAACCATAATGAATGAGGATCAAAGGAATGTTATAATGGAAGAAATGTTTACATCCTCAAAGGGTCCCATCAAGGATGTGTTTGTGTCCCTTTATTGTGAAACATAGAAATGACTGTCAAAGTCTTCATGTTGGTTGGTTCATGTAGGCCACGATATGGGGGGGTGGGGGGAAGACGTCTGAGGTGGGGCTTATGTTGTGTGAGCCTCGCCTCGGGCGGCTCCCTTCACCCCTTCTCGCATTTAGACATTGAGGGTTCTGGGTAGTTGCTTGGAGGGGGGGCGCAGGCACCAGCTTCCTTCCGGAGGGGGGGTGGGCTGTGCTGTGCACCCCCTTCGGTGCTCCCAGTTTTAAACACACCTGAGATCAACATGCAACAACACAACATCTGAGCGGGCGTAGGGAGGATCGGGGGTCTTTTGCACACCCCCGATCTCCGATCGCGGCACGGAGTCTGGGGCCTGGAGAAGGTGCGGGCCACTGGGTCCGGGGTCTTGGCGGGGGGCTGCTGCGGGTAGCCAGCGGCTTGCCGGATCTGGGGCTGACGCATCTGCTCTCCCCAGGAAGGGATGGCGGGCAGGGGTAGCTAGGGTAAGGTCGGGGTGGGAGGGGGTTTATTAGGTATATAGTGGGTGAGGGGGGGTTCTGGTCGGGTGGCCCGTACGGGTCGTGTTGGCCCCCCCTTTTTGGGGGGACTGATCCGGGGGGTGTCTGGTCTGGGGGCGGGGCCGGGGGTCGGGCACAGGCAGTCGTATAGTTGAATTGTGGTGACCCCCCCCCCCCCCCCCCCCCCACACACACACTTGGGATTTTTGGATGTGATTTTTGGATGTGCCTCTGGCCCCCAGGGCCCATGGCCGGGACCACTTCAGCGCGGCTGGCTGCCGGCGGAGCCCACGGGCTCATCCCCGCGGCTCTTGGGGGCGTCGGCATTGCGGTGGCTGGGGGATTTCCTCAGGGTCGTCTCTCCTCTTTCCTCGGGGGGGGGGGGGGGGGTTGCAGATTTCCTGTGAAGGCCCCTCTCGGGCGCACTGCTTTGGGGGCCCCCTTGGGAGTCCGGGGTTATGGGTCCCCTGACCCCTGCCTCTGTGCTCGGGGAAGGCGGGTCTTTGGTTCTCCACAACCGCTATCGAGCTATTTCCTTCTGTATAATTTTCACCTAAACTAGTGCACTCTCACAAACTCCCACAGGTGCTGGGTCCCAGGTATTAAATGTTCACTTATATACAGAAAGCCTATAATTTATTTATTTATTTTCTTTCACTTTCTATTTTCAGGTATCACATTACACATGTCAGCTTAAATAATAATACATATGATTTAGCAATGGTATCAAGGTGTTACTCGATTGTATCTGTTGCTTTATGTCTGTTGGTTGTGCTGTTGTTTTTGTGTCTCTTTCCAGGTGATGGAGCAGACAGAGGACGTTTTATCATTCTCTTCATTTTATCTCTTCTTTCTTTCACCTCTTCTCTTTCTTTTTCTTTCTCTCTTCTTGTTCTTCCTTTACTCTCCTACTTTCCCATTGTAGTGTCCATATAATTTGAAATTCTCCCTGCAGGAAAAACTTTTAAGTCTAAACAGACTTTTAGTCATAATTTGTGTAAAGAGCAAAGTGGAAAAGCTTTGCCGGGTCTCCGGTGAGGCGGCACTCGGCACTGTCCTCGGATCGACTTATGAAACGTGCTAGATCAGCAGTGCTGGCCAGGTGTTTGTGGGGATCTCTGCACGGCTTGCAGAGGTGTGGTATGGCTCCTTCCAGCCACAGGACACCGCATCCCGCAGCCTCGGATAAGCTTTCCTGCAAAAGCTGGGAAAGATTACAAAAACTGTGGAGGCTGATTGCCTACGTCGATGTCTGATTCTGCAGAAAACGGACTGTACTTAGCTTTGGTTCCAGTCTGAGGAAATGTCAGATGTCTGTCCGTTGCTGTTGCAGTTGCAGACAACGGGAAAAGAGGTCGATTTGAATCTGGGGGACAGGTTTGTAGAAGCCAGGAGATGTCAAGCTTCCACCATCTCATATTTCTCATGGATATCAGTTTACAGTCTACTATCTATATTTTTCATGGCTGAGGCCCTATACTATTTAGGGTTAAAAAGATAAATGGAAAATCTGTGCATTAGCAGAGTATCTAAAATCTTTTAGTCTTATAGATGTTAATTTTCCAAATTCGTCGGTATCTTTCTCTGTGATTGAAACTGGCTTCTGCATTACAGGCAAGAGTGGAAGTAACACAAAATATCAGATGACGCAAACATAATAATATTTATTTTTTCCTAATTAACTGAAAATTCCTTAAGACAGAAGCTGCTGTTCAACAGTTTTCACTGGATAGGATGCAAAATCATTCATTATTCATTCATCATTCATATATAATTTAAAGTAGACATTGACGTTGCTCCGACAGTAGCTGAATCAATACAAAAGTGTGCAGTATGTGTTTATGATAGCGAGTTCGGCTCAGCTTTTGCCACAAAACATCAACCTTCGATCGGCAATTAAAACCTCCAGCAAGGGCAGAACAAGAGTTTGTGATTATGCTTGTTAATAAATAAAAAGTGCAGGGCATGCATAAATAATAAATAATTATGTGAAATTCGCACACTGCAGAAACAGCACAATTCCTCTGTGACAATGCAAGCAAAAATGTTAAAGGCAATTCTCAACTCTCACTCAATTAATGAAATACAGTAATGGAGGGTTTTCAGAAGGGTTACAGAGTTGTTTTTCCCCTTCTCTTTTTTGTTTTCCTAGTAACATGCTGCACAGCAGAAAGGGCAAACAAACTCTGTCATGGTTTGTGCCTCGGGGGCAGATCAGATAAATAGGTTTGTTAATGACCTGGCAGACTAAATCCTGTGGTGTAAAGTGTGACTTGTCAGCAAAGTCAAAGGAGATGTTGCATATTTTACAACAACTTGCAAAAGTATTTATACATCTTGAAATGTGGCTATTTTTTTATTTTTCATGTATAATCTTGAATGCATTTATAGTGAGTTTCTGTGATTGATCAACCAAGTAATGCAAAACTACTGAGTGCAAATAACAGAGTTTTGCAGTTTATCTTTGCAAAAAGAAATCTACAGTGTGGTGAGCATTTGTATTCAGACCCCCCTTTTCCCTAATGCTACTAAATGAAATCCAGTGCAACCAACTGCATTCAGAAGTCAGATAATTATAAAAAACTTGTTCACCTGTGTGAAAGTTCTAAATTTGTTAAAGGACACTAGTGAAAAAAGAGAATCATAAAAAAACAAGGAACACAGTAGACAAGTCCGAAAACCAAAGGGTCTGGTTTTAAAACAGCACCCCGAGCTTTGAACATCTCACAGAGTACTGTTAAATCTATCTGAAAATATCAAGAGGATGGAACAGCTGAAAATCCACCAAGACACGGGAAAACTTGAAACTCATTGCAGCTTTGAAATCTAGCTGTGTGGATTATGCTGATTCCTCCCATTTCCAACTGAAGACCAGTGGCTCATAGTGGTTTTGTGTTCCAGGTGTCAGAAAATCTAACAGGGCTTTTCTGGGAACACAGAAAGTCATCCTCATTTTGTTTTTCCCAGTCAACCAACTGCCGTTTTCATCGTTTTACCTTCTTGGACTGAAATAAAACAGCACCGCCTTGAGCAACCCGGTGGCCTTGCTACTGGTTACAACACGACTACAAGAAATCCATTCCCAACCGGCAGAAGACATTTGTTTTATCTTGTTGCTTTTATTCCCAGCTTGGGCAGGAAGGTTTTACAAGTAGTCGGTCCAGGACCACCTGTGTGCTTGAAGTATTGAAGTGTGGCATCAGACTCTGAACTGAGGGTTCATATGTAAGGTTTCTGTAAATATTTTGCTGCATTTTGTTTACGGGTAGCTTATGGCAACTGGCCAACCATTAGCCTACCAGGAGTTTGATTTTAGATGTTTTGAATGTATTTGAAGTAGTCCTGCAGCTGAGTCTCGGGTCTGCTGAGCTGACCACTCCTTTGTTGTCCCTCTACACTTGTGCCGTTTTTCTGTGCTAATTAAGTTTATGACTTTTTGTCTGGCTAGTTAAATGTTAGCATGCTCCCCAGCCTTAACATTGATCATAAACATTATCACATGAATGTTCCATTTATGCTTGTACACTCCACATTGATCCAAAGCTTTGTTTATTTCACATAATTTACTGGTGCTGACTGCTGATTATTCTGGCTAATCAGTGCTGCCATGCAAAGACCTCAGTGTGGCTTCCATGCTGGAATCGAACTGAAGCGTTGATTGTCTTCCTTAATTGTCTAGAATGTGCTTGTCTAAATTTATAATTTTTCGGTTGCTCACTGATTCTCAAATTATTGTTTTGCGTTTTACCTTTGATAATTAGTTAGTAGATGTGTGTTTCTAGATAAGTAGTTTGCGACTCAAATACTTTTGGTTGTATCAGTGCAATTTGGTTTAATAAACTCTCCTAGACAAAGAGAGAGATTTGTTTGGGCTCGAGCTCAAATTATCCCTATTCGTGTTAACAGTTGAACGGTTACGTTGTATGGTGATTTTGTTAATAATTATTAATTACCAACTGCGTCTATAAACCTTAATTATTAACAGTTACTAGGACTAGACAAATCTGAAATTCTACCACAAGTTTGAATTTCCAAATGCTTCTGGTAATTTTGGTTAATAATAGTTAATTATTAATTCCAATTATTTTTCCAATCATTACAAGCACCAAGTGTAATTTCAATATATATTTGTTGCAGATGATTTTGGTTAGAGGTTCCACTTTATTAATTATGGTTTTTAATTATAATTCTGTAATATTCAAATAACGATAATTGCACAATAGACGACAAACCTAAAATACATCCAGAGCTGCAATAAATAGTTTAAGCTCAAACCATATTCATATGTTAGTACGGCTCAGTCAAAGTCCACGCTTAAATCCAACTGTGACTTTTTGGAGCTATTTTGTAAAGAACAGGTATAACTTTCAGCCTGCCATGATTGTTATCAGGATGGCGCTAAAGCAGAAGACACCCAAGGACTCCAAATGTTGAAAATGAACTTGTTAACTTGTGGTTGTCTTCTGGATTCCCACTGGGGCTCTGACTTGGCACTGGGGAGGAGAGGCGAGAGGCTATTATCTGAGCAGATAATACTGAAGAATAAATGAGAAAAAGAAATGATCTGCTGATGTTGAATAAGTGTTTCCCTGGAGGAGGTGAACAAAGCCACAGAGTCTGAGCTTGGCAGGTGGTGGTGTTAGGTAGCTTCATAATGCCAAGTCTGTTTCCGTATTTCCAGGGGAAGCAGACTGCATCGAAGGATGCACAGGCAGGTGAGTGTGTGGTAAATGACTAGGAGGATGTGACTGTCTCAAGGGGGAAGATCCAAGGAGCAGTTTACCAGTAGTGGACTGAATGAGCTAACAATCTTGCATCTGTCTCATGGGATCTGCTCCTGTTTAAGCTCCTCCTGATTAGTCCAAACGAGCTGCAGCTTTTGGGCCACGCCTGCCAATCACAGCCTGCACGGAAGAGGTGAGAAAGACACAAACACCTACCAACCTGCACAGAGCTCTGTCGATATGATGCACCTCATTTTTGGGTAAAGCTGGGAGTGACATAGTCCAAGACTGCAGCTGGGATAAAAATGAATGGTGGTTCTAATAAGTATAGACTCAGGGGGGCCAACAAATGCACGTCACACTTTTTATGATTTTCAGTTGTAAACAATACTACAACAGTGTTATTATTCCCCTTCTTGCTTACATTTACACACTACTTTGTGTCGGTATATCACACAGGAAAATACATTCAAGTTTTTGGTTGTAATGTGACAATGTGTAAATAAGAGCGTGCAGTGGTTTGCAGGGTACTGTACAGCTGCATGTGTGCAAATCCAAAAGGCTCCACATGCAAAAGGTTTTAATAAATCCCCACATGACCCCTTTGGTAATACCTGTGAAACTTTTCTTCCGCTTTGAATCTCCTGTAGACAAAACCTTCCAAATCCAAGAACAAGATTTCTTCAGAGGATACATTAGTTACATATGCATCAGCTAGGCAGTGATTGCAGCCTGCCTTTCACTGCGCTGGGAATAAAATCAATGAAGGTGTAACAGCTCGTCTTTTAGCAGCTATGCTCCTTATATTTATCTCATCCCTTCTATTATCAAGATTGATGCCGTGAAGATCAAACTGGCCACGGATGAAAAGAGCGGCATCAACAAAGAAACCTGAGAGACCTCACTCAAATAGATTTTTTTCTGTGCACATATGGGTTTGTAGATACTGATAAAATTGCACCGCAGCATTAAGAAAAGTCATATTTACATGCAAAGGAATTCTAACTTGTACACAGAAGCAATAAAAACACACAAAAAATTATACATTCAGATTTACTTTCAGGTTTGAGGCCAGTATTTTAGATTTTTGTATAGAAGAGAGAGAGACCAAAAGCATAGATATGTAAATGTGTCACCTGTGCTTCTTTTAATATACTTGATTAATAATTTACCAAATGACTTCATCCACTTGTTCTGATGAACATGGGTATTGCTCTGAGTTTTATTTTTTCCTTTTTATTTTTTGCTTCTTTGTGGGGTTAAAAATAAATTGTCATTTGTTTTTGGATCAATTAAAAGATGTCACCTTCTGGAGCAGCTATCGCTTGGTATCTTAATAAGTTTCAAAGTTAACCCGAAAATGAATTCTTACTTTAGCTATTTTTTGACAATATGTTGTTTGTTGTGGTTTTTTTAGAAGAATATTTTTGCAGATGAGTACAGTCAATGATAATGACTTTTTGATAAAGAAAATCAAAACATTCTTTTTTTATCTCCCACCATGAAGTACAAAAAATTTAAAAAGAAAAGTTTCCAAATTAGACTGCAAACAACAGCTTTTGCAGACCACCTACTTAGAGCGAGCTATGGGCAAGCTTAAAAGATACCCACAGTTTAGGCAAGGCAAATTTATTTATATCGCACATTTCAGTACAAAGACGATGAAAAGTGCTTTACATGATTAAAATATAGGAAAATAAAACAGAATAAAAGCAAGTTGGAATAAAATGTAGAAACAAAATAAAACAGGAGAATAGAAACTAAAAGCAAATATTAAAAACAGTTGGACCACAAAGTTAAACTAATTATGTTTCAGTAAAACAGTTTAACTAGAACAGTCGAAGGCCATCCTAAACAAATGTGTTTTTAATCTCGATTTAAAAGAACTCAGGCTTGTAGCGCTTTTACAATTTTCTGGAAGTTTGTTCCAGATAAGTGGAGCATAGGAACTAAATGCTGCTTCACCTTGTTTAGTTCTGGTTCTAGGTATGCAGAGTAGATTTGAGCCTGAAGACCCGAGTGGTCTGGATGGTTGATACGCTGATAACAAGTCTGTGATGTATTTAGGTGCTAAGCCATTCAGGGATTTATAGACTAACAGAAGTATTTTAAAGTCTATTCTCTGAGATACAGGGAGCCAGTGTAAGGACTTTAGAACTGGGGTGATGTTCTCTACTTTCTTTGTCTTAGTGAGGACGCGGGCAGCAGCGTTCTAGATCAGCTGCAGCTGTCTGATCCACTTTTTAGGCAGACCTGTGAAAACACCGTTGCAGTAATCAATTTGACTAAAAATAAACGCATGGATTAGTTTTTCCAGATCCTTCTGAGACATTAGTCCTTTAATCCAGGAAATGTTCATTAGGTGATAGAAGGCTGATCTTATAATTGTCTTTAGATGCTTTTGGAGGTTCAGGTCTGAGTCCATCACTACACCCAGATTTCAGGCCTGATCAGTAGTTCCTAGCTGAAGCGACCGAAGCTGTGTGCTAACTTCTGATCTCTCCATTATTGGTCCAAAAAGTATTACTCATTTGTTAGGCTTGTAGATATTTTGTAGGTATTCAACCCCTTAAATACCCCCAACAAATACCCTAAAGTACTATGTAAACACACTGCAGATACTGAATTGGTACCCCAGAGGTATCTCTGGTGTATATATATACCCTGCAGTCATAATACAGTTTTCAATGTTTGTGTCTAGGCTTTCTGCAGTGAGAGGTCATTAATTACTTATATTAAGATCAGAGGTAAAGTTGTGTTATAGGTGCAAGAGAGAGCAATCACTTTGAACATTACTAGGAGTTTACATTTTAAAGGGTTGGTTTGGATATTTTGAAGGGAGGCTCTGTAAAGTTGTTATCAGTAATAGTTCCCTTACCTACCGTAGAAATATGCCATTTTCACCATAAGCTTGTGGGAAAAGGAAATCAATCCTGGGAGTGGTGAAAATCTAACAACCTAGTTCAGATATGTGCTGTACAAATCTGCCTCATCAAATGATTTACCGGTCCCAGTTGTCTCAAATAACTGACACCTGGCGAACCCAGGATAATCTATTCTTGGTTGAGTTATGGCAGATTACCAGTCAATTGGATCTGGCGAATTAATCCTGAAGCTCAGCTAAAGTTAACTAAACATAGGAACACATGTTCCTTGTACAGAGGACTATAAAAGTGCTGAAACCCTACAGTCATTTAGATCAAGGTTAAAAATTTGTTTAGAGTAGCCTTTAAATGTTAATGTATTAGTTTGTTGTCCAACTTGTCTTATATCTTAACCTGCTGCTACTAATTCTACTGCAATGTGCTTTTCTCTGTAATGTGTTTTTTGGTGTGTTTGTTTGATCATGTACAGCGCTTTCAATCGTCTTGTTACTGAAAAGTGCTTTATAAATACATTTGCCATGCCTTACATGTTATTTGGCTGGAAAAAATAACAAGGCACATATAACATGACACCATATATTAGCAATTAAGATGAGTCAGGACTTTCTCTATGCATTATATTCAGCTCTGGATCAATTTGCCCAATTCAAACTCTCCAAGAAATGTATGAACTTATCCTGTTTTGAACCCCAAAAATTAGAAAGTCATTATAGCTGAAATAGGCACAATAAGTCAGCCTTCTGTTATAACATAATTGAAAAGTTGACATGCCTCCATTCCCAATTTTCTTTTAAATAACTTATTTGATTTCCTTGATTCTACTGGAGAAAATGACATAATCTCAATTACTAAGTCTTCCTCCCACAGCAACAACTTCCACGCTAAAGAGTGTTGCAGTCAGCATGATCTGGTGGAGCTTAGGTACAGCTCAGTCACAAATTGGAAAATATTTTAGTTTTCACCAGCAGGGCTGGTAAAACTTAAGATCTACCAATTCACATCATCAGATGATTTGTATGCTTCCCAATAAAAAGTTACTGTCAGGAAAGACACAAACATGTATGGAGGATTGTGTAATCTTTCTCAGATAGGAGTATCCTTTGTCGAATGTATATATAATGTTACAGCAAATAAATAAATAAAAATCAAGGAAATGCATTTGTGGGATGTAGAGCTGGGTTGAGTATTTGCGTGCCAGTTAAGATTCTCCAACCAGTGGTAATCTTATACCAATCAGAGACCTCCCGAGTTCTGGAGTGGAGCTCAACTTCATTTAACCTCTATTGCATAACCTTGGTGTGTTGTTTATGTCGAGACTGACCCATGCAACCACAATGGATGACTTTCCACAAATTCTGGTTAAGGAATGTGATGCTACAACATTACATGACCAGCATGGAGTCATCAGTTTGGCCTTAGATTCATCTCTGTTTGTTAAATTCGCAAATACATTTGCCTTTCCTTAAACACCATTTAAGGATGGTGTTTGTCACCGATCACTGATTCTGATTTTGAAGTAGGAATAACACACACACATATATATATATATATACAGGTGCTCATGCACTATCAAAAATAAGCATATAGATGAAATGTTGTAGTGCTCATTTGTGTACCTAAGATTTGAGGATGGACAATCTGTAGTGTAGGATAGGCCTGAGCCATTGCCAAAGTGTCAAAGAAGCAAGCAACATTAAGCAATTACTTTGGTGTTCCTCCACCTCCAAAGAAACGCCAGACTGAGTCTGAAGTACAAAAGAAGCAGGTGTTCTTGGAAAAGAGGCTGCAGGAGCTGAGCTGGCTTCAGACGAATGATGAACGCAAAGAGATATGTTACAAAATATGCTGTGAAAATCCCATTCTGGCGGACAAACACAGCGCCTTTTATACAGGCACTAAAAACTTCAGTCATCCAGCTTTTGATGAGCGTGCCAATAGCAGAGAGCACCTGAAGGTAGTTCAGATAATTCATAATGAAACCAGATGCAGCCAGGACCAGATGCCCAGTGGTCCAACTGACAAATGGAATGAAAAACTGAATGAAGAACAGCATCAAGCACTGTGTAGTTTTGGCCTTTGACAAAGCAAAACATGGACGTCCTTTGCGTTCATATGAGGAAGATATTCCGCTTCTGAAGAGGCTTGCCGTTAATGTCAGAAACGCGTGTCGTTCTTGAGAAAGGGGGGAGCCGTATCATCCAGCGCATCACACAGACAATAACTTCAGATTTGAAACAAAACTGTTAGCAGCTGAATTTTGGGGCATGCTGTTTGATGGAACTGAAGATACAACAAAAACAGAACAGGAAGTTGTCTACATCATTTCTGTGTCCAGCAATGCACATTTCAACTCAGATTTTCTCAGATTAATTATTCTGGACGTCAGTTGAACAGCACAGGACATAATTGATGGACTTTTGTAACTCTTGCACGAACGGAGCCGCTGCTAACACTGGTATGTACAACAGGGTTGTTCCCAAATTACGTCAGATGGTGGACATCAAGGATTACCTTGTGCGTATTCTGTGCACCGCTCACACCCTGGAGAACTGCGCCAAATCAGCTGATCACACAGTCCCATATTGTGAGTCCATTAATCATTCTAGTATCAGCTTGCTACGATTTTACTTGAAGGAAGGGGGTGCAAAATGTGTTGCGTAAAGAGAAAGGGATACTTTTTTTTTTTGCAGCTCTAGTGGCTCACTGTTTCTGAAAGTAGGCTGACAGGAAGGGGGTAGAAGAGGGGGAGAGACATTCGGCAAAGGACCGCGGGTCGGATTCGAACCTGGGTTGACCGCGTCCAGGACTAAGGCCTCTGTATATGGGTCGCGCTACCAGCTGCGCCACATGCGCGCCCGGAAAGGCATAGTCTTTGTCAAATTAGGAAAGTTTCACAATATCGAATGGTCTTCATGGAGACAGGAGACTCTACTAAAAATATGGAGAACGTTACCAGCCATCCAGATTCAAGTGGCAGCAAGCAATGACCCAAACCTGACACATCTGCACAGAGCATTTTCATTGTTTCCTAGCCAGCATTATTGATATTGGAAACATTTTACAGCTCCCTTCCCTCAGGATTCAGCCAGAGAACCTAACTGTTGGTGAATGCAGAGATGAGCTCATGGTTGCTGTTGGACAGTTGGCTTTACTGATGGAGAGTGAGGGCAAGTACAGGAAAGCGACTGGGTCACATGCTGATGTTGCCAAGGACAAAACTGATGTACTTAGAGCTCTAATTCATGAGTTTGAATGCAGATTTAAATCCCTTAAATCATGTGATCACTTTTTGATTGTTGATCCAACAACTTGGCCTCTTGAAATGAAAGATCGCCACCATTTTGGCAATACAACCCTCAGTAACAGCCTTGATAAATATCTGTTAGAGACGGCATTCTAAGAGAGTGGATGCGTTTAAAGCGAGCGGGAAAACGTTTTGCAGCCTCCTCTGTGACCTGGTGAATGTGATGAAGACAAGCAATCCTTACACCCTTACACTGCCTTTGAGCAGTACTGCATGTGAAAAAGGATTTTCACATTTGAATTTCATAAAAAAAAAGCACAGATCGTGACTATCTGACTCTCACCTCTCATCTCTCATGCACATCCCTTTGTCCAAGTTCACCACAGAGACCTTTGACCCAAATCCAGCTGTCGACTTGTGGATGCAAACAGCTAATCGCAGGCAAAAGCAGGGAGAAAAGAGCTGGCCTGGTGCATCCACATTCTCTGCTGTTTGTGAAATAGAAGACAGTGAGACAGAAAGTGTGGATGATGATGATGATGATGATGATGATGATGATGATGATGATGACATTCTGTTGTATAGCAGATGCTTCAGTGCTTTAAAATAGGAACTCTGGGAAAGGCTTAAAGAGCTGTCATTTCATTTGGCTTTTAGTGTTAGAAAAGCAGATATTTGCTCATTTAGTTTTCAAAGCATGTTAGAAGAAAGTTTTAAGGCTATAAAGATGAGACATTTTTTGTACTGCTTCTCTTCATTTTCAGTTGAAATTAAAGTTCATGTTGCATTACCATCCACGCATCCCTCTATTGTGTTCCCTCTGTGATGTGGGCTCAGGGAAAATGTGTTTAAAAATGTTTACAAATAAATTATCAAAACACATTTCATAAAATTAATTCTCTGATTACTATTTCCACATTGCCCGTGCATCAACCAATTTTTCACTCTTATCTATATAGAAAGAGTTTTAAAGTATTCTGCATGCAGGCTGACCCAATGAAAAACAAGGTGAACATAAAGTAAAATACAGAACCTATAAAATGGAACTATTTTTGTCTTCATGCCAAAGGAAGTTCAAGAGCTGACCAATGTAGATGTGAAAAACTGGACTGAAAGTCAAAAATAGCAGCGGTTAGTTGTCATTCAGCTGCTGCTGGGATACAAACAGAGCTGCTGTGCTGTGCCCACGCAATAAAAAAACTAAAGAATGCAGCTTTTGTCATTGTTCTCGCTCTCAGATGATGATGAGCCCGTTTTCACTTCTTTTTCTTCCATTTGTTTCTATTGCTTCTTCTCTTCTCTTCTCTTCTCTTCTCTTCTCTTCTCTTCTCTTCTCTTCTCTTCTCTTCTCTAGTTTCTTTATTCTGCCAGAGAAACAAGACAGAGCAAAGAGATTACTACAGAAGCTGCAAATCCCTTCAGCACATTTACACGCTCATTCAGAATTTCAGTTGTTTGCAGTGGATGCTATTATTGGAAACGGCGTGCAAGTAAAAATAGCAAAGAAGCAGTTATCGGTTGCTGTGGGTGCTTAGTGAGCTTTTGCACATCTAATTGAATTTCTTATATCAAATACACATGCAGAATTCAAGCCCCGAGAAATCTTTACACCAAGAATAAATAAGAGCAGTAAATGAATGAATAAATAAATAAAAACATTGCCCCTGTTACAGCAGCAATAAATGAATAAAATTGTTTATTTCTGCACATCTTGCACAGTCACTTTAGCTTAACCACATCTGCTTAGGATGAAATATTTTTCTGATATGGAAAGGTAACCTTTGTCTTCATGGGGGTGTTGATAGATTTCACTGAGTGGGTTTATTTCTATATTTTAATTCAAAGGTATTTATTATTTGGCCATTACCTCTTGAAGAAGGTAATAAGAATTAAAAATAAAGAATCAACAATTATTACCATAATGGCATTTTTGATGCGACAGACACCGGATGTCACGCAGACACAGGACAATGTTACCAGACCCTTTTTTCATGAAATTACTTGAATCCACTGACCAAAAAGGCTTCCTGAATAGCTTAAAGCGTGCAAATAGCCTTTAGGATCTAATAAGACTCATATCTGAGTCAAAAAGTCAGATTGCGGTTCCTTTACAAACGATGTAGAAATCTGTGTTGTTGCATGTATGAATCAACTGAACACTCCATCGCTGATACACTCATGCACAGAAGGAATACTGTCCAATAAGGCAATGGCATGACACAGCCTCCACTCTCAAGGTTTGAAAAGGTAACAGTTTCAAAAAATAATCTCCTCATGGTTTGAAAACCTATTGATGGGATGAAAGTGAAAGTGTCAACGTGACCAGAGAGCTCTGCATTTGTATAAGGCATTGAGTAGCGGTGCGCTGCCCCTCCCCCACCACATCCTTGAATGCTTTTGCCTTGCTTACAACAAAGCCAATGTTGGCTTTGCTGTAAAAGTGACATATGAAAAACTAAAGAATAGTCACCCATTGCTTTTACTAAGCTAATGCTGTTTTAAAAGTACATCTGGCTAGCTAAGAGCTGTGTCTGATAAGCAGACGTGTACAACTTATTCTCAGCCAGCACATATTTCTTATTAACCAGCTCAGTAACGGGGGGGGGGGGGGGGGGGGGGCTCCACACTTTGTGACTGTATGCCTGTGATTATGTGCTTGTCTCTTTGTCAGGTTGGGTTTTGGGCTGCCTCTTCTCCTGGGGCATTTCAGGTCTCCACTATCACACATTCCCACCCAGATGCCCACACATGCAAACGCTCAGAACCACACGGGAATAGATGCACTCACCACACACATCCTATACTCGCAGGTCCAGGTACTGGTACCCCAGAGGGGCGTCCAGTCTCCAGACCGGGGAGATGACCCCCATCACCAGGATGGAGGAGAGCAGACCGCCCGAGCCACAAGCTGAGACCAGGGCCGAACACCGCCCCAACCTGGACAAACCTAGTCCATACCCCCGGCCCCAAACTGTTGCCAGATCTTGAGAGAGAAAAAGCGACCAGCTCTATGAAAAACAAGCCTGAAAGAAGCCCAACAAGCAAAGCACCACACCGTAATACAGAGGCTACTTCTAATCAGTAGTAATATGTCTAGTATGGTGTCTATACACACACCGGGATTTTTCCCGCTCCCAAAATCTTTGTCAACGGGTGGAGGTGGGGTGGGGGATAATGTATATAGATAATGTATAAAGCTAGAAATAAACAGGTACCAGACAGCATATACAAACTTTTTGTTGAGAGAGAGGAAGGGTATAATTACAGGGATAACATCAATTTCAGCTGAGTGTTCTTTTGTTTAGGTCCTGCTGCAATTACTTTGGTGTTTCAGTGTGTGTAAAATGAGAGCAAGCCTCTCTAAATCTACATGTACATACAGCACGCCTGTCTGGGTAAAGAAATCTGAAGTGTCCTTTTCTTTTGCTTCTGTCAGGCGTGGTTCATGGTTCGTAAATTGTACAATTATATTTCGGCTTGACCCACTCCATTCATGGTGGTCGTTAATATTAATGTTGTAGCTTTTCAGTTTAACTTTCCCCTGCACTTCCTCGATAAAGTCTTCTCCCCTTTCTTCATCCCATGGCCAATCAGTGAACAGTGCATCGCATTCCAGCCCTACTCAGCTCTGGACCTACTACCTTCTGAGGAGGGACGGAAAAAGCCAGCCTGGTAGGAAAAAAAAACTGTAATCGAAACGCTTGCAAAGCGGGCGGAGCTGAGCTGAGCAGAGTCAGGCCACGCGTAGTACATGGAAAAACAACATCATAGGGTTATCCACTAAAGATATTGGACTTTCTGTGAAATGGTACTGAAGAGTAAAGCTCTGTGATGCAGAGATATGCTGGAGATGTGAGGGGAGTAGAGTTGTTGCATATGTTACATGACTGAATGACTGTGAATCTGTGGTTTATTATCATTTTCCTAAATAGGATTCTCCCCAGTTTTAACTCAAACCAGGAAGAATCCCATACTGCTTAATGGCCACAGTTAATTTAAAAATAATAAATTTTCCTAATACATATAAATTACCTGTCCAGTATGTTTTCTTCAACACAAAATGTGGCAAGCACTCCTTTACCATTTCATATCTTTCTAGTTTTTGTCCCTTTTTAGCTGATGTTTCAGGTATGAAATAATTTTAAAGTGATTTTCTACATTATACTTGTAGTTTACTGCAAAAAATGTAGTTTTATGATTACAATAAGTAACATCATCTGAGATTGCTTAGTGTTTAATTTTGGTGAGTTGTCCTAATTTGCCATATTTTATAAGTCCATTGTCATAAATATGTATGGAAACCAAGATAAATGGCAATAAATTGTGTTGTGCTAATAGTTGCTCAGTTCATAGTTCATCATACAACGGTTCTAACGATGTTTGAAGTTTGTAATGATTTTTTATACAGAAAATAAGGGTAAATATGAGTGTTAGTACTTTTTAAGGTGGTATTTCTTTCAATGTCAATTTCAATGTCAATTTCAAATAGAAATGGTCAAGTTATACATTCCCTGTGATAAAGAATTAACAAGGGTTGTCAGAGTCAACTATATAGTTTTCATAGAAACTGATAAAGTGACATAAACAATTTTCTTTTTGTTAAAAGTGGAAAGGTATATTAAAAAACAGAGGTCTACCAGCTCCCATTCCTTTTAATCTTTCTCAGTCTGCTCTTCTGAGTAAACAGAAAAGCTTCCCATTCACTATAATGGTTGACAGGCAAATGGCACCAACAGCATCTGGAAGCTGTTAATGCATTAAAAAAATTGCTCAGAGGAAAAGTGCACATGTGCGATATCGCACATGTGCATTAACCCCACAAAGAGTGCCAGTAGTCAATGATAAGGGCCAAATGTCAGCATATTTAATAGCTGCTGCCTTTCATTCAAACTTGAGACATAAGGTGGGCATATATATATATATATATATATATATATATATATATATATATATATATATATATATATATATATATATATATATATATATATATATACATACATGGTATTTATGGTCTACTGGCCTCTGTATGTGTAAAGATTAAAATGGGAAATGACAAATCAAGAGAAAGGAACTGAAATAAACTGGTCAGAACAGATGGCTTAGTCTTGCACTGTCCTCTGGACTCCATTGAGGAGATGTTAGCCAAGCTGACATCAACCATAGGCAACTCCTCTCACCTCATTTAAGACACTGTGGGGGCCTTAAGCAGCTCCATCAACAGCAGACTTCTACATCCACAGTGCAGAATAGAAATATACTGCAGGTTATTCATACCAACTGCTGTCATAAGCCACAACTTGTAAAGTAGCACTAGCTGATATATTTGCATTACTTAATTTTACTACTACCTCTGCCACCTCTCATCAACCTGCTATCATGAACAATAGTTTTATTTTATACACATTCTTCTGTAGATAATGCAAATAGCTCACTGTATATATTGCTCATAGCTTATAGTTTCCTTATATCCATCCATCCATCCATCCATCAATTTTCTAACATGCCTATCCCTTGTGGGGTCCTGAGGGGTGCTGGTGCCTATCTCCAGCTGTCAATGGGCGAGAGGCGAGAAACACCCTGGACAGGTCATCAGTCTATCGCAGTTTCCTTAAATCATATATGTCTAAATCTTTTAGTCTTTTCGTTTTTGTCTCATTTTTATATCAGTACTACTGATGTTTTTTATTGTGAAACTGTTTATTGTCCATCTGTATGTTAATGTATTGCCACTGTAACAGCTGAATTTACCCGATGTGGGATCGATAAAGTGCATCTAATATAATCTAAATCCAATTCTGTTGGAAGAAGCACATTACATTCTCACTGTCCTGCAAAACTGCTCAAAAGCTGTGGTCAACTATTGATGGTCTGAGCAAAACAGTATAACAGAAACAATATCTTTTAAAGTAGTTCAGAATCAGAAACCTCTTTATTTGGCCATGACTGTGTGCACAATCAAGGAACTTGACTTTGTTTACAGCGCTCACAGTGTACTGACAGTTACAGTGTGAGTTAAAGGTGTCAGTTCATATATATAACATGGCACAAGTTACTGGATCATTTTGTGTCAAGAGTCAAACTCTGCTGACAAATGTGTATAAATGTTTGGGTAATTTATCTGAAGTGATCAAAGTTTCTACACCTACATAGTTCATTGTGAAACTCTACACCCACTGTCTTATCGCTGATGTCCAAAGAAATCATTAGCAATGTCATACGGTAACCACAGAACTTTCAGTGATTTCTGGATAAGGGTGTACACATTCTCATCTTAGCTCATGAGGTGAGTTGATATTTGGAACAAAACAGGATTTTTGAGAAAAATAAGAATCCTGTTTTGTTTTTTTGTTTTTTTACATAAATAAAGCAAACGTTTCACAAGTCACAAAGTGTTTTAATGACTCTGTAATCAGTGATCAATGATTCAGTCCAGATTTCACCAGTAGACTGTTTACACCAAATAGTTTTTTCTCTGCTTGTTCATTCCAAGGTTGTCAATGTTCCAGTTTTTGTTACAACAAAGGCTTCATAAATCTCAACCAGTTTTATTAGCTCAGAGTTTAGAAATGTCCAGCATGAAAATGACATGTGTTTAAAAACACTGTGAAACTGCCATTAAGTCTCAAAATGATACAAAGCCACAGTTCAGATACCAGCTTGAGCATCAGCAGTGGTAAAACCTTCACATCACATCGATCACAATTGCCATCACAAAATGAATGTGTGCAATGTGACCATTGCAAAACGCTTGGAAGGCGGCATAATTTCACGTACTGTCCATTGAAATTTTGATTCGCCCTGATTTATCTGGCCCCTAAAATGAGCTTTCACTGACCTTATTGTCCCCACGATGAATATAGATCTTAGTGATCAAGATGGAGCCCAGAGAAATTGATGGTGAAAGAGACGGAGCACAGATGAAAATATCTGTTTATTTGAACTACGATATCACAATGTCATCTTCATCATTAGCAGCTATTCATATAGCTGTCTATAAATGCTTGTCCTTGTCCTTACTTCAAAATAAGAGTCTCAGACACAGATACAGCAGGAGATCATGGTTAAATTACTCACCCCAATATCCCAATATCATGATAATACATTTCATCAGACAAAGTCATGCTGAGACAGCCACAAAAAGTGATAGGGCTTAATTTTGATTACAAATTTGTTGAAATATGATTTAAAATCACAAGCTCTAAGATGTGCCATAATATCTTGTGACACCCCTATTTACAGATCATTGTTTAGGAGTTTTGAGTCATGGGGGCTCCAGCAGTAGGAACTATGACCTCACAATATAAATGATGCGAGTGTAGGTAGAATGTTGTTACCCAAAACTTGCACACTAAGTTAATGAGCTACCCCTGACCAGATGTGTTGTCCTGTGATGAACTGTTGACCATTCTGAGACAAATTCACCTTTTACCTGCTGACTTTTTTGAAAAGTTCAACAGCATGTGACAGAAAAAGGTGGATGGATCATGAAAAGTGTGCATTTATCAGTGAAGTTTCTTTCAAGAAATCATTCCAATTTGCAGTTCATACCTGAATATCTTCATACTAAGACATACAGTATTACCTACAGCAAAACGTACCAGTATGGTTAGAGTGATTTTAATAATAAATAGTGTAGAGCTCTGAACTAAGCTCTGTTTTAATGACTACCAGGGAAAGACGATTAGAGTATCCTGTCAGGTCTGCACATTTAGGTGATGACAATGACTTCAGAGATACAGCTCAGGGAGATTCTGGGCCACTTAGAGATACAATCTAATAAAAATAACTGCGCTTTAGAGACCAATGGTGGGGTCAGAAATTAATGTACTATGATTAAACTGAAGTAGTCCAATGTAATTTTTTTTATCATGATCTTGAGAAGTCATCTCAGGGCTGTAAGATTGTAGAGAACCAATTTATGCCAGTTAAATTAACTTTGCCTATTCTGAAAGAAGAAATGCAATATTCCATCGAACTGGTCCAAGAAAAGAACTCTAACTATGGGATAGCTAAACCCAAAACCTTGCTCTCTTCTACCTCAAATATGAAAAGAAAAAGTTCTAATTTGAAGTTCCAATTTTATTTATACAAAGAAATCTGACCTTGCACTGGAGAGCCTATAAAGACCTGGTAAGAAGTAATAACAGTGTCTTAGATTCCTGAGAAATATTACTATATTTCTGGATCAACTCAGATTTGGCATTTCTAAGAAATGCAGATCACACTTTTTATTTCCTTATCAAATAGATGCTGGATCAATGTAATATTCTCTGAATCTTTGCAAAACACCATGGCCCATTTTTCAGATATACTGGTGTGATTACATCAGAAATATTGAACCTTTTTTGATTGCAATGATGATGGACAGGTTAACAGAGGAAGCAAGAGTCACATAGGATCCCTGTTTTTACATCCCGTATAACAGAAACACTTTAGAATAATGATGAGAAACAGTGATAAAGAATACTCAGGCCTCAAATCTTACAATAAATAATTTTTAATATAGTCCTTGCATTAAACCTGAATTTCATTTTCTTTTTTTATTGTTTGTTTCTTTGTTGTTTTACCTTTTTGGGCTACTTGACTGAAATTAAATATGACATAATTGGACTTCCCATACTAAAAAATAAAAAATAAAACACTGAGCAGTGCATATTATGCATTGGAGTCATATGATTATGAAATATGAAATTAGACTATTAGCATAATTGCATTAAATTACCCGTAATAAGAAACTTCCTCTAAGCAGGAACAAATCTACACACTGTTGTGCTTTCAGCCAAGTGGAATACAGAATCAGACAGTAAATTGTAAGCCACAAGAAATGTGAGACTTTTACAAGCACCTGCCCCTCACAGCAGGGTGGCACCGCAACAAAGCTAAGCTCTCTCCCTCACATCTTCCTCTTTTTCTGTGGGTCCTCGTGAGGAGTGGTCCACACTGAGAGACGGAGCCACCGGTGTCCGAATGGAGTTTGGAGACCCGCCACATATGCAGGCTGCTCCAAGCTAAGTACAGCCTGCCTTTTTATAACATCGGAACCTAACCAGCCGACCACCATCGAAAAGGCTGTTTGTAACCTTTCATCAGCTTTGCAGGAGAAGAGATAATGAGAAAGTCGCCCACTGCAACCTGTGCAGGCCCTCACACTACACAGGCCGAATGCGGCCCACCGGAGACTTGTGTAAAGCTCACCTAGGCCTGGTTTCCCAAACAACAGCTGTTTCTTCCTGAGCTAGCTGCTTGCCCCTCACAGCCGGCACGAACCAGCTTTACCCTGATCCAACTGCTTCCAACTGGACGCCCAAACTCAACCGAACAGACACAAAGGTTTGGCAGAGAATGAGCAGGGAAATTTTAAAACGGTTTACTTTTAATGTGTTTTAACTGTTTTGTTTTTAAAGGTTGACCAATGTAAAAAGACCTAGAGCGTACAGGCTAAGCACCCACTACCAATTTGAAACCATACTATGCTGATGTGTTTTGGGTGTGTTATGACAAACTTTATTTTCATAAGGGTTTTATACACCGTTTATGTTTTCCGGCCCGCTCCTTACAACAAAATATGGCTTAAAAGTCTTTTAAAGTTAGCGCCGAATGCTGCTAACATTAACCGCTATTAGCAGTAAGTTATTAAGGAGGCAACTGCCCTAGTAAACGTAACTGCGGTGTTTAAGCCTAATACTGATCTTTGTATGATAGTGCTACGAGCATTGTCACAGAATTAATAGGGAACATTATTGTTGATTTTATGGTGTTTTGTGTAACTTTAATACTTAAGTATGAGTAAAAAAGTAGTAAAAAAGGCCACTCAAGTACTGAGCAACTGATTCTAACATCTGATTTAATTTATGAAAATGATATAACCAGACAGACCTTAATAAAATATTATTTGGGAATTTGGGTATTTTTTATGAATAAAAATAAATAAGTGAAAATTAATAAAAATCTACAGTTCAGGCCAATTTCAAAGTCTAATTTTTGAACAACATACAGCTTTTTGAACCTAATATTTGTAGTTGGTAATTTATATATGTTAGACCAGAGAAAGGTTTGATCAGTGACAATATGTACCGTTTACTGTATTTTCACGTGACCTCCAGATTGTGCCACAGGCTTAGCAGATAGAAAATGCCATCAATACAGTGAAGCTTGCCTACAAACAAGAAGTCTCACTTTAACATTAATAGCGTTTATAAAATAGCCCTTCAGTTTAGCGAGCTCTGACAGAGTAGCTTTTATGTCATCAGTTTACAAACCTTTGTATTTTGTCCACTTTCTTTAATCTACCATGCACAACGGAGAACAACACAGCTACAGTTAGGTTCAGAATTAATTATACCCCTGGCAGATTTAAATGAAAAGTCAGTTTTTAATTTGTCCAACAAAGTTGAGGGCGATGGCAATAAACGTCCTTCCACTAAATATTGAGAAGCGTATAAACAACATTCCTTCATTGTTAAAATGTAAATAAAAACAGACAAATAAATTTTTTTCAGTTAATGTTTGCATATTCTGTTTTTATAATAAATTTTCTCATTTGGTGAATGAAAATAAGTTTAAGTCTAAATCATGCCCCAGTGACTATATATATATAATGCCTCGTTGCTCAAGCACTGATTTTTAAGAACAGCCAAAGAAATTCTAAGGAACCAAGATTGTTGATTTCCACTCCAAAACACTGACTTCTGTTAAGCCTCTTTGTAACTTATTTCCCAGTAGGGTTAGTGCTGTTATTCATTTAGAGGACCTGTTTGATGACCTCACATGTTGCTTTAATATTTCCAGATAATGCTGGTACCTCATGATGCCATCCATTTTTTGGAACGCTCCGGTCTCACCTTCTGTCCCAATCTGTACGTTTGATATTTGTAGTTGCACTCACATGTGCTGTCAGTAATTTCACTCATTCCCAGTTGTATTGAAGTTCCTTTTTTGTTCTTCCAGTGTCACATTGTCTGTTTCCATCCCTGTTCTTGGGTATATCTGTGTTTTTTCTTTTTTTTGTAAATCTCCCATTATAGCCATTGTTATGAGCCTGACGTTGTCCTGCTGTTCCACCCCAAAACATGACACCATCAGCATTGACCCAACATGATTTTACCATCTCCGTTCGTCTTCTCAAGCTTCCCCCTTTGTATTATATACAGTTATCTTGGTCAAAAACATTTTGGTTTTGTGAGATCACAGGCTGCGTTTTCAGAAACTAAGGCATTCCCCAAATGCATTTGCAATCTATAATCTAACTGTTTATAATGCTTTTGGGATAATGACCTCTTCCTCTCTAAGTGGCCTCTCGGCCCTGGTTGGTCTGCTAGCTCTACCAGTAAGCAAATCATTAGCTTGCTAAGCTTCTTCAGAGGCTTTAGTTCTCTTAGCATTCTTAGCTCCATTTTCACTACATCTACATCATGCTGATATTTCCTCTTTTGAGGGATATTCAAAATAATAAAATGTAGATAGAAAATAGAATAAAAGCAAGTGGGGATAGAATGTAGTAACAAAAAAGAACATTAAAAACAGTAAAACTGTTTAACTAGAACAGTCAAAGGCAATTTTAAACAAATGTGTTTTTAATCTTGATTTAAAGGAACTCAGGCTTTCCGCACTTTTACAGTTTTCTGGAAGTTTGTTCCAGATCAGTGGAGCATAGGAACTAAATGCTGCTTCTCCGTGTTTGGTTCTGGTTCTAGGTATGCAGAGAAGGCTGGAGCCAGAGGACCTGAGTGGTCTGGATGGTTGATACACTGATAACAAGTCTGTGATGTATTTAGGTGCTAAGCCATTTAGGGATTTATAGACTAACAGAAGGATTTTATAGTCTATTCTCTGAGATACAGGGAGCCAGTGTAAGGACTTTAGAACTGGGGTGATGTGCTCTACTTATTTTATTAGTCTTAGTGAGGACGCGGGCAGCAGCGTTCTGGATCAGCTGCAGCTGTCTGATCCACTTTTTAGGCAGACCTGTGAAAACACCGTTGCAGTAATCAATTCTACTAAATATAAACGCATGGATTAGTTTTTCCAGATCCTGCTGAGACATTAGTCCTTTAATCCTGGAAATGTTCCTCAGGTGATAGAAAGCCGACCTTGTAACTGTCTTTAGATGCTTTTGGAGCTTCAGATCTGAGTCCATCACTACTCCCAGATTTCGGGCCTGATTGGTGGTTCCTAGCTGAAGCAGCTGAAGCTGTGTGCTAAATTTTGATCTCTCCTCTATTGGTCCAAATTTTATTACTTCAGTTTTGTTTTTATTCAGTTGAAGAAAATTTTGGCACATCCACGTATTGATTTCTTCAAGGCATTTACTCAGTGCTTGAATGGGTTCATAGTTACCTGGTGACATGGTAATGTAGAGCTGTGTGTCGTCTGCATAGTTATGGTAGCTGATGTTGTTGTTTTTTATTATCTGAGCTAGAGGGAGCATGTAGATATTGAAAAGGAGGGGACCCAGGATGGACCCTTGGGGAACCCCACATGTGATTTTTGTCATTTCTGATGTAAAGTCACCTACTGACACAAAAAAGTCCCAGTCCTTTAAGTAGGATTTAAACCAGTGGAGTGCTGTACCAGAAAGGCCGACCCAGTTCTCCAGGCGCTCAAACAGAATGGAGTGATCGACAGTATCAAATGCTGCACTGAGGTCCAATAGTACCAGCACAGTGGTTCTTCCACAGTCTGTATTTATATGGATGTCATTGAACACCTTAATAAGGGCGGTCTCTGTACTGTGGTGAGCACGGAAGCCAGACTGGAAAACGTCAAAGCGGCTGGTCGTTGTTAAGAAGGTGTTTAATTGTTGAAATACGGCTTTTTCAATAATCTTACTGATAAAGGGGAGGTTTGAGATGGGCCTGTAGTTCTGGAGTAGTAGTTTGTCTAAATTGTTCTTTTTCAGCAGTGGTTTGATAATTGCTGTTTTTAGGGACTGGGGGAAAACACCTGACAGAAGGGACGTGTTTATTATCTGAGTCAAATCAGACGCTATGCCAGGTAAAACTTTCTTAAAGAAAACTGTGGGTAGAACATCAAGGCAGCTTGAGGAGGAATTTAACTGCTGAATGATCTGCTCTAAGCTTTTGGAGTTTATTTGGCTGAATTGGGACATTTGGTCAAAATCAATTCTGGTAGGAGACAACTTTGGTACTGAACTTAGTATGGATGTACAAACTGATCCTCTAATCTTTTGGATTTTTTCAGTAAAGAAGTTTGCAAATTCATTACAGGCCCTGGTGGAGTGGAGTTCGGAAGCCACTGACACAGGAGGATTTGTTAATCTGTCGACTGTGGCAAATAAGACGCGAGCATTATTAATGTTTTTCTTGATGATCTCTGAGAAGAAAGATTCTCTTGCGTTTTTCAGTTGTAAGTTATATCTGTAAAGTCTCTCTTTATAGATGTCATAGTGAACCTGGAGTCTCGTCTTTCTCCACCTGCGTTCAGCTTTTCGGCATTCCCTTTTTTCACCTCTAACTGCTGGAGCATTTCTCCAAGGAGATTTTTTCTTCCCGGAAAAAACCTTCACTTTGACTGGAGCAATGCAGTTAATGATGTCTGAGACTTTAGACTGAAAGTTATCTACTAGCTCATCTACTGAGTTGCAGCCCAAGGTTGAGGTATCAGAGTAAGCTTGAATAAAAGTTTCTGTGGCATTGTCCTTAAAGGTGCGTTTTCTTACGATGTCCCTTTGGCTAAATGAGTCACTGGAAATTATACATTCAAAGGTAACGGAGAAGTGATCGGATAAGGCAACATCAGTTACGTGTTATGTCCCTGCTTCTGTGTTGGCTGTTTAACATTCTGAGTTAAACCAAAGTTTCTAAGTGTGTCACACAGTTCTTTTGCACTTCTGTCTTCAGGGTTGTCAACGTGAAAGTTGAAGTCTCCCACAATAATTAGACAGTCATAATCAACACATATCACAGACAGCAGGTCACTAAAATCATTAAAAAAGTTTGATGTAGACTTATGAGGCCTGTAAACATTTAGAAACATAGTTCGTATCGGGCCCTTTACCTGGAGAGCCAAATGTTCAAAAGAGTCAAATTTTCCCAAAAACACCTTTTTACACTTTAGTGAATCATTAAACAATGTTGCTACTCCTCCACCTTTCCTTTGCTGTCTGCTCTCACAAAGGAAATTGTAGTTTGGAGGTGTTGACTCCATCAGTATAGCTGCTTCACTAAATTCATGCAGCCGTGTTTCTGTTAAAAACATTACATCAAGATTATTGTCAATGATGGAGTCATTAATTAAAAGGGATTTTCCTGACAGAGATCTAATGTTTAATAAACCTAGTTTATATGACTTAGTGGTTGATGATGTCTCTGTGGCAGGTTGCATCTGACAGTTTATGACTTTTAAGTATTTGTTCCTGTTTATCCTTTTGTTTTTCTTTTTTCTGCCACGTATTATCACAGATATTCCATTATCCCCGGCAAAAGACCCAAGCTGATTCTGGGAACTGTCATGTCTGATAAACGTGCAGCGAGGGCCCGCTGTGCATCACAGCGAAGTAATCTGAAGGTCTTGAGGACAGGCATGTTCCGTGTTACGTAGAGGAGGATCTGTGGCTCTGCAGCCTTTGGAAGATGCTGGTTTAGTCACAGAGCTGTGGGTATGTGGAGAGGATGTCATCTGTAGGCCGATCTTAAATACTTTGTTCATGTTGGGAGAAAATTCCAGAAAAGGAACCTCTGGGCTTTGTGGAGAAGAAGGGGAGGCGGGTGAAGTCTGGACTGGTGTTCGTGGAGGTTCTTGGTCCTCTTTTTGTCCTGCTGAGATCTGGGATGGATCCTCCTGTAGTTCTGACGAAGCCTCTTTCTGTGTCATCTTTCTGGCCATCTTTATCTTGGCTTGTTCTGGCTGCAATGGGCTTATCATTTGTTTTGGCACTGGATGAACTTTGTTTTGGAACAAAGCTGATGATGCATGGTTCACAGAATAGAAGATGTTTGAAATCAGCCGTTTTGCACCTGACCTATTTAGAGAGAAACCATCTCTGTTGAACAGATGTCTCCTCACCCAGAAGATGTTAAAGTTGTCTATGAAGGTTACAGTTGTTTGTTTGCATGTTTTTTCCAGCCATTTGTTTAGCATCAGAATTCTGGAAAAAATCTCGTCTCCACAGTTAACGGGCGCGTGAGGCCCGCTCAGAAAAACCTTGACATTAAGGCCATGAACAAAGTTCAACAAACGAATGTAATCCTCTTTCAATACTTCTGATTTTCTTATCCGGGTGACGTCGCCCAGGGCTTCAGCTTGTATTATGAGTTTTTCTAAGGTCGGGCGTTCTTTCAAGATACTCAGAAGGTTGTCTGATATTTCAGACACCAGGCCAAAGTTCGAAGGGTTATAAATCAACACCTCTGTGTTTTTCTTGTTACAGAAATGTTTAATCCCCCTTACAGATCCATTGCATAATATCAGGGTCCTTGGCCCTGTGGCATGTCTTTTCTGTGATGTCTTAGAACGAAAATCGTTGACATACCTCTGATTGTTGTCGTGATCCTCCTGGGTCACATTTTGGAGCGGAGTGAATCTGTTTCGTAATGGAATTCCAGCATTTCCAGCAGGTGTACTCCTATCATTTGTTCTGGGAACAGCCCGTTGTTGTTTCACTTGTCTTGGGACATCTCTCTGTAGTCTCGGCCAGTTTTCTTTGTCTGGGTGCGGGGTTCGTTGATCCTTTGGTCTTGCACCCAGAGTGATCCAGGGATTCTCATTTTCCTCCGGGGACTGTTTGTTCGCTGAGTCGCTGGGCAGGATCACAGGCAGGGTTGTTTCATTTCCATGCGTGCCGTTTACATCATAATTCACTTCGAGTCGACAGATTTTCAGTTCCATAACAGCTATCTTCTGTAAAAGCTTGTCAAAGTCCATTGTGGTGAAGGTAGGCATCCTTTGAATCGGGTGGTTCTCCTTCATATCCGCTTCATGTTGAAAACTTTCCATAAGAGCATTTTTCCTGAGAACTGCCTCCTCTGGGCTGTTGTAAAGAGGCATCTTGTGTGGATTAGCTGAAAACTAAAATAGTCCACACGGGGAAAAAATCAAAATCAAAAATAAATCACAGAAAATAAATAAAATAAAATAACTAAATCCAACTTTCTGTAGTTTTGGTTAAGAGATAAAAAGGAGATAAAAAGGGAGGAAAATGCAAGCAAGCAGGGAGCAGAGAAAAGAGCGTCCGAGTAGGCAGGACAAGCAGCAGAAACCAGAAGTGCAATAGCAGCAAGTGCAGGATAATCAATGGTTCCATAAGTAAAGACATGTGTTTTTACTGAATGCAGAACAGTGTGTCCTGAGGACCAAGGTTGAAGGTCCCTGCTTTAAACCATTGTACTGGGTATTACTAACAGGAACTCCATGATCTAAAAATCTGCAACAGGCTAACTTGACTTTGACCCATACGTTAAAATAAAAAGAGGTTTTATTACGTTGCACCTGAAATATTGCAAGTAATAAAGTATTCTCTTGACTTTTTCACAAGCCCTGAAAACCGCAGTGATAAAAAGTCCTTTATTTTGTATTTTTTTTATGTTTACTGTTGCGACGCATCATGGATTTTGAGCTCAGCGTTCACTATAGCTAAAACATTTTCCAAGTAGGAATTCTGACTAAGAAAGATAATAGAGTTCTTTTTTGCCACTTTGCACTTGGGAATTCTGACTTCCATGTACAAATACTTCATGACAGATCACTCACTGGTATAGCGTCAGAAAAATAGAGTAGATCTGACAAGAGTGCAAATTATTACTAAAGATACATTTTGAAGCGGAAGCAAGGCAAAGGCATAAAGGCAAAAATCTGAATAAATAGCTTTAGTGATTTGAAAGTATGGGTTAAGAGGAGTGTACATAAACCTGAGGGCAAATACTCAGTTACAAACTTTTTATTCCCATTAGAGTAAAACTTGGAAGATGAAAAATGTCCCCTTTGCTTTATTATTGAAGCCTAAGTTGTGAGCCTGACTCATCCTATTCTTATGTAGCCCAGGGCGTTCTTTAAACTTAAAGCTGGCTTCCTGCAGGAAAGCTAAGTCAGCTTTAGAATTTTTTAGCAAGTCAATATTTTTTCGCACTTCTCCGTCTGTAACAACTACACAAATGTGTTTGCTTCTTAACTTCCTTCTTACTTTTCTACCTCCATTAGCGCAAGCCATCATACTTAGGATGAGTGCTAATTATTTTAAAACTGTGGACAAAACATTAAATCCAGTTTTAACAGTTTTTCTCAGGTAATAAAAGCAAGACATTTTAAGGAAAGCAAGGAAATTATAATAAAGATAGGAAGATCAGTCAGCTTTTGGTTGATATTATTGTGCACCATCACTGCTAAACCTCATTATCTTTAAAATCTAAAGGCCAGATAAGATCAAGATGTAAATCTTTTAACCTACTGTGTGATGACAAATAATATGCATACAACCTTGGATCAGCTCTGGACAAACTCACGCTTATCCATTTGTGACTTAACAAGAAAATAAATTGGGTCACATATGTGAACAGCTGTAAATACATCAGCTTTATACATTATTAATGAGTTTTCTAAACAAATTGGGACATTTGAATCTTGAAGCTTATGTGTTTGTAAAACGCCGAAAGTACTTCTCTGAATTGGATGCTTGTAATCCTTCACCTAAAGGTTAATGTCTGACCAAATAGCCTGTAGAGCTCTCAGACTCCTTTCCCTCATTTGCTTTGTTCATGATTGCATGAACGCATGAAATGATGTACAATAAAAAAAAACAACTGCTCTTATCTTTTACTAGTGTACCACCCCATTCACACGCGCACTTACCTCAGAGTTTGGCTGATCTTCTCTAAAGACTTGTTTGTACTCTTGCTATTAACTTTGGCTCTTAAAAAAAACCCAAAAACCTATTTTACTAATTCCTGATTTTTATTTGAATGTTTCTGCTTCTCTCTCTCTCGTTGGTTGCTGAAGCAACATTGATATCAAACAGTGTTTAAATGCTGAAGTTGAGAAATATACCAGGTTTAACATCAGTATAGCAAGACAATATTTCTCACTATCTGTTTGATATTTAGAGGTGTAACCATCATCTCAGCAGTGAGGGGGACATATTTTTTCAGAGGTCTATTGAGTGATTTATTATCCTCTCACTTTCAATCACACCTCTCCTTTATGGCAAAGGAACCACATAATCAGCAACAGCTTCTGGTTGTTGACAGTGACCCTCTGACATCCACAGGACAAGTAGCCAGATCATAAGGTGCCAAATGAAAACACTGAACATGAGATGTTTGGTAAAAAAACATTTCTGTAAGCAAATTATTTTAGTTATTTGCTTACAATAACTGTAAGGAAATTGTATAAATTCCATTAGTAATTGAACATGGCACGAAATGGAATGGGAGATACAAGGTAATGGCAATAAGCCACATAATTTAATTTACTGGCATGAACATTGAAAATGACACAATACTAAAATCCACACTGTAGTCAAATATAATAGATGTGGAAAATTAATCAAGATCAACAAAAATGGCATGACATATTCCGGCTTCTTTTAATAATAATAATAATGATAATAATAATAATATCTGGAAATAAATCTGTCCTGATAACTGCTTGGTTCCTCCTTGCAGATAGCTATATTGTACCCAGCAAGTTGTAACCTCTCCTTACTTGTTAAGACCCAGCAACATCTTTCTTTATTGTGGCAATAAACATGTTTTTTAAATGTAGAAAGCCACAGTTAGCACAAGTTCTACACATAAATTAAATATGGTCGTATGTATTCTCACCATGAACTAACTAGAAAGGGATGTAACACAGCTAACAATAGTATTTGTGTCAACTAGCTGCACATAGACAGCATTAATATAATAAGCAACCGTGGGGTCCATGGTAACTCTAGAAGATTTACAGAAATAAGGATCTCACTCTGCAAATCCTGTCTTTATGGAAGTATGGCAAGAAGAAACTCCTAAGAAGTCTCAATAGCAGTAGGGGATATAGCAAACATGCAGGAGAAGGTGCTCTGGTCAGATGAGACCAAAATTGAACTTTCTGGCCTATCTGTAAATGCCATAAGCTGTGTAAAATTGATACTTCACCATCACCATGCTGAAACATGGTGATGTTATCATCATGCTGTGGTAATGCATGATTAATTTCTTTATTAATGTTTCTTCATTTCTGACCAACCTTTTTGTTGGTCAGAAATTCAGGTGGATGGTGATAAACAGGCAAAGAAATCTGACTGTGGTGTAGATCCCCCCTCCAGTAGGACAACGACCCTAAAGCTCAGAGTTACAATTGAATAATTTGGATCAAAGCATATTCATGTGTTAGAATGCCTGAAAAAATGTTCAGACCTAAATCACATGAATAATTTGTAGCAATGTTTGAAACTTGACAGATGCTCTTTATCTAGTTTGACTAATTTGAGCTGTTTTGTAAAGGAAAAAGAGCAAAAGCTTCAGTCTTTAGATGCTGGTAGAGACATGCAAGAAAAAACATGCAGCTGTAAATTGCAGCAATTTTTGTTAAGAAAATAATAATTTTCCTTTCATATCACAATGTCTATTTCTTGTTGATCTTTCACATAACGTCTCAATAAAATACATGAAACTTTGTGGCTGCAAAGTGAAAATGTGAAGAATTTCAAAAGGTGTGAATAATTTAGCAAAGCACTGCAGATATGATGATTATTTGATTTCATGCAATGTTTGGTCACGGCAGAAGAACTTCTCTAGCTGCAGATTGCAGATCCCTGTGTTAGTTTTGGTTGAGTTTCGTTTGCCTTTAATGTCATGAAGTTTGTTTGCATCATATAAAAAACTATTTAGCTTTCTGGTGAAGTGAAGTGTGAGTCTATAAAAGCTGTTTATTTTCATAAACAGATGCTGTGTGAAATGATGTTAGCATAACTATTTTCTCATTCTGCAACAGAGAGATCTGGTCGGTAAAGTAAAGACTATGAAGTCAACACTAAGAAATCCAGCGCTCATAAAAAAAAAACAATAATTATTTTCCTTTGTGCTGCTAGACTTGACATTAAGAGTACTTTAACATACTACCAACATGCACCTTTTCATTCATCACTTTTCTCTTCCTCTCTCCTTTGAATTCCTACTCCCTTTGACAATTCATCTCTGTAAACACTAATTACCAATGCCATTTTAGCTCTCTGTAGCTTTAATCGCCATCTATTCAATTACATGTTTGTGCCGGTGTATGCATGAGTACTGGCTCATGGGGGCTCTACCCATGAGCAAGTAAATTGAGCTGCTCCTAAGAGAAATCCGTCCATTATGCAGATACAAGAAACTGTACAGTATAAAGCTGTATAATCCAGGCTACCTTCACCTCAATTATGCATTTAAACTTGGAACGCAGAGAAGCTCAGTTTTCAATCAAGGACAATGGGAAAATTTTAAAGCTTATCAGTCCAATCAGCAATTCACTTCACCCTCCTCAACTAACTTGCTAATTGTGGCATTTGGCGATGTACAAATAGAAAAAGGCCATGTTATTGATATAAATGACTAATCAACTAAAATGTATTACAGACTGCATAGGACAGCTTTATCTCTTAAATGAAAGGACGGGAAGTTTCTCATTGTACGGTCTGTCTGAGGGATCAATGCTCTTTGTTGACGACATAAATGCGCAACAGAGAAAAAATAATAATTGCTAGTTAATCCTCACATTTGTTACATTCATCCGATTCACCAGCCTTAACTAATCAAAGACGTGATCTAGTAATGGAAAGTATCAGGCTTCAGATTTTAATGTTTAATATAAAATTTAGCTGCCTAATATTGGAACAGTCTTGGTTTATCCCTTGAACTTACATTAAAGACCAAAAGGCAGTGATGAAGGAAAATGTTGGAGCATCTTGAAATTAACTATTTTGTTTTTAACTGATGAAACTAAATAAACACAACTCATCCTGATGTTAGTTAAGGGATCTCTATTTAGTACTTTGGATGAATCCAACAAAAGAAATCCCTTAAAAATTGAGAGCTGCTGACTCTGTGTGTGTGTGTGTGTGTGTGTGTGCGTGCGTGCGGGAGGGAGTGAGTGTACTTGTACTTGCAGCTGAGTAAGAACACATTTTTCAAATTTTACCATTCAAAGTGAAGACTTTGATGTAAAGTGAGGACCTTTTTCTGGTTCTCATCTGTGATGAAGGTTATATGTTTCACACTTTTGAGCTTTCAACCTGTTTTCTAGGCAACGTGATGGATTTGGAAATGTTTGCCGCCTTTGCGAAATACCATACCCCTGTCACACTATTACGTATCTGCTCTTTCTGTCAATGGCATTAGAAGGTAAAATGTTATTGGAAATTAACGCTCCAACATTACTTTACAGTGCATTTAAAACTGTATCGTACACTCCGATCACCCGCTAAACCAGGCAGCCATGTATATTTTGGAAATGTCAAACTTTCAAAACTTCAAAAAATGTACCGCACCCATGGGCACCAAGCAACAGTAACACAAATACACTGGGAAAAGATATATGCCATCTATTTAAGCATATATTGTTGATTTAACATTATTGTTTCATGTACTTAGATAACGTAATTATATTGTGCAGATACTACATAATATGAAAACTTTGACTTGATTGAAACTCAGTGAATCAATTTAAGTTTACTTGCGACAGCAGGTATCCTAAAATTGAAAATGAGACATGAGGTCACAAGTTAAATTAACAAAAATGCACCATCGTTATGTTATCTTGTGTACTGAGAGACAGATGTGACTTCACGTTCAAGAAGATGTTTAAGAACTTATAAAAATTAATGCAAGGAGAGAAACTCATTTTCCTGAAATATTATGTTATCCTGGTTGCCTATGATGCACTATTTGGTTCATGTGGGTTGTATGCTTGCTGCACAGAAGCATATTCTCCTCACCTGTCTGCTATCCACTAAACTTAACATCACAATATGTAAACCTAAAGAAGTGAGGGGAACAGAATATTTCAGGAGAAATACATTTCACACAACACAGGGGCCTGGATTCAGAATCAAAGTCCAATGATGTCTGAACTTGTACACTGATCTGATAGATTAAGGAGACACCTTTACTAATCCACAGTTTGCAGAATGTAACCCAATGAGGTTACCTATTACTTAAAATCCCACCCTTCAGTTTTAATTGAACAAATAGTTTTGGAGGGAAGATATTGAGTCATGTTGAAGTGACCAAACAATCTTGACTTAACACAAGATTGTAGATTGCTGTGAAAGCAAAAAGTTGGTGCAACCAAATTAATTAAGTAGATCCAATGCAGGCTTTTTTCTCAGTGTATCACAGCAATGACCAAATAATATTTCTTGATCTCGTGCCACTAGGACTGCAGATAATTATGTTTGTAATATAGTATTCGGTAATCGTATAAAAATATTGTACATTCTGCAGATATTTCATTTAATCATAAGGCAGTGTTCTCTTTTTTTCCTCTAATTTTGCCAAGCCATCATTAATAAGACTCGTCAAGCACAAGAGTGGATCTCAATATGCCGAGGAAGTAAGGGTTCACTGACTGGGAGGATTTTCCTTTGCTATTTCCTTCAACTACACAGATTCCAACTTTTTAGCTTGGTTAACAAAACAAATTTGAGCGAGTTCGTGTAAGAATAACACCATTCTGCGATTGCACCGCTCAAGATGACAGCATATTGGAGTAGCCCTTATTTTCATTTTGAGCTAGTCTTGGTAACAGCATTTGCTCCTCATATTTTGGCTGAAAGGTTTCTTTTCTGGATCCTTATTCCATTCGGTTTTGGATGCTGTGCAGCAGGAATGATTTTGCTGTTACGATTTTATCGTTTACTGGGGTGACAGTGGTGCAGGAGCTAGGCAGTTTGTCCTGTAACTGGGGGGTTGCAGGTTCAACCCCCTGCTCCAACTGTCTCAAGTGATGTCTTTGGCACCCAATTAACCTATTGGTGGTGGCCAGAGGTCCCGATGGCGCTGATTTATGGTAGCCTCCCTTCTGTCAGTCTGGAGAGCTACAAATGTAGTTCAGTATTGTCAGCGTGTGAATGAATGAATGTAGTGTGAGCCACTTCGGGGTCCTCTGGACTTGATAAAGCTCTATACAAGTACAGGCCATTTACCATTTTTGGAGAGTTGTTATGAAACATAGCCAACGCAACAAGGTGTCTTTATTTATAACAGGAGCAGTGGATTAACATCACAAAAGCTCTAAAGCGTCTAATCAATGCTAAACTGGACAAATTCACTGCTAATCTATGGCCTCTGTGGTCATTTATTAAAGGCTCCCACATACTCGGGCATACTGTGCACATACTGTGAGCTGCACGGACTTCGGTCTGACTCTCCCCTTCATAGTCAAGTGTACCTATTGCCTACATTTCTTGTGGCAAATTCCTACAATTCCCACACTTTCTGCCAGCCGGACGAAATGGCGGAATGGATAGTAAAATGTGTGATTAGCTAGCTGAACACCTATAGCCGTTTCTTTTCCTGCAGGCTCCCACCGCACAGCTGTCAGCTGTCAGGGAGGGACTGTGAGGCCGCGTGTCCTTGCGATCGCCTGCTTGCCGCAGTTCAGTGTATGAAGTTCGGTTTCACATATAAAACATTTCTATGTAAAGACTTCTTGCCGCCGAGCAGTTTATAGACACCGCGTACGCGGTCTTAAAAATTCTGCTCTGCACGTACCTATGCGCAGAGTCCGCTCATACTCAGGGGGGACTCTATCCACACGAGTATGGCCTTAAGGTTACATTGCCACACAGCATTTTCTGTCTTCACCTCGGTATCAAGACTTCAAAGTAAAAGCATATATGAAACATTATGAACAAACTCTTTTTGCTTGTTTGTTTTTCCAAGCTCAACTGCTCCAATACATTGACGTGCAAAGGAAAGCGTGTTAACTGAGGTCAGCTGATTTACACCAATTCTTCCAGGCACTGTTCAACATCACCTTCATTTTGAAAGATTGTGGCTGACTGACACAGGTTTTAGATTTGTAGTACACTGCACCTCATGCGTCTGGCATGTTTAAAACAAAGGTCAGTGGTGAATTTGTACGGGTTTGTGTGGATGAAAACTTTTCTAAAACAATTCCTGCGTGTACATTATTATTTTAAAAACAATGTTTTGGAGATATTCGTCTTTAGAAAGATCTGGCCACGTGTGTACAAGGCTTTTAAATTTGTATTGGAATTGTGCTGGACTTTTTACATGCAATGGAAAAGCACCTAATTACTTTGTTACTTATATCTTCTTGAAGTCATTAGATTGGGGCATGATGTGTTGAAATTTGAATCTTTTAGGCTACTCAATGTCGTCAAATGGAGTATAGCTTAAAAAAAGTATGCCTGAACTTGCAAATAAGGTAAATAAAATAATTTGAAAACCACTATTCTATTTTCTCAGGTTATATTAGTCTCAAGCTTCTTAAGCTAGCAATTCAAGTCTTAACTATTTCCTGGAGAAATAATTACATTAATAGCAATAATGGTTTTTGCTTAGCAAATATTATTTAAAATGTAATTTCCTCAAATAATGTTTTGCCTAACTAAGATTTGCATTGTGAATGGGTTGAGCATATACCAAATGTTGTTCTAAATTAGTTAAGCTAATTGAACCTCATTCCATATTCTTTAAGATGAACTTTGGTTCTCTAACTTAGATTTGCAGTGAACCAACAATTTTTTTCAACTATTTTATTTAGTCTTTTTTGTTATTTTGTGTGTACATAGTTCCTTAGCTTCTTTCTTATCTTAATTTTGCTTAGTAGTTTAGTTAATTTTCACTAGCCTAGTAGAGAGGATTTGTTGATTGAAATAGTGTTTATTCAGATAAACATTCCATAGTGGTGTTCTTTGGATGTTCATTTGTTTCTGTTAATACATTATTATACTATAAGAGAAGCTTTCACTCATTTAAGAATGCCAGTGCTCGAATCACCCTTTCAATAATTGTCCTAAAATCAGTTGTTTGGGCTGAAATTCACTGGACAATACCTAACTTATTTATTAACATCAAATAACTTAAAAACGTGTGTAATGGCACAATAGTATGTACACAAGTAATGTTGTGCATGATTATTTTATACCCCACATTGTGTGAGAAAGCAGGTTGTTGGGGGTGGCTGGCAGGTCTCCTTACTAAGCTGCACAGTGAAGACTCCCCCTCTGATCCTGGAAGGCAAACTGGTAGATTTTTGCACACGGTAGAATTGGACTCCAGGGGTTTCCAAGTGAACCGCAACTAAAGCGAGCTGGGGATTTTGCCTTAGCTGCGTTCATGGCTTTAAACCAAAATGGTTTAAAACTCCAAGCTGAACTCTAAGCAGTGGACTTCTACTAAATGGATGATTGAAGAGTAGAAAATATTCCAGTCAAGTGGAAATGCCAGGAAATTACTATTACTAGTCTATTAACAGCAGATATGGAGATTAGAATATCTGTATATGGATCAGTGTGCATCTGTAGATACAGTCTTTTGAACAAGGATTAAAGCAGTAGCCTGCTTGTACCTAAACTAGTGGTTCCCCCTTCATGGAAAAAGTTTCAAATTGCAATGAAAGAAATTCAATTTCTTCATGGAACTGTTCCTTCTAAGTTTTACTGATCGGTGATGTACTGTATGCATTAACAAGGCATGCTTATATTAAACTACGGAGGGTTATAGGTTTCTAATTGTAAGAAAATGTTCATAGTGTGATTCTGTTCCTTAATACTAACTTTGATTTGACATTAAGGACTTTGAGGCGGCACACTTGCTGAGTAAAATGTGATACAAATAATCAATAAGTCAGTCTGAAACTAATTAAAAGTAGAAACATTTTATCAGTGATGAGAATGTGGAAAACACAATGAAGTTTCCTTCATTAGCCTTTCTTTTGTCTTTCCCCACACCTGCTGAGCAACTATGCTTCGACTGACATTATTTTTGGGAAAATCAGTTTTTTTCCGTTCTCTTCCATATATTCTTGTTTTTGCTGCCCCATGCATTATTTTGTATAAGTATTTTTGTTGTGTCTTCCACTTGGCTTGTCATGTCCAGGTGGAAGAATATGGTTGAATATCTTCATATCCATCTGTGACATTTCTTTCTCCAAAAAAACAAGGTTGGATGATTATAGCACCTTAGTCCCTTTAATCCCCATTCATTAGCCTTGCCAGCCAGACTAACTTAAGACAGAGCGTGAGTCAGTCTGGTAAGGCTCCATACCCTTTGGCCTAAAACTGACAGGACCAATCACAGAGCAGGAGGTGGAACTTTACGATACGTCACTCTCAGCGGCAGAAATACTCATAATGCAGCAGCGCTTTTCCGTAACTATAACAGTCAAGATATCTATTTGAGATTGTTGTTGCTTGGTGCCTTGGAAAATTAAGAAAGAGCATGTGAGTACAGTATGTATCCTCAGAGTTTTTTTTTTTAGACAAAAGCGGCATAAAATCTTTCACTGGAGAGTTTGCTCGATGGTTTGACATGTTTCGCTGACTACAAATAAAGAAAAAAAACAGCTGGAGTTTTTTTTTTGCATCACATCCATAGTTATCCTATTGGTTCTAACCTGTATGGGGACATGAGAGCATATATTCAAGAGTTTTATGAAAAGAAAGACAAGGACATCTCCGAGCTGTCAGATGTCCACTGGATGGCAGATCTGGCCTTTGCTATTGACTGCACCAATGAATGAACTAAACATTTCACTGCAAGGCAAGCATCTCTGCCCACAAAACATACAACTTGGTGACAGCTTTCATGAAAAATTTTCTTTCAAGTCAGAGGGCAGCATTCTCACTCACATGCCAACACTTCAGGAAGTCACACTATCAGATAATCACCTCCAGAACCATTCATCCACGTTAGGGGTACTGCACATGAGTTTTCAAGATTTGAAGATAAAACAGTTTCTCCCTTTACTTACAGCACATGCACCCAGTGAAGTCCAGCTTGAACTCATTGATCTGCAGTCTGATAAATACTGTCACAACATTTTAAGTCAGCATCACTGTCGGTTTTATTCCCCGCTCAGAGAGGAAATCATTCATTTCGTGCTCCCTACTTGCTTGATGTACTTTTTGACAGTTTGACATGTTTTTTTTTCTTATTGTTGGTTATCAATGTTGATGCTGCTATTTTACCAAAAGTTGTGATGAAAGGGAAATATTAAAATTTCTTTGATATACTGTATGTCCATTAAATAGGGACACTGAAAAGGACTACAAGTGAAGTTGCCTTGCTATGCTCAGATGAATAATCATCATTCATTATTTATCAGGGACACTAATTTGATTTACTTCAACCCTGCAGGCTGCTTATCTCTGATCCTCAGGGAATGCAGGTCAATAGATGCAGAAAACATGGGTGGTCCTTATTCCTCTGCAGACAGCTGTGACCAAAACTGTCCTAATAGCTGTGGGAGCTATGATTGAGTTTGTTCTAGTCTAAACTGAAACATCACAGTGGTATTTCTCATTAGTTGTCAAAAAGGTCTATTGAAGTTTCATGCTATTTTTATCAGTATGTGGGAGATTTCTAAATTAATAATAAAAAAATAATTTTTATTAAATCTGTTTGGATTGATCAACTATTCATTTTGATCACTTTTATTTTGCAACAGATTTTGAGATATGAGTAGTTAGTTAAGTCATTCAAGAACCGTCTGTGAACGCTTAAAGCAAATACTGTTCACTAAAATAATTTTATGATTAAAAGACAATGTTTTATGTACAATGGAATTACTATTTTGCCCATATTGTGTGCATTGTCATCCGTTTATCAGATGTTTAGACATCATTTCCCTGAACCTGACAAGGCTTTTACTTTGGACAGTGACAATCTTTCATCGCTGTTTGTTTCTGTGCCAGCAGCAATGTGCCCTGTGATGTCAAAGTTCCTTTGAAGGAACAAAGCTTTCTGCACTTGAGAATTTTCCATTACAGTGTTCTTACAAAAGCTTTACAGTAGGCTGTTGTTTCATCTTCCTGCTTTGACTGTTTTGAGTCCAGGGCTGGGTAAATATGTTTTCCAAGTGAGCCATTTTGATTGAGATAAAAAGAACTAAAAGGTATACTTTGAATGAAAACATTAGCAGGTCACGCTACCTGTAGCATCAATAATTTCTGTTTCTGTGTGCATGACAGTGTATTCTGTACGAATACAGTGCCTTGTAAAAGTATCCATTCATTCTTCTCGAACCTTTCTTATCAATTTACAACCCAAAACTGCAATGTCTTTTATTTGAACGTTTTGTGTTTGATTTACTCAAAGAAGTGCATAATTATTCAATTGCAAAAGAAAAAAAAAGAGTACCCTACTGCAGTCGCAGGGTGCTGCCATTTTTCCAATCAATGCTCCTGTTTATTTTGATATGTGTGATCGCCTGACTATAATTCATGTTGTTCCTGACTTGAATAGCAACAAAGAGAATAAATAAATTAGTAACTAAATAAAGTCACTCTTGAAACCGCTGGAAGTTAGTCCCAACAGCCGGAAGTCAGTTTCAACCAGAAGTTGGTCCCAACAGAAACTTAATGACCTTATGTTTAGGTTTCTCATCTACCAATGTTAGGGTCAGGGTTATTTCTCAGGGAAGGGGATAAATAAGCTTTAGGTATTAAATCCACTGACCTCAGTCTCCACATAATGGCCAAAACTTCCAGCTTGAACATCCGGCAGTGATTGTAAAAATGCCAGATCTCTGCGACCGCAGTAGGGTACCTCTAAAAGAAAAGGTGGTTTTCAAAATAAAAGACTAGAGTATGGTATGCAACTATATTCAGCTCTAAATATCCCTAAATAAAATTCAGTTCCACCAATTGCTTTCAGAAGTTTCCTAAATATAAAATAGAGTCGCCCTGTGTGTCAGTAAACTTCCGTATAAATCCAACTTTTTAATGAAGGTTTGTGAACAAACAGCATCATGATGACTGAGGAACACAGTGGACAGGTGAGGAAGAAAGCTGTAAAGAAGTTCACAGCAGAAGCAGTCCACTGGATAACTATTAGTCTTGTACTCTACAACTCTGATCTTCATGGAAGGGTTACAAAAAGTCACAAGAAGTCCGACTTGCAGTTAATGTTGCCCGAAAGCTGAATTCTGACGATATTTGCGCTTTCACAAACACACAAGAATCCATCTTGTCCTAGTCCCACATCAAGCGTTTGAGAACCGACCCAGCGCGGGTTGGCCAATCACGTTGCAGATTTAAAGTGGGACATACAGAAGTCACGAAAGCAAGAGCTGCCAAGCCCACAACCGAACCAAAATAAACATAGCATCGCAGGAGGATACATGCATAGTTGCAGCTATCACATCTGTTTTGTCAGAATCCAAGATGTCATCTTTCAAAGAAGAACAGCAAGAAGCGCCTTGACCAGCGTAACCTGTTGTGTTTTCTCATGGCATCTGCTGCTACGACATTTCTATTTGATGCTGTGATTGGCTAAAACCAGCCTTTTGTAGGCTGACACTAGGTGTCGCTTTGCCCAGTCAGCTCAGAAAGCTCTCCTGAATGTCCTTCCTTTCCCGAACGGATTAATTGGGAGCAGGCCCAGATTGATAAAGTGTAGAATTAAACCATAAATGCTACACATTATCAATCTGGCTTACCAGGTTAATTTGCACTGTGCCACAAACCATAATGTAGACTTAGCAATCCTGCAGAAGAAGATGCTCAGCTCAGATGAGACCAACATTTTACTTTCTGCCCAACACTGGAAACACTGGTTGTAGAATAACACTTATAAATAAAACATAATGCATCATGCTGTATGTGTGCTTATATTCAGCTGGTTGGGGTTGATTGACAGCTACATAAAGCAATTGTTGTAAGAAAACCCAGGAGATCCTATAAAAGACAAGACTTGGGATAAGGTCCACCTTTCAGCATAATTACAAATCAAATAATACTGATGGAATTATAATGGACTGGTTTAGATCAATTAATAATTACATTGTAGATTGTGGTTGTAATGTGAAAAAAAATTGAGATGACTGCTTTTGCAAGATGCTGTAGATGGTTGACAGGTGGTATACTGAAACACAATTTTTTTTTGTTTTTTGTCTTGTTTTGACATCAGTTGTTAAAATATTTTCTTGAGACTAGGTTCCCCACACCTGGAAACAAGAATCTGATCTACGAAAAGGCATTAATCAACAGTCTTGTTTAATAATTTTTGCTTTTGGTGACTTTTGTATCATATTAATTAAACAGTAACTTTCAGGTTTAGCATCCCTGACAGCCACTGTCAAAACTGTGCTGTTGCAAAATTAAACCTCCATGTTTTGGAATCTGATAGCAAACCGCTTTGGACCAGCAGATTGAAAAGACATGGGGTTACTTGCAAAGAGAAGGCCACATTCACCAGCTAGATTAAATCCTACATCAGCGAACCAAAAATATGTCTGATCAGGTAAGTATCCTATCTGTTTTATTTTCTATTAGCAACATTTAGCCTGGTAGCTTAGCATTTAGCTCCTACAAAACTAGACTCAGACATATTCTGTATACAACAGCAAAAAGATAACTTGCCAGTCTAGAAATAACAATGCAAAAAGAGAATAGGTCCTACATCCTGATTGCTCTTTCATCAAACACCAACAAGGAAATTCTTCTGCAAGATCCACTATTGTTTTTCCTCTGGAGTAATCCCTGTCTCGCTTTCTCTTTTTGCCCCCTCAGACATAGATTTCCTCTAAGGTTAGCTCTCGTGTTTAATGAGAGCTCAGACTGCCGTAAAGCGGTGCTCTAGGTCACATGACTCATTCAGCGACGGATCTGACCCTTTCAAGTTTCATAGGTGAGTTTTGAGAAGGGCAACCCACACAGAGCATTAATATGTGCCATGTGCTCTATATTGACCTGAAATGTCATTTAATATATCTCAAACAAAGCTAATACTTGGGTCAAAACTTACACAGTGCTGCTTTACTGCTACATATTTCATTATTAGCAATAGATGCTAAATATTTGTACTGCTGTCCAAGAGTCTGCAGGGTTGCTGTGTAAAACTGCATCAACTTGGGTCAATGAGGACAATACTTATCAGGGTATCTACTGGGTTCACAGGTTTTTTGTCCTTCCAGCACTAGCCTACTGTAGTGCTGGAATGTAATGACCTACTTACAAAGTAATGACCTACTTGAAGAGTTTCAGTCAGGCTTCAGAGCTCATCATAGCACTGAAACAGCTCTGGTGAAGGTCACTAATGATATTCTCATGGCCTCAGATAATGGACTTGTGTCTGTACTTGTCCTGTTAGATCTCGGTGCTGCATTTGATACAGTTGATCACAATGTTCTCCTGCAAAGACTTGAGCATACTGTAGGGATTAAGGGGAAAGCATTAGGCTGGTTTAAATCTTATCTATCGGACAGATTCCAGTTTGTTCATGTTAATTATAAATCTTCTTCAACAATAGGGTCACTTGTGACTTTAAATTTCCTACATTTAAATTCTGACAAGACAGAAGTTGTAATCTTTGGACCAGAGTCCTCAAAAAATAAACTTCTTAATCAATCACTTAATCTGGATGGCATTAACTTGGGCTCTGGTAATAAAGTAAAAACTCTTAGTGTTATTTTTGACCAAGACATGTCATTTGAATCCCATATTAAACAGGTTACCAGAGTTTCCTTTTTTCACCTCCGGAATGTCGCCAAAATTAGAAATATTCTGTCCAGGGGTGATGTTGAAAAACTAGTCCATGCATTTGTTACTTGAAGGCTGGACTATTGTAATTCTTTACTATCAGGAAGTCCACAAAATGCAGTTCAAAGTCTTCAGCTGATCCAAAATGCTGCAACAAGAGTTCTGATGAAAATCAACAAGAGGGATCATATTTTTCCAATTTTAGCTTCCCTTCATTTGCTTCCTGTTAAATCAAGAATAGAATTTAAAATTCTTCTTCTAACGTATAAAGCCCTTAATAATCAAGCTCCATCATATATCAGAGCTCTGATTACCCCGTATGTTCCTAACAGAGCACTTCGCTCTCAGACTGCAGGTCTGCTGGTGGTTCCTAGAGTCTCTAAAAGTAGAATGGGAGGCAGATCCTTTAGCTATCAGGCTCCTCTCCTGTGGAACCAACTCCCAGTTTTGGTCCGTGAGGCAGACACCCTGTCTACTTTTAAGACTAATCTTAAAACTTATAACAAAGCTTATAGTTAGATGGGGGAGTGTTGGCCAAGTGGTTAGAGCAGCGCGCTTGCACTCAGAGAAGGATGCAAGTACCCGGTTCGATCCCCAGCGCCTGCACTCTGGGTCCCTGAGCCAGACCCTTAACCCCTGATTGCTCCCCAGGCGCCACACATAGCAGCCCACTGCTCCCCAAGGGTGATGGGTTAAAAGCAGAGAACAAATTTCATTGTAATGTACACTCACTGGCCACTTTATTAGGTACCCCATGCTAGTAACGGGTTGGACCCCCTTTTGCCTTCAGAACTGCCTCAATTCTTCGTGGCATAGATTCAACAAGGTGCTGGAAGCATTCCTCAGGGAGTTTGGTCCATATTGACATGATGGCATCATACAGTTGCCGCAGATTTGTCGGCTGCACATCCATGATGCGAATCTCCCGTTCCACCACATCCCAAAGATGCTCTATTGGATTGAGATCTGGTGACTGTGGAGGCCATTTGAGTACAGCGAACTCATTGTCATGTTCAAGAAACCAGTCTGAGATGATTCCAGCTTTATGACATGGCGCATTATCCTGCTGAAAGTAGCCATCATGGGTTGGGTACATTGTGGTCATAAAGGGATGGACATGGTCAGCAACAATACTCAGGTAGGCTGTGGCGTTGCAACGATGCTCAATTGGTACCAAGGGGCCCAAAGAGTGCCAAGAAAATATTCCCCACACCATGACACCACCACCACCAGCCTGAACCGTTGATACAAGGCAGGATGGATCCATGCTTTCATGTTGTAGACGCCAAATTCTGACCCTACCATCCGACTGTCGCAGCAGAAATCGAGACTCATCATACCAGGCAACGTTTTTCCAATCTTCTATTGTCCAATTTTGATGAGCTTGTGCAAATTGTAGTCTCAGTTTCCTGTTCTTAGCTGTAAACCCTAGAGATGGTTGTGCGTGAAAATCCCAGTAGATTAGCAGTTTCTGAAATACTCAGACCAGCCCTTCTGGCACCAACAATCATGCCACGTTCAAAGTCACTCAAATCACCTTTCTTCCCCATACTGATGCTCGGTTTGAACTGCAGTAGATTCTCTTGACCATGTCTACATGCCTAAATGCACTGAGTTGCCGCCATGTGATTGGCTGCTTAGAAATTAAGTGTTAACGAGCAGTTGGACAGGTGTACCTAATAAAGTGGCCGATGAGTGTATGTTTCAATGTAAGTTTCAATGACAATAAAGATGATATTACTATTACTATAGAGTGGCTTATGTTACCCTGAGCTACCTCTATAGTTATGCTGCTATAGGCTTAGGCTATTGGAGGACATCAGAGTCTATTTTTCTCACTCTACTGAGTTCTACTGTTCTCCAATTTTGCATTGCTTGTCATCATTTCAGCTTTTAACTTTTTGTTCTCTCTCTTTTTTCTTCATGGTACACCTGGTCTGGCGTTCTGTTAGCTGTGACATCATCCAGGGAAGACAGATCACCCACTATTACCATCTAATGTGGAACAGATTATTGGATCAATTTGTGCTTCTGTGCTTTTTTGTCTCTCTTGTTGTGTCTCTGCTCTGTCTTCTCTAACCCCCAGTCGGTTAAGGTAGATGACCGTTCATACTGAGCCCGGTTCTGCTGGAGGTTTTTCCTTCCCGTTAAAGGTTTTTTTTTCTTTCCACTGTCGCTTCATGGTTGCTCAGTATGAGGGATTGCTGCAAAGCCACGGACAATACAGACAACTCTCTCTGTGGCTCTACGCTTCTCCAAGAGTGAATGCTGCTTGTCAAGACTTTGATGCAATCAACTGGTTCCCTTATATAGGAATTTTTTTGACCAATCTGTATAATCTGACCCAATCTGTATAATCTGATTGAATTTGACTTTGGAAAGTGCCTTGAGATGACATGTTTCATGAATTGGCGCTATATAAATAAAATTCAATTGAATTGAAAAGTCAGGAATAAGGGTTCTTGTTTCTAAATGCTTTTGAGTACAAAAATGAATACCCACTTTGCTCATCACTAATTTCTAAACTTGTTGGTATTACAAAGCAACATTCCCTTTACTGCAATGTGGTCAGTCTACAGACAAATCTAAAATTATTTTCAGAAAGTGAATCTCATATTAAATAGTTTCATTACACATAGAATTAAATATTTCAGACCTTTATATTTTTTTAAGATTATGGTTTACAAAGAGAACCTGAAATTCAATGTCTCAGAAAAGGGGAATACCGTGAAAAGCCGAATGACAAAGAAAAAGTGAAAAAGTTAAATATCTGAAACTCATTGTGTAACACTCTAGTCAGCTAATTAACTCAAAATAACTATGCAGGTATGTGTAATGAATCTATATAATATGAGTTTTACTTTCTGAATATGTGTGACACAAATATAGATTTTTTCACAATATTCCTATTTTTTTAAATTTACCTTTACTAAAGTATTTCCACTTGGAATGTCTTCACATTCTCAACATATTGAAGACTCATAGCTAACATATTAATGTTGTAATGAAAGGAAAACACATCCAATTACATCTGTCTCAAGGGTCCAGGCTCTAGTCAGCCCCCTACACCCGGTAATTAGATCTCATTCTCTGGGTCTAACCTTGCATTTTAACAGCAGAACACATGCTGTGAATGCTCCTAGTCAGACATGTAGATGAACTACATCCTCTTGTTTACCACATCCTTCATGAGTCTATTAAAGCTTGTAATTATTAAAGAATGTTTGGGATTTTTTTTGGCTTGCCACAGTTCTCAAGGTCTTTATGTTGGAAAGTCGTCCTGGCTACATTCGCCTTTCACTAATGCTGGTCCTCTTTATCTTGATTATGGTATTCATGTTTATTAAAATGTTTCTTTTTTTTTTTACCGATAAGGTCACAAGGTCCGAAATCTGACCTTAACTGTTGTGACACCAAGCAGAAAAAAAAGAGTACAGAGGAGCACAATTTCCATAGAGAAGGTAATCCATCATGTTGTCTGTATACAGATGAATTAATGACACTTTTCCAACATGAACTGAAGGTATTTTCAATTAAGTTACTCAGCGAGTCACTGTGTGTGCAGTGTGGAACGTGCATGTCACGATCCATTTTCAATAATTAATGTCTGTGCCAATGACCTTGCTCTAGTCTGAGCTGGCAGTTGTACCTGTATGTGCTTGTTATTGTGTCCATTCCAGCTCTTTAAATGGAGTGAGTCTCATCATTGTGTAAATGTGGAACGTAATGAAGCAGTTTTCAACTGGTGAATATAAAAGTGAGCGACAATACCATTTCAAATTGAGTAAACAGCTGCCACGGGGCCACACCAGTGGAATATTTGACGTTTTTAACAGGTTGGTGAAGGGAGAGGATATGTGAGCAAAGAGGAACAGCCAAGCGATGAGGTGAGGGGACACAGTATTAATAAACACATTAAATTAAGCCAGCATGGCAGAGAGCATAGTTAAAAAAAGCATTTGGATTCAGGGTGTTGTTTTCCCTGTGCCATGTTATACAAGATAAAGATCTGACATCTAGTTTCCTTAGCAACTGAAGAGGTTTAAGTATGTAAAAGCTGTCTAACATAATTAAAATGAGAATGTGAATGAAGTCAGGATTGTTCTCTAGTCCTTGCTCACCCTAGGCTTTATCTAGCTTAATAGCGTACCGCGCACGTGACGTCACCGTCTCAAGAGCAACGCCCCTTTTGCCGCTTAGGTAGGACAAACCGATAGAGAACGCACGTAGCAACCAGCAACAGAACCAGCGATATGACCGACTTTGCAGCCATTAAACTTTCCCAAGACGATGTCCCAGACGCACGGTTTACTGGTCGCACAGTCGAAGAACACACCAACCTTCAGCTCAAACGATGGCTTGAGTGTCGAGGGCTTAAAAAGACCGGAAAACGGGCCGAGTTGATCGAACGGTAAGCTTTGTTTTTTTTACCATGATAGCCTATATGCTATCATGGTAGCAGGCGCTTCATTATTAACATGTCGGCCACCAAAATACTCTTACCTGTTCACTACTTGATGTCGCTGGAATTGGGTCAGGATGTTCTTCGGTTGGGCCCTTTCCTCCGACAAAATGCTTGCTACATATGTAGGCCGACCGCACCAGTGTACCCAGCGCACAGATTTCTCCTTGGCACTCTTGAATTTCGGGAAAGTAATGAAGAAAACATCCTTCATATGCGGCCGATCAGCGTACCTCGAGTCGCTGTTGCACGTTCCATAGCAACAATGTTTAATAACCATGGTCTTAGATTTTGGAAAAAGCAGTCGTTTAAACGAGTAAAACCAAGGCTAACGCACGTCTCTTTTACAGCGAAACAGCGGCGGACTATGCAAGCTTGTCCTACTGCGTACCACGTGATGTGACGTCATTGTGACGTTACGTTTCTAAAAATAGCTCGCTCGCGGTACGCTATTGCAAAAGAGCTGCACTCAGAGGCTGTTGTTGCACTGCCACGCCCGCTTAAAGGGGGGGAAAAACGGGTCCATTGTTCCGGGCCCAGGACAGAGGGGGGACCCAAAACTGACACTCTGTCCGTTAAAATACAGGCAAAGCAATTTTTCAGAAAATATTTATGTGACAAATATTTAATATTAGAGTAACTAAATATATACATATATATCTGCATTAGGTATATGTAATATGTTTTCTTTAAATAAGGGACCATTAGAACTCCCCCCACCCCAACATAAAATGGTTTGACCATTAGGACAACGGCTTGCTACAACTTTGAAAGTTCGTTTCGCTGCAAACTAAGAATGTCAGGTTTTTAGATGTCCGGCGCACAGAAATGGAAAGAGGAGAGAAAAAGAGAAGATGACACTAAAGGCTTGAGGGATTTTATGAGTAAATATTTTTTAAAAACTGAGGATGAGTCAGGAACAGGTCTAGGAACGCAATTGCAGAGGAATGATGCCCATCCAGAGCCAGGTAAGAAGCAATGCGTTTATCAATGTGATTTTAAAATATAGCATCCGCTAGCTAGTGTAAGGGGGAAAACACCTTTTCTTTTACAGAAATACTTGAGTTTAGTGCCAAAAGAGCAGAAAGCAGAGAGAGGGCAGAGGTCCAGGTTCAGGCTGAAAGAGCCAGCTGAGGCGGGGAGCTTGGTGGACAGAGAGAAAGGAGGACAACAACGTAGCAGTTCTCCCGTCGCAAAATATGGCTTCGGGGGGGAGAGACAGCGTGTGTTTGAGGAGGAGGCAGAGAGAGCCATCCCTAGCGATAACAGACAGTGCCGGTGGGGGGGGGGGGCTTGCTGCCCGATCGGAGAGTCTGAGCATAGTGGCTCAGAGACGGATCACGCCGTTAATTTCAATGATCCCGCGTTATGGCCAACAAAAATGACTGATTCTGATCGAGTGAATGTTGTGCGTTTAACGGCAAAAGGGAAGCCTTTCTCAGAGATGGCAAATGAACTGCCAGCAGATTCAGAGGGTCTAACCACATTTATGAAGTGAATTCATCTAAGACTTGTTTGGGGGACAAAAAAAATATTTCTGTAAACAGCAGGTTATAGAATAAAATAAAAGGCATATGAGAATGAAGTATACAGTTAAGTTGACTTTTTGTGTGTGTGTGTGTGTGTGTGTGTGTGTGTGTGTGTGTGTGTGTGTGTGTGTGTGTGTGTGGTGGCGGCAGGTGTAGAAGGGGGGGCCCAAAAAGACTGTGTTGTCCCGGGCCCTAGCAAAGCTGTCAGCTGGCCTGAGCACTGCTGTATGAAAGCAAGAAGGCCTTTGTTTTGAATTCTGGTCTGGATCATTTTGCAGGGAGTTTGCATGTTTTCCCTGTGCATACATGGGCTCTCACCCAGTTTGTAAAACATAATCTCGCCTCAGATTTTGAATCAGGTGAGCTGAATGTGGAGATTTACCACTGGCATAACTTTAGAGAACATTCCTAGTTAACTGAAGTTGAGTATGATGAAGAAAGCTTAGGACTCACAACAGAGGAGCTAGAACGTAAGATATCAGAAGCTATCTGTCAGCACAACGTTTGAAGAAGACAGAGACAGTTAAATGGAGAAGATACTTTGACTTTAAATGCTACAGGAGAAGAAAGGAGAATTTGCACTTGGGACACAGACCTGAACCGCAAACATTCGCCAGAGGTCTTTTACAACTTATGGATGGATTATCAAGCAGCAGAAAAAGAATGGTGGAACATGAGAATTGTCGGCCATGGGGTGAGTTTGAGGAGTTTTGAAAAAAACACTATTAGGATACATCATATTGAGATTAAAGCCATCTATCATTCTATCTTTCCATTTTTAATATCCAAGCAATATATATGTGACAGATTATTTTAAGGTTTTTTGATCTAACACTCTAACATTTCTCCTTTTTCAACCGTAGGCTTAGCTTGAAAGTATAAAACGAAAAAACGTAGTGTATACAAAAGTGTAAACAACTCTATTCATACCTGCATTCTGAGCAAGCACACATTGATCACCAACCCTCAAACTGCTGTCTTTGAGCTAGAAATAAATGATCCCTCCTATTAACTGATTGATTGCTGCCACCTGGAAGACTGTTCCATGGAATTTCTTTGTATTGTAAAATAACAACGACACATTTCACCTTAATAGGTGCCCGTAAAACAGTCTTTTTTAAGTTCCTTTAAAAAAACAACATGAGCAATTAAAGAGCAGCAATACAATTGTACCAACATGTTTATTTCAGACCTAGTTGCAGTCATGATGCAACTTGCCGATATAAAAATATGCAGAAATCTAAAAAAAAAAAAACGAGAAAAAAAAGGTAAACACTTGACATTTACCAATTTTGTAAATGTCACAACTGTTCTTGTGTGTGTTACCATTAAATTTGATGTTGTAATTTTTTGGATAGTAGTCCTGTATAAGATCTTTACATGGAAAAATATTGCTGTGAGTTCACATGACAGTGCAGTGAGTGGACATGGACCCTCCATTGACAGGCAGGGCTGGGTGGGAGGTGTTGTTGCAAGGTATGCAAAGTAATTCAAATAAACAGCTTTTGTTGACGTGCCCCTGGCTGGGGGGGATTCTAAAGAAACTTTGAGACCTGTTTGAATAAATATTGAGTAAACATGGTTTTGTTGTGGCCTGTCACAATTATGCACCCCTTCTGTTGATGTATTGCATTAAATCCCACTACATTGGGGTTTTTGGTTGCACTGTGACAAAATTTTAAAATAAGTTTAATTTTGCAGGCTCCCTATCTTTCCATAATTGGGCCTACATTGTATAAAATGATTAGGAGGCCTTGTCCAGATTTGTTCTGCCATTTCCTGGAATTGCAGCGTATATAATTTATCTGAAATTGAATCAATTGTACTTAATTTGCTCTAATGTCTAGTCTGTGTTGAAGTAGAATTGTGCAGACGAAACATTAATAAAAATCTCGACTACTCACCGAAGAGATGCTGCCACAGTGAAGCTTTTATGTGATTTAAGATGCAGTATATTCTGAATTAAAATAAACACCCTAATCCTGATCTCTGTTGTTTACTCACACATTCAGAGGTTTCCTGTTTGTTAGCATTTCTTGGCATTGTGAAGTTTCTATTAGGCAGACTGCAATGTCCCCTCCAGCCTACTCCCTGTATGATCTGACAGTAATAAGCCGAGCATCTGTCAACCATCACTTAAAGTGTTCTTCCTTGCTTCATGCTGCGTGCTTGTCTTTCAGCAGGCCAGTCCAACCCTCCAAACATGCTGCCACGGAGCTTAATTGCATCGATTAACATTTTAAATCAGATGGGTAATCTATTTACCTCGGCCAGATGAAGACAGGTGGGATGCTTATTAGATTACATCACACCTTGGATGATAACATAAATTCTACCAAACTGACATGCACACAGGCTGTGTGTCAACAGATTGCACAGTCAGAATGTATAATAATGAGCCAGGTCTTATTCGCAGGAAGCCAAATTGTCAGAAAGTCTTTGCTCTAATCAGATCACACATCACTTAGTGTGCCTAAGTTCTTTTAACTTTCAAGGGCTGTCCTGAGTCAGGTGTTAAAAGCAGACAGGATGCACTTGAAATGGCCTTTGCTTTACAAATCACAGTTTGCATTGACCTGGCACATGATTGGCACCCTTGCACATACAGTCCTAACCAACCTACATTACTTCGATGTTTATTTTGGCAGTTTATAAAAAGCATACAAGTAGGCTGCTATGAAGATTGATAAAATGAAATGTACCTAATTGAGAAGATGTTGAAAATGGATCTGTTATGGAGAAAAAAACTTGTTTGAACTGTTTTAGCCCCACCACAATGACCCGTTAACCTCACTTCAGTGTCAATTTCTTTCCACAGCATATTTAAAATATAAACCAATGAGGTGTCATGCTTCTGGTTTGTTTCCATGTTTTCCTTATGATCTATTGTCACTTTGGCAGGGTAGCTGTGCACCGCTCTCTGCTCTGCTGATTGGCATGAGCAGCTGCACCTTTGGTAGCTCATTTACCTCATCCCTTCCACCTGTATTGTTGCCTTTATATTCTGGGGCTTGAAAGCAATCTGGGTGAGTAGACTTCCAGTGTTTTTTTGCCTGTTTCTGACCCTGTTCTGTATTTTGTCTTTTCCTGCTCAGCCAAGCCCTTACTGGATTCTCATTTGACTTCTTTATTCTGGATTCTGACCTATCGACCCGTTTTCAGACCTGTGCCTTCTCTGCTCTATGCACATGACCCTCGCCAGGATAACGGGCTCCCTCTTTGCCTCAGCCCTGTTCCCTTTTACTAAGGAAAGAACGTTATCAGTCCCGCTCTCTGACATCGCCGCTGGCAATATCTGTACCTAGATGAAGCCCCAGGAATTGTTTATCGGACCCAAGGCACCCTCCCGGACTCTGAATAGCTTAGTGTCTTTATTTTTGTGAACTCAATTTACCATTGAGTTCTCCACAGCCACGTGTGTGTATGTTTTCTTGTACTTGCAGCTAGGAGAGAACATTTTACTATTAAAGTGAAGACCAAAAAAATGTCCTCACCTTTTTTCTTGGCTAGGGGTTAGGGTCATGATTAGGCCGTACAAAGGCTTGAAAAATGGATGGAAGTCTGTGGAAGTCAAGGCACAGTCCTCACTATGTACTTTAAACAAGGGTGTGTGTGCGTGTGTGTTCCACCAGAATATTATTTTAAACAAACCTCTTTTATACACTTGTGTAGCTCAAAAAAAAAGCTCAAAAACTCACTCAAACTGCCTCATTGGGTTTTCTTTCATGGTTTTTTTTTCCAGGAAATAACAGCTACTAAAGTATGATGTAGAACAAGATTGTTCACAACTAAACATCCAACCAAAATAAATTTACATGTAATAAAAATAAAAGAAAATAGTGACAATTTAATTGTACATTTATGGACTCCATTTAAATATCTAATCTGCATTTATTGATATATGTATATATATATATATATATATACATATATACACACACACACACACACACACACACCTAGCTTGTATTTTTTTTTTATACACTCAGCTATGGTGTCGTGGTCCCGTGGGATCTTTTATGCACTGCTAAACCAAAGAAGCCTCTGTGTTGGAGAGTAGTCAGCAAAACGCACGTCTAAAACAAAATGTGCTGCTCACACATGATTTTTCCACTTTCTAAAAGCCACTTGAACATCAGATGAATTCATGCTTATGTACAGTATGTTGATGACAATGACTCAAAGTAATACATTTTAAGTCTTCAAACCTATCCACTCCAAAAGGAGGGCTAAATATCTTTCTGCTTGTGGACTCATACCCCTCACATAGTAATATTCATTCTGAAACTATTGCTGCATGTTGTGCTGACAATGCCAAAACAATGATGGGTAGGAAAATGGGATTTAACACAACTCAAGGCAAGAAGTCCTGGGGATGTGATTATTGCCACTGCATCCTACATTGCCAAGCACGGGCTGTTAAAATAAATTCTTCAAACACCTCACTAACGCTCTGGCAATGGGAGTTAGAGTGGTAAGCTGTATTGAAGTCCTTCTAACAAGACACTGGTTGTCCAGCACTGTTTGTGAGGCATCAAACTACTCTTACACACAAAGGTGCACTGGTTCTCACATGGACAAGTTCTTATGAGTTTTTTATAACTGGAGAAACAACACTAAAGGAATTCTTGGAGCAAACACAATGCACAAAACTGACAGATGCATTTTGAATTAAAATGGCTTATCTTGTTGACACATTCTCTCTCTCTCTCTTTCTCTCTCTGACGGGTCCAACGAGCGGGTGCAGTGTTGAGCTCTCAGGAAATCCTGTTTTCCTGATGCGCACTTATCAAAGGAATCTTGGGTCATGAACCTTTGCACCACATCCAACGAGGTGGAATATTTTGGCTGTAAAGACAAACACCTAGATCTTCAAGTAATCCACGTTTAGAGAGACAATTCTAGCAGAATGGTTAGAAGCTCAGGAATGTCCGTGTGTGTTTCTGACTGAAGTGAAACACACACGTTTAAGAAACACATTAAACACATTACCTTTGATTAAGCAACCTTCGACCACTCTGGTGGCTGACACTGCATGGAGCAGTGCTGAGTAAATCTTTTCAAACCTGTCCTATTCAGAAATGTTAATTGTTTTGATGAAACTATCCCCAGCTGAAGTCAGACACTTCACCATGCTGCCCCAATGTGTGTTTAAGGTCCAAAGTGACACACCAACTTGTTGAGCACCACGGCACTCCCGATATGTATTCAACTCAAAGCAGAAACTTTTTGTCTGGTGTCCAAAAAGCCACTTTTGCCCAAGTAAAACAAACAATTTACTGACTTTCAGTTGGAAGAACTAGGATTTGGACTACAGGGGACTTGGGTCCCATGAAGCCTTGTTCAGACTATTTAGTACCTCTGGTAAAAGGACAGGCTGGAGGAGAAAATAATGAAAATGGCCCTGTTTCATGGCAACTGTAATGCAACCAGACACAATTCATGAGTCGGGTTGCTTCTATTCTAAGGGAGCAGGCTCACTCACAATTGTACCCATTAATGCTGTGGATATGAAGTGAAATAAAAATATTCTCTAAGGGCAATTTTCTCCAATATTCCAGTGGCAATATGGTGACAAATTCAACTTTCTTTTTTTAAACTAAATGGTTCAGAACATCAACATTTTTGGTCAGTGGCCACGAAATTGCCATAGATCTTAATCCCATTGAAAATATTTTGGTGCTTTGAATAAACTTGTATATATCTGAATGAAAGTCTTAGAAACTCACAGGTTATTTTATTGTAAATGTAAAATGTAAAGATCATAAAGGCACTAAAGTCCCTGTAAAGGCAATTTATTTTGGCCTCCAACCTTTTAGACTTAGACTTAGATTTAGACTTAGACTTAGACTTTCTTTATTGTCATTTTGTATACACAGAGTGGATACAGAACAAAATTTCGCTTTCACACAGCTCAGAAAGATTGCAGTAACTCTACAGGATACCTTGCAGTGAATTACAGTACAGGATAAAGTGCAGTGATAAATCGCAGTCACTTACAGGATAAGTTTCAATTGACTTCCGGATAAAGTGCAGCAGTGAGCAGTAGGCAGTTGAAATGTAAACAGTGTAAAACAAATGTAAACAAATACGCAGTAAGGTGCAGCAATGATTTAAAAGTAGACAGTTGCATTGTACACAGTTTTGCAGTACGTTTCCCGGTAAGGTGCAGCAGCAATTAATTTTGGCTAGGAGTCCTGTGCGCTCCTCAGTAAAAACTTTAATACAGGTAGGTATTTATACTGTATAAAATGACACATAACGGTCAGGCTTCTCTGTTTTCCGTGCTCTCTAACTCTGCTTCACAGGTGGCTGCAGTTGACGGGTGAGTGTGGCCCGCACCTGCGGCTCATTTGGAAGCTCTCATCTCTGGCTTAAAAGGAGTGCACAGACAGCTGGAAGACGCCAGAGTGTTACCCCGTCGGGGTATGCCTAGGCCAAAGATCTGTCTCCCGAGCTTTGTACCTCTGAGTTTTTGGAAACCCTGTTTTTGGACTAATCCTGTCTCCTGTCTTCTCCAGTTTGTCATGTTTGGATTTACTCTCCTGTGTTGGCTCCGTGCTCTGAGGACCAGTCATCTGAATCCCCGCCGCTCAGATTTTGCTCTGGCATCTCCACTCATACCCCCTTGGTGGTACCAAGCCGGGCGTGAGAACCCCCTTCCTGGATTCACCTGGTTCGTCAGTCACATTCCGGTTCTTCCAGTTGCTCCTGCTGCCTGCTGCCGCCGTTGTGCTGTTCGGGCCCCCCGCCTGTATTACATCTGCCAGCCCTCCTGTCACTCAGCCACCACCTCCCATCAGAAAGTTACGATTGCAGAGTTCCTTTTTCACTCATTCCCCCCGGACAGGTCTCCCCGTCCAAACGGTAAGCGGCGCAACTTCTGGAAGATTTCCCCCTGGTTCGATCCTCAGTAATATATCCTCTTTCTTCCCGCAGTCGTTCCCGCTCTGAAGTTCCGACCTCGTTTGTTGCACACATCGTGTGCTTTCCCCTTGTTGAGCCTAAAAATAAACATCTTAAAACTGTTCCTGCTTCCGTCTGTGTCTGCATGTGGGCCAAACACTTAAAAACCATGACAATAACCCTTTAGCTCAATTCAATTCAATTTTATTTATATAGCGCCGATTCATGAAACATGTCATCTCAAGGCACTTTACAAAGTTAAATTCAATCATATTATACAGATTGGGTCAGATTATACAGATTGGTCAAAAATGTTCCTATATAAGAAAACCAGTTGATTGCATCAAAGTCCCGACAAGCAGCATTCACTCCTGGGGAACCGTAGAGCCACAGGGAGAGTCGTCTGCATTGTACATGGCTTTGCTGCAATCCCTCATACTGAGCAACCATGAAGCGACAGTGGAAAGAAAAAACACCCGTTAGCGGGAAGGAAAAACCTCCAGCAGAACCGGGCTCAGTATGAACGGTCATCTGCCTCGACCGACTGGGGGTTACAGAAGACAGAGCAGAGACACAACAAGACAGACAAAAAGCACAGAAGCACACATTGATCTAGTATTCTGTTCTACATTAGATGGTAATAGTCGGTGATCTGTCCTCCCTGGATGATTTCACAGTCAACAGAACGTCAGACCAGGTGAACCTACTATGAAGAAAAAAGAGAGAGAACAAAAAGTTAAAAGCTGAAATGACAACAGTCATTTCAATGTAATGCAATGCAAATCTGGAGAACAGTAGAAATCAGTAGAGTGAGAAAAATAGGCCCTGATGTCCTCCAGCAGCCTAAGCCTATAGCAGCAAAACTATAAAGGTAGCTCAGAGTAACATGAGCCACTCTAGTTATAAGCTTTGTCAAAAAGGAAAGTTTTAAGATTAGTCTTAAAAGTAGACAGGGTGTCTGCTTCACGGACCAAAACTGGAAGTTGGTTCCACAGGAGAGGAGCCTGATAGCTAAAGGATCTGCCTCCCATTCTACTTTTAGAGACTCTAGGAACCACCAGCAGACCTGCAGTCTGAGAGCGAAGTGCTCTGTTAGGAACATACGGGGTAATCAGAGCTCTGATATATGATGGAGCTTGATTATTAAGGGCTTTATACGTTAGAAGAAGAATTTTAAATTCTATTCTTGATTTAACAGGAAGCCAATGTAGTTCTCAATGTTCTGACATTAAATCAAACTAAACACTTCCTGTTTTAGCTTAGCATAAGTGTTTGTTTCTATTTACTAAACGTAAGTATAGAGGGAGAAGTTTTTAGTTAATATTGTTAATGTTTCAGTTTTTCCTTTTTTTAAAATATTTACTTGCATTTCCTTATCATTTGACAGAATTGCCTTTTAAATTGTGACCTGCACTGAAAAATGCAACATTCAGTTTAATAAAAGATTTTAAGTAAATGGAGCTAAACACTCTCAACTTATTTATACTCATCTTAAATAAGTTGTGTAAACTGTTGGTGAAAAAACTGTTAATATATTTAAGTTTGGTCCAAACAAAAAAATAAAATAAAATAAAGCATTTGAAAGCGCTAGGGACTTTGGATTGTAACACTTAACATTTTGGATATGTGCAAATCAAAGTGACCTAACTAGTTGGCTGACTGGGAATGAGTGTGGTCAGGGCTGCAACACCATGAGCAAGCTGTTACAATTAATGGTGTCTTTTCAATGTTACCCAGTAGGGGGGTGCACAATGTTTTGTGATCTGCTGGTTGTAAGGCGTCTAATCACCATATTAACAGTTGAACCAAGAACACTAGTGTACTGGGTTCTCAAACTTATTAAATTCCTAATGGGACATACTAAACAACATCACAATCTAGTTATCATTAATTTAATTTGGACAATAACAAAACCCAAGCAGCCATAAGCTAAAACTGCTGCTTCTCTCGCCATGCTTTTTTATACCTGAAAATAACAGGTTAAACAGATAAATATTTCACACAATGAAGCAATGTGATTTGTTGGTTTAAAATGGCAACAGCTAATGGGGATCCTTAATAAAATTACAAATTACAAAATGCTTCCATCTGTGTGCCTCCTTTACAGCTATAAATGGTAATCCTGTTCAGGAACACTTTTTGTTATACTGGGTGAAAATGTCCTTCCATCCTGAAAGTAGTCAATGCATTATGTGTTCAGAAAAAGGAGGTTAAAAAAACGATTTTGGTCCTGCTCACACACCCCTCTGTCCTTCAGGTTTGGGGGTATCACCCTATCCATTGGCTGTCCCACATGCAAATCATTCTGACGAGCTAACGTAATGCCAGTGTGCGTGCACGTTCCTTGTTAAGGTGTGTTCACATAGAACGAGAACGGCGCCACAATGTTGCCACTATTGCTTGCTGTAGATTTCCTAACATTATTGTCGGCCATTCACACAGCATGCGACAAGGCAGAAATCCAGCAGTACAATGGTGCGATCTAGTGACACTTTCACTTAACTGCCACTCCAGCATCCTCACTCACTCGTCCCCAGGCTTGCTCCCTTCTGGACTTGTCTCAGTAGTAAAAATTGGTTGAGTTATACAATTTAGACTGACCGCAGACCGCCACTATCAGCTTGTCTTCCACGTTGAATGAAAACAGCTGCATCTCCGCCGCAGTCCTTCACCCGACGTCACAGTCATATCCAGTTCTTGATTGGTTGTTGTGGTGCGACAAGACACAAAAGTTCAGATTTTTTAAACTCCAACTGTTGCTTTGCATCCATCGCAGGTGTCGTGTTGCTCTGGCTTTGCTTTAATTGGCAAAATCGTGCCTTTTGCATCGGTAGAATTGCCTCTGTGGCCTCCCTTAGTGTCGCTTTGTGACACGTAGCTCCTGTGTTGCACCTGTGCATAGGGATATCGTGTAAATCTGTCGCCTGGCCTGCCATATGCTCAATGTGAACGCACCTTTAGCTTCCGCATGCTAGTTGCGCATGCGCACTTCTGGTGTTTATGGATCCGGTTTGCTTAGCGGTTGGTAAGACGGTCTTGCACATACGCAGTTATTCAAAAAGGGACTTATGGAAACTTCTGGAAAAATTGCCAACTCTGCCTTTAACTCAGTTGTTATGGTATAATCTAGTCGAAGCTTATAAAGCCATGACATCATCGTCTTGCCTATCACAAATTGTTTAAAGACAATGATTTTAGTGTATTTAAACTTCTGAAGGTAAAGTTAAGTAATAAAAATGCATCTGTGTCTCTTTCTTCCTGCCTCTGATGATTTTTATCTAACATATAGAAATAATTTATGTATAGGTTTAGTATTATCTAATGTAAGGCAGTGAGAGAAAATCAGTCCACCCAGGTAGTAGGCTACCATCATCAGCTGGGAAGAGCTACAGCCCCTAGATTGCTGAAGGGGACAAAGTACTTCAGGATAATATAAGGATGAATGGATAAAATTATCTGATAAGAGAGGCCATAACATAGAAATGTGTTGCTGCTAAGGTGTTTTTGCCTTTAGGCGTTTGACTCACAGTGCACCCTTTATCTGTGAGTATCTTGGATTGTTTTACAACTAGACATGAACTATACTTTGTCCATAGCTTGCTTTTTTCTCAGCCCTCTAATGCTGCTTCACTAAAAGGTTTCATAGAAGAAGAAAGGTGCTTGGTGGGAGATGAATGAGTAATTAATGTAAACAAAAGCCGATGTAAGATAACCACATAAGTTAAAAATCGACAATATATGGTGCAATCTTTTGCTCTTTGAGATTTACAGACTTTAGAGAGTGAAATGATGTCCTTGCTTTGGACCGAACGATTGAGTGTCTGAAAATGGATCAAGGGTAAGGCATCAGAGAATTGTTTCTAACTAAGCTAATTAACAAGAAAGACAAAACTCCAGAGAGCAGTGGCACCCATAATGACCAGCAGTCATGCTTTCAAAACAGAATACAATAATTAACATTTCCTCTTCATCTCCACAAGCTTTCAAGCTGTGTACTCACTGTGGCACTTAGACATCCTTTATGTCTAATTTAGCCAAATCACAATTATACATATTCATATCCCTTTCCCATTATTTCTTAGACCCCAACAATGATGGTTAAAATAAACAATTAAAAAAGACATGACCTAGAAGAAGTCAAGACATCAGCAGCAGTTGCTTATTCAGTGTAGTACACTGAATACAGTGTACCACTCAATGTAAATAGTCTCATATGTGTAATGTGAAACAAATTATTTTCTCCTTAAAATGAGTTTGATATACATTTCAACAAATAAAGGAAGCTCAACTGTGTTACCATGTGTAACACATAGTAATACAACAGCAAAGATAAAGATCTCTGGTAGGGATATGTGCAGAAACTTGAAGGTAAATAGCCAGGAGTGTCAGGTTCACAGATCTGTGTGGTTGTGTTTTTTCCTCTCGCTCGACCTGCAGGGTGCGACTGGCAGGCGTGCTGCATCTTCACTAATTAAGAGGAAGGCGTTAAATGAGTGAAGTGTGAGAATACAGTTTTAATTCTCCATCAAATAATGCTCATATCACTCATGCATTTACTTTTTCAGCAATGCTCTGCTGCTAACTTGCTTTTTCAGCAGCAACAGCATTGTTTCTTTATGCCTTGACATTCTCCATATGCCTTCATTAAAAATTTCCAATTCCACTTGTGGGAAATGTGCACTACCAGGCTTCCTGTTTCCTGCTTTGGCATAATGAATCGTGTTATCTGCATTCCTTTGATGAGGGCTTCTTTCATGCTCGTGCTTAACTCAGGTTTCATTGGACAATGAGTTTAGTTACCTGACTGATATCACCTGTTCTGAAACCGAAAACGCTGAGTATGACGGTGTGAGGTAGAACTACTCAGAGTAGCTGCTTTCTACTCAAGGTAGATCGCCAATCCTTTCTGAAACGGTGACCTGGTGTTTTTGCATAATGAACCTTCGGATTACCCAATTTCCCAAAGGCATATGGTGACAATAGTAAGACCTGACACAAATCCAGAGCTTCAGTAAACGTTATACCTGACAAGTGACTTTAACGCTATACAAACCTGAATTTTGAATATTTATTAGAGGTTGAGAGCTCTGACAGAGGAAGCATTTCTTATGCAAGGGCTTTACCACCTTAGGTTTGAGCTGGAATGTAACTCTGATGATACATCAACCATGATGGATGTTAATGAGAGCATACGCTCTGATCATCATCTGGAGAACTTGTATGAGTCTAATAATCCTATTTGATGTTTTGTATTTGATTCATTTCCACATTCATCACTTCTAAACGCCATTCTAGTGCTTTCATCTCAGCTATGTGACACGCTCCACAACAATTATACAGAACATAAATACACTACAGTATTCATTAAACCATTTACAAATCCCATAATCAGAGCCAAGAATTTCAATTTGCAAGTTGTACCTTATTGAATCAGGGGCAGCGTTCACTATAATAGTACACTTTGCTCTTTATGTATCACCTTGTTTGGCCATCAGTGCGGATGTACATACTGAAGGTACACAAAAATCTACATCTGGGAATTCCTTTATAATTGGCATTATTCCATGGTTTATGTAATGACTATATAATTTAGAAGGTGTCCCAATGAAAGAATAATCAGTTATAGTCTGCTACTGAAAATCACAGGACTAATTCCTCAATGGAAGCATTTCTTCCACTCACAGTTACTAACCAAGACCTCGGTGGAGAAAGCTACCATGGGAGACGTTACATGATCAGCATCTGCTGCCCGGGCAACAGGCAGTCGTAGAGTTTAAAGGTATAGTGTTTTAAAGGTATAGAGGTTTCAGCTTCTACTTCCAGGGGTATCATATATAGGTTGTCCCACATGCCAATCATTGTGATGTGTAATCCAATCACAATGATTGGATTAGGATGTTGATTTTAATTCAGAACATACTGCCGCTTAGATCACATACAATTGTCACTGTGGAAATATCTTTTGGGTGAGAAATCAAAATTCTTATCAATGCGTTGTGTGGGCAAACGACTAAAATTTCTACTTGAACACATAGACTAGAAACTAGAGCAAATTAAAGGTATAGTGAACAATTTTCTTTCGGCTTCGAGTTCCGGTGCGAGAAACAAACTGTCTGACAACTTCAAGAGAATAGGAGGAAGCCCTAATGAGAAAGATAAACGGCCAGAGAGGATTTGGGAAACTCTATCACGCGATCTCGATGAGATTATTCAAAACAGGACTTTGACGTTTCTTAACTACTTTTCTGGAAAAATCATCCACTGTACCTTCAATAAGGTGAGATCAATAAAGTTCAATTATTATTAAAGGAGTGCTTTAATCTATAGACTGGTACAGAGACCACATATCAAAAGGTAAAGGGATCCTTTGTAATAATACTCAAATACTGATTTTATAAAAAAGTGAATCATTTCTAAGACTAGTAGTGGTGCTGTTTTATCCCCAAAGCCAAATACAGATTATACCCAATCATAAATGTAACATAGAACACATGAAAAGTGAGTCATTGGGACCTAAAAGCTTAATCTCTTTAGGTCATTTATCTAGATTATTTTTGCTTGGTTTTGTTTGGCTTAAAATTCTGGTATCACAGTAGAATTTGTGATTAATTTACATACTTTTGGGAATTCTGATTTGTGTGTTCATATAACATGTGCCCCTGGGAAGCCATTTATCTATAATTACAGCCCAGTGCTTCTTGGACTCAAGAGTCTCATTGTATAATTAGTCTGTGAGAACCATTTGTAAGAGAATTTTAATCCAAGGCTCAAGAAGGAGGCCAAATAAACCTTTATTAATCACAGAGAACTTGTTTGTTCTCTGCATTCACTCATCTTAGAAGTGGGATAAATTAATTTCACTTAGTACACTCTTGCTCTATTGTATGAGGAAGTACTTTAAAGTGTTTTTCATTAGTTTTTCATTAGTTTTTTCGTTGTACAGTGGTTTTCTTTTTTTTTTTTTGCTGCCCATCCCATAGTTTTTTCAGATAGTTGTCCAAGTGTTTGATGAGGCTGTAAGGGCCATGTAAGGGGCAGTGGTTGGGAAAGACATAATTTGTTTTCAACCCAGTTGGCTCGAGCCCCATCTATCACCGTTGCCATTTTGGAGCCCCTGATGTCAAAAGCTTCTAAATGTAAAAATAGAAATAGAGCGTTTGAGTGCTTGTGTGGTCATACACATTCCTCCTGCTGACATTGATTCAGCTACCATAAGACAGATATCACAAACTTCGGAGCTCTTTGTTACGGAGAAACCCATAATCTCATTTTCTTTATAAATTGAGCAAATATATTAGTCAGAAAATTGGAAATATTCCAACTCCTGAGACAGAAGCAAAAAGATTTACAAACAAATTAAACAAAAGTCTGCATAGAAATCTCTCAACTTGACTGACTGCTGCAAAGTTTTCCTTCATTAGACTGTGCAGTGTTGACTCAATTAAATGTTCACACTGAAGTGACAAAACTGATAAAATAAGTCATAGTTAATATTTGTGCATAACTTAGAAGGTGAACTAAGTGCCCTTCATGTAATTTAACATATTGCCACATCATACCATCATAAATCAGGACTTGGAGCTGGGAATGACATCTCACCCAGCTTCCAGTTGCAAGGTGGAAAGCCATTGGCTTTTCTGTTTGATTGGCTGAATGTGGTTTGTGTTACAGTGAACATAACATGGAAGAAAGTGGACCCAAGCCTGTTTCATCTTTAAGCTGCCAAGAGGAATAGTTGCAGAATAGCTTTGAAATGAGAAGCCTTGTGAGCATTATATTTGTATTATGCGCAGCCTTGTGGTTTCCTTGATGCCTTCATTAGGATAACTGGACTTTGTCCTGCAACATGGCTGGGTTGAGTATTTGAATATAGAATCACTTCAGAAAACATAGAGAGAGGCTAATTTTTGTGACCATGTCCCAAATCTATTTTGTAAATATTAGTGAAACCGATCCATTCTTCACTTAATTAATACTTGTGTTTTTTGTACCTCATTAATTGGTGAAGACGCAAAATGCACAAACACAATTAGAAAATGTATAATTTGAAAAGTTAACGTCACTATCAGGTATTCTGTTGGCCACAGTTTAGACACTGTGTATCCTACTGAATATTCTAATCTTCTACTTTTTATTCACGTGTAGCACAAAGATTAAAAGTCACTTTTTCACACAGATGTGAATGGAAAAGGGAGAACTCAAGAACAGGGAGATGTCATCTAAAGATAACGCAACTTTTCCAAACCTTTTTGACACTGAACAAGAAGGTAAGTAGCAAAATAGTATGGGTGACCACAACCGTGCTGCCACCCATCATGGAAAGGGTGGTTCCCAGGAACCGCAAGGATAAAAAGTGATCAGCAAGGATGAATAACTAAGCTATTTCTATTAAAAGAATGTCTTTCTTGATAGAAAAGTTAACATGTCAATTCAGGTTTTTCTTTTTTTCCATGTTTTGATTAGTACTCTTGTATCTGCTTTGATTTGCAGCACTGGTTAAGGAATGCCACATGTTTGTTATACTGACAATAACAGGAAGGGGCTTTGTGTGCTTGCCCAAACAACATGAATATGACATCAAGAACTGATCATAGATGTAGAAGGCAGTGCGACAGCTAACACATAATTAGATTCTTAAAATGTTCTTCCAGTCTAACAACAAATACATTTTGTACTCTTAAAGTCAAGCTGATGTCATAACCACCAGATTACTAACACATTTCGACTCTAAGCAGTGAACATACTGAAGTTTTTCAAATATCATCCATTCATACTGCCAGTTGGCAGTTTTTACTGTTGTAATTTAACACATGGGAGTCATTTTATTAAACTGTCCTTATACTCAGTCGGTTTCTCATATTGCCTGGAAAACTTCTGGAAGATTGTTTCTTTCTCACTAAGTTTAACTTCAATGCAACTAAAGGATTGGACCATGTTGTTATCCAATTTTATCATCTCAAAATCTGAGAAAAAAAAAAAAACACATTCCAATAAAAACATTTTACTGTTGCATATATAGTCATAAACTTAGAGAAAATCAGAGTAAATCCCACAATGGTCACTGAAATAACTTCACTGAAATAATTCATTTTAATTTACTGAAATTTAACCAATGAAAGTCCGACATTCAATCTCACAGAAGCTTTGTGGCTTTAAGATATGCATTGTGGCAAATTCTAGTCTTGCTTTTTATGGTTTGCTTTCAACATGAAGTCCACTTTGGGTCAAACAGTGAATGGATGGTGTGATCTGACACTGATGTACCTTGACCTTGGAGTTCACCTTAAAATTATTTGGAGTTTGTTATGGGCTCTTTGGTTACCATTCATATGATCTTTCTCTTCAATTTGTCATGAATTTTCCTCCTGCGGCCACATCCAAGGAGGTTGGCTACAGTCCTGTGGACCTAAAACTTCTGAATAATATTTGCAACTGTAGTCACAGGAACATGAAGCTGCTTGGAGATGGCCTTTAAAGGTTTTACCTCTAACATGCTTGTCTATAATTATCTCCTTCGCCTCCTGTGACCCATGTTCAGTGTGGTACACACCATGTCCCCAAACAGCACAGTGACTACTTGTCACTCCCTCACTAGGAGTGACATAATTTTTGTCCAGGCCTGTTTCATTAAAACCTGGCAAGCCAGATTGATAATGTGTAGTAATCAACATCCTGTACATTATCAATCTGGGACTGCTCCCATCAAATCCATTCAGGGAAGGGTGTAATGTTCTGTTTTTTGGTTTTGGTTTAGTGTTTGATTGTGTCGCTTCGTTTATGCTTTTGGGTTTATATCCTTTGTAGATTCTGTCTTGTTTTAGGGTTTTGTTTAGTCTGTATATTGTTTTAAGTAGTCCGGTCTTTGTTTGTTCTTTCTCGGTCTTAGGTTTTTCCGTCTGTCAGTCTCGTTATTGTTTCCACCCGCGTGTGGTTAATTAGTCCCCTCCGCGCACCTGTTTCTCTGCTTATTTAAGTCTCACTCCCTCCTCAGTTGTCTGTCGGTACGTCGTACTCTCATGCTTATGCATCCGTTCCTCCATGTTAGCAGTCTCTGTTTTCGGTAAGAGCTCCCAGCACCTTGTTTCTGTTTTTGGATAACCTGTTCTGTTTGTTTTTGCCCAGTCAGTTTTGCCTGTGTCTGGATGTCTGCCTTACCCTTGTTTTTTGGATCCTGTTTTTGGTCATCGGCCCTTCAATAAACCCAGTGAAAGAAATCTCAGCGTTTTTGGCTAAAGATCGGGTTCCTTCTCACACCAATCATCACAAAGGGAGGGGCATTCAGCAGAACTTTCCGGGCTGATCATATCTTTTGCTTAGTAGTTTTAGTTAAGTTTCACTAGCCAAGTAGAGAGGATTTGTTGATTGAAATATAGTGTTAATTCAGATAAACAGCATTCTATAGTGATGTCACTATAGAAGTTGTCACTAATTTATTCTATATGTGTGCAGAGTTTGCTGTTAAAAGAAAGTCAGCGCTCAAATGATTCCTTTGAGCCCTTGGGCTGATATTCACCATACAATACCTAACAGACAGAGAGTTATTTATTAAACATTAAATAACTTAGAACAGTGTGTAATAGCACAACATCTGCATCTGCTTGTTTACTCGTCTCTCACTATGTACGTCTCATTGTTCTGGGTGGAACAATGACATGAGTGGTGGAAACAACAATTTGTAAAAGCTACCGCCCCCTGTCAGTAGTTAGAAGTCTCTGTGCCCTTTCCGGTTCTTTCCCCAGAAAGCGTGTCGACAGGCGGAAAAGAAATGAGGAAGAGCGAGCCCCAAATGATGGGTACATTAGCTTTTTATCAAATTTAGCTACACACCCCTGCAAAAGCAGTACACCGCTCATATGTTGTCAGTTGAAAATATGTCACCACTGGGGTGTTATGTGACAGATTGTCCCACAATCTGTCAGATGTCTTGGTGTCCAAGATTGTCTAAATGTTCATGATGCCCCCTAGACAGCTGACCATTCCCTTTATCAATCCCTTTGTCCATATCTATGTATGTCATATCTGTGATGTAGTGTCTGTATGAATCATCTGTTATTTTCCTCAATAACTGCTTTAAATAGCTCCAACAACCTGTAGCTTCATGTAATATCTAACACAGCTGTTTGCCATTCCTCCTGACTGCTCCCACCTGCTCATCATGCCTTAAACTATAGGTTATCATTGCTCTTTGCTGGAATCTTCTGCTGAGTTCTCCATGTCCATGATACTGCTCCTGCCTCCATGCTGCATTTTTCTATTTGGTTCTCTGCCCAGTTCTCTGCTTGTAATGATGTTTGTAATGGTAAACACTGTTACTGTTTTTTGGGTTTTGTACATTTTTTTTCTTTCTTATTCTATGTTGAAGAACTTTATTTTTGTCATTGTGACGCTCTGAGTTTGGGTCCTCCTTTACCACCCTTAGTAAAGTCAGCCCTGATGATCCCCTTTCCTAACCTAACTATTTGCTGCCAGTCGTGTTTTGTAGATGAGACAAATCACACCACGATGCACAAACGTATAACAGGCTGAATTATGGCTGTGTAAAAGATGACTGGCAGCTCCTGTGGAGAGTTGTACTTTTTGAGTTGCATCAAGAAGAACAGTCTATCTGCTCAACTATATTTATAATTGTCAAAACATTTTGAGCAGCATATTTTAAACTCCTGGACTTTTGTTTTTTAACTTCCTTTTAAAGGATAAAAAACAAGAACAACAACAGTAAATCAAAGCACCTCAACAACATTAAAATATCAGGGATCTCGAGAAGTCCCTACCCTCGGTCGGTCCTGTATTGGTGTGGGCGCTGACAGGACCAGAGGGGGCCATTTGAGGAACTGGCCCCCAAGGTGGATTTATGGTGGTGCCTTAGCTCCCTTACACATGCAACACCCCACTCTTGTGAACACCGGTACCTGTCGTAACTGTTTTCATTAGTAGACAAACTTTCTCCCTGTAGTATCATGGATGCATATTGCTCAGAAATCACCATAAAACATCTTGTTGACTGTAAGATAACATTGTCACCTTAGATCATTGCAAATTCTATTTCTGTTGAGATAGATTTACCCGACATGAGTTCACCAAAAGCAGCGACATGAGTTTTGCTGTTTTTATGGACATTCTTACATTTAGCTTTGCATTCTAGCCTACTGTATATGCTTATTTAAATATATGATGAAGTGGGAAACCCATGTATCATTGTCCAAATGAGGCTGTATGTACTTATTGTAACAGAAATACTAGATAATAATGTTCACTGGCAATACACACACTATCTTAGAATTTAGCAAGGGTATACACTCCTAATGTTTTTTTCCCTTAACACAAATGACCAGAACTGCAATCAGTAATGAAGTCCAGCTAAAGCCAGTCTAAAATATGAATGAATGTAGACATGTAATTGCTTTCCTTTATGGGGCACTGGTAATTGTCTTTTCATGTATTTCAGCCACACAGCATACAACAACATGCAATATCATTCTTAATTTGCTTTAATCTCAGAATCTATGCACAGTTTACCCTGCTTAATACTTGGACTTCAGGTCCCTTGCAAAACTGGTGCAGTAAGCTTTGAGGCAACCTTGGCACGCTGGTATATAAATAGTTTTTTTATTTGCCGTTTTAGTGTGGTCAATCCCATCATGTGCTGAAATGTTTTTGAGGAGGGTACAATATGAACAGATTAAATAAAACCTTGTGAATTGCTTTGTAGTACATAGATAAATTTAAAAAGGCCCAGAATATGTTAGACTAATTTTACATTTGTCTTTTAGTTCCTAATTGCAGGCTTTCAGCACTCATATTAGGTCAGCAGTCAATAGAAAGAAAAGGTTTTAAGAATTAGTTTGTTCTGTTTAACATGCATATTAAAGCTGCACTCTGATTACATTTCCCATTTTTACTATCTGACCTGATATGACATTTGAATTTCTTTCATATAATTGAAGTTTGACTATATCTGCAGACTATTGTGAGCAATCTCCCATATTCTTTCTTTTCATGTAACAACTTAACCCTATGACTCAGTTCTTTAATTTAAATTTTTTTGTAAAGCACAAAAATGGTGGCACCGGCAAACACAACTTCCATGTACAAAACTTAGTTGACTCTAGTCTCTAGTCCTTACGAACTAAAAAGCCAAAACCCCACCAACAACTGATTCAGTTGACTAAAATACCTTATCAGCATTTTATCAAGCTCTGTGGATGTTTTTCATTGTCATGCGATCAAACCCATTCAATAGATGCAGTCGTTTGAAATAGGGAAACACCTAAACTATGCAGGACACCATCCCCTGAACCTCAGAGTTTTAAAGGTTACCATCTTGTACCTCCCAGCTTGGAAACATTAGCGACTGATGTTCAAATTAAAACCAGTAAAAACAGGGCTGTAATAATAAACCATTAGGGAAGTTTAAAGTTGATTAAACTTTGTTGGTAACATTTAATCCTTCACAGTAGTAGATGGAATATTTGAGTTTGATTGCTTGGTTACTTGATTTGCTGAAATGAAATGAAAAAAAACAAGGGCAATGCCATTTTTAAATTGCTCCTTTGAGATGGGAACATAGTTAACTGGGTGATAGCATCACAGACAGCAATTTTAAATGACAACATGATGGAATGGATGTTAAGGGGAGCATTAGGCAGTGGGTGGGACATCAAGAGCTCTGGAGAAGGACACTGTTTGTAGAGACACATGAGGGCATTAGCAAAGGGTTACAAAGGAAAAGTAAAAAAAAACATTTTCCACAGAAGTGTCAAGAAAAAGTTCTACTTTATGATGGCCAAAGTTTATAATTATGCCTGCAAACAAGCAACGGTCTAAATCCATGGCCTTCTTTCAGGTTCAGTTTTGATGGCTTTAATGTGCTGCCCTTTAACTTGAAGGCCGACTGCAAAAATTACAAACATTTTGTGTCTAATCAGCTTCATCTTAAAGCATAATGATTTGGTTCCTGCAGAGAGTAAATTCTTTTTCATCTAAACAGGGCTTAGAATAACTAAATGGTTTGATAAGTTCTAAATGATGTAAACTCTACCCTTGGCATTTGCAATTAGCAGTTCTAAAGGCACTTCATGAAGTACAGCACTGTGAACAAGTATTTTCCCTCTTACAATTTTTTTCATCACATTTAAATGTTAAGCATCTGACTAATTTTAACATCAGACCAAGATAACCTGAGACAAAAAGCTGTTTTCAAATGGTTATTGTGTTTACTGAGGGAAGAATACTACTCAAAACCAACCTGGCAAGATGTGAAAAAGTAATTGCTCCTGAAATCTAATACTACCTGTTGGAGCCACCTTTGGCAACGACAACCACACGTTTGCAATAACTGACTATCTTTAACATCACAGTTAAGGAATTGTGACCCACTCTTCTTTGCCGCTAGTTTGGTGAGCTTTTTACCATAGATGAACTGTTAAAGTCCATGTCACAGCATCTCAACAGAGTTTAAATTTGAACCATGACTAACCAATCCAAAAACTTTTTTTTGACCCATACAGAGAATGACTTTCAGGTTTGCTTTGGACTATTGTCCATTGTGCTGCATAAACCAGTCAGCTTGATCTTGATGCTGTAAACTGATTCTCCTTAAGGATGTTTTGGCAGTTAAAAGAATTCTTGTTTTCATCAATCAAGTCATCAACATCCTGAAGTGATAAAGCAGCCCCAGACCATCACACTGCCCCTCACTGTAGGTATAATGTACTGTTCATTATCTGAAATGCTATTAGTTTTTGTTCACAACGTTCCTCTTTTGTCTCATAAGTTCAACAAATACAAGTACAGGTTAAAAAATGTGCATGATTGACAATGTCTATGATTATGGTTTAAAGATGATAATAAAAAACTCTGTGTCTTGGAATGTTAGACTATTTCATGCATCTTGGTCAGAACATGTTGAGAGGAAGGAAAAAGTGTGGTTGGAAAAGCTGCACCAGAAACAAGGATAACTGCAGCCTTGAGAGGATTGTCACGCAACATCCATTCTAGAAAGTGTGGAGTGAGACTGGAGTCGGCGCATCAAGAGCCACTACACTCAGACAATCCTGCATATAGAATACAAATGTCGCATTCCTCATCTCAGGCTACCACTGAACCACAGACGACTTCAGAAGTGCTTTTAAGTTCTTTGGGCTAAGGAACAGAAAAACTGTGCTTTGCTCGGTGGTACAAAGTACTGTTTTGAGATGAAAGTAAATGATGTATTTCATTTTGAAATCAAGGCCCCACACTGTGGGGGAAGGTGGAAAGGCACAGAATCCATGTTGCTTGAAGTCCAGAGAGATGTTTCCACAGTCAGTGATGGTTTGGGGTGCCACGTCGTGTGCTGGTGTTGGTCCACTGTTTTCTGAAGTCCACAGTCAAAGCATCTACCAGGAAATTTTAAAACACCTCTTTCTTCTTTTTACTGACAAGATTTATGGAGATGCTGATTTTGTTTTCCAGCTAGACTTACTACCTGCTCACTCTGCCCGAGGTGCTAAAAGTTGGTTCAATGACCGCCGTGTTACCGTGATAGACTAGCCATCAAACTGGCCTCACCTGAGCCCCATAAAGAATCTATGAGAAACTGTCAAAAGAGCAAAATGAAAAACACCAGACCCAATAATGCAGATGACCAAGTATTGAACACATACAAATGAACATACTTTCCAGAAGCCTGATGGTTCTGTTTAAGATATCCTGTCTTTATTGATCTCATGTTATATTCAAATATTCTGAGACACCAAATTTTGGCTAATCATTAACTGTGAGCCATAATCATCAAAATTACATCAATTAAGGGCTTGAGATATTTCACAATGTTTGATTTTTGAAATGTTTTACCCTGCCTCCCATTGTCAGGTAGGTTCAATTTAGGCCTTACAGTAATCTTGTCTTTATGTGAGTACTGGAACCAAATCAGAAAATGTGTTTTAACCCCAGTTAATTCAAGATTTATTAAGGGGGAAAATATTTTTTTCATACATCAGTAGGTTGGGATTGAAAAATTTGACTCAGGTTATCTTTGATAATAAAATGTTTGATCTGAAACCTTTAAGTATGCATATAAGTAAAAGTAAAAACACAAACAAATGAATAAAAAAAACTCTGAACAACTCTTAAGCTCTTCAACATTTTCTCTCATTTTAATCACAAACTTAAAAGCTTTTTCATCTGAATTTTATTACAGACCAACACAACGAAGGTCATAAAATATTGTAGTTTGTTCCAGGCATTTTAGCCTTTGTGCTGGCTTTCTGCAGGCAATTCTGGAGCTGTGTCTCTCTTATCTGTGCTCACTGATGTAATCAATGTTTCTGTTCTCTATGTTATCACTATCAGTATGCAAAAAGAATTGACCAGGTTCTCATTTTAAAATCCAAAAGTCCAGACCTTAAGACTAAAATTGCTCTGAGGTGACTTTTGTAACCCGGTGCTGCATGAAGACATTGAACAGAGTAGAATTCTTTTTACAGATCACGGCAAAGCCTTTTCAGCAAAACTCAAGTCTTACAATATGTGGGGTATACCATGGGTGAATCATAAAGCTCCAACACCCTCAGCTCCATTGATCGCATATTTACACTGGTGTATTTTTTGCAGCCATGAGCAAATGAAGGCACCAGCAGGCTGCTGGTTGATAAGATTCTGCTATTCACTGTTAATAATACAGACCAACAAGACCGTGCACTCACAGAGACAACTGCTCTTTAATCTGTTGTAACCTTCTTAAAACTACACCTATTTGCTCTGAAGACTGATGTATTTATATGCAGCATAATATGCAGCATAATACATTTATTTTCTCTATGGCTGTATGTGCAAATAATAACTTAAGCTCAATGGAGCTTAAGCTATTATTTTTATAGATCACATGCAATATGGCATTACTTGTTGACAGTATTCACAAGCTTTCACCTTTTTCACATTTAGTCATAATATAGTGTATTCAGTGTACTTTTCAGGGGGCTTCGTGAAAGACAGAAAAAAGAGAAATCTAAGTTCTTTTTAAAATAAAAATCTGAAAAGTGTGGCGTGCATTTGTTTTTAGCCATCTTTTCTCTGGCAACTCTAAGTAAAATCTAAAAAACAAAAAATGTCTTTAGAAGTCACGATATTATTAAATTCAATTATGTCCAGTTAATTTATCCAAAAGGTTTATCAGGAGTTGTAGTACCTCACACAATCCAAGTTTCTTCAGATTCATTATAGATTCTCATACAGTAGCTACGCGTAGGAATTCAGGATCTTATATCCAGTATGCATTGCAGCAGATTAGAAAAAAGCCTCTGATCTGCTAAATATAAGAATATAGAGTCCACGTATGTATAATTAAACCTCAGTATAAACCCAGCTGTTCTGTGAAGTCCTAAGAGGTTTGTAAGAGAATATTAGTGGACATAGAGTATCATGTAAACCAAGGAATGCAGCAAAATGGTTTGGTAGGTGGAGAATTTTGAAGCAAGGTATGGTTAGGAAACAATGTCCAGAGTTTAGCTCAGTACTGTTAAAAAAAATTACACAAGTCACATTTGCAATTGTCTTACAAGCCATGTACTCAACAGCAAGCATGAAAACAAAAATGATCTGGTCAGAATAGACCAGAATTCAACTTTTTGGACCACATGCAAAATGCTATGCTTCAGTATGTAAGACAGAAAACCAGCAATCATCCTCACACTACACCCACTAACCACACCCACAGTGAAACAGAGTGGTGTCAACATTGTGCTGTGGGGATACTGTTCTTCAACAGGGACATGCAAGCTGAAGCTGCTGAGAAAATGGAGCACGTTAGAACAAAGCCACTCTGAAAGAAAAATTGTTAGAGGCTAAAAATCGCCTGAGACTGGGTTGGAAGTTCAAATTCCAGCGTGACAACAACCCTGAAAACTGCTGTGTACAGATTCTCTTCAGAGACACAAAAGCTTCTGACACAACTTCACCGACTCCCAAGGGGCATGGAGAGGGTCAAAGATCTGGTGAAGAGAAGACTCCAGCAATGCTTCAAGTACTGGGAAATAACTTTATTTGCTGACCAACACATTTCAGCTTGTGGTCTTCATCAGGGTCAGGGCAAAACACCAACAGTTTGTGCTTAAATAAAAATGTACATGCAGGAAAAAATATGCAAATTAACCAATCACACGCTCACACATACACGGGCTGATCAATCAGCATTAGAGGGGATGGAGCTGGCTAAACTGGTTTAACCAGACCCCAAATAGATTCTGGGCTGAAACATTTCAAACTTAAAGGGGAAATCCACTTTATACATTACACAGGAATTTTCAGACAAATTAAAATTACATGTAAGAGGCACTCTAAAAGTTCCAAAGAAAAAAAAATCCAAATAAAAGACAAAAGCTAGGTAACAGCAGCTAACATCATAAGTAAAAACAATATTATAAAATCAATAAAAAAAAATTAGGTCATTCACAAAAACTCAATAGATAGATCCTCATTCATGCCTGTAGGAAATACTGATTTTAGATAAAATATCCAGAATGCCAACATCTTTTTTCTGATAAATGTACTATTACCACCTCTTTAGCTGAAGTTGATGGCTTCAATGCCTATAAAGAAAATTGTTATGTTACTGTTAAATTAAAAGGAAAAAGGAGTTACAACTTTTGTCAAAATATTTGGCAACAGGACTGTTTGAACCATAAATCATCTTAACAGAAAACTTATATTTGTTAATTTGTGCTTTCAGAGGATGGGATGTTTCTCCTATACATTTTTTATACCACGGGCCCTGCATCATGTAAACCACATTTAGGTTTGCAGGTGATAAAGCCTTTTATCAGTGGTCTTGCCATTAATAATGTGTTTAAATGATTTTACATTTTTTGTGCATTGGCAATTTATCCAAGACCCATGTTTAAAATGATCTCACAGGTTCTGGGTTATCAGGGTTCTTTCTGGGGTTTTAGGGTGTTGAAACCCTAGCAACCCAATCTTTAATCTTTTTACCTCTATTTCACAGATGCTCTCTATCCAATCTGACTGAGCCTCTGGTATTTTACAAAGAAGAATGGAGAAATCTTCAGTCTATGGACGTGGAAAGTTTAACAGAGACATACCCCAAAAGACATGCAGATGTAATGCTAGCAACAGTGATTCTGCAAAGTACTGAGTCAGTGGGAGCTACTTGACAGTTTCTTTTCAGTTTCTCCTTCCACTTCAGATTAGGGTTTGGGAACTGGGTCTAAACTAATATTGCTGGATTTAGTCCACAGTAAGTGAGATCGTGAAGCTGCAAAAACAAAACTCCACGAATAAAAGTGTAACTGGAAGTTTTGTACCTTACTGGTTGGCTCAGAATAAAACAGAGACAACCCGACATTAAAAGCCCTCATGGTAACTATATACATGTTATTATTATTACAGCAAATTGGTTGGCGGTGCTCTAAAGCTAATTGCTGCCCTTTCTGTTATACCCCTCTGCTTGTTTACTGGTTGTACCTGACTTCCTGGAACAGGATTTTTAGACAACAATGCTATTAGAAGTCTTTTTGTGTGCCTGCTCTTTGTTGTTCAGCGTCATGGGGGGAGCTGGAGTTTACCCCATCCCTGACAGGGAACAGCTATGACTCAGTGGGTAAAGTAGTCTTCTTGCAATCAGAAGGTTGTGGGTTCACTTCCAGTTTCTTCATGTCACATGTGGATGTGACCCTGGGCAAGGCAACCCCCAGTTCCCTACCAGTCGGTGTATGAATGTATGTGTCAGGCTGTGAGATTGGGTGAATGTGCTAAAGTATAAAGTGCTTTTAGTGGTCAGTCTGACTAAAAAATAAATAAATTCCATTTTACCACTTACCAACAGAGGGATTGGAAACCTTCTGATCACTCTACTCTGATTCTATCTTCGTTTTATTATTACCAGTTAACCTGATATTAATGTTTATAGACTCTTTGGACTGGGAGAAAATTTTGAATATCTGGCAAAAGCATCCACAGCCCCTTTAAACATTTTCATATTTTGTCACATTACGACCACATCCTTTTAATACATCCTTTGGGATTTTATATAACCAACACAAAAATGTGTATAATACTGTGGTATAGTGGAAAGAAAATGACATGATTTCCCAAATGCATTACAAATAAAAACTCTGAAAAGTGTGGCATGTGTTCAGCAATTTTTGTAATGAGTCCCTAGAACCCAGTGCATCAGTTACCTTTGAAAAACACCTAATTGAGTAAGAAAGCCCAGCATAGAGCAATCTCGGTATAAATTAAACTGTTCTAAGGAGGCTTCAGAGGCATTTTAGAAAATACTAGTGAGTAAGCAGCATCAAGGAGACCGAGGAACACAAAACTTTATGTGGGGGAACACTTAAACTGAAAAAGACCTTTGGAAGCACCATCCCAACAATGACAAATGGCGTTGGCAGCATAATGCTGTGGGGATGTTTTTCTTCTGCAGGGAGAGAATAACTGATCAAAACTGATAGGAAAATGGATTGGAGTTGAATACAAGGCATTCTGCAAAGAGAATCTTTCAGATGCCATAAAAGACTTGGGATGGTAGCAGAAGTGCACATTCCACTGAGGATTTGTTGTAAAAATGAAACTTGCTGTTTAAAAATCCTATTTACTCAATCTGACTGAGCTTGAGCTTCGCTGAAAAATAAAGAATGGTCAAAGGTTCTAATCCATATGTGGAGAAATAACTCCGAAGACTGGCCGGCTTAATTACGGCGAAAGGTGGTTCTAGTAAGTTCTGACTCAGGGTGGGCTGACACTTTTGTTTTAAAAAAAACTATCATTTTCTCTCCACATCACAACTACGACTATTATGCTATTTTATGTTGGATGTTCATTTCAAATCCCAATAAAAGCCATAATAAGTCATTGATTGTCCAACAGGTGTGAACACTTCTGCTTGACATTGTATGCATAGAGCAGAAGGGCATTCAAAGATAACACAGAAGAGATAGGAAACTCTGGGTGTTTCCGCAGCAGCTGTACGATTAGCTGGAGGAAAACACCAACACATTTGAACTGGCAGCTCTCCGTTTCCTCTTAGATCAAACTGAACCAGAAGTCCCTTTAAAGTAGGTTAGATGAGAAGGAGCAGGTTGAACGGTCAAGTCGGTGACATTTTTCTCTTTCTCTCTTTGGTATCATAACAACCCTGGCTGGTTGGTCACAACACCAGAGCCTTTTACTGCGACAAAGGGAATCAGCTCTTAAATACTGGCTCTATCATTTTGGCTGCTTCGCAGAGAAATTTCCTTCATTCCAGATTTATTCCCAGTCTAATGATCTTGAGCCAAGCAGAAGAACAGGAAGGATCCAGGTTGAAAGAATCTCCGTTTAAAGTAAGAATGAAAGTGAAGATGCATTCCTTCAGCCGAGAGACGGGATGCAGTCTGAAAACATTCACACCTCAAAGTGTCTCCTACTAAACTTGTTCAGTCTTTTAGAACCACATACATATTAGAATTTTTATACAATAAAAAACAATGTAAAAAGACGAAGTGATTTTTTTTTTTCAAACTCAGGTTACGAAAAGTGTATATATACCACTTGAATTTTAACACATTCTTTTCAAGGTATAACCACACATTTTATTGTATTTAATTGGAATCCTGTTAAGTCTTTTTTAAACAAATATAAAAGTGTGGTGTGCATTTGTATATCTATGTCATGAAATGGGGAAGAATGAAAATTATATTCTTGAATATATTGATTAAAAATAACACCTAACCAAGGTAACATACTGAGTTCAACAGCATAAAAACTGCTGCAAGAGAGCAGGGAGCTGAGACACATACCATTTTGCACTGAGGCCAAAAAGCGACCACCTTCTTCTCCATGTTTGCTGCAAGCCCTACAGGTCTTGTTGCCAGGTGCAAACATGACCTCTTATGGGTGTGTTTCAAAATTGTCTTTCTCCTGGTAAGTCCTTTTAAAAAAGGCTAAATTATAGATGGAACTACTACACTTTTCTTGTCCACAGATTGAGCCACCCGAGCTACGGATCACTATGCCTCCTCCAGTGTCACTTCGTCGCTTTTTCTGATGAATGTTCTCCTTGCTGGCCTTGTAGTCATGTACTCTTAGTACGTTCAAATAGGGCTCCATGAAATGTAAAAGCTTAGAATGTTCTCTCATAACCTCATTCTGGTTTATAATGTATGCAGAACTTAATCTCAGACCTTTGTACTGTGTTTCTTGGTCTTCTTGATTCTGCTTGCCTGCTAATGTTCTCTAATCAATCTCTGGGTCTGTCATAGGAGAGCTGAATTTATACCGACACGCACTGACACTTAAATGGACAGGTTACACTGGCTTTTACTAAGGAGTTTCTGACTAAAGGAGGCTGAATAGGTGTGTTTACCAAACATTTCAGATACATATATACATATAACATGTTTATTTTTCACATAAAATTGAAATAACATATCCTATACCTTCCGCCTATTACTCTGTGCTGGTCTATTATACAGTTCCAATAAAATCCATTGGTTTTATAGGTACAACTTTTGCATCTTCATTCTGGCCAAGAATCAAAGATTGCCCTTACAGATAAAGTATCAAACAGCTATGGAGAGAAGGAACCAGAGCTACATTATGCTTCCATTTTGTTCTGTAAGCAAAGATCCAGACGTCCTATTGATTGCATCTGCTCTTCATAGCTGCTACATGACTGTGATTTATTGGGCCAGATCAGCTCGTGCAGAGTGTGAATCTCTCAGCAAACAACCCCACGCTATTACAACACAGAGTTTTGACCTAGCCCACCACAATGGAGGATCCCATCGTTCCCTTAGATAGCATGTCTAAACTGTTTGCTGTTCACAACCTGCGAGAAGAAGGGTCGCTTTGTTTCAGGACATGTTTAAATAATGCATCCAGCTCATTTTGGATCTGCCCGGTCTCAAATGATAAAACATTGTCTTGCTGGTAGTGAAGGTCTAGTGAAGGATGAAGGTATCAGGTTTTAACCCTGCATGGCCATAGGGAGGCCATTACTGCTGAATGAAATAGATTCCAATGAATCCCTTCTCCTACATAAATAATGTATGAATTCAGACATTTCAGCAAAAAAAAAAAAAAACTAATTCAGAATTCATGCCCTGCGACAGACTGGCGACCTGTCCAGGGTGAACCCCGCCTCTCGCCTGGTGAACGCTGGAGATAGGCACCAGCACCCCCCGCGACCCCATGAGGGATTAAGCGGTTTGGAAAATGGATGGATGGATGGAATTCAGAATTCAGAGCCAAGTATTTGGGATGTCAAGGACAGGAAGCCAACACTGGGATATTTTCTACTAGGATCATGTGTAGTACATCTTACCTTGAAAGAGAAACAGGCTGCTTTGTTAAATGGTGGTGCAGATGATATTATTAAAGTTGAAAAATCCGGTGTCCTGCCTTTTCTGCATGGCATGTTAAAATTCAATTACTGACGTTTAAAGTTAACTTGTGCTTTGTTTGGTATCAACAAAGGTTTAATATATATACTGTATATATTCCTTATATATAAGTGTATAAATAAAAGGAAAAAATATATAATATTCAATGCAACAAACATTTAAAATGACAAAGAATAGTGAATGTTTCACTCAATATTTGCTTAAATCTTTGTCAAAATAACTGCTGCAGATAACATGATTATATCTTTGGTCATCTGTACGTTATGTTATTTCTTGCACCAGTAGAAATAATTGTTGCATTTTGTTTCAAATAAAAGCAATTACATGTCAGACAAAGAAAACCTAACACCCGCTCATGCTTGTTGGAGCTACATGAAAATGTAGACATGATTTTGTTTTTGTAAGACTTTGCCAGATTTATATCTACCATGAAAATATTGTTGGCAGTAAGTGTTGAGACTAAATCTCTTCAAGGCCCCACCAGTTTACACAGTTACATACAGTACAAATCCATCCACAAGATCAGCAGAGTTTCCAAGTGTTGTGCCATAACAATTTTATTTAAAGTTATTTAATGTTTAATAAATAACTCTCAGTCTGTTAGATATTATCCAGTGAATATCAGCCCAAACAGCTGATATCGGGGCATTAGTTGAAAGGGTGATTCGAGCACTGCCGTTCTTTTAATATCAAACTCTGCACACAAAGGGGAGTGGTCGCCTAGTGGTTAGAGCTTCGGTCCCAGAGGTTCTGAGTTCAAGTCCCACAAGCTGCCATTCTGGGTCCCTGAGCAAGACCCTTAACCCCCAATTACTCCCCAGGCGCTGCACAGTGGCAGCCCACTGCTCCCCAAGGGGATGGGTTAAGATGCAGAAGTGAATTTCTCCATTGTGAGATCAATAAAGTTCAATTAATTAATTAATATAGAATAAAGGAGTGACAACTTCTCTTCAAGTACAATAATTTATTAACAGAAATAAATGAACATCCAGAGAACATAATTGAATTAACACTAAATTTCAATCTACAAATCCTCTCTACTAGTCTGAAACTTAACTAAACTACTAAGCAAAATCAAGATAAAAAGAAGCTAAGGAACTATGTACACACTCACAAGAAACAAAAAGGACAAATAAAATTGTTGAAAACCATCATCAGAATGATTCAGTGAATCCTGGTTCACTCTAGACCTGAGTTAGAGAACTAGTTCATGTTAAAGATTGTGAAATGAGATCAAATTAGCTTAATTAATTTAGAACACTTTTGGCCTGTGTTCAACCCATACACAATGCAAATCTAAGTCAGGCAAAACATTATTTGGGGAAATAACATTTTAAAAAGCGATTTGCTCATTAAAAATCACTAACCTTTAGGACACTTGTTTTTATTAATGTAATTATTTCTCCAGGAAATAATTAAGACTTGACTTAGGACGTTAGACAGTGCTGATGTGGACAATCGACCGGAAATGATGTATCGGTGCACGCCCTGGCTGTGTTTACATTTCCCTGATGAGTTAATTCTAACGTTTCACCAAACACCATTAAATTCACATTAATGTTCCCTATTAATACTGTACGAACACTAGTAGCACTATCAAACAATGGCAGAGTGACACAAAAACATTATTTTTCAAACAAACCGTGGTTACGTTTAACTAGGGTAGTAGCGAGTTATTAGAGAAGCAATATGCTGCTAATGCTAGCGGACAATAGGAGCTAACCTTTAAGCCGTATTTTGATTGGAATGAGCTGACTGGACAGCGCAAGAATTAATGTCCCATCGGTGGATCAAACCCTTATGGAAATAAAGTTTGTTATAATCATAATAGCACACTCAAACCACATCAGCAAAGTATGGTTTCAAGAATGCTAGCGGGAGCTGAGCCTGTAAACTTGGTCTAGTTCGGTCAAACCTTAAAACAAAAAAATAAATAACACACATTAAGAGTGAACCATTTTAAGCTTTCCCTGCTTATTCTCTGCCAAACCTCTGCCTTTATTAGTTTGGTTGACTCTGGGTCATCCATTTGGAAGAAGTTGCTCCAGGCTGAAGCTAGTTCAGAAAAGGGCGGCAAGCGGCTCTCACTCCTTGGGAAACCCAGTCTGTATGAGCATCCATAGGTCTACTGTGGTCCACTCGGCTCACCTCTTAACCTGCCTTAGTCATACACTCACTGCCAGAATGTCTCATCTGATCTTGAGTGATGTGTCCTGCCTCTACCAGTTCCTGTGTGTTCGGCCAGCAGGACTCTTCCGATAAAAGTTGCCTGTGTCTGCGTGCTGCACAAGTCTGCTTGTTTCACTGTAAGTTCCAGCCGCTTGCTCTGCCCGTTTCTGGTGGTTCCTCGGTCCTCACCATCTGTTCTGGTCAGCTCCTGCCTTCAACATTGATTCTGGTCTGCCACCCTGGTCAGTTTGGTTTTGTCATTCAGCCCACCAGCATCTTCTGGTCTTCTGCCCATTACTGCCTGTCTGCCTCATCTGCTATTCACATTCTGCAATAAACGTTTTAATAACGAAGGTCTGTGTCCGGCTGAATATTGGTTTCACCAGCACAAATCATTACAGGCTGGTTAAATTCCAATGTTGGGAAAGGGCAGGGTTGTACTTAGCTTGGCCGACCCTGCCTGTTTGTGGGTCTCTCCAGTGTGGACGCTTTCATAGTCCACGGGCAAAGAGAAAGATGTGAGGAAGAGAGCATATCTTTGTTGTGGTCCCACCCGCTGTGATGGGGGCAGTTCCCTAGGGGAGGGAGTCTGTAGTTTCTCACATTTCAGAAACAGTCTGATTTTGTCTCTCTTGGCTGATATCACAACTCAAAAAAACTATGAAATATCTATGTCTTTACATTATGGGGCAATGATAACATTAATAGCACATCAACATATAATGAGGATGGCAATGACCAGCTTCAGGACACTTTGCCCACTGTCCCTCTTTCAGACCTAGACATTTCATTTTCTTCTTTTCCTATTCCAGTTTCGTACCCATAGATAAACTATTAAGCTCTTATGTGATTAAACTATTGCACATCAGTTTCTTTCAATTTTGTTTCATGAATGGGCAGCACGGTGGCACAGTTGTTAGCTAAGTCATCTTGCAACAAGAAGATCCCAGGTTTGAGTGCCAGCGTGAGTTTTTTCTGTTTGGACTGCTTCTTTCCACAGTTTATAAATATTCATTTAAATTTAGTTGGTACCTCTAAATTACCTTTAGGAGTAAGTGTGTATGCATGTTTTCTGTCCTTTGTGTTATTGGGTTGTTCAGTAATAGATGTGCCAACTGTGCAGGGGTTTTCCCCAACAACCAATAGAATTAAACACCAGCCCCTCCGCAACCGTACAGGAATATGTGGCAATAGGTGGACTGAAATTTGGTGGTAAACAGCACCTGCCTTGTGGATGAAAGCTTTGTATTACATGTCATTTCCATTTAATTTGTGATTGGGCCCAGTTTCACTTGACCCTTTATGAAATATTATTATGACCCCTGATCAAACTACAATGCCTTTAGAGGGTCAGCAGTCAGTGACGAACTCCTGGGATAGAGTGACACAGGAAATGTTGACAATCTGCCAACATTTCCGCATTGACCACACCCACTTCAGGTTTCTAGCCCACGTAATAGTTGATACCACATGAGAGAAATAAAGTTCTGCCAAGACAGTGTGTTGAGGTATAGCTGCGAGAATTCCTAAACCAGAGCTCACCATGAGAAGGGACAGATAAAACTCTCTCTTCCTCGTGGAGTAATTACAGGCTTTAAAGGTATACTATGCAACCGGGGTTGATTTTCCAGCGAGGCTCCCCCCAGAGGGCGAAAGTAAAAGTGCACTGTCGTAAATATGCTCAGCTGTTGTACTGGTTTCTCCGTCAAGCCAGGCCCGGTTGTTTTGAGCTTAGCAGACAGGCGAACGCAACGAATACAAAAGTCGAAAAAACGGCAGTACAAACAATGACTAACACAGTGAAAGTATGAACATGCACACAGAGAGAGAGAAACCATTCCAATGCAGTGTTTCCCCTAGGAATTTGCTTACCGGACGACCGGCGGAGCGTGGGGGGGGGGGGGGGGGGGGGTTTGGGGGGGGAGACAAGCTTTGCGCGCATATCGAGTTAGTTTTTTTTTTTTTTTTTTGGAATGTTGGGAGGCGGTAGCGTGAGGGAAACCCTACAATGTTACTTACAATCGCATCAGCAGAAACGCGAGGTCCGCGTCAGCCTTGCAGCCTTCTCTTTCTTTTAGCTCTCGCCATTCGGGAAAAAGCTTGCCCGATGTTCACCCGTCTACGACTCCTCTTTCTGTCCACAGCCCTTTTCCTCTTTCTTGCCTGCTCTGACATGGGCTTTCGCTGTTTTATCGCCGGTTCCGCCATGATAACTGCACAGATATCGCCACTGCGCTAGCAACATACATGTTCTCGCCGTAAAGCAAGACCGACTCTCGCGATCTTGCACGAGATTCTGAGCCTGTGGGCGCGGGCCGAGGGCTCCTGCAGTTGCAAGTGCGGTATTTCCCCCACAGACCACCAGGGCGGCCAAGAAAACCTTTGTTCAACCTGAAATGACTCATTTAATCAACGGTATGGAACACATTAATTAACTGAAAAATGTTGCATAGTATGCCTTTAAGTGACCTACTGGTAGATTTTATCTGTCAGATTTAAATCCCATGTTAAACAGGTTTCCAGAGTTTCCTTTTTTCACCTCCGGAATATCGCCAAAATTAGAAACATTCTGTCCAGGAGTGATGCTGAAAAACTAGTCCATGCATTTGTTACTTCAAGGCTGGACTATTGTAATTCTTTACTATCAGGAAGTCCACAAAATGCAGTTCAAAGCCTTCAGCTGATCCAAAATGCTGCAGCAAGAGTTCTGTTGAAAATCAAAATATTTCTCCAATTTTAGCTTCCCTTCATTGGCTTCCTGTTAAATCAAGAATAGAATTTAAAATTCTTCTTCTAACGTATAAAGCCCTTAATAATCAAGCTCCATCATATATCAGAGCTCTGATTACCCCGTATGTTCCTAACAGAGCACTTTGCTCTCAGACTGCAGGTCTGCTGGTGGTTCCTAGAGTCTCTAAAAGTAGAATGGGAGGCAGATCCTTTAGCTATCAGGCTCCTTTCCTGTGGAACCAACTCCCAGTTTTGGTCCGTGAAGCAGACACCCTGTCTACTTTTAAGACTAATCTTAAAACCTTCCTTTTTGACAAAGCTTATAACTAGAGTGGCTCATGTTACTCGGAGCTACCTTTATAGTTTTACTGCTATAGGCTTAGGCTATTGGAGGACATCAGGATCTAATTTTCTCACTCTATAGAGTTCTACTGTTCTTCAATTATGCATTACGTGTTGTCATTTCTGCTTTAACTTTCTGTTCTCTCTCTTTTAACTTCATAGTAGGTACACCTGGTCTGGCGTTCTGTTAGCTGTGACATCATCCAGGGAAGACAGATCACCCGCTATTACCATCTAATGTAGAACAGACTACTGGATCAATGTGTGCTTCTGTGCTTTTTTGTCTCTCTTGTTGTGTCTCTGCTCTGTCTTCTGTAACCCCCAGTCGGTCGATGACCGTTCATACTGAGGTTCTGCTGGAGGTTTTCCTTCCCGTTAATGGGGAGTTTTTCTTCCCACTGTCGCTTCATGCTTGCTCAGTATGAGGGATTGCTGCAAAGCCATGTACAATGCAGACGACTCTCCCTGTGGCTCTACGCTTCCCCAGGAGTGAATGCTGCTTGTCGGGACTTTGATGCAATCAACTGGTTTCCTTATATAGGAACATTTTTGACCAATCTGTATAATATGATTGAACTTAACTTTGTAAAGTGCCTTGAGATGACATGTTTCATGAATTGGTGCTATATAAATAAAATTGAATTGAATTGAATAGATTCACATTTCACTACAATGAGTGGTATATCAAAAATTCCTTTAAACCACTGGACATCAAATCAAGTAAAAGTTGTATTCTGGGTGTGTATAGATTGACACATGGTTGGTATGAAACATCCCAGAGCAGATATTATAGAAAATGGCAGATCTTATATCTCAAAAAACTAGTTCCAAAACTACAAAGGTATAAACAGCAAATGGGCTAAATGTCAAGCTCTCATTCTCAGTTACATTAAACACTTTTCCAGAGCAACTCTAGCTAATTTATTTTAAAGCTGATTAACATTTCTTCTAATTCATTAAAGTTTCAACACACATTTAATATTGTAATGACTCAGTCAAGAAAAAGACTTGATTGAGCATCTGTAAAGACAGTTTTCATGACCTTCCACACTTAAACACAAAAATAGGACTTTTTAATCTCCACTTTACAAACAAAAAATGTCTTTCTTGAAAATAACGCAGATAATATGTTGATGAGATAAGAAAATGACAAAGGAAAACATATTTTGCTAAACATTAGTGTGGAACGGATATTAATCTCAATATAAATCAAAGAAAAAAATCATTATGCACAGATCTCAAAATAGCCTGTCATCCAGTGAAACACGTCAGATGTTCTAAGGGGTTGTTGCACACATGAAAACTAATAACTACTTGTTCCTAATTTAATTAGACGTATTAGCCACATTATAAACAAGGGGACAGAGGCTGCAGCTCCAAATGTAGATTTACAAATTAGCATCAAACACACTAAAGCCAAGTCCTTTCAATTGCTTAGTGGGTATGTACAATGTTTCAACATCTATTTTTATTCTTCCTGACAAAACAGAGTTGGACAGGCACAAGCCTGGACAGTATGTGGGCTAGTCCACGTGTAAAAGCTCCTTGAACTGTATGGTAGGTGTCTTGTGTTAGGTCTCGTTGTGATGTGCCCGTCACTTTAGATTAAAATAAATATGGAGTAGTTTAACCACACGACTCCATAGAAAACCTTTGCCAGCAGAGAACCTGGTTAAAACAGGTTTTATTTTTGAAAATAAAAACATTGTCACTACACTCTATGCTAAAGTTACCTAGATGGCCCGGTGTGTCTCGTCTCAGTCACTGGTGGTTATAAAATAATTTTAGGCATCACTCCAGTCTCACTTTGAACAAAGAAAATTGGATGCCACAATCTCCGATCAACAGACGTTCAGTTTTTGGTTCCCAAAGTTCAAACTGAACTAAGCAATAAATCATTCAGGTTTTCCGTTCCAAATACTTGAAATCAACAACAAAGTGATATTCGACTTAAAGCTCTGTTGACTCTGAATGAGTTTTAAAGCTCTGTTGAAATCATTGCAGTCTATGGCATTTGTGTGCAAGTGTTTTATCTGAACAGTGTTTTCAGTGTAAATGATATTCCTTTATTTTTTTAGCAATATAACTGTGCTGCTCCCCTCTTGGCCAGGTCTCTCTGACATATTTTATCCCAATGGGACTTTGAATAAAGGAAAACAAATAAAAATAAAAAAGATGATGTTGAATGGCTCTCTTGTTTTATCTGATCATCAAATCGTGTAGATATATCACTCATAGATCCATCTCTAGATGCCACCAAGAACTTCATAAAGTGATCAGTCTGATCTTCCATTTGTAGGGCCCTATGAGTCCCACATTACAAAAAAAACACAGAAGAAATTGCCAAATTAAATCCACTATAAAATGCAAAATATCAGAGACTTCTTTCATTTTGGCAAGTAGGGTAAACTATATTGTAGTTTTTGAAGTACCTTTTGTTACCTGGTTAGGTGGGGATTGAGTCAGCTGTCGTCTCCACACATGAAAAAATAAACAGCGAGCCATGCTTTGACTACACACAAAAAGCCTGTTAAGTTATCTTGTTTTATGAAAAAAAAATGTACATGTGTAATATGTGAGATTATTTGTTTATACAAAAGTTTTGTTCTTTAAAACAATAACAGGTAAATGTTTTTAAATACCTTGCAAAAGCACTCAATGTTCTTCTGAACTAGGGGACTTTGTTATATTCGAGAGAAATGAATAGTCGTTAAATGTGGAATTGATTTGTTACATTATTTTTCAATTACTCAGTTATTGCACATTTTTTTGGGTCAAAAAATCTGGTTACAATAAAAAAAAATTGTATTTCAGAAAAAATATTTTAAAAAACAGATTTTCTCAGCCCTTACTTTTGCTGTAGTGGTAAGACACGATAAAGCAGAGCGGCTAAAGATGCAGTGTTGAGCATCTTCACGGTCCAACGGGCAATTTCTATTTTAAGACCAGGACAGGTAAAAGGAACACTATAAGATGGTAAAATACAAAATGTATTGCACTGGAAACCATTTCCCCTGATATCACATCAGATTCCCAGAAGGAAGCTGCAGGAGGTGACAGATCATATGGTGCTTCTGTACAGTGTGCAGTAGCAAGGCGTAAAGGAGTATGGGCTTTTTTTTAATGGCCTGACGCTTGTGTAAGGTTTTAACTGCCCTCTGGGCCAATGCCATAGTGTGTGCAGACAGCAGACACTCTTGTCCTGCAGGTCAGTGGATAAGTATTTACAAGCATGTGTTCAGCTAAGAACTTGAGAACGATAAACACGCACAGCTGTCCTGAGTCAGTTACACACACACACCGTACAGCAGCGACATAATTCATATTTTACCGAGTGGCATTTCTTACATTTTCACTCAGAAATTTCATCCATTCCATCAATCCCCCCCAGCCATGCCTTGAACATCACTTTATAATTACATGAGAGGAGCGCAGCTTTTCAACCATATGACAACTTTTCTGCTCATACTCATCTTACATTTATCGCTCTTTTCCTTCAGGTTGCCTCTAGAGGTTGGAGACCTGTTCAAGGACTTAAGGCCATGCAGGCATATCACACTTGAGAACTAAAACTAGAAAAAAAACTAAGATAAATTCACTGTGCACTAATGCCTCTCAGATCCCATGTCTGTTTTTTAAACAGCTGTAGCCTCAAGCTTGAATGTATAATTGTGAAGTGGAAGAAAAAATCATCTTTCCCATTCTCTATACCAGCTTATCCGAATAGGGTTATATAGAAGGGTTGGTGCCTATCTCCAGCAGGTATTAGGCAAGAGGTGGGCTTACACCCTGAACCAGTCACCAGTCCATCACGGGGCAACTAAGACAAAATAAACATACTGTATATGCAAACATTCATGTGAGTCCTTTTGGCAGCTCCCTTTTTTCAGGGGTCACCACAGCAAGTCATCACATCACAAGAGCATCCAGAGTTTTTCTTCTCTGGATGTCTTTTCCTGAAGCAACCAGGATTCAAACCTGGGTCCCCATAATCAATGTTATGGACTTAGTCTGCTGCTGTTTGTTTATTTTTACCTTTGAGACTTTTAGTTAGTGTTTTCTGTTAACTCTTTCTGCATTAGTTTGGTATCTTGTTTCTGTTCGACTTCTCTGTTTTTCATCAGTCTCCTCCAACTTACCACTTTCATTACCTTCACCTGTCATCTATTATTATTTGATTGCTTTCACCTGCCCTCCTGCCTTCCTCCCTCTCTATTTGAGTAACATGGCCCTCTCCCTTGTGTTGGATCCTGCGTCATGCTGGCCTCTGTTGTGCCACCTCCTTTTTGCACCCCTGTCAAAGCTACCGCTGTAAGTTCTTACTTCCTTCATTAAAACTTTAGTATCATCTCATCATGCGGCTCCCAGGTTCAATTACTTTGGTAATTGAAAAAGTGTATCCTTGTTGGTGTGAACAACTGCAAACATAGGAAGGGAAGGGAAGTTCACCTGAATTAATAGGGTGTGGCTAGGTGAGCGATAAACAGAGAGGCAACAAAGAGGCTCATTGTAAACCTGGAGGTGCTGTAGAGATTCACAGCTCAGGTGTGTGAATCAGTCTTTGTTTGTGGTTTACTAACAGCAATGTAAGGCGCATAGAAAATGCCTGAAAGAAAGTGTTCTGGCTTGATGAGAGCCAAACTGAACTTTTGTCCAACATGCAAAACCATTTATGTTGAAAACTAAAACTGCACATCACATCATCCCTAATATCAGGCTGTGGGAATGCTTTTCTTCAGTAAAGACAGTGAAGTTAGTGTTCAGCTGATGTGAAAATAGATGGATCTACCAACTGTACAATGGTGAAAACTGTTACAGCCCATTAAAAATTGGAGACTGGGCTTAAGTTGCACCTTCCAGCAGGACAACACTAAACATTACAGCCAAAGCTACAATGGAATTATTTACGTTGTTTATCTATGGTTTAAAATTAACCAATCAAATAAAAGTCTAATTCCTTAGATGTATCAAACTGGGAAGTTCTTGTTGACAGATGCAAACTGATTGCAAGATAATGCTACCTGATCCAGTATAAACTTAAAAGTCTTTGAGATCTTGTCCAAACCATCCATGAACTTAGACTTTGACCACTAAGAGTCAAAAGCAATCAAAGGCTGTAAAGCTTTCTGTTCATCTTTATCTCATTATAAACTGTGGCACGGGCTGCAGTGGAGGTGTGTGTGTGTGTGTTGGTGGGGAGTGGGGTTCATGGGAGCACAAGGATGCATAAGTGCTGAAGTTTATGAGCTTTTATCTCACGAACAAATCAGAGTGTGACCCTAAAAGGAGAAAAAAGCACCTGTGTTGCATTTTCATGCTTCAGAACACAAGTGGAACCCATGTTTCATTACTTTAAAACGTCTTTTAAAATATGGTCAGAAGATTAACACAAACCAAGATAAGGAGGCACTCTTCTGTGGTCTTATTTGACAGCAGAGGAGGGCGCGTTGGGACATTTATTGATTGCAGCCGGTAGTTTCCGAGACAACGCTGCCTGTAGCTATTGCTGGCAAAGTGTCAGATCAACAATGATTAGAAAAGATCAGCATTTCTGCGATCCGGTTCCAAAAAATGAGACGAGTCTATATAAGCAACTGTCTGCGAAGGAGATCAATGGCTCTTATTCTGTCTTGAGAAGGAATCAGGGTTCACCTTTCAGGATGACCTGTGGAAAGGTAACATCAGCTTTATTCTGTCATGCAGTGACCTTCATCAAACTACTCATCCTTTTCGAAAGATGTTTGTCACAAAAACAGTATATGATATTTCCATCTAAGTCAATAGTTCAACAGACACAGCTGCAGCTCATATGTACACCTCTAGAAATCTAAAGATTGCCAGAGAGCTTGCTAGTCTGCCAGAGAAAGTTTTTAAGAACCTTCGTAGATTAATCTAATCAGATTTCATAGTGTTAAAGCTATAGTTAGTGATCCTGTTGAAAAACACTTTTTGTTAAAATGGGTGAAATGGTCCTTGCATCCTGACAGTCGTCAATACATACCAGTGTATTGGTGTTCTCTGACATACCCAGTACCTTCCCTCAGTGTCTCCGCTCTCTGGACCCCCAGCTGTTTCCCATCTGCTCATAAACTCACATTTCTTGAATTCCAGTAATCAAGCTCCCCAGCATAAATATCACTTGATTTTCTAAGTCTGTGTCAGAACAGGGGTTGTTGCTACCTGCTTGGTTTATTCATTTTGGCCCATTTATGGGTTTTTGATTTTCCCTTGAACTATTGGACATTTTTGTTTTTGATTTCCCTCATGTTTTTGTAAAACTGTTTATTTTCACTTTTTATGCAATTCTCAAGTTGGGCATTTTGGAGATAAAACTCAAAATAGAGGCTAATTGATGCACAGAAGTGATACCAAGTCCAGGGTTTCCATCAACTACAACCGTCTGAGAGCTCAGACAAAAGCCGGCTTTGTCTTGTGCCAGGCCCAAATGTAAAAAATTGCAGATTCTGTCAGGATTCACTGTCCCAAAAGTATAGAGCAGAAACTCTATGTGTGCATGCCCTTCTGTGGATCCCCATCTACTCATCCCATCTTAAAACCCAACATCAGACAATAAGATAAAATAGGAGAGATAAATATGCCTGAAATGACATCCATAAGCTTGAGCCACAGGACGACTTGAGGCCGATTGAGAGTATAAAAGCTGTAAACCTGCCAGAAAGGTTCCCAAAGCTCTGAAAATCTGAAGAACATCCCCGTAGTTAGTGCCACGGCAATCAGAGAAAAGTATCCTGAGTTCAGTGAAATTTGCAAAGAGTAGTATTCTCATTAGGAACAAGAACAATGCAGTTAGGTGTAGTGTAGCTATGCGTAAAACAATACAAAAAGCCATTGCAATTAAATCACATAAACATGCATAGTCAAGGAAAGTTTTTCTTTGATTTTGCTCAATGTGTATGCAGCTGTTTTGACAAAAGTTGTTGGTGAACTAGAAATTAAAAAAGAAAAACGTAAGCATCCATCCATCGTCTATACCCGCTTTTTCTCTCAAGGTCACAGGTCTATAGCGGTCGGGAGACAGGGTACAAACTGGACAGGTCCCCAGTCCATCACAGGGCAACAAAATGTTTCACATACACACTATGCCTCAAGGCAACTGAAGGAAACCAGGTAATCAATTAACAGTCATATTTTTGAACTGTTGGAGGAAGCTATAAAACCCGCGCATACACAAGGTGAATATGCAACCTCCATGCAGGAAGGCCCCAGGCCTGGATTTGAACCCAGAACTTCACTAATACATAAACTCCAATACGGTCTCTGCCTTGAGGTGGCATGGGGGCGTGGGAACCTCTTAACGGTGGAGTCCTTTAACAGCTAATTTACTTGGGATTCCAAGACTGGTACATACCAGCACATGGGGACATTGATGATCATAAGGACAAATTGAGGTCTGAGGCCTCCAGAGAAAGCAGAGCGACAAGATGAACTCTGAATTAAAAAAAACTCTGAACTCTGAACTCCTATTATAGTCATCTGTATACAGGTTACCTAACTAATAAAATGACTTGACTCAAGACAGAATGCAAAATAGTGGAGTTATGTTTATGTTATTGTGCAAATATAGTCATTTGCACAGTAACATTTTGACATGATCCAACCTACAAACTTTTACATATTTTATTGGGATTTTATTTGATAGACCAACTCAAAGCAGTGCAATCTAGGTTGTGAAACAAGCGTATAAATAGAAACCGGTGTCAGAAAAGGAACACAAGTCATGACAGTTCTTCACACATTGGCAAGCAGCATAAATATTGCTCCGTTATTGGAGCTTTTTACATTGAAAACAGCTGCTCTAAAAATAAGCAGCAGCAGCCTGCATTAAATAGAAGTTTTGTGAGTCGCAGTTATTGAGCTGTAATGAGAAAGAGTTGTATGCTGTCATTGGGAGGGAGCTCTCAAAGTGTCAGGGAGAAGCTGGAAAACTGTAGCTCTTGAACCCGCTTGAGGCAAGAGCCTTCAGGCGAAATCAGCCGCAACCAGCATGACAAACTCAAATTACTGTCAGAACTGTAGGCTGTCAAATTCCAGCGGAGTGTATTGGCGCTTTGACAAAGAATAATAATAAAAACAAACATATTTCTGCTTCTTTTGCAGGGATTTTGTGCTTTACCTGAGTTAAAATGATCTATCAGATCCCCTGCAGTTGGCCGAGCAGAATTTCCTTTTCTCTTCCTGAAAATAGTTCATTATAAGCTTTTTTCCAGAAACACACAAATAGTGCTCCAGAGGAGACACCTACTGGCAATAAATAAATAAATAAATAAAAAGAAAAAGAACCTGAGTCTGTGGTAAGGGAAAGCAGCAAGTTGAACTGGCAAATTTGATAAGATAAGGTGTTGCAGAATGTGTAATATTGAGTCTGAACAGAAAAATGTGAAGACACAATGTCTGAATATCGATGGGAGGAGAAGAAGCCCTCCATCTTGATAATAACGCCTTACTACAGGAGGACCAAAGCCCATCAGGAGACACTTTATTTTAATATGTGTAACTTTCTCACCTAATGTATAAATGAGAGCAAGTACACGGTTAAGCATCAGTTTAAGGCCAGTGACCTTTTACCAGTGATGAAAAAAAATATTTAAACATTAACTTTAATGGTGTCACCAGCCAGTCAGCCTAGGTATTCCCAGAGCAAAGCAAACATTAAAGGAACATTTCAGACTGTATAGTTTAGGTAAGTGCTTTTCTTTTGATTTCTTATCTACTTTCCTGGTTTGCTTTTTCTGTACAGCCCACAGAGATCTGACTTTTTCCTGAGGACGACACCCTGCATTTACTCCAGAAGCATTCTTCTGTTAATTAATAATGTATAGGAGTAGAACAAATGGAATGAAGAAGTCTGTATGTCTTCATTTATCTGTTCTTTTCCCTCCGGCAAGATAGAACAGAAAAGTTCTTTTAGCACCGTATTTCGAAGACTTCATTATATTTTCTTGAAACCCCCACTTGGCTTTGCTGATTTGTTTCCTCGTCTTATCTACCAGGAAAGAAACGAGTGCTCAGGCTTGCCACAGCAACAATGAATATACAAGATATATAGCAGTATTTTTAGAACAGGTTGATAGAGAAACTTATCAGTATCGTAGTTTGCATGCACAGATGGAAAGTAATCTTATGTCTGTTTCCTCATGGACATAATAAGTTGAAACTACCCACTAAACAGACTTTTCCTTTCCGACCACTTTTCTTGAGGTTTTCATTTTCCAACACAATGAAATGTGAACACACCACAATAACTTGACTGAAACAATGTCTGCATTCCGTCATATGCCCGGTAGCTTCCCAGGATGCCGCGTCAAGAGTAATTGAGTGCACAGGGAAAATGAAAGTTTTATGATTGGAACAACTCTCCTTGTCGAAAAGGTTATTTTGTGTTTTGGCCAAATATCCACTCTTTTTAAAGTTAACGAGGTAATACATTTTCCAGAAACTGCGAAAAATACCCCAGAATCCTTAATTTCCTTATTTATTTATTTATTTTTTTTACTTCCAGGCTGAATCCTAACCTGTAATAAATGTCAATATGCATTAGGTAACTCACATGTTCCCTTCCAACCAGCTGGCCACGAGTTTAACATTTTATGTCCTTCTGCATAATTGCTGCTTTCTTAACATTATTTTGTTGAGAACATCCAAGCATGGAAACAAATATATTCAAAGTTTTACAGGGTCAGGCAACAGTACTCATAAACATTTAACTTTTTTTTACATTTCGACATGTTTAAAAAATTAATCTTGAGGCATTATGTGATGGACCAATACAAAGTAGTTGTTAAGGCATTCTAACACATGTATAAGTTTTGATCTTGACCATTGTAGCTCTAGCTGCGTGTTTTGTGTCCTAAGCCTCAGACTCTCATTTTTATGTCTCTGTCTGATTTTTTTTCCATCAACTTTTCCCTGGTGAATTGGGGGATGGGCAGTGTTAGTTTTCATTCACGATAGATGGACTCTACTAAATAACCGACTGATTTCTCAAAGCTGTTGGTTACACTGAATTTAATTTGAGGTTTCAGAATAATGAGGGCTAAATACAGCATGTTCTTAAAAACATTAATTAAAATGGATTATCTCTAATTCAATAATAAGGCACTTCTTTGTGATGGTCTGCCCAGTGATATGTTGGAGTTTGTGGTTGCACTGCAACAAAATGTGAAAAACGAATTGTCTTGCAAAGAGCTGTTTGTTTCCCTGCAATATTATTTTTATCGTTACTACTACAATAATGATAAAGGCATTGCTAGCTGTTTTCTTTGGACAACCCCGCAGATCATTTGTCTTCATCTCACTTCATCTCTGACATCCTCCTCTGTTTCACTGACCTTCTGCACATCCTCCTGCATTAATCTTTGTGATCCTTCTCCGCCTTGTCTAACGCAGCAAAATATTGCAATTTATCCACTATGTCTCTTCTGCACATCTCCAAGCCATTGCACACAGAGGTCTTGCACTGTACTCCTCAAAGTGCTAAACCTGAGCTGTTCCTCTCACTTACTCATTTCTAATCCTGTCAATTTTTGGTCACCCCACCCCCAATACCTGAACCTTCAACACCTCTGCTTCTTCCACCTCATTCCCAAAGATGCATTCTGTCTTGCATCTGCCACTTTTTATCACCTTTTATCTTGACCATTCTTCAACCTCTCCAAGCTTTTCTCCACCTCCTCCCTTGGTGACTAATCAGTCAACCTGTCCATCACAACGGCAAACAAGGAGGTTCAGAGATGGTCCCTCAACCTAAATCCACAGTACTGCCCTCCTGTAAAAATGCTTAAAAGGCCTTAGAAATGTGTTTCTATTAAATTGTGGTAGAATGATAAGAGATAAGATTAGATAAAACTTTATTCATCCACCAAGGGAGAAATTGAATTGTCAAAGCAGCAGACAGAAAAAAAGAGGCACATCTAGGAAGATAATTCAAAGGAAGTTGATAATAAAAAAACACTGTAAAACATTTAATCAGAGGACAATTTATTTTCTTTAATTCAAACGTTTCAATTCAGATAAAAACAATATAAATATATTCCTAAAAATTCACAGAAAGCAAAGTCACACTTAAAGATAGCATTTAGACAGATATATACGATTATTTTATACATTTGAAAAAAAATAGGATGAAGTAGCCACTCATTAAATCCCACCTCCTCTTAACTCAAGGTGTAGGGTTTTCTGAATAAATTATAATGTACTATAAGCACACAATGACATCTATAGCAAACGTATCTACATTTATTGCATATTCACAACACTTATCAGAGAGGGGGGAAAGGTCTGATGTCAGGAAATAATTTTCCTGCAAAATCACTGGCACAGGTGGTGGTACACTGTTAGTCAGATTGCATTTAATTTTCCACCCTAATATTTGACAAGGTTAGAGCCCACACCGAAAGGGATCTTTCACCTTTCATCCGAACTGAAGTTTAGATTAATGCTCTCCAAACTCATTGTCATGCAGCCCAAAATCATCAAGTTGAAAATGCTAGGGGTCGACAAAAATAAATGTTTTTGTTTAACACTAAAAGTGCAAAAACTTGCTGCTTTTACTTGCTGAAAAATGAACTAAACATGCACAATTTAAAAAGAACATAGCACAAGTTCCAGAGGTTTTGCAGAACTCTGCCCCCTCTGGCGACAAGTTGAAATGACACCAGTGTTGCGCACATGTACAGGAGAAGAGGAAACACATCTGCAGCTGGAACTGCACAGGTTTTTGTTCAGAGGTGTAATGTCTTCTGATGTAAGAAAGTTATAAATGTTGAAGTTGCCCTGCCTTGATTGAAGTTATGCCATGTTCTCTCACTAGTGCATCGATGGTGGCGGAGACTCAACAAAGTAGCTAGGCGAACAAGAGCGAGCAGAGGATCACACCCATGTGCTCGCCCAGAGCATGCAAACTGAGTCACTTATGAACTGACTAATGTAGCCTGTAGAGCCAACTGGGGTAAATGGAGGATAACCCAATTTAAAAAAACACTTTAGAGACCCCTAGTTAAAAGTATTCAGTTTAGTTTTAATCATTCTAAGTAGTTTAGATATTAAACTACAGATGATCAAATGTAATCCCAACTCGTAAAAAAATAAGTGAAATAGTTAACACCAATAGGAAACAATTAGCACCAAATGGTTAGCCGGCTGCAGCATTGTTGCAATGGTGCTTGCCAATTGTTTATATCTTCATTTGTGTTTTTCTTCCCAAAGTGCTGCAAGATTGACAGTTTCAAATTGAGGGGAACTCTTTAGTGTAATCAAGTGTTGATGGGAAACCCATCAAACCGTCAATACAACAGACAACCTAAGATCAACTGACTTCAAAATAAGGCTCCTCTGCTCACTTTCCAATCTCATTTGCCGACAGTAACTGCATAGCTTTCATGTCTGTGAGAGGAGAAATACTGTGCAGTTTATAGTTATGGTGGGCATCACTCATCACATCGTACTCCATTGTGTTCCAGGCAGTATGAACAAACACCACAGCAAGCAAAGCTAAAGAAGGAACAGCATTCTTTAGAGCTGACTGTAAGCTTTGGATCTGTTCCTCTGTGACGAGCAGCGACATTACGGTTTGCTTCTTCTGTGAGCATAACAATGGCAAAATAATTCTCCGCTGTAACATCTGCCTTTGTCCACAGTTTATTATGGGAACATTCTGTCTTTACATGTCCAGCAGCCATGTTCATTTGATTATTTTTCGTAACAGTGTTGTAAAACCACAGTTAGTAAGCAATTAACTTACTTGTTTTTAACTGTTGTGTTAAGACCATAGACGGAAATAGTTTTGTCTCCCAGTTTTCATCCTGGACCATGAACGGTCCAGATCAAGCCAGTTTTATATCACCATGGACTGAGAGGTTCTGTCAACATTTTTTGAAGTGGTATTCACAGTCCAGAGCCCATATGTCTGAGAGAAACACAAGGTTTCAGAATGACGCATTAAAGCTTATTAGATTTGCTTCTAGTGACTTAAATTACAAGGAATCATTCTTGAAACTTTCCACTAACGAAATAAGATATGCATTATTTTAGCTACCACGATATGGCTGCATCAGCATCCGTCTTGTGATAGACAGCTCCGGAGTGTAACAACAGCACACCAGGGAAACAGAGGAGATGAGAAAAAAGCATAACAACCACTGAATGGCCACACAGACCTGCTGAGTTCACATTTTTTGCTATGTAATTTTCAAGATTGTTTTGTTGTCATTTGGATTTTCAACGTGAAAATTAAATTTGAGCTTAGTTCCAGCAGCGTCTAATAAACTTGCAGTGCCTTGGAAAAGTTTTTGTATCCCTTGAAATGTTTTACATTTTTCACAATACAACCACAAACTTCAAAGGTTTTTATTATGACTTGATAGACCGCACAAAAGAGAAAAATTCAAACCTACCAAAACATGGCCATTCACCTAAACCAGGGGTGTCCAAACTTTTTGGTACATGGGCCAAAATTGTCACGTCAAAGGAACTTGAGGGCCAAAAAAATTAACACACATTTTTTTTTTACCTTCATGTAAGAGTCACAGAAAGAAAGCCCTAAGAAGTCTAGTCTAAAGTTTGCACAAACCATGACGGGGGACACAATAAACATGCGGGACAGAGTGTTGTGAGGACGTTTTCCTTTAGCAAGGACATGGGAGCGCATCAACATTTGTGGAAAGGTGGATGGGGCTACTAAATACAGGGCAACCCTGGAAGATGACCTGCTAATGGCAGCAGAAGACCAGAGAGTCGGGCAGAAAATCAATGTTCAATAGGAAAACTACCCTAAGCATACAGCCAGAGCCACGGTGGAATGGTTTAGATCAGCGGTGGCCAAGTCCAGTCCTCAAGAGCTACCATTGTGCAGCTTTTAGATGCGTCCCTTCACCAACACACCTGAACTAAATAAATGGCTCATTACCGGGCCATTGTAGAGCTGGATGACATGCTGACAAGGGAATTCAGCCTTTTGATTCAGGTGTGTTGGAGCAGGGATGAATCTGGACATTGCAGTGAGTAGCTCCTGGAGATTGGACTTGGCCACCCCTGATTTAGATCCAAGTATCTTCATGTGTTGAACCAAATAAGTGTTAAGACGTTTGTTACTTGGAGATGCTTTTTATACTGTCTAAAAAGAACATAAGTGATTTTACTTCTCTTCTTATCTAAAAGCCTTGCTTCTGTAATTGCAGCCAAGGGTGTTTCGACATAGAGTGCCTGAATGCTAAAACACTCTTTAGAAACACATTTTCATAATCGGGTATCGTTTTCCTTCCACTTAAAATGTATGCACTAATCTACTGGTTTATCACATCAAATGTCATTAAATCACCCTGAACTTCATTGTTGTATCATGACAAATGTGTAAAAGATAAAGGGGTATAAACACTGTTGTAAAGTGCCATAAAAATGGAAAAAACGAAGAAATAGATAGGGTAAAATACAAACATTCCCAAAATATATTATTATGTCAGTTTTTACAGATGTTGACTGCAATGAAAAACAGAAAATATGATTTTTTTTTTAGAAATAGATTTTCTCAAAGCATTAAGTGCCCTCCTATCATAATGCTGACAGATGACTGTACCCCCTTCCTCCCAAAAAATAAAATAAAAGTGTACCAAAGCAAAAGAAAAAAAAGCCTAAAAAGTCTGACAACCCATCTCTGATGTACAGTGGATAAAGTATGACGTGAAATTAAACGTGTTCAACTCAAGGTGTCTGAGTAAATGCTTTGCAGAAATCAATGCATGGATGTGCCAAATGTTTCTTCAACTGAATAAAAACAAAACTGAAGTAATAATTTTTAGAGGAGAGATCAAAAGTTAGGACACAGCTTTTGCTGCTTCAGCTAAAAACCACCAATCAGGGCCAAAATCTGGGAGTAGTGATGGACTCAGACCTGAACCTCCAAAAGCATAAAAAAACAATAACAAAGTCGGCCTTCTATCACCTAAAGAACATTTCCAGGATTAAAGGATTAATGTCTCAGCAGGATCTGGAAAGACTAATCCATGCGTTTATTTTTAGTCAAATTGATTACTGCAACGGTGTTTTCACAGGTCTGCCTAAAAAGTGGATCAGACAGCTGCAGCTGATCCAGAACGCTGCTGCCCGCGTCCTCACTAAGACTAAGAAAGTAGAGCACATCACCCCAGTTCTAAAGTCCTTCCACTGGCTCCCTGTATGTCAGAGAATAGACTTTAAAATACTTCTGCTAGTCTATAAATCACTGAATGGCTTAGCACCTAAATACATCAGAGACTTGTTATCAGTGTATAAACCCTCCAGACCACTAAGGTCTTCTGTCTTCAGCCTTCTCTGCCAACCCAGAGCCAGAACCAGACATGGAGTAGCAGCATTTAGTTCCTATGCTCCACTTATCTGGAACAAACTTCCAGAAAACTGAGTTTTTTTAAATCAAATATTAAAAACCCATTCGTTTAGGATTGCCTTTGACTGTACTAGTTGAAGCATCATTAGTTTAAATTTGTATTCCAACTGTTTTTAAAATAATTAATATTTGCTTTTAGTTTCCATTTTCCTATGTTTTTTTAATTTTCCACATTTTACTCCAACAGTTTTTTTACTTGCCTTTATTCTGTTTTTATTTTCCTATATTTTAATCATGTAAAACACTTTGCATTGGTCCTTGTACTGGAATATGCTATACAAATAAATTTGCTTTGCCTTGCCTAAATAACTCCACAGTACTGCACACACTTTGAAAAATACCCTCATGGATTTCTTCTTCTTCTTCCCCTTTTCAGATAATTTAACACATTTTTAAAACTAATACAGACAACCTAGATGAATGCAAAAAATGCTTTTCAAATGATGAATTCATTAATATAAGGATAAACAAAGACTAAACCGACTTGATCCCTCTGAAGAGAGTAATTACCCCTTAAATCTAAAAAATTAATTGTGCCACCCTTGGGGCTGCCAACTGTTTCTGTTAACAATCGTTGAGCCTTGCTTCAGATCATTATTCTGATGCATAACTCAAATGTTCTTGAGCTTAAAGGTATGAACTGATGCCCGGACAGGATTTTCTTTTAGAAAGCAGAATTCATGGCTCTGTCAAATAAATACTATAGACATTTTTTGGTCCCTTTAGTCCACAAAATATTTTCCTAAAATTCTTGGAAATCATCAAAACGTAAAAATCAGGGATGGGCCATTGTGTTCCTTTTTGAGCTCGAAACTCTCTAAGGCAGGGGTGGCCAACTCCGGTCCTCGAGAGCCGGTGTCCTGCAACCTTTAGATGTGTCCCTGGTCTGACACGCCTGAGTCAAATAATCAGTTAATTAGCAGGACTCTGAAGAACCTGACTGCATACTGAGGAGCTAATTGTGCTATTTGATTCAGGTGTGTGGGGCCAGGGAAACCTCTAAAAGTTTCAGGACACCGGCCCTCGAGGACCGGAGTTGGCCACCCCTGCTCTAAGGGAAGCCAACTTTACCCAGTCTGTTTCGTATTGTTCAATAATGAACTCTGACCCTAACTGGGGTGAGGCCTTGCTGTGCTGGATGTTGTTCTGGGTTCTTTGGTGACCTCCTATAGGAGTTGTAGGTACAGTCTTGGATTAGCTTTGGAACACCATCTACTTCTGGGACGTTTCATCACATGTTATCCAAGTAGCTGGAAATGGCTGTTGCTATATTTTTCTTGAGTTCCAAAGCCTTAGAAATTGCTTTGTAAACCTTTCCAGATTTGTTCAATTTGTTCTAATTTATTCTTGAATTTCTTTAGAATCGAGTTACATTAGGAAATCTTGTAGCCTAAACTTGTGAAACAAGCTCTTTTAATGGATTTCATGATTCTACACGTCTGGTAGTAGTCAGGGCTTGGTCTGTCAAGTGGAACTGAAAACATTGGGCATTTGATTTATAATTCAACATAGTGGGTAGTTACTTTTCTCAGACAGGGGGAGGCTAGTTTAAAATTGCTCATGTCTCTAAATATAATTTTTTCCCTCAGTTTCTTCTTGATATTAAAATTTATTTTATGATTTGAAGTATTTAAGTTTAACAACAAAGTAAAAACAGAAGGTGGCAAATTATATTGTGCAGCATTGTAGGTAACTCATAACTGTGTAGTAAATGGGTAACCAATTATGAACATAAATTAATATTAACCATGCAACATAATGATTTGAAATAAATTTGTCTGCAATTAATAGTTAGCTATCTAATCCCGAATCTCCTGAATTCCCATTACACACATAACAAGGAACACCGGCTCTCCCAAAATGACATGTTTAGATAGCCTATTAAAAAGTAGAAAATGTAAACATACAAAGAATTTTGAGAAACCCAAAGATAAATGTCCTCTATACACATGCACCTGAAAATAGCTTCTTTTTCATAGAGAAACCCAGATCTGCGAGACCTAAAGAATCATTGGCTGCCAAAGCTTTATTGTTAAAATGATTGGATGTTGAAAGGGGGGAAGTATACACACTTTACACAAATTCAGGCCGGAAAAAGTTGCTCCTACCTCACAAGCTGCTATTATGAGCGCGCAGTGAAGCTGTATGTGTGAGCATGAAGCTCTCGGTGCACTGCTGACTGCTAGCAGACGGCGACCTGCGGGGCGACCGCTGAAAACGACTCCGTCTGTTGAAGTAGCTGCCAGCCGTCCATGACCTCTTGTGCTTCCTAAGGTACTCCTTGTAGTTTTTGGTGAGCAGTGTGTAGAGGAACGGGTTGATGCAGCTGTTGGAGTACGTCAGGCATGTGGTCAGGTAGTTGATGTTGCGTTTGACTTTGGAGGAGAGGGACAGGGAGGGGCAGAATTGGCCGAGCAGCTGCCAGATCCAAAAAGGCAGAAAACAAGCCCAGAAGAGGAGCACGATGGTAAAAATCAGGTACAGCACCTTGAGGAACATAACAGAAAAGTGAATGAGTCAAATGAACATTTGAGCAAAGCCATGTAAACACGGTGAATTGCAAAAGCATTCACATCCCTTTACATATTTTTTCATGGTACAATCACAAGCTTCAGTGTACAGTGCTGTCCATGAAGTTCAAATAAAATGTTTCTACATCTTCCCATCAAATGATTGTGATAATGTGATATATTTGTAGAAAACAGTATCTTGTTAAACCTCAAAATACAAAAGCAGTGCAACATTTGGGATTTTGTAGGGCTACTTAGTAAGAAAACAAACAAACATAAAACCATAAGTTTGAGGTGGAAGAAAAATCATATATGATTTGTTTTCATACACAAAAAACAAACAAAAACATAACAAGTGTAAAGTATGGGGTGCCTATGTATTCTAGTCCCCTTAGTCAATACTCAGTAAAACCTCCTTTTGCTGCAAATCCAGCTGCAAGTGTTTTGGGGTAGGTTTCATAACCGCTTTAGAAACCTGAAAACTGGCAATTTCTTTCCATTCCTTTTTTTGCCGAACAGCTCAAGCTAAGCCACTTCAGAATCAAAAGCATCTGCTAAGATCAGCTTTCAGGTCTTGCCACAAGTTATTCATTGGATAATAATCTTGACTTTGATTGGACTATTTTAACATATTGGTTTGCTTAAACTTCTTCGCTGTAGCTTTGGTTGGATGTTTAGGATTGCTGTCCTGCTGAAAGGTGAAGGTTTGCCCATTCTCAAGTCTTTACTTCCTAGTCATACGTTTTCATCTTGTGTTGCATCTTATTTAGTTCCACCTTTCCTATCCTTGCTGAAGAAACACATCCCAAAAGCATGATGCTTTTCGGAGGTACTTGTATTGCCACAGTTTAAAGTAACACTACTTATATATTTTATATAAGAAGACTAGATACCAATCAAAAGTAATACTATCGCTTCTTACTGTATATATGCCAAAGAAAATATTGCAATCTTCTGTATCTAAAAATCAGAAATGTAGGATGCCAAAGTCACCAGGCGCTTCACTTTTTTTGGGACCCAAAAAGCTTGAAACTGACAATCAAATTTTACATTTCACTTTCTGTATGCATTAATTTGGCTAATAATTATCAGTCCACTTGGGGGAGGGGTGCTCATTAAGCACTGAAATATCTTTCTTAAATAGTTAGTTGATCTTTAGTATAAAAAAAGCAAATGAGAAGTCACAATAACAAAGCGACGGTGATATGGCAAAATACTCAACTTCACACTCAGTCTACACATTCTGTTCAGATTAGGGGGGCATCAAAAGAAGACATGCGTCAAACACATGAAAGGCCTTAATGTAAGACTAGGAATTTAAATTTTGGTCTCATCTGACCAGAGCACCATCTTTCAGATGCACCTAAAATGGCTTGGGACAAACTTTAAAGACACCTCCTTTCAGTAATTACTTTCCTCCTGCCACTATGACTAAAAGCTACCCTGTTGAGAGATTCTCCCACCTGAGCTCTGAATCTCCAGATATACCTTTGAGCTTTCGGGTGCTTCTCTTGTTAATGCTCTCCCATGCCTGGCTAATCCGTTTGGGTGTACTGGTATGTCTTTGTAGGTTTGCAGTTGCACCATACTAAAGCTTGGCAGATTGTTTTATAACCCAAATCTGCTTTGAAATTTTGCAACTTTCCATTGTGTCCCTCGGTCTACATTATCTTCTCTAATAAACCTTGAGGACTTCATAGAACAGATGCTGAGATGAAATGTTATACTAAGACCACTGATAGGAACTGGCTGCACATCATTGTATTTAGGGGTGTTGGATTAAAAGGGCTCAATACAAGTGAATGCCAAACATTTCAGGTTGTAAATTATTTAACATAGTGTTCTTTGACCTAACGAAAGATGTGGAAATGTAACACTTTTGCAAGGGGCAATAAATAGTAATTTGAAAATTACTAACCTTTTGATTAGGTAGTTTCTTGGTCTGCTTGAAGTTTTCCGTTTGTGATATCCAGTAAGTCCGTGCAAGCTGGATGTAGAGATACCCAATGATCAGTCCTGGAGCAACAATACTTGTGCAAAAAAGAAAGGAGATGTAAATCTTGTAAGACAGTGGGGATAATGTGGGCAGGCACATTGGTTTAGTGCCCAGTGACTTAAGCTGAATGCTCACAATCATAGGTAAAGTGAGGATTAGAGAAGCTACCCAGACCAGCAGTGCGATAGCCTTCCGGTAACTTTTAGACCGCTTGACTGTGTCCAGCGGCTTGAGCACCGCAAAGTAGCGCTCCGTGCTCATAATAGTCAGCGTAAAGATGCTGGCATGCATGGTCAGGAAATCCATGCTAATCAGTATCCGACACCCTGCGTCTCCAAAGTACCATCCCTTCAAGAAGTGTGTGCAGACCACAAAGGGGATGGTGAGAAGATACAACAGATCTGCCAAAGCTAGGTTTATAATGTAGATGTACATCGAAGCAGCAGTCCTCATGGAGTGACACATGACCACCAGGGTGTAAATATTTCCTGAGACTCCAACTAAGCACATGATGGAGAGGATGGTCCCAATGGTGAATGTAGCAGCCGTATTCTCATGAGAGCTAAGGGGAGGGTCAGTAGCATTGGTGCTCCTTTCCACCAAGACACCTACAGGCTCCATGGATGCTGTTGTCATTCCTGGATGCAGAGAAGAAGAAAAATCAAGACAAAATCAGATAATTAGACAAATTATATAAAAATCAAAGACGCTCTTTTTCCTCACTGTTGTGATTAAATAAGACCAAGCAATTCCTGTTTTAGTTCAGTTAGGATTACCAACAATATTTTCATAAGTCAATGCAAGAATAATGGGAACTGAATTTTAAGTTCCATGACTTGAGTCAAATATTGTGAGTATCCTTCCAAAAACCTCTGATAATAGTTTGCTGGAATTCTGTCACATTCATCTTTATAGAACTGTTGTTACTGAGTGAGGTTTCTTGGCTCTCACCCGCTCCCATACAGCTTTTCATCTTTGTCCCAAAAGTCTTTATAAGACTGAAGACTGGGCTTTGTGATGACCACTCCAAAACATTGACTTTGTTGTACTTCGGAAACTTTGTAACTAATATGGTGGTATGTTAAGGGTCATTTTACATGGGAAAGCCAATTTGCACCATTACGTTAACAGTTCCAGATAATGCTCTTTCCTTTTGATGACATCTATTTTGTAAAGCACACCAGTCCCTCCTGCAGCAAAATGCCCATGGTCAAAATCCTGCCACTCCTGTAGTTGACAGTTGGGATGGTGCTCAATGGTCATTATGGCCAAGCACTTAAATTTAGGTTTCAACAGACAAACAGGTATACAAGGATAATGACAGCCTCGTACCAGTTTCAGTAATCACATTGTATAAACCCCAGAACAAAAGCATAAGACTGTCAAACATTTACACTATGGTTTAAATACATGGGTCACTTCTTTATTGGAGGTAAAAGTATTAGCCAATATTCTGTCAATCTTGTTCTCCATCCAGTGACAGAAAAAGCCATTAGGAAGTTAAGAGATAAGCTTGCTTTATATGCAGAACATTTTTGCCAGTCTCAGTGTTTATTTGTCATTTAGTTATCTTCATCTCTTGTTTCAGAGAAGAAGAAGCTAAAAAAACTCCACTTTCTTTCCTCCACTGAACAAGATTCTGCTTTGTTCATGTGATTTGGAATGAAGCTCTAGAAATGGCACACAAATTGCAACAACTTGCTTGTAACCTATTTGAATAGTATAAAGTGTTTTTGAATGTCCCAGATAAAATGAGACTAACCTTTAAATTCTGAAATATTGATGTTACTAAGTAGATGTAATTTTAAACAAGATTGCAAAACTATGTGGCCTGAATATTTTTCATATCCTAACCAATACCTAAATTAAATGGTTCACTATGATGTGATGTTTGAGTTCTTTAACTGAACAATCTGTCTTGTCTTGTTTTGTGGTTTGGTCATGCCAGCAGAATACCTAACTTCTATTTTCAACAAAAAAAAGATATATGAAGTTTACACAACTATGTCAAATTGCAAGGGTTTTGTGACATAAAAAAGATCCACATAATTTTAGAAATTTTGCTCCCTTGGTGTGACACATGTCCTTTGTAGTAGTGGAGTTAAATGTCAAATGCCTCTCTTCCAACAAAACTTTTCAGTTGTGTCTAAAATTTCACCAAACCATATAAAGGAATGTGTTGGTTTCATGAAATTTTGGTCACAATTTCAAAAAGTTAGTTTTGGCACAAAAACAACACAGCACATCACCAAAAAAACAAAAAACAAACAAAAAAAACCCCAAAAACAATTCACAAAATTAAATATGGTGGTGGCAACATCATAGTTTGGCTTTAGTTGACAGACCACACTTTTGGTAAAGTAGACCCAGTTATGAACCATTCCTCAAACAGTTCAGTTCTGACCCAAAACACCTCAGATCAATGTTAAAAAGGTGCAGATGAAGAGAGATTTTATTTTTTAGCATCACAGTAGCTATATTTACATGGACAAAAGTAATCGGAATAAAGGGCCAGTTGGAATAAAAATGCGTTATGTAAACAAGCCAATCGGAATATTGTGATCGGATTAAGCTCAATCGGAATAAAATTGTATTCCAAATGAGAGGGGTGGTTTATGCCGAGTGATAATGCAATCGACATGTATGTAAACGTTTGTCAGGATCAAGTTATTCCGAATGTAGCAAACTCACCTGAGACTGCATCTGCACCCGATGTAAATGTGACATATCTTGATGTTGATGAGTGGTGAAAATATGTCGGGAAGCAAAACTGTCAGGGTTCCCGATACAACCTTTCTATTCGAAATATTAAAAGAGCTCAAAATTTAAATACAGTAACGTTCCAATCAGAATTAGAAGCTGGTGCAAGTCCAGCCTGGACGCTCAGAAGACAAACAAACTCATAATACTGCTTCGTTAGCCATTTTTTGTTGTTCAGCGAAGACAGAAGTTCTTCTTGGTCTTCTGTGTTTCTTTTTAGGGAAATTTGCATTGCATTGCACTGTACAGGATAGCATTAAAGAAGGAAGAAAGTCTTGAAATTATATATATTGCTCTGCTTTTCTATGTTTCAAAAACCTGCCATTTTAAAATCGGGGCATACATATGTACATATGTGTGTTTTATATCAGCTGCATTGTTTTCCTGTTGTTTTAAATATGCATGAATGGAGGGAAATTATTTAATCCCCTTCTTAATTTGGAAATAGACAGATTTACAAAAAAGTGCAATAATAACTTTTGTTTGGAAACACTGTTTCCAAACAAAAGTTATTGGTACTAATAAAGAATAAATATAGCTGATTTGCATTTCTACATCTGGAAAGTTCCCTTAAAAAATAAGCCAGCACTCTGTTTCCCACAAACCAATCAAATGCCTTTTTGGCCAACAATCAATTTGTTAAACAGTGAGGCAGTAGATGACTCCTGACATCAGCTTCATTTATCTATTTGAAGAATACCTGTCCACACCATTAGCCTTTTCCGGTTCATTCATGTCCACCATCATGGACAAGACCAAAGTGGTCTCAAAGGACATCAAGCGCAACATGGTAGATCTACACAAGGGTGGAATGGGCCCCAAGATTATCTGCAAGAAGCTTGCTGGAAATGTACAATGACCATCAATTGATCTTGAGCTCCATGCAAGATATCGTCCCATTGGTCTAGGATGATAACAGAAAGATCAGAAATCTGTCCAGACCTACACAGGAGAAGTGTGGTAATCTGCAGGTATTTAGAACTAGTGTGCATGGTAAATTGAAAGCTCACAGCTTTCTTCTGCAAAAGGGAAATGTATAGACATATTCTAGGTTTGCTCGTGAACGTCTAAATGATTCAGAGAATGCTTGGTAGAAATTGCTGTGGTCACATGAGATCAAAATCAAGCTCTGTGGGATCAGCTTAATAACTGCAAGAAGTGTAATGCGGAGTACGATTCAAAGAACACCATGCTCTCAGTCAAGCACACAAGTGGAAACATTCACTCCTCCAAGGGTATAGGACAGCCACTAAGCTGAAAGTTCAGAGAACTGGGTGAAGTAGCTTTAAAATCTTCCATGAAATCTTCAGCCCTCGTCAAGTTAAAGATATGATGAAATCTGTCTTCAAACATGAGTAACGACAAAATAATGGTTAAAGACACACATTTAGATCATGAAAAAGTCTTGCCAGTCCACATCCTAGACAGAAGGTCTATAGAGGAAACAGAAACTTTGAGAAGCCAAAAAGCATGCAAGAGATTATGTACAGATGATTCAGCCAAAATCCCCCCTTAGACAGACACCATCAAATTTAGAAACGTTGCAAACCCTACAAAAAAATAAACATAAAAAATCAGCAAGAGATCCATAATGACCTCCTTTGGAGAAACTGAGACAAGCCCCGATAACGGTTGTTTTCAGGCATTTTCAAAATGTCTTTACTTGCTTTCCGTATTTGGTTACCTTACTGCTGTATATTTTAAGCACTTTCACCAAACTGAATTGGCAGATTTCTAGTCATTCTGACCACTCAAAGCACTTCCACACTACAAGTCACATTAATCCATATTTACACCAACGCACAGTATTGGTAGTGCTTTGCTCAAAGAGTCATCAACATGTAGTGCAGCAATTTGGAAATAAACTCAGAAACCTCCAAGACTAAACTTCTTTCTGATCCAAAGTTGCATGAATAAATGTCCTGATCCTGTGGAGTATGGCTTTGTACTGTGATTACTATTTGTTTTGGTCACAGCTAACATTGTGTATTTAGTTCATCGTTTAGCTTAGAAAAAACTAAGCACCACATGACAAATCAGAGACAAGAAGAACAAAATATAAATTCAGTATCTTTCAATTAGAACACAGTTCCTGTTTTATATTTGTTATCTGCCTCATCAGCAGTTCTTTGTTCTGTTCACTTCTTGTTTTTTTTCTTTCCTGTTGATAAGTTTTTATATTTCCTTCTGGTTACTATTTATTTGTGATTTTTACATGTATGTTATCTAGATCCTTGAGTAATCTGTTTGCTATTTACTTGCCTTGTCTCACAGCTCAGATCCATTCTGCCTATCACTCACCAATGAAGCATCCCAGCAATTACTGCTCCCCAGTAGTTATGGACCTAGTCATTATTTGCTAGTTTCTTCTGCCATTCACCCATTGTTCCTATTTCCTGAGTTTTTCCTTTGTATACACGATGTTATGTGAGTTCTTGACATTTTGTTATGTTTTGAACCTACACTACTTCCTGCTGCACTTCGGATCTCCTAAAACAATTCCTGACAATATAAAATTGCAGCTAACAAGCCCGCAGTTTACAAAACTCCCTTGATAATGAACAGTGGCGGGGGATGGGATGGGGTACTAGAGGTCAGAAATTCTAAATTCTACTTGATGATAAATCTGCCCACGGTCACTTGTCTGCTGCTGGAGTTGGTCGGTCGGTCTGGTCCAAATTCTTTTTTCCAGTTCGCCTCCAGCAAAAGCCTTGTGAAATAATTACTTTGTAAATAAATGAATGAATTTTCTTTCGCTGTCAACATCTTTTCCTGTCTTGTCGTCGTCGTCGTCTGACTTTTGTTTGTTCTAGTATGTTTAAGTGAAATTTGGCCTGCGTATTTAAACTCCCAGCAGTGTGACTTTGATTGGCAGGCAAGAATTAATCTTATTGGATAAAGAATGAAAAAAAAACTGATTGTCTTTTATGAAAGAACAGATATAAATTTAATTTATGCCACCTCTACTACTAAATCAAATGCGTCTTTTTACAGGAAAATGTGTGATTGCATGGCAGAGCTGTGGTCTGTGGCTACTTAGCTGCTTCTTTACATCCCTGACAATTTGAGATTATGATTTTTATGTCATTAGTCCTAGAACTCAAGTCTGATGAGTCCCGAATCCTTAGCGCACAAGTCTAAGGCAAGGTTCACACTGCAGATCTTGATGCTCAATTACGATTTGTTGATGAAATCTGAATATTTTTTTTTTTAAGGGGGCCGTTCATACTACTTTTAAATGTGGCTGTCAGACTTCGGTCTGAACGGTTCCAGACTGCAAAGCGACCCGCATGCGTAGATAACAGCAGGAGACGTCACACATGGTGATTTCCTATAGTCCCAAAGCCTTAGAAGTTGATGTAACCCTTTCCTTTCCATAAATCAGGGCTAATGGGTTGCTTTTTGAGATTGTTCAGCCCACTTCATGTTGTCAGACAGGTTCTTTTTAGGAGATTTGATTCCACAGGCCTGGCAGTAATCAAACCTTGTTGTGGATAGGAAATTTAAACCACATGTGGTTATTTTCAGTTAAGTCATAATGTAACTATAACGGAAAATATTTTTTCACATAGGACTAAGTTGGCTTAGATTGCCTAATTACCCTAAAAGTCTTTGTTGGAAAACCGTTTTTTTGTAATTTACTCTGGTTTTCTCTATCTGATTTTAAACTTTTTTTATCATCAAAAACATTGAAATGTGACAAAAGCAAAACTAGAAGATAATCTGTTGAGGAGCAAATGGAAACGCTACCAGAAAGCAGTCCGTATTGGTCAACATTCCATGTTCTCTTAGTGCATGTTTACACAGATGTAACACAGGAGAAGACAAACCTGTCTGCAGTCAGACAAATGGTTAATAAATACTCATACCTGGTCTGTCCTAGAGAAAAAGCTTCAACAGACAGCTGCAGTTCCCGTCAGCCATGCCTCCTTCCAAACTTTCCACTTATTGCAAAAATCTCACACTGTAAAAGTCCTCATAGATGCTACATGAAAAAAAACTCACAAATGAAACATTAAGGTCAAAAATGGAGGAAAAAATATTTCTCCAACAGTCGTGAGGCTCATGCATTATAAAAAAAAAAGCTCCTCCTCTGATGACATATGCGTTACGCTGATTGCCGCATTAAAAGTTATCTTCCAGTCGCTCTATCCTGTGCACCTCCGTAGCATCCAGATACCTAATGTCATCTCAGCAGCAGGGAAATCCAGTTCCAAGGAAAAAGTGCTTGAAGACACGAAGAGAGAGAGAACGAGAGAGAGAGAGAGAGAGAAAGCATCAATGAAATGATGCTTAGAGGGGATTACAAGAAGTGTCAGCTGCTTTTCAGACTCCTGTCTTTGACTGAGAGAGACTAACAGAAAGAAGGGAGAGCGTGTGTCAGAGGTAGAGAGGCGAGAGAGAAGAACATGCTTTTAGCGAGGCACTCTCTGGCAAGCCCCAAGTGGGAGGGGGGAAGGCAAAGAGTGGAGGCAACAGGGGGAGGTATGCAGGAAATGTGCTCTGCTCTCTTCTCCAGCCCCAGTGCCATCTATTTCCATGCAACAGTGGATTGTGCCACTCGCTGATTCATGCTGGGATTTAAGGCACTTTAGACGCTGACAGAGCAGCCCTGGTGACCCAAAAACACCCCTGCAGTAAAACGAATATATTGCTGAAAATACAACCAGCAGTTCCACTCATTGCACTATGTCAATTATTGTAAATGTATGGTGCCGGGGTCAATGTCACCTTCCTGTGGAGTAATTCTTCTCAGGGTTGCAATCAAACATGATGTGCTGCAGAGCCTGGCACATGACTGTTTGCCTTTCGCTCCTGCTGCGGCTCATAAATTTGAGGAACTTTTAAAAGCGTTTAAATTTAAATGGGTTGTGTTGAGATAATATGTGACAGACCAACATAAAGTAAGAGATCAGTTTGAAGTGGATGAAAAAAGGATGCAAAATTATTTACAAGCAAAAATCTAAAAGTGTGGTATACATATGTATTTAGCAACTGTCATTGATACCCCTGAATAAAGTCCGCTGCTGTCAAGTGCCTTTAGACATGATTTATTTAATAAACAGAAACCAACTGTGTGTGATGTAATCATTTCATCACAGTGTGAGCACACCATCTCTTACAGTGAAAAGTAGTGGTGGCAGTGTCATGGTGTGGAAATGTTGTTCTTAAACAGGGCCAGGGAAGCAAGATCAGAGATGATGGTATGTTGGGGGCTAAATACAGAACAATCCTCTAGGAAAACTCTAGAAGCTTCAAAGACCAAAAACTGGAGTGAAGGTTCACCTGTAAGTAGGACAATGACCCTAAACATTCAGCCATGAGTAAAATGGAACAGCTTGGATCAAAGCATATTCTTGTGTTTGAATGGCCCAGTCAAAGTCCAGACCTCTATCCAATCAAGAATCAGTGCCAAGACTTGAAAACTGTTTTTCACAGTTCCTCTCCATTCAATTGTACTCAGCTTTACCTGAGTGTAAAGGCAAATTCAATCTGAAAAACTCACACGGAAAGAAGAGACAATTATAAGAATTTATTGATACAATATTTTAAGACTTTGGCGCTCAGACCTCGGCAGGAAACATTCACGCTGGATTATACTTCAATATGCATAAGCAGGTGTATGAGAATAGGGATGTTCCCCCCAGGCCTGAAACTGGTGGTGGAGTGGAGATAGGTGAAGTTGGTTTAGTCCATAGACGCTGGTTTGCGAGATGATCTGGTTGAACTGAATTGGTGGGATCCAGTAGACTGCGTGAGCTGATACCAATGCTTCACTCGGGGACCCGATAGATAGATGTCCAACTTGAATAAACACAGGTTTGCATGAACTGTCCATGGTGAGCAAGCATGAAGCGACTGTGGAGAGGAAAAACTCCCCTTTGGGAAGAAACCTCTGGCAGAACCAGGCTCAACATGGCGGTCTTCTGCCGGACCGATTGAGATGTGACAGGGAATTCCATAAGAATCCGGGAGGAATTATACTCTGATAGGGACGAGGTTGTAGGAGCACCATAGGAAGCCAGATGGAGCTTGCTACGATGGTGGAGAAGGGGATGGAGGTGGGTTGAATCAAGTCATCAGAGTCCAAATCAGACATTGCGCAGCCACTGCTTGTTTGCTGAGTAGAAGGCTGAGACGTGGATTTGAAGTTCTTTTAAGATGAACCCAGGATGCTGATTGTTCGTTGAGGAGCAGTTCAAAGCTGATTGGCTTGCGTTGGAGGTGGATGAGTCTCTAATTGATGGAGGTAGGCAATAGAGTTTGTTCAATTGAATTTCCGCTTGAGCTCCATTTGGCTAAAACATTTGATTTCTAGACGTGCAAAACGGAGACACATGATAGAAATCTTGAAGCTCTAATGGCAGTGAAGTCAGAGGTACAAGGTGGTACAAAGTACAGCCTCAATATAAATGTATGCCGCATTTTTCTATGAAATAAAATTTCAATAAAATAAAATTTGTTGCAAAGTTCAATGCATTTAAAAATGTGGGCAAGGCAGTGTAAACACAAATATTTAGATAAAAGTCTGAATTAGGAAAATATACTTAAGTATTTCAGCCCTAATGTTAACATTTGCATCTTACGTTGTCTGGGGCGAAGAAGTATGCATGTGCACACATTTATTTATTTTGTTGGAATGTTCCGTTTGTAAGTCAATTCATTTTACTGTTATGGAGAATTCATCTCAAAAAAATACAGACACAATTTCTACAAATTTGGCACACATATTTAATTGCAACTGAAAAATGAAGTGCTTTCAGATGCAAGGAACACGTCGTGACTTCTCAAAGCCAAATTGGATCCAGCAGAGCCCTACTAAAAATAAATCACTGTTCTATTCATCGGTGTAGGGAACAAATGAGATCTTATTTAGTCTCAAAAGGTAGATGCTAAGTTGGCTCAGTCAGAAACTACTGAAAGGAACCGGCACCATTTTTAAGCAATATTAAAACTCCCCTTGAAGGATTTGTGCCGTCATACGGTTCAACAAGAGAAACGGTGAAAGGAGAAAAAAAGAAGAAAAATACTGCCGTCATTTATGAAGCTTGTATTATAGCTATTTCAGATGGTTTACATTTTTGTTTAACTTACGTGTCCGGAATAACTAAGGGAAAATGGGCAAGTTTTTTTGTGAAAAAACTAAAGCTGTTGTCACATTGTTTTCCATCTTCCATTGTTTGTTGGCATTTAGATGCACACGGACACACAACCAATCTGTTCAGTCACCTAAAACTGAACTTGGAATGCTCTAGTAAAAAGTAAAACAGAAGGAGACCTGGGTTTATGGAATACATCTTACCAAACCTTCAATACATACAGTATATAAGATCTTTCAGAAGCTTCACTAAAATAGTGAGCAAATTTCTTTGGTCAAAATAACTTGTTTTTACCTTTTCTGTAGATTATTCACTTCTATGATTGTGTTTCATTTGCTTAAGTCATTGGGGGGACCATCATGTTTAACTGTTCTGCAAGTGCAATACACATATTTCCCACGAAATTCAACAAATAATAATAATTTAAACCAATTTTGATTTGTACTGTTTTTTTCCATAATTGTGCAACCAAAATTACAGAGCATACTTTAAGAGTAAAAAGATAATTCCTAATGCCTTTCCTCCTTAGCATTAGGTTACCACCTAAACCTGAGCTCTATGCAAATAAACTGTCAAAACAGTTTTTAATATAGAGGTGATTATACCTACTGACAGGTCAGCTGAAAGCCTTGCTTGGCTTCAGGACAAAATAAGATCAGTATTTTGTCATGTAACTAGAAGAAAATTAAGATTGTCTTTATCAAGACATGATTGATACTTACTCTGTCACCTTTTTTCCATGATCATCTTCTTCCTTACTCTTCTCTTCCCCTCCTGTCTTCCACATACTTTGTATTCTTTAGTCTTCATGAAACAGTTTTTAAATGATATTCCTGCCACAGGAAGCTCTCAAATACAAATAAATTATTTATGGGTGAGGTGGTGACACAGGGGTAGAGTGCTAAACCCACGTACAAGGGGTGCAGTCTTCAATGTGGCAGCTCCAGGTACAACTCCCAGCCCGTGGATCTTTGCCCATGTCTCCCCCCTTGCTCCCAACCCTATATCATGTCAGTCCACTCGAATAAAAGCCACTTGTGCCACAAAATGTGAAAAAAGAAAGTTATTAACAATGCTGTTGTGCATTGTTATATGTAATCATTTAAAATAACATTAAAATATGAATCAAATACTTATTTTTAAATATTTTTTATAAGTGTGGGAATCTGATCAATATTTGAAATAAATACTCTACAGTATATGGTAAACCCAATCAAAGTTATTTTTATTAGTTTTTTGCTTCCTGTGCTAAAGTACATCATGAAATATTGGCTACCACCTGTGTCTCTCAAAATAAACACTAAATCTGATTGTTAAGGTTAAGATAGACTAATTTATTTGATGAACACATCTCAAGTGTTATCAAACTTTTCTCATGTAAAAGTATAAATTTTTAGACTTTTGAATTTAGGCACTTTTGGATTTCAATATATATATACACACACGCGCGCGCACGCGCGCACACACACACACACACACACACACATACCTAAATGAACAGTCTAAGTAGTGTGAAGTTTTTCCACCTTCACAAACTTTGCTTTTATCATGACTGTAGGAGAAATTATTAGATTGAACGCAATGGCTTGAAAAAGGAACTAAAGAGTACATTTATTTTGAAAACGTTTCAACACCTATGCAGGAGTCTTTTTCAATTCTGGTGGCCCGCACTTGAGCAACCTCCAGTTGGTGTGCTGCTGTTTTTAAGGACATGGAAGCCCATGGGTCGGGTGCGTTGTGTGATGGGTGGCAGTCGAGGGCAGGGACCTTGGTGTTCTGATCCTCGGCTGAAGAAGCTGGCTCTTGGGACGTGGAATGTCACCTCTCTAGTGCGCGAGGTTGAGAGGTTCCAGCTAGAGATGGTCGGACTTACCTCGACGCATGGCTCTGGCTCTGGCTCTGGCTCTGGAACCAGTCTCCTTGAGAGGGGTTGGACATTCTTCCACTCTGGAGTTGCCTCTGGTGAGAGGCGCCAAGCAGGAGTGGGTATACTTGTTGCCCCTTATCTTGGTGCCTGTATGTTGGGGTTTACCCCGGTGAACGAGAGGGTGGCCTCCCTTCGCATACATGTGGGGGGAGGGTTCTGACTGTTTTTTGTGCTTATGCTCCAAACAGCAGTTCAGAATATCCACCATTTTTGGAGTCCTTGGAGTGGGTACTGGAGAGTGCCCCTCCTGGGGACTCCTTGTTCTGCCAGGGGACTTCAATGTTCATGTGGGCAATGACAGTGAGACCTGGAGGGGCGTGGTTGGGAGGAACTGCCCACCTGATCTGAACTTGAGTGGTGTTCTGTTTTTGGAATTCTGTTCTCGTCATGGATTGTCCATAACGAACACCATGTTCAAGCATAAGGGTGTTCATATGTGCTCTTGGTACCAGGACACCCTAGGCTGTAGTTCAATGATCAACTTTGTTGTTGTTTCATCTGACCTGCGGCCGCATGTCTTGGACACTCGGGTGAAGAGAGGAGCAGAGCTCTCCACTGACCACTACCTGGTGGTGAGTTGGCTCCAATGGTGGGGGAGGAAGCCGGGCAGACCTGTCAGGCCCAAACATATTGTGAGGGTTTGCTGGGAACGTCTAGCAGAGTCCCCCATGAGACGGAGTTTTAACTCCCATCTCCAGGAGAGCTTTGAACGTGTCCCGAGGGAGGTGGGGGACATTCAGTCTGAGTGGACCATGTTCCGTGCCTCTATTGTTGAGGCGGCTAGTTGGAGCTGTGGCCATTAGGTTGTCGGTGCAAGTCGTGGTGGCAACCCTCGAACAAGCTGGTGGAGAAGGCTGGTGAAGGAAGCTGTCAAGCTGAAATAGGAGTCCTATCGGGCTTTTTTGACTTGTGGGACTCCGGAAGCAGCTGATATGTACCAGCAGTCCAAGCGGCAGGGGGCTCGGCTGGTCGCTGACGCAAAAACTCGGGCGTGGGAAGAGTTCGTAGAGGCCATAGAGAAAGATTTACGTACGGCTTCGAGGCATTTATGGTCCACTATCCGGCGTCTCAGGAGGGGGAAGCAGTGTAGTACCAACACTGTTTATAGTGGGGCTGTGTTGGTTAATGCAACTCTGCAGCATTGCATGGGCATCGGGGGCAGTTCCCCTGGATTGGCAGACTGGGGTGGTGGTCCCCCTATTTAAAAAGGGGGACCGGAGGTGTGTTCCAACTATAGAGGTAGCAGTCTCTTAAGCCTCCCTGGTAAGGTCTATTCCGGGGTTCTGGAAAGGAGGGTCCGTCGGATAGTCGAATCTCGGATTCAGGAAGAGCAGTGTGGTTTTCATCCTGGCCTTGGAACACTGGATCAGCTCTATACCCTCAGCAGGATCCTGGAGGGTGCGTGGGAGTTTGCCCAACCAATCTTCATGCACTTTATGGATTGGAGAAGGCATTCAACCGTGTCCCTCGGGGGGTACTTTGGGAGAATGGAGTACCGGGCCCTCTAATAAGGGCTTTTAGGTCTCTTTATGACCGGTGTCAGAGCTTGGTCCGCATTGCCGGCAGTAAGTCGGACTCATTTCCAGTGAGAGTTGGACTCCGCCAAGGTTGCCCTTTGTCGCCGATTCTGTTCATAACTTTTATGGACAGAATTTCTAGACGTAGCCAAGGTGTTGAGGGGATCCATTTTGGTAGCCTTAGAATTGCGTCTCTGCTATTAGCGGATGACGTGGTTCTACTGGCTTCATCAGGTCGTGATCTACAGCTCTCACTGGAGTGGTTCGCAGCCGAGTGTGAAGCGGCCGGGATGAGGATCAGTGCCTCCAAATCCGAGACCATGGTCTTGAGCCGGAAAAGGGTAGAGTGCTTTCTCCGGGTTGGGGAGGATGTGCTGCCCCTAGTGAAGGAGTTTAAGTATATTGGGGTCTTGTTCACGAATGAGGGGAAGATGGAATGGGAGATTGACATGCGGATTAGTGCTGCGTCTGCTGTGAAGCGGACGCTGTACCGGTCCGTTGTGGTGAAGAGAGAGCTGAGCCAAAAAGCAAAGCTCTCTATTTACCGGTCGATCTATATTCCTACCCTCATCTATGGTCATGAGCTTTGGGTCATGATCGAAAGAACGAGATCCCGGATACAAGCGGCCAAAATTAGTTTTCTCCGTAGTGTGTCTGGGCTGTCCCTTAGAGATAGGTTGAGGAGCTCAGTGATTCGGGGAGGACTCAGAGTAGAGCCACTGCTCCTCCACGTCGAGAGGAGCCAGGGCTTGGGCATCTGGTTAGGATGCCTCCTGGATGCCTCCCTGGTGAGGGGTTCCGGGCACTTCCCACCAGGAGGAGACCCAGGGGAAGACCCAGGAAACGCTGGAGGGACTGTGTTTCTCGGCTCGCCTGGGAACGCCTTGGGATTCCCCCGGAGGAGCTGACCCAAGTGGCTGGGGAGAGGGAAGTCCCCGCGACCCGACCCCGGATAGGTGGAGAAAAATGGATGGATGGAAGCCCATCCTCCTAGGAGCATTCAAGTCAGATGCAAGCATCTAAGAAGGGGCCTCAGTGTGGCACACCAACTGCAGGTTGCTCAAGTACGAGCCACCACAATGAACAGACTCCTGGATAGGAGTCGAAACGTTTTCAGAAAGAACTGGTTGATTTTGCTAACACCAAGTTTCCCTGTGGGAACGGTATGTAGAGGTTGATGCACAGTGTGAGTTTTCCATCTCATGTTGCAACTTGCATGTATGTTCAAATCTAGGTTTGTCTGACAGAATTACCTTCTCCTAGATGTCTGTCCATGCTGTCTATGTGTTTGGTGACAAACTGCAAACAGGACTTCCTTTTGCTTTCTTTCAATCAATGACTTTCTTCCTGTCGCTCTTCCATATGACCAGATTTATGGGTTGCGCTACAGAGACGTCCTATCAACAGATTCACCCATACAGTAGGAGCTGTGAATCTCTCAGGTATCATTGGCCTCTTGTCTGCTCCTTTGATTAATTCTCTCCTTGCTCGGCTTATCAGTGTGAGTTTTGGTGTCTTGATAGGGTTGCATTTGTGGCATACTAGTTCCCTTTTCTGAGCATTGAGAAGTTTATAGATGGGGATATTATCTTATAACTTATCCCACCTTAAAATTTTCACCCTGAAAAATTGTTCCTTGGTATTTATGATGCTGTTTGTTTGCTGATATAGTCCACTAAACCTCTGAGGCCTTCTGCATTCAAACTAAGATCGAATTACACATAAACTCTGTTTATTAATTAGGTGACTTGTGAAGCTAGTTAACCATGACCCTGTTCCTGGGTAACAGAGAAAGGGCCTCTTTTCACACTTTTTCAGTTTTTTATTTCCAATAATTTTAGAAAACCACAATTTCTATTTAGTTTACAGTTAGGCATAACTTTGTGTGGTTCTCTCACACATGACAAAATATAAAAAATGCTCAAGCAGTGTAATCCCTACACTGTACTCTTTCATCTGCCATTTACTACAACAGATCTGGCCTGAATACACACTCGTCTTGCTCTGCCTCTTCACGGTGATGGACACTCAGACAGCCTCTTCACACTTCTATGTTTATAGTTCTAACCTTTCCCCCCAACTGACTACACTTCCACTTATAGCTATGGAGTGTGGCACAGGTCACTGTACTCAGGCACTTCAAAAGCGAAAATAACATTTTCAGCAACTCGAGTCAGCTAGCTATGATTTTGAACCTTCTACAAATTTCAATGCAAATCACAAATGTAAATGCAGCTGACACAAAACTGTAATTACTTGCAGGAAGCAAATTACATGCAAGAGATTCAAATCATCCTGACAGCATGCAATTGGCTTTATGGTGGAAATAAATGTCAAGGAATTCCTATAATGTTGAGCAGGTGTAGCTGGATGTAAACATGTCAGTAGAAAAGCTTGATGCTTCTCCTTCCCCTCTCCTCTGTGCCACTTGTAAACCCATGACTGAATGTGTGTCTGAGTAGGTTATGTGGCGTGTAGCTGGAGGATTTTATCGCAGCGTGGGGTTCCATGGCCTCTGTACTCGCTGTGTGTGCGTGCGTGCTTAGAGGTCACCCTCTGAGATAAAAGACAATCTGTTCGGAGGTTAAGAGAGCTCTGATGAGCAGCTATTACAGGACGATCAGGGCGGCAGATCAGAACTGATTACGCAGCAAATGATGCAGTACAACGCCCAGTTGCAGCTTTCCAGAGCCAAAACAGATGATGGCAACCTCTGTCATTGTACGAAACTGCACATTCACTCAAAGGCAAGGACAAAAAGAGCAAAACAGAGCTTGCAGCAAATGCAGATTGTTATCCCAACCAAACTGGTGACTACAGCAACATGGAAAGATGTATTGGGATTTTATGTGATAGACCAACAGCAAGTGGTGCGTGAAGTGGAATGGAAATGATCCGCTTTTTAAGTGGGGTGTGTGTGTTTATGGAGCACCTGTGCTCTGATATCCCAAAACGAAATCTAGTCCGAGCAGCTACCTTTGGTGTACAGATCTGTGCAGAGATCTGTGTGGTGGTTTTGTGGTGTTTTTCTGTCTCTCTCTCTCTACCTGCAGGATACGACTGGCAGGCTGCAGCCACCGGTGTGCCTCTTCTTAAGCAATTAAGAAGAGCATTAAGGGGAGCAGGAGTCAGTTGAAAGGCGTCAGAGCATTTGCTCACCCAGAGCTAATGATAACTAAATTATTATTATTTTTTTTTTTTTTTTATTAAACTAAGACATTTTTTCTTCCCAGTGTCCTGTCTAGCAATGTGGCAATAGGAATTGATGTCTCAATGCCAAATAGAGCTCGACAGATTTTGCTTTCACAAGTGGAGCAAACAGCTTTCGCCATAGTGCTCCGCTTGATTTATGCATGTAAATAGCTTTATTGTGATTCCGGCAGGGAGAATTTCAAATTATATGGACACTACAATGGGAAAGTAGGAGAGTAAAGGAAGAACAAGAAGAGAAAAAAAAGAAAGAGAAGAGGTGAAAGAAAGAAGAGATAAAAGGGAGAGAATGATAACTAAATTAAGCTTCATGAAAGCCTTCCACCTCATTGTGTTACCCAAAGGTTTGTTACTCTCTAGCGACATCTGCTGCTGCAGTTATACTATGAAGGTCTAGTCACTTAAATCACTTCAAAAAAACTATAGAACAAAGCTGTCAAAAAAACTATAGAACATTGCTGTCACAATGTTTTTGTCCAATCTATATCCAGTCTGTTGAGTTTTATGTAACTCCGCCATCTGTTTTCAGTTCCTATAATGATTTGCACCGAAAGTAATCCTGCTAATATATTGGCTCCCATCGGCTGTGTTTTATTTTATGGCATGGACTAAATTGTCTCTTGGTGCAATTGTGTCTTGGAGTACATTCTTGTGGAGGCAGACACAGTATTGTCATAGTAATTTTTCCTAAATTAATGTTACGGCTGTAATGGATAAAACATAAATAAATATAAATATCCACAACATTTTAAATTATGTTAATTGTTGTTTTTTTCTCTGGTTTTAATTTAAAACAAGCCCTTTGAGGACAATTTTGATGTCTAGTTTGGAGGCTGTGTATTTGAGGGTTCATACTACTATTTATTATAAGTGAACACATCATGCAAAACTTATTATGAGTGGTTATCAAAAAGTCTTCCCAGATAGGGGAGGTCTTGTGTGACTCATCCATGCTTTTGGCTTACAGAAACCATATAAACTGTTGGTGGATCTTCACTCGGCTTCAATTTTGTTGAAGCCAAAGGACAGTTCATTCCTGTCTGCTGTCGGTGCTTAACTCTGCTTATATTCTGTTTTCAGTCAGCAACCAGAACCCTCCCAGTTTTCCCGGTTTCCACATTTCACTCTTTTTCACTAAATCCTTTAAACAGTCTTTCTGCCTCTGTGTTCACTGTCCCATTCAGAGTCAGAATGGAAAACCTGACAGAAGACAAAATAACACAGCAGACAGGTTAGGTAATCCATCATCTGAAAATGGAAAGAGTATGGCAAACCTACATCAGAGAAGCAGCAAATAAGTTTCAAAAAGCCATGGTAACTCTGGGGGAGCTGGAGAAAGTTTCAGCTCAGGAGGAAGAATCTGTTAACAGCATGACTGATAGTGCATTCCACAAATCTGTGTTTAATGAGTGTCAAGAAGAAAGCCACTGTTAAAAGGAAAACTATAGCAATTCTTGGTTAAGCACAAATGCAAGCGTGGAAGGCATTCACACTAGAGCTACTTATAAAAAACATTTAAATGATAAAACAGAAAAGAGGCCTTTAAATCAAACTCCCCTGTAGTAAACCTTTTCTTTAAAAGAATCAAAACCTTTGACATGGAATTGTACCTAATCTTCGTCAAAACTCTCTACCTTGCGCTCCTCAGAGATCCCAATCTGCATTGGAACAACACCTTGTCCGGCCAGAGCTCTAGCATATACACTTCCTTTGAAATACCTACACAACTTCAGGGATGTACTGAGCATATATTAGCTTAATATTTTGATAAACATCTCCATCTTTCCATTCCCCCTCAAACAGACTATCACCTGACATGCCAATTCATGACTAAGTGACGCTTTTATTATGGAAGTTGCACCAGAAAGACGCAAGTGTCCCACATTAATGTGTTGTATAACTATGAGTGACACTGCAGTTTAAAGATATTGGGAACAACAGGACACTGAAATTCACAGATAAATTCAAATTAGTTTATTAGGTTCCACAGCAAAGCTGCAGAACTGTCCATCCTACAGAGAGTTTGAGATGGTTCTGTTATGTTAGCAGTTTTGTTAATTTGTTGAGCAAATAAACAAGAAAAGTGTAACGTGACCTGTACACTACAAGGGTTCTATTTAGTTTGGATAACATGTTAAATTTTTTTAAAACAGAAAGCAAGAGATACTTTGTAGCACTTTGTTTCTGACTATTTTCACTACAGAGAGCAAGCCCTGTATTGATGTTAAGCCATTCAGAAAAGGGTGAGCTTTGGACATGATATTAAAACTTTTCTAGCTGCTATTTTATGTTTGTACTGAAATTGGATGTGTTAATCTCATTGTACACATGTACAGTAACAATAAAGCCATTTTATCTATCTAGATAAATTTGCTACAAATATTCAAGTGTTCACTTAAGACATGTTATGTTATTGCATTTTAAGCAATACAATGTGGATTTTCTGAGTCGAAATGTTTACCTGCATTTTCCCTTTCATGCATTTCTATTACTCAGAAAGGATGTGTCGCCAAGTCAATAAAATATCTGTAGAATTTGCCAGTTTTTGTTAATCATCTGATTTACTCAATTGTCAGATAGTCAATAAAATATTTGATTACTATATTCATTATTAGCCGTAGGCCTAAACTGGATTACTGGTACAACATTTGATTGGGTGTTGACCTAAAACAGGATCTTAAAATGTTCCAGTTTTGTGGGAAATAAAGACTGATCCCTGAGTTAGATAGAACAAAGTTAATCTGGGCCAGAACCAGAGTTTGCACTGTTGAAAACAAAGATGTTTGTGGTGTCGAAAAAATTTGGAAAAGTTCTAGAGGTATCAATTCTTAAGTTTTTGTTTTTCCATGAAGATTGAATGGGGACACAAACAGAGGCAAGTTCACAGTTTACAAGGTTTATTGAAAGGAGTTGGGAATGATGGCAAGCAAAACTGGGAGCGCTCTGGTCGCTGACTGTGGGGAGAAAAACAGACAGGTCTAAGCACCAACAACACATAGGAAGGTTGAATGATTGTGGTGGAAGTTGACTTGCGGGCTGAGTGAGTAGTGAAGTCCAGGGGAGCAGTGAAACGGAGCACAGAGAGCTGAGGTTGACAGACTGAATGGTGGTGGACCACATCGGACGGTCAACAGGCAAATGGTGGCTCAGTAGAGCTTTGAGAGCATCGTTGATTTTACCATAGCAGGGGATGACAGGAGTTCCAGGAAGGCTCTGTTGCGGACTGAAGCGTTGGATTCTTTTAAGGCAGAGTAGGAACCAGGTCAGAATCTTGATGCGAGCAGACACCTGCAGGGGGGAAACAAGCATGGATGAGTCAGGGAACATGAGCTCAAGGAAACAACAGGAAGAAGGTATGGTCAGGTTATCGCTCTGGGTGAGCGAATGGGAAAACACCTGTGGCTGGCGTCCACTTGTCACACCCTGCTGGAGAAAGATGAGAGCACACAATAAAACTACAACCCAGAGCTCTGCACAGATCTGTGCACCTGAAGGTATGTTTGTGCTCTTTTGGATACAAAAAAATCTAATTAATCTCTTTAATATGTTTAAATGCTTTCCACTGGGCAGCTGCATCAATTCGCTGCTAAGACAATTTTCTTATAAAATTAGTGATCTTGCCACTATGCCGTTGCACCCTTTACCACTACTGCAGATGTAGATTCAGATAAACAGAAATCAAAACAGTGTTACGTCTTAGCACATTGAATGCGGTGCGGGTTGCGGTCCTAAACCAATTCCGGTTTTCCACAAACCCCGACTCACATTGCTCCTAGGCCAGCAGCGAGCTCTGGTTGTGGAAACGGTGCTGTCGAGAACAGAAGTCCATGTGATTCTTTCTGTTGCTATCCCTCATAAAAGATAAAAAGACAGCCACGGTTTTAAATTGTTAGGGCAAAACTCTTTATCCGTGCACTTAAATATCCCATTTCATCCTTCAAAAGCCCCTCTGTTTCCTTGTGTTTCTGTCACAGTTTCGTTTACAATTTAATTCAGGAGGGTTTTTTCTTTTTGCTTTAAGATTGACATTTGGTTCAGACTCCTCTCCAGCAGGTGGCAGTAATCAGTGTTGGGTAAGTTACTTTAAAAATGTAATCCGTTACAGTTACAAGTTACTTTGTTTAAAATGTTATTGTAGTGTAATTTTTTCGATTACTTTTTAAAAGTAATGTAACTAATTACTTTTGATTACTTTTTGATTACTTTAAGGTTTTAATGATTCAATACTAGGGTTGGGAATTGAAAAGATTTTCACGAATCCGATTCCCTTATCGATTCTGTGAAACGATTCGATTCCTTATCGATTCTCATTTCGATTCCAATTTGGGGTAAAAAGGAGAACAAAGAGTTTGATGATGAGCATCAACTTTGTTTACTTAACTGTCACACGACCTTACAAACTCAACAAGGTCAAGATGTCCACAGTAAATGTGCAACTGCAGTAACATTTATCTTTGTTTAAATGAAAAATGAATATACGAACAAACTTAAATACACTAGGTGAGTTGTTTAGAATACAAGAAAATGTAAGTTTGTTGTGACAGTTACTTATAAATCTAATGGAGAAGGCATCCGTTTAATGAAAAAGTTTCATGTGTGTGTGACGATTTTTAAGTTTAAAACAAGGAGGATGGATTTTTCGGCAACTCCTTGCCAAAAATTGCATCCCCTGCTATCTCAGAGGAATTGACACTTGTATGACTCTATTCCTGTATATCCATCAGTAGTTAAAGGACAAGAGTCAGCAAATGCAAATTCTGCCCTGTAAAACAATGACAGCACAATTGATGCTGTATGATCTGAAGCCCCATTTGGAGCTTTTAAACAGGCTTTGAAAAACTTTGATAATTTGCTGCTGTAATATTATAGATTTTTTAGAATAAAAAGCTAGCAGATGTGCATAATCAAAAATAACAGAAATACAATTATAGAGCATTCAGTATTGTAAGAAAGCCCACACTGTTTCTGGATAAATACATTATTGTATGAGTTAAGTTCTGTTCCGTTTTCTGCCTTTTTCGTTGTAAAACTGAAATGTCCCATGCTCCTGAATGCACCATAGCTTTCCGACGCTCCCGAACGCAACACTGTGAACGCTGAGCTGTGTAGACGCGCGTTTGATTTTCCGCTTAAGACAAAGTTTTGCAGTTTCACAACACACGTCGGCTCTCACGGTTTATTGTTGTGTGTGAATAACAAGAGACTGCATGATTGCAAAGCGCCTTGTTGCATCTTTCTCTTCCTTAAAATGAAGCCAAACTTTGGATTGCTTTACCCGATGGGGCGCCTTTTTTTTTCTTTTCTAGACTTACGCCTGGTCACGTCGTACTTGCTTACTGAATGGCCGTGTGCGTAACTTGCGTAAAAAAACAGGCTGTCTGGAATCGAAAAGAGAATCGTTAAGCTAGCTGCCAAACGGTGCCATGGAATTGGAAAACACGGAACTGGTTCTGAATAGGAACCGGTTTTCGATTCCCATCCCTACTCAATTACGCTTCGTCTATCGGTGAGTTGCACTTACCTCTAAATGTTTCCTCAGGTTTGACATAGATTGCTTCGACGTGGACAAGTTCTTGATAGCCGGCAAACACTTCTTGCACTGCACGGTTAAATTTGAGCCATTTTCACAAATGTAAATGAAATGCTCGTTAAATTTCCATTGCTTGAAGGCTGTCATTTTTGATGCGCTGCTTGAGCTGAAATAAAACCGTGAAACGTCCGCTCGCTTGCTGTTCTTTCAGAAGGCTCCACCAGCACAGGATGGATCATCAGAGTGATAGAGACAAGGAGCCGTAGTGGGAAACGCCGATACAGGGCGCGAAGCAATAAAAATATCATTAAATATTTCGCAAAGGTTTTTCTTTATATTTTAAAAAAAATTTAACTAAATTTTAAATTCTTAATATTTTCGAAAGTAACTAACTGAATTACATATTTTCTCATTGTAACTGTAACGAATTACAGTTACTCTTGTTTGTAATTAAATTACGTAACGTTGTTACATGTAATCCGTTACTCCCCAACACTGGCAGTAATGCACCTTTAAGTTGTTTGCCAACCACCATTAAAAAACCCCACAAAAGAAGAAGAAATTCAGGAGCTTGATCTAGTAACCAGGTCAAACAGCACCGCACAGCCTCGATAACTGGACCCACAACCGCATGCAACTGATGTGAGTTGACATATTGACTTTTTATTATTTGGGTTCCTTGCGGCGCCCAAACCTGATCTGCACCTCATTCAATGTGAGCACGGGGTTAGGGTGCGGATGTATGAGCCAAGCTCGCAAACCCTCTTTCAACACATGTGAAATCATCCTCCTTTTACCCGTTCCACATTCTAGGGAAGAGACATACATCGCCCACAATACGTACCACAGTGCACATGAATATGAATGAGCCCACTCGTAAGAAGGTGCTCCCTGGTGACCTCCACTTGCAGGTGGGTTGGCTGCAGTGTTGGGAGTAACGCGTTACAAAAGTAATGCATTACAGTAATGTATTACTTTTTGATGTAACGCAGTAGTGTAAGGCATTACTAATACATTTTCTGTAATATTTTACTCGGTACATGTTCAGCAAAGCTTGCGTTACAACACTTATTTATTTAAAAAAAAAATGGAAAAACTGCGAGACCGCAAGACATTTATGAAGGAGGATTAGGGCGGGTTTTACAGGAGTGGCGCGAGACATGATTTCTGCGTAGTGCTCGCGCTTGCCAGTGGAAAAGTTAACGAAGATGGCAGAAGACGACTGTACATTCGTGAGATGGACGTATGCGCATTACTTTGAGTTTGTCAGAGATAAGGACAAGAAGAACGTAATAGTCAAATGCAACCTTTGTGTAAAACCGAAAGAACTGTCGACGTCGCGAAATAGTACTAGCAATTTATAAAAACATCTTGAACGGTGCCATGCGACCACTACACTTGCTGAGAAGAGAAAAATAGCTGAGGATGAGAGAGATAAGCCAAAGCAGCAGAAATTAAATTTCTCTCGGCCTGCCATCATACCTCTTGAACCTCGAGAAGTCAGAAGACTTGTGGCAGAGTATGTCGTCGAAGACATGTTACCATTGACTACGGTGGCATCTCCTGCTTTCAAGAAGTTAGTTAGCAAGATCCCTGTGACCAACAACGACAAGGTAAGCTATTGTTTCCATGATGACTAGCTAGAATTGTATCTAGTTCATTAAGATTCTAGGTCACTGGGTAAAAATATATAGTCAAAATATTATAGCCATCAACTAAGGAATTGTTTCCGCCACAGAATGAAAAATAAAAAAGGTATTGTGACTTTTTATCTCACAATTCCTTTTGTTTTTCTTACAATTGCGAGTTTACATCTCGCAATTCTGACTTTATTTCTCAGAATTGCGAGATGTAAAGTCAGAATTGATAGATATAAAGTCGCAATTGCGTGAGATAAAAAGTCGCAATTATTATTTTCTTTTTTTTATTCAGTGGAGGAAACAAGCTTCCATAATCAACAGACCTAAACTGAAAAAAAAAGATTCATGATTGAATTTACAAAATGTTTTAAAGCGGTTGCAATCATTTTGTTTTAACTCCATTTGAAATATAACCATGTTGAAAGTCATCTAAACGTGTTTATTTAAATTTAGAGAAAATAAATTTATTGCAACCACTTACCTTAAAAAAACACAGTTTATGAATCATTGATATATTCAATGTATATACAGCAGCATAATATGAATGTATGTTCTTGTGTTTATATTAATGTATAAACAGACGATTTGCAAACGTGTGATTAAGAATAGCATGATCATGATCTGGAGTTTTAATATATATTTTAATAATATATGTGTATTTTACTTATTTTTCAGCATGTACTGCCATGCAGAAAAACATTTGCCAAAGAACTGGATAGAACCTATACTGCCATGGAAAAAGACCTAAAGAAAACAATTGATGAGCAGCAGTATGTGTCAACAACTGCAGACATACGGACTGCCAACAACAGTTTTTTGGGGGTGACGGTCCATTGGATCGATTCAGAGACGTTGCAACGGAAGAAGGCTGCGATCGCTTGTCGTAGGTTCAGAGGTAGACACACTTATGACGCTATTGCATCTAATCTTGAGGATATTTTTTCCCAGTATGGATTAACCACTGAAAAAGTGACTGCATGTGTGACAGACAATGGCAGCAACTTTGTTAAAGCTTTTAAGGAATACCAACGAGTCGAAACTGAGGATGATGAAGAAGTGGAGGTGGTGATACGAAAGTGGCCTTCACTGACCTCCACAGCATTCTCACTGAAGGAGACAATAAGGATGCACAGCAAGGACTGTGTAGCCTGACATGGTCATACTCAATTCTAGTCAGAATTTGAGTCTGATACTGCTCCATAGAGCTGTGATTATGGGGCGTGTTTTGAACGAACCAGGAAAAAAAAATCCTCTGCACTCAATTGGATAGACCTATAACTAATAAGAGCAACGGAGTGTGCGCCGTATGTTAAGCGCCAACAATGAGGTTCATAAATGGTTGGTATCAAACCCAGAATCTAGGACTGTTTACCGCAGTTCCACAGCTAAGTGTTCAGCACTATGGACCAAAGCTAGCCGGTCCACAGTTGCATCTGAATGCCTAGAAGAGATCAGTGAAAGGAAGTTGATTGTGCCCTCAGTAACCCGGTGGAACTCATTTTATGATGCCTATGTTCGGATCATAGAAATGCCACTAACTGACTTCAACAATTTATGCACACAGATTCAGATTAAATGTATGAATGACAGGGAATACCAGTTTCTGAAGGAATACTGCTCCATTATGAAGCCTTCCTGTGTTGCACTGGACATCCTACAGGGTGAGGAAACTTGTTTTTATGGGACACTTCAACCAACACTTGAAGTTCTAATGGCCAAAACTTTAGCAATGAAAAATGGCCTTTCACAGATGATCACTGGGTTGCCTGAAATAATTGTGGGAGCAATTAAAACTCGCTTTGCCACAACAATTGACTCCAAGAATGCCCTTCTAGCTGCCGTCTCGCTGCCCAAATTTAAACTTCGCTGGGTAAAAGAGGAAACCAGAAGAGATCACATCAAGCACCTTCTCACCACTGAGTGCCGCACCCTAACAGTTGAAAAGCCTGCCACCCCAATGAGTGATGCTGCTCAACCTGCTGCAGTCACCTTTTGTGAAGAGGACTTCTTTTCATTTGATGAAAAGCCCAATGCCATGGCCGATGCACTTATGTCAGTGGAAACAGAGGTAACATCTTATTTAAATTCTGATCCAGTGATAGAAAGCCTGCATCAGTTTCCAAGAATTAAACAAATTGCACTACGCTATAATGCACCAACACCATCCAGTGCACCAGTAGAAAGACTTTTCAGTCTTGGGAGTGTGGTACTCACCCCAAAACGCAACCGTCTTGGTGATGAACGCTTTCAGCGCATTGTTCTGATTCAACAGATCTTTCAGTCAAGTGGGTATAATGGAATAGGCTAGCCCCCACCATACCCAGAATCACAGCTTCAATTTCCCTGTACTTTCATTGTTTCAACGTGTTTAGCGTCACGCTACCTCTGTTTTATTTTAGGCAGGAAACAGAATCTTTTTGAATCAAATTTTCCTGTTGGAAATGTCCATTACTGAACTTTTCTTGTGGGCCTTTTTTTCTTGTATAACTTCCTTTTTTTGAGTATGACTATATTTTCTGTTAGGCCTGTAGGCCCAAGCACTTTAATTTCATTTTTGTATTCTCAAAAAATGTCTAGTCCTATAGTTTCATAGAGCCAATTGTAAACTGTCTGGTCATTGTAGCAAGTGGATTTGTTTTAACCTGCCTCTATTTGGTAGCCTGTGTTGTTTTAGTCTTTTTAGAGGCATAGGCCTAAGGTTCTCTATTTTTGTTCTGTGTTATCTTATTAATTAGTTAGGCTATGTTTAGCCTATATGTGCATTTCTATGGACTGACAGACTGAGGGTTGGTCCTCCAAGTGCACTTTATACTTCCTGAAAAAGGATAAGGTTTGTTCATCATGTGCACTTTGTTCATGACAGTTTTGTGTTGTGAACCTCTTGAATTAACAAAAATAAATAAAAAACAAATCTTGTCATGACATTAGAGTTTACATACAGTTCTGTTGTGTCTAATATTAATATACCCAAGCTATTCATGGATATTACCAGATATTTACTTTACCTCTACCATACTTTTAACAGACTTAGATAATTTGTGATTTTGTCTGTCATCCTTTCTTGTCTTGAGACTTCACTTTGCCAATTATATGTTATATTGTTAGTAGCCTGGATAGCCCACAGTCATTTTGGAACATCATATTGCCTTCTACTGGATGTAAAATGCTCTGTTAACATTTACTATGTTACTTACATGTAATTTATTTTTACATTTTGTCATTTTAGAAATGGAAAGGTCTACCTTGTAGTTATTTTGGTGAAAGTAACTCAAAAGTAATACAGGAGTAATGTAACACATTACAATTCTGAGACAGTAATATTGTAATGTAAATAATTACTTCTAAATAACAGTAACAAGTAATCTATAATGTATTACAGTTTGGAAGTAACTTGCACATCACTGGTTGGCTGACACTGCAAATTCCATCTGGATGATCTGGTCTAGCTCTGTCACCTATTAGAGTGGGATGGGTGGGATTTTATTTATCATAGAAAAATAGTTTATAATTTTCATTCCTTATTATGTATACATTTATCTTTTCTCATGAAGACATCTGTTGGCACCAGCCTTGGGGTGAACTAAGGACGGAACTGCACACAAAGAACAAAAGAGGGTGACTTAGAGTAAGAATTATAGAATCACCATTTGCCATTGCAACCCATGAAAGGACATTGATCAGGTGGCTCATTTAAATACACAATAACATTCATGAGGTGCTTTGCACTGACCATTTACAGTTGAATGTGGGGGTGTAGAGGGCAGAACCTGAGGTGGAACCTGGTACGCAAACGCTCAGGTACAACTGTGATCTACAAAGGAAAATTGCATGCTGGTGCATGGTTTTATAAATCTTTTTTTTTTTTTGGGCATATGTACACTTTTAGTAAGGATTCTACACAATGTTTTATAAATGAGACCCCTGGACTGTGTCTACATGCTACCTCACTCCTCCAGCACAACATCAATTAATGATCATCTGATGTACCTGTGAATTCCATTCACTGCAGTGCAATCAAGCATAACTCCCTCACCTATTCCTACTGGACTTCTGCAGACTGACAGTGCCAGATTATTAATCAATTATTCTGTCAGTAAATGTCCAGCATTTTTCCTTGCCTTTTTCCAAGTCCTGACCTCGATCATGTCTTCAGATATGCCAAGCCCCTGTCGGACATCTACACTGAGCTTCTGTTGTCTTGATGACTTGGACTGTTCTCATGACCACAAACCTTGCCAAGCCTTATTGATTGGTCTGCCTGTTTATGACCCATGCTCATTCTACAGAACTGATACCAGCTTCTGCCAACCTGCCCACCATCTGGGAGCAACCTCCTCTTTACCGCCAGGCTTCTCAGCAATCTCCAGCAGTTATTCCTGCTTGCACCAAGTCTCAGATTCCTCTATATTAATAAATCTTTTAAACACAACACACAAGTGGGCCCCATTTCAGAAAGGATGGCCGACCTACCCCCTGAGTAGTAAGCAGATACTCTGCTTCCTACCCCACTCTGTCATACTCTGCGTTTTCGGTTTCAGAACAGATGGTATCAATCAGGTAAACTCAGCCTCCTATCAACCCTGAGTTGAGTATGAGCACGTGCATGAAAGAAGCCCTCATCAATAGAACGCAGATAATATGATTAACCATGGCAACGACAGGAAATAAGAAGCCTGGAAGTGCGTATTTCCCACTAGTGGAATTAGAAATCTTTAATGAAGGCATATGTAGAATATCAAGACATAATTAACAAAAAGAAACAATGCTGTTGCTGCAGAAAAAAAAACTGAGATAGTGGCAGAGAATTGGGTGATTTGAGTGTTACTTGACGGAGAATTAAGGCAGTATTCTGACGCTACACTCAATCAACACCCAAAAAAAAAAAGGGGGGGGGGAGCACATTGATTGCGTTTCTAGGTGTGTAACGAAGACCCGGTTCGTTACTGTGAAATAGATGCATAGCTCTTACCTGAAACGCTGGAACATGCACATAGCACTTTGGATAGCACACTGCACTTTAAAGTTTTTACTAATTTGCACATCCCCAGGCTCCAGCCTGTAGAAATAAGAATGATGAATGTGATTTTGGTAATATCTTTTAAGTAGTGATGTTACGTGATGTGCCGAGGCTTCGAGGCGTGTGTCGAGTAATGGAGGGGGCGTTTCCGCAATGCGCGTATCGAGGCTTGCTTCATTTAGGGGAGGAGCCGAAAACGATGACGTCCGAAGCCTCGCTGCCCGGCTGTACCACGTGACTGCTTCGGGAAGTGGTTCAGATTTTGGTGCGGGGTTTGACAGCTTTAGAAACCCTACAGGCTCCATTCAAAATGTGGGTTGTTGTAGGCGAGTTGCGGTCAGTTGAGAGAGTGGATAGAGTTTGGATAGTTTGGATAGCAGAGTTTGGATAGTGGTTATTTAGTTTGAGACAGTTAGTTTGGTGTTTGGAGAGTTTAGGAGAGAGATAGATAGATAGGAGATCAGTGCTCTCAACTATCACGCATTGACCGTCACTGACTTCAAACGGTCACACGCAAACATGGCATTTTTCACGCATAAAAATCCCAACGCCCATCTGGGCAGCGGACGATAAAAACTCCGCCTTCTGCTGAGATGTTTCAGCTTCTTTCCCAGCTTGTGGCCATCAGTAATTCCTGCTGCAGTTCATGTTAACAGAGCAGCAGGAGGAGCGATCAGAGTTATGAATAATTTTAGTCTTAACCAGCGGTGAAAGTGAGCCGGTAAGGTCCTGTACTACGTACGCAGGAGGGGAGGGGGCGGGGGAAGAGAGCTGCTGCCAGATATTGCCTTCATTCAGAACCAGTGATGGCTGCACTCTGGATCATAAAACAGTTCTGCTCACCAGATGCAGTTTAAAACGCTACGTCTGTTTATAAGTTGTTTTTATTAATTCTGCATTTTTTAACTACATGCACCGTATTTCTGTGCCTCAGCGCTTGCTCCTCTTCCCCCTCCTTTCCCTCGAACCCAGGGGCTTTTATCACCGTTCACCATTCAAAACGTGAATCACTACGTTTAATGTCCTCACACCCGTAGCAAAGTGTGCCAATTAAAGTCACTATGAGAGTTAAGGCTGTGTTTCATGATCTTTTGTTTTAAACAAAACAGAACCGTGGCGCTTCGGTGCGCTGCTGCCTTGCGCTTTTTTCAGGTGCGCAAAATTACGTTACTTATAATTTGGGTGCGCACTTTTAAGAGTCATTTTAAAGAACTTGTAACATCAGGAGGTTGATCTCAGACCGGTCAGCTCCTATGATCACTGTATAGGAGCCCTTTACAGTTTTTATTGTAAAGAGCTGATGGTGCGCTGCGTCCCTTGCACGCAGCGCACCATCGGGTAAAATTCTCCCACCTCACCGCCCAGAGCGCACTGAGGAGAGCAATAGAGATTTGTCTGGTCGACTGAGATGAGAAACCTGTTGCTGTGAAAGGTGATATAGGTTATAAACTGTTACTGTAATTGCATTGAGCTGAAAAGAGAGGAGACATCAGCAGCTGGATCGTGCGTAAAGACGCAGTGGGAACCTCTGTGTGCTTCAGTGTTGCTGCTGAGGGGAAAATGTGGGACCGTATAGTACTGGGCTAATCATTGGTCACTGTACCCCAATTTGTACAAACTTGCACTTATTTATTTATGCACCCCGGCATCATCTGTGCCATGTGAGCGTGTCTTTTCAAAGGCTGGAGAAGTAGTATCAAAAAAGAGAAATCATTTGAAACCAAAAACTGTGGAGAAATTATTGTTTCTTAATAAAAATGCATGAAATCATCCAAGTTACACAAGCATTAGCCTATTCACTACCCCCTTCCTAGTTCCACAAGCACTTTCATTGTCCTCTGCCTGATTAAGCCCATGCCATTTTTCTAGAGTCACAGAAAAACATTATTACACAACATGCCATATCACGTCACTACTATTTTGGGAATAATTGCACACAGAGAATACATTCAAACAATGTTTTATTATACACATATGTGTATACAAAATTTATGTAGACAAATTATTTCGTCCTACACCTTTTGTGAAGTCATTCCCAAGAGTCATAATAGACAAAAATTCAATGCATCACACGTGTTAAGATCCAGCTGGCTGTGATTATACACCTGGCCAGTAGGTGGTGTCGTGTGCACATGAAGCATCAAGAAATGAACCCTTTCTCGAACCAGTTGGCTCAAGTGGTTCAATGCCTCATGAGGCTTCATCTCACCATCACTACTTTTAAGTGTCAGTGGGTAGTATATGTGGTATGTTTTAAAGGGTTTTAGAGTGGTGTAATGTATTTTTTTTCTTACCTTCTTCTTGTGTCCAGGTGTCTGGCAAAAAGATTCCCCAGAGACCAGACACCTATTTGAAACCTTCCGGGTCGGACCAAGAACAAAGAAGGCAGGGGGGAGTTGTTTACTGGTTTTTGAATTGCTGGATAATTATTTATTGTAATTGTGTTTGATTTAGGATTTTGTCTATTTAATTAGTGGGTTTATTTCTACATAATTATTGGTGGGGTTTTTTTTTGGAGGAATTTTACATTAGTTTTAAAGGAACTAATGTTTGCACACCCCTAGTTGTTTTAAATGGTTTTTACCTAGTTGGGCGTGGCCCCTTTAAAAAGCCATCTTGTTCATTCATGAGTGTGTTGGATTGAGGGGAGTTTTGGGAGTGTCACCTGCTGTTCTGCTGCTACTAGGTAAAACCTTAAACTGCTTAACCTCCATGCACATACTGACTGCACTTGCACTTTTTTTGGACTTTTTTGAATGGAAAATAAAAGGACCTCAAATCTGAGGATATCAAAACTGCTTGACCTTTCATTTTTTTGTTCATTGGTACCAACCTTGTTTATTCCACTGCTCGTGCCAACCTGACTGCACTGATCCACACGGTGGGATAGTGTCGACAAAGTGCCACTCGACAGGCATAAAAGGATCTGGCAGCAAATCAAGAAGCATGAAAATATAGTTAATCAGGTATGGTCCAGTTATAAATTATTCTTATGTTTAACCTTAACCAGCTACAGCATTAATTGGCTATAATCAACAATAATAATGGGATGGTGTTAGTTTTTGATATAACATATTTGTACATTCATCTTTTTGCCACCCTTTGGCTTCACCCATCCTTGTTGATGCTGATTTTCTTGTAAGTGTAATGAATCAGGGCAGTGGACCCAGAATTCAGCCAGGCCAGCAGAGGTTCTTTAAAAAGGAATTTATTAAAGAAAAAGCAGAGCTACACCTAAAAGGACCGACGAATCAAAAAGACTACAGAATGTTGTGCCATATTAAAGCCATGATAAAAAGATGAAGTCAGATTGAATTCTGAACCTTTGACCAGGGGAAAATTCTGGAGGGGTTTGTGAGCGGAAGATTTTCCAGGCAAGGATGGCCCCTCTCTCAGCAGGGTGCCTTCTGTAAACCACCCCCACAGACAAAAGACCAGACCCTCACTTCTGACCAGTCTCTGAGACGACCACCTCTCCCTGGAGCAGTCCAGGACAAAGCTACTTCGTCCTCACCTTCTTCCTGATCACAAAGGAAGAGGCCTGAACAACGATGGGCCCTGGCAGGGCCTGAAGGACGCACCATCGAGCACCTGGGAGAAATCTCTCTTCGCCCGGGGGAAATAACCGGGCAAATCAGAGTTAAGTCTGCTGTCTTAACCTCAGCGTCAGGAGGAAGAAATCCTGCCATGCCAAAAACAGCTTTGTTCATTTTTGTCAGCCTTTACAGGGAAGCAAACCCCAGACATAGCTGAAAAGCTGGCAGAAGGACCCACTTTGTATGCTGAGAGAAAGAGGGAGCTGACATAGAGACTGCGTGGACCGTCGGTCGAGGCCTTTCCCCCCCGACCACATGCTGCTGCAGAGCTAAACGCTAGCCGCTGCTGAAGGAACAACGGTCCCCTTTTCACTGCCTTCCTTGGATGACCAAAGTGGACTGAACTCACACGAGGCGCCGACAGGTTGGACAGAGAAACCCAAAGGGAGAGTTTAAATGGTTCATTTGGAAGTGTTTTGTAAATCGTTTTGCACATGGTGTCCTTGAACAAAGGGCTAACGGAGGTAGCTCATGCTAGCCTTCGGTTTCATGGTATTGTTAATATCATTCGAGTGTGTTTTACGGTTATAAGAAAGGTTATCTCCACAAGGGTTTCATACATTGATGGGACATTAATGTTTACGTTATCCAGCCCACTCTATGACTAAAATAAAACCAAAGCTTTTATTTGTTAGCGCCGAAAGTTCGCTAGCCAAAATGCTATTAGCTTCTGGTAATTTCCGATTCTTCTACAAAGGCCTGTTCCAAGAATAAAGCTTGATCGTTCTGCTCCATCGTCGTTCGATAGAGCTATGAGCCTTATTCCCGCATTAATATTGAATATTAATGTCGGTTTTAAAGGCAATTTTGATAACTTTAGGCTCTAACCGATTTAGCGACCAATCGCTACAGCGACCCCTAGCGCCCGGAGGTAGAATCGCATAAACAAAGGCAAGCGATCCTAATAGTAAATGATTTTACTGGGCAAATCAGTCTTTATAATGTTATTTACTCAAAATTATGTTCTGGTTAACTTGAGATTTGCATTGTGAATGGGTTAAAACACATGTCAAATGTTATTCTGAATTAGTCAAGCTAATATAACATCAATTCACATTCTTTAAGTTTAACTTTGGTTCTTTAACTTAAACAAAATATTATTTCATCAAATAATGTTTTGTTTAACTCAGGATTCACATTGTGAATGGATTGAAACACATGCCAAAGGTTTTCCTAAATTAGTTAAGCTAATTTAACTCCATTCCATGCTTTTTGAATCAGATCTGCAGTGAACGGGATTCACTGAATTATTCTGATTATGACCACTTTTGTTTTATCTTTTGTTCTGTTTTTGCATGTAAATAGTTCCTTAGCTTACCGTAGTTTCTTTTTATCTTCATTTTGCTTAGTAGTTTAGTTAAGTTTCACTAGCCTAGTAGAGAGGATTTGTTAATCGAAATGTAGTCTTAATTCAGTGTTACGGCCAGTGGCCTTTTTGTCTGTTTTGTTTTTCTTTCTAATATGTTTGCAGGTGTAGTTGCATCTTTCTGCCAGCTGGTGCCACTGTGGAAACTTGCAGACCTCCTGAAGTCTCCTCCTCCTAGTTCACCTTCAGCCACTTCCTTCTGTCATCATCCTCATTCTGGATTGGACACTCGCCTGATTGCCTCACCAATCCGTGTGGAGCACTCCTTATTTAAACTCAGTTCTCCCATGCAATCGGGGCAGCTGTGTTTTAGAGCAGCTTGCCACACTACCGGTTGTGTTTTGTTTGTTGTGATGCGTTTTTGCTTTACTGTAACACTCGTTTAACCTGACTATTGAAGGCTGTGGCACTCGGCTTTAGCCTCTCAACGCCTGGTTGTGTTACTCGTCCCCTGTTTTCTGTGACACTTTGTTAACCTGTGTATTGAAGGCTGTGTCACTCGTCTGGCAATTTGCCGTGGCACTCGGTTTTAGCCTTTCAATTCCTGGTTGTGTTACTAGTTTCATGTTTTGGTTTGGTCTTGTGGTTTGTTTAGTGTTGATGCTGTTTCCAGCATCAACACCTTAGTTCTTGTGACCTTAAGTCATATTTGGGTTTCTTTTGTCATTAGATCATGTCCTGTCCTTTTTGGTAGTGTACATATTGTTTCTATAGCCAACTTATCAATAAATTGTTACATTTTTTCTCATACTCTTTTGTGTTGGCTTTTTATGTTACCTCCCCTGTACCCCTAGACCTTTGGGGTCGTAACATCAGATAAACAGCATTACTTAGTGATGTTCTCTGGATGTTCATTTTATTTCTGTTATTAAATTCTTGAACTTGAAAGAATTTGTTACTCCTTTATTCTATGTGTGTGCAGAGTTTGCTGTTAAAAGATCACAAGTGCTCGAATTCATCCCTTTCAACCATTGTCTTGATATCATCTTAACAGCGGATTATCACCAGACAATACTTAACAGACAGAAAGTTATTTATGAAACATTAAATAACTTTAAACAGTGTATAATTGCACAACAAGAAAACAACCAGAACTTCTTGGGAGCAGAAACAGACAGGTAGTGATGTTACGTGATGTGCCGAGGCTTCGAGGCGTGTGTCGAGTAATGGAGGGGGCGTTTCCGTAAAGCGCGTATCGAAACTTGCTTCATTTAGGGGAGGAGCCGAAAACGATTACGTCCGAAGCCTCGCTGCCCGGCTGTACCACGTGACTGCTTCGGGAAGTGGCTCAGATTTTGCCAGATGACCGGTTCATTCAGAACCAGTTATGGCTGCACGCTGGATCATAAAACAGTTCTGCTAACCAGATGCAGTTTAAAACGCCACTTAGTCTGTTTATAAGTTTCGTTTTTATTAATTCTGCATTTTTTTAACTACATGCACCGTATTTCTGTGCCTCAGCGCTTGCTGCTCTCCCCCCCCCCCCCCCCCTTTCCCTTGGAGCAGGTGCTTTTATCACCATTCACCATTCAAAACGTGAATCACTACGTTTAATGTCCTCACATCGGTAGCAACGTGTGCCAGTTAAAGTCAATAGGAGAGTTAGTAGTATGCTCTTTTGTTTTTAACAAGATAGAATCAGTGGCGCTTCGGTGGGCTGCTGCCTCACGCTTTAATTCAGGTGCGCACTTTTAAGGGTCATTTTAAAGAACTTGTAACATCAGGGGCTTCATCTCAGATCTGTCAGTACCCCTATTCCCTTTATAGGAGCCCTTTACAGTATTTAGTTGTGCATTTTCCCCAGTGTTTATCCATCGCACGCAGCGCACCAACGGGGGTAAAATCCGCCCACCTCACCGCCGCACTGACGAGAGCAATAGAAATTTGTCTGGTCAGCGCGGCGACTGACTGAGAAACCTGTCGCTGTGAAAGGTGATGAGAATGTTATAAACTGTAACAGTCTAGAAGTGCATTGAGCTGAAAAGAGGGAGACATCAGCAGCAGGATCGTGCGTAAAGACGCAGCGTGAACCTCTGTGTGCTTCAGTGTTGCTGCTGAGGGGAAATTGTTGACCATAATCCCCCCCCCAAAATTAGCATAATCTCATTCTTAACTTTTGAGCAAAGTTGAGAGGTCACACCATGCCATATCACATGAAACTACTATTTTGGGAATAATTACACACAGAGAATACATTCAAACAATATTTTATTATACACATGTAACCACTGTTCTAGTTTTCCCCTATGAACAGCGCCTAGATTCTCTGACCTACACTCTATCAAATACTTTACAATGAGTAAATAGTGTATTAAATGGCAACAGTGTGTGTTGTTAATAGAGTGCGTAACTGAGCACAAAAGCAAGGCTAAAATAACTATAACTAAGACCTAAATGTAGTGCGACTTGGACCTTATACTAAAATAAGAAAGCAAAATGGTAAAGTGGAAAACGTACCAGTTTAATAAATCATACTGGTCAGTAATGAACCAAGGGCAAAGTACAGTTAACTTTAATTACCACACTTAGTGTACTGTTTGGTCTCCGAACTGTTCAGAACCACCCTTTAAACCAGTCTTATACATAAAAACAAAAACCAAGGCTGAATGAATCAAACTGGTGGTATCAACCACACCATTCAGTTCCCAGAATGAGTAAAACCGTCCATTAGTTTTATTAACGTTGCAGGCCTGAAGGGACTCGGTTAGCCTTCGTCCTCTGAATAGCAGTTCCAATGATGGCGGCTCCCAGAACAACCACAAGGCATGGGTTACTCACCCCACCATGGATTACCAGTTTCAAACAAACGGTAACAAAAGGCTCCAACTCCGGTCCAACCGTCCATTCCAGCCCACGAGCGTGGTTCGGATCTGCAGCTCCAAAATCCAGCAAAACGTTGAGCGAGGTCCGGTTATGCGGCTCCAAAATCCAGCAAAAACTCCCAGGAAAAAATTCGTAGCTCCAACTGGTTAGCTAAAAATAATAACAGTCCAAAGCGGCAAAGAGCCAACCTAGTCCATGAACAGCCGCCGGCCGAGTGCCAGTACGCAGCAGCGAACACGTACACAGTCATCTAGTTCCCACCCCCGGCCCATCACAACCAATCAAATTGCTTAAACTTGATTTTGCCCTTGACTGACCAGTAGGGTGAAGACAAGTAAAGTTGATGCATTTACTGACGGTAGTAAATAACAAATATTAGCAAACGCTACATTTACTGCATGTTTTAAACCAGTAGAAAATACATATATGCACTATACTGTTATGGACTTTTACGGTGTGTAAAACCTCCAATATGTGAGTGTAGAACATTGACTAAGTTAAGTAAAATGTGACTATTATTGTTTAAAGGGAAAATGTCTACAATGCATTGTATCTAAGAAAATGTTTAAGAAGCATGGGAGAAAAGAGTTATATATATATATATATATATATAACCTGAGGGTTACATCCTCCCCCTTCTAAAAGTCCAGATGCCCTCATCGGACTATCTGTGCATAACAAATCAATTTACCCGTAGGTGGCTAAATTACTTGTCAGAAAACCCCAGCTAAACTACAGGACGCACACAATGGACCAGAGGAACATGGCTCCTCCTTCCCATGGTGATTCTCACTCCACGATGTACTATCACAAACGGCTTGTCAATGGAATGTCCAGGCTTGTCATAACTGAGCCGAATGACTGGTTTAATCTCTCTACGTGACTGATGATCACCGAGGGGCTCTGCATTGCTTTCAGACTGACTAGCTAAAGGACGCGCTTCCCCAGCTAGACCTGTGTCCGCCACAGGGTCATCAGGCAGCTGCCTAACCTCTGGTTCCTCCTCAGCCTCTAAGAAGGTAACAGCACTCATAGGCTCTGTCGGACAAGCACTGTTTGAAGCTGTTGGGTCTGTAATGACGGCAGACTCTAGTCGGTTGAAGTGATCTGCAAGGAGATCGAGTGCTTGGGAAACAGACTCTCTTTGAGCAGTGGATAGGTACCACAGATCGTCTTCCTCCGCCTCAGACATAATTTCCTTGTCAGTACTTTGCATGGCACTGTCATCATGTGTGTTGGTCTTGGTCTCTGCTGAGGACCTTGTTTCTGGTCGGTGGTACTCTGGTTTCTCTTCATGATTAACAGGGAACCGAACCAGCTGTCCAATAGGTAGCAGATGGTCACGATGTAAAGTTTTGACAACAACTCTGCCTTTTTCTGACTTTACCTTGTAAACCGGCAGGCTTGGCAATTTTTCAACCACTGTATAGGGGCTTGAGTTCCACTTGTCTCCAAGTTTATTCTTGCCAGGCACGCCGGTAGCTCGAATAAGTACTCTGTCTCCTGGTTCCAGAACTTGATTTCTTACTCTTGTGTCATAGTATCTTTTGTTGCGCTGATGGTTCTTGTCTGCAACTTCTTGCGCCAGTTTGTAAGCCTTTTGCAACTCTGCTTTTAGCTTTTCAACATATTGAAGGTAACTTTGGTGGTCTTTACCATCTGGAGACGTTCCAAAGCATAGGTCAATGGGCAGACGAGCCTCACGACCAAACATGAGGTAGTATGGTGAGTAACTGGTAGCGTCGTTTCGCGTACAATTGTAAGCGTGAACCAGCAAACTGATATGTTGACTCCACTTTTGCTTTTGAGAGGGATTGAGCGTGCCCAGCATAGATAGGAGTGTGCGGTTAAAACGCTCCGGTTGTGGGTCACCCTGGGGGTGATAAGGAGTGGTCCTAGACTTCTTTATGCCCAACATCTGTAGAAGGTCTTTGATCAACCTGCTCTCAAAATCACGCCCTTGATCCGAGTGAATCCTCGCAGGCAGCCCGTAGTGAACAAAGAACTTCTCAACCAAAATCTTGGCAACGGTTGAGGCTTTTTGATCTTTGCTGATGTAGGCCTGGGCATATCGGGTGAAATGGTCTGTGACCACGAGAACATTGGACACTCCCTTCGAATCAGGCTCAATAGATAAAAAATCTATGCAAACTAGGTCGAGAGGGCCACTGCTTGTAATTTGGTTTAGTGGTGCAGCCCGTTGAGGTAGGGTCTTGCGGGCAACACACCTGCCACAATTCTTGATGTAGTCTGTAACATCGGAGACCATCTTGGGCCAGAAGAATCTGTCTCTCAGTAACTCAACTGTGCGATCAACTCCAAGGTGCCCTGACTCATCGTGAAGAGCTCTGAGTACTTGTGGTCTGAACTGAGTTGGGAGAACAAGTTGTAAGTTCTGGAGGCCTGAAGGTCTGGAAACTTTTCGGTGTAACAGGCCATCTTTCATCAGGAGTTTTGAACTTTCCTTTTGCAGAAGCAATAACTCAGGATGTTTGTTTGTGGGCCAGACCCCAACCTGAACTGCTTTCTTGGCAGGACCTATTACAGGGTCTAGGTCTTGTGCTTGGGCCAGCTCCACTTTGCTTAGTCTCTCCATAGGACTGAACTGCAGGTGAGTAAAACAAGCATATGCGTCAGGAACAGCACTTGGCTTGGCCCCCAGTTGGTCAATAAACCGTTCTGGATGCTCTGAGGACTGAGTTCTGTCCACAGGGTGGAAAAGAGCTTTAACTCCCGAGGGGGGTATTATTCTCCAGCCGCGTTCACCATCTATGGCATTTCTGGACAACCAATCAGCATCCACGTTGTCTCGGCCGGGTTTGTATTGGATGTCGAAGTTGTAAGTGGTGAGGGCGGCTAGCCACCTATGACCTGTTGCATTCAACTTGGCGGTTTTGAGTACGTAAGTGAGGGGATTATTATCTGTCCTCACAGTGAAGCGGGCCCCATAAAGATAATCATGGAACTTATCCACGACTGCCCACTTCAACACCAAGAACTCTAGTTGGTGAACAGGGTAGTTTCTCTCTGACTGGCTCAATTTGCGACTAGCAAATGCAACAGGGCGTACGCCATCAGAGTGCTCCTGGTTAAGGACCGCTCCAAGCCCGTCAAGACTGGCATCAACATGAAGGATGTACGGCTTTGTTGGGTCCGCAAAGGCCAAGACTGGGGCATGAGTGAGGCACTGAATAATTTTTTTAAAAGCCTCAGTGCATTCAGGCGTCCATCGCTCGCCAAATGGCTGAGAGGGGTGATAGTATGGTGTGACAAAGCCCTCATTTTTCTTTTGTTTCCTTTGTGTTGGTGGGTACCCCTTTGTAAGGTCTGTGAGGGGCCTGACTATGGCAGAGTAGTTGGCGATGAACTTGCGGTAATAACCGCAGAACCCTAAAAAGGACTGCAGTGATTTTAGGTTCACTGGGGGTTCCCACTTTGCCACTGCATTTATCTTGTCAGGGTCTGTTGCGACGCCAGCGGCGGACACAATGTGACCAACGTATTTGACTTGGGGTTGGCAAAATTGGCACTTATCAATGGACAGCTTTAAACCTTGTTCTCTCAGGCGGTCGAGCACTTTCAGAAGGCGCTCTTCATGCTCTTCTAGAGTACGACCAAACACAATAAGATCATCGAGGTAGACGAGACACTGGAGGAGATTCATATCGCCTACTGCCTTCTCCATTAATCGCTGGAATGTCGCAGGGGCACCTGTGATCCCTTGAGGCATGCGTTCGAACTGGTAGAAACCCAAGGGGCAAATGAACGCAGTTTTTTCTTTGTCTTCTTCTGCCATTTCAATTTGATAATAGCCACTGCGAAGGTCGAGCACAGAGAACCAGCGACTCCCAGTGAGGCAGGCCAAAGCATCGTCTATTCTCGGAAGTGTGTATTGGTCTGGTATGGTTCTGGAATTAAGTGTGCGGTAATCAATGCACATTCGAATTTTGCCAGTTTTCTTTCTTGCGATTACTATTGGTGAGGCATATGGTGAACGAGATTCTTTAATTATGCCAGCAGCAAGAAGCTCTTGTAAATGTCGGCGGACATCATCAATGTCTGCGGGAGCCAGGCGCCTTACCCGTTCTCGAAATGGTCTAGAATCTTTTAATCGGATGTGGTGTTCAACCCCTTTTGCAAGTCCAACATCCCATTCAGTCAGAGAGAATACTTCTGGTCGCTCAGCCAACTTATGTGATAGTCTGACTTTCCAGTTTTCAGGAATGGGGGAGTCACCAAAATTGAAGACTGCCGGGTCAAGTCGTTGGTGAGGTACTTGGCTTGGCTGTATCTGGGTGACTATGTCAGCTTTATGGACATGAGCTACGACCGTGCCTTTAGGAAGGGACTTGGGTTTGGCAGTTTCATTTTTCAGGAACAGTGGGAAGTGTTCTGCGTCCATGTCCATGGACAAAAGCACACTTGAGGGCATTAGTACCCCTGCCGGAAGGGATCTGGTAACAGGTGTCTCTATCACCAGTATGCTGTCCTCCAGAGATTCTGAGCAGGATACCTTACACATAGCTGTACGTCCAGAACCAGGGGGTATAGTAAGAGGCCCAGGTCCAACCCATTTCACAAAAGCTGCTGCTTTGTTTGGGGTCACAGGTGACATTTGGATGGGCTGTGTGCGTACCCGCATAGTTTGTGCCAGATTGTTGCTCTTTGATCCCATTTGGGACTGTGGCTCATGAATGAAAGTCCGTGCATTTGTGCCAATAATCACAGGCTGCTGTTCGGGACCATTCGGTTCCGGGCAGACTAAGGCTAAGACTGTCCGGGACCCACCTTTTACAATATCCTCTGGAAACTGTACTTGAGCAGCGATAAACCCTTTGTAGGGGTAACTGTTCTGGCCAAGACCCCAAAGGTCTAGACTCGAAATGGGGTGTAATGGTAAGTGAGATAGGTGTTGGGTATACCAACCCTCAAATACAATAGAAACAGTAGAACCACTGTCCATTAATGCATCACAAGGCTGGCCTTCAATGATAATTCGGCCTACTGTTGGTGCTCCAATGAGACCTGTAGGAATTGGGTTGGGTGTGGGAGGACCAACGTGGCTCACAGTGACTTGGCCACCTTTTCTTTCTGGCTCTGAAAACCGTGAGCTGGTTCCCTTTTGATTTTGTTGCAATTTTTGCATTGACTGAATTAGTTTTCGGATGACCTTGGAAGAGTTTTCAGGACAAGTGCAATTGGTGGCGATGTGGCCATCTTCGCCACAACGGTAGCAAAATACATTCGAACCCTCTCTGGCAAACTTTGTGGGTTCTCTACCTTTTCGCCAAGAATTCCTTTGGCTCCTCCCCTGAGGTACGGGAGCCGTGGGTGGTGTAGCTTGTTGACTGAGCTGGTGTTGGAGACTAAGAACTTGTTCTTTTAACACATTCATCTCAGGATTAGAACGGGCGGCAGCAGCTTGTGGCACTCCTCCAATTATGTGAGGGCTATCTTGTCCTTTTACTGTTAGCTGCTGCACTTGGCTTCGAAGCTCCTTTATCTGATCCTTGAGGGCATCCATTTCAGAGAGCTTTGGTGTCTTTATGTCGGCTGCACCGACTTGCCGCACACTGGTAGTATGCCGCCTTAGCATTTTCTGATCCTCATCTGCACGTATCTCACTTAGCAGTGCCATGAAGGATGGGGGATTGTGAAGTCGTTCTTTTAGCCGCAGCTGCAACAACATAATGTCAGACTCAACAGCACCCCGTAACAGCTGCTCAGCTCGTGCACGGTCTCTTAGGGCAGGGGGAACCCCACCCTTTTGAACAGCTTTGGTGAGAGCTTTCTCCAGCCTTCTAACAAAATCTGAAAGTCTTTCATTTGGGTTTTGCTGCATAGATCTGAAGGCAAAATATAGGTCTTCACCTGACTCTGTTGTGCCAAATACATTTTCAATTGCCTCCAAGAATCTTTGAGGGGGTGTATCTGGATCATTGCAGCGTAAAGCTTGTATTATTTCAAGTGCTGGCCCCTTTACACTCTCAACAATCCTCTTCCGCTTCTCCTTGACAGAACAATCACATTCATCGAGCATTAATTGTGCCTGCTCCAACCAGTTCTCGAGTGTCTCTTCCCCAGCAGGGGTGGGAGTAACTCCAGAGAAAACCCGTAGTCGGCGAAACGCATTGTTCTCCTGTGGGGGTCTCACTTTTTCCAACAGTTCTCCAACAGCCCGGATAATAGATGAAGGGTGTTCCTGTTTCAGGTTTGACTCTTGGGAAAGCAAAGGCTCAATGTCTGCTAATGTTTTTCCTTCACTTTCAAGTAGTCTTTTTAATTTTATGGTAAACTCGTCTGTTTTTTCAGCAGGTTCAGTAAGCAAAGTTAGCTTCCATGGTAATTCACCTGTGTGGGGAAATATTTCTGGAGGTGCTTTGCTAGGGTCGACTGGGTTGCGACACTCACACAGCAGTATGTCAGTATTCAGTTTAGGGACAGATTTTTGGGCTCGGACACGTACTCTGCCGAAAGCTTTAACTGTCTCCATTAACTCTTCAACATCAGCAACACTGGTGTTCATGGGAACTCCACTCACAACAACTGCATGAGCTGGATTTACATTTGATTCGCTGCACCAGGTCTGAAGCTCTAATGGTGGTAGTGAGAGGGATGAGTTGGCCATTTTGGGGAGATTATAGTTCTTCTAGTCTTGATTGTAGGACAGTTACTCGGTCTAAAATCCCAGCGGTGCCTCCATTTTATGTAACCACTGTTCTAGTTTTCCCCTATGAACAGCGCCTAGATTCTCTGACCTACACTCTATCAAATACTTTACAATGAGTAAATAGTGTATTAAATGGCAACAGTGTGTGTTGTTAATAGAGTGCGTAACTGAGCACAAAAGCAAGGCTAAAATAACTATAACTAAGACCTAAATGTAGTGCGACTTGGACCTTATACTAAAATAAGAAAGCAAAATGGTAAAGTGGAAAACGTACCAGTTTAATAAATCATACTGGTCAGTAATGAACCAAGGGCAAAGTACAGTTAACTTTAATTACCACACTTAGTGTACTGTTTGGTCTCCGAACTGTTCAGAACCACCCTTTAAACCAGTCTTATACATAAAAACAAAAACCAAGGCTGAATGAATCAAACTGGTGGTATCAACCACACCATTCAGTTCCCAGAATGAGTAAAACCGTCCATTAGTTTTATTAACGTTGCAGGCCTGAAGGGACTCGGTTAGCCTTCGTCCTCTGAATAGCAGTTCCAATGATGGCGGCTCCCAGAACAACCACGAGGCATGGGTTACTCACCCCACCATGGATTACCAGTTTCAAACAAATGGTAACAAAAGGCTCCAACTCCGGTCCAACCGTCCATTCCAGCCCACGAGCGTGGTTCGGATCTGCAGCTCCAAAATCCAGCAAAACGTTGAGCGAGGTCCGGTTATGCGGCTCCAAAATCCAGCAAAAACTCCCAGGAAAAAATTCGTAGCTCCAACTGGTTAGCTAAAAATAATAACAGTCCAAAGCGGCAAAGAGCCAACCTAGTCCATGAACAGCCGCCGGCCGAGTGCCAGTACGCAGCAGCGAACACGTACACAGTCATCTAGTTCCCACCCCCGGCCCATCACAACCAATCAAATTGCTTAAACTTGATTTTGCCCTTGACTGACCAGTAGGGTGAAGACAAGTAAAGTTGATGCATTTACTGACGGTAGTAAATAACAAATATTAGCAAACGCTGCATTTACTGCATGTTTTAAACCAGTAGAAAATACATATATGCACTATACTGTTATGGACTTTTACGGTGTGTAAAACCTCCAATATGTGAGTGTAGAACATTGACTAAGTTAAGTAAAATGTGACTATTATTGTTTAAAGGGAAAATGTCTACAATGCATTGTATCTAAGAAAATGTTTAAGAAGCATGGGAGAAAAGAGTTATATATATATATATATATATATATATATATATATATATATATATAACCTGAGGGTTACACACATATGTGTATACATAATTTATGTAGAGAGCAGGTGAAACTGGATGGAGATAATTGCAGGAGGGGTGGAACTAGACAGGTGTGTGGAATGACAATCAGACCAGGCATCAGTGCCAAGATCCAAACATAAACACCAGAGCAAGCCAGGAACAGAACATAACAAAAACTGAACAAAACAGGAGAAAACTCAGAAACAGAGGAAACTAAACTAGGGCAAGAACTCAAATCATGACAGAAGGTGTACATGTGCCAACCTCACTTTGTTAATAATATAGGTTTATTTATATTTTTAGTTGAAGTAAAGGTGGCGTTAATGTGCTGTAGCCCTATGGTGTTGGGGGAAAAAAAATACATGAATGGACAATTAGAGCTGGAAGTCACAAAATTTGAAATATAATATATAATTGCTTTCATTCTGTGTAGTTCTTTTATTAATCTTGTGGGTCTCTGACTATGGAACACCTTTTAACTCGCCTATAACTGAGTGCAAAAGAAACATTCCTGACACTGCGACATACAGTTAACCTCTGAAAGATGATCTGCATCACCTATATCATAAAAAGCTGCCGTTGGCATAAAAACGAAGAAATTGTTCAGAACTGAGAGTCCCCTCATTGTGTTATGAGAGTGATGTACAGCTAAGATAATCAAGATAAATCAATGACAACGGCAAAAAACGGTAACGCTAGAAAATATATTATTCCAGAAATGATAAGACATTTAATCGTGGTCTGGTCAGCCTCTCCTGACAGAGATTTCTGTAGAGTATTTGCTCTGCAGCATACAGTCTCCTCCAGAAAAGTACAGGCCTTTTCCAACACTTCCTTGTGCAGATCTCAGCTTAGAAGGAAAAACTCAGTTTGCCATAACAACTCTGCTCATTAACAGGGTTGTTTCACGGAGTAATTTGTCATAATTTGACTCAGGGTAAAGGCTTCAGAGCTTTCTGAAATGGAAGAGCCAGAGTATGCAGGAATTTACCCCAGAAATTACTCTGAATATCCACTAACCCAGCTTTCTGAAACGGGGTCTAGGTAACTAAACTCAGCATCCAATCAACCCTGGGTTAAGTTCAAGCACAACCATGAACAACAGCAAAGGAACTTAGACAACGCGATTCACCACGGCAATGGCAAGAAATAAAAAGCCTTGAAGTGCACATTTCTCACCAATGGAATTAGACATTTTCAGTGACGGCATATGGAGAATATGAAGGCATAATTAAAATAAACAATGCTATTGCTGCTGATAAAAAGCCAGTTAGTGGCGGAACATTTCTGAATAAGTCAATGTGTGAGTGTTGTGTGATGTAGGTTTAAGCTGTATTTTCACACTAAACTTATTCATCATCCAAAAACAAAAAGGGGTGTGTGTATCGATTATGTGTCTAATGACATGTAATTGTGCAACACGACAGACAAAAAGGATGCGGCAGCAAATCAAGATGAAATATAAAAATACAGGTAAAATCAGGTAAGTACAGAGCCCGGGAGAGCTCACTTTAAGTGATTTTTTTTTCAGGTCATGATAATTTGTGAGCACGTTTCCTTTAATTGAGCCCTCGAATTAATAAAACGAGAGCACGTTTTCTTTTAATTGAGTCCTCGACAATATTGAGTGCACGTTTTACATATTGTGGCCACGTTTAAGTAGATCGTGCACACAATGTTCTATAACCATGTTCACTAAATTGTGCTCTCGTTTAATAAATTGTGCCCTCGTTTTACTATGCTTAAAATGAGAGCTCAATTTAGTAAAATGAGCTCACACTATAGTAAAACGAGAGCACAATATAGTAAATTGTGCACACGATTTAGTAAAACGAGCGTACAATATAGTTAAACGAGAGCACATTCTCTCAACATGCAAAACATTTTGCGACGACCCCTCTAGGGCTCCGTAGGTAAGGTCCAGTTATAAACTATTATGTTTAATCTTAACCAACTAAAGAATTCATTGGCTATAGTCAACAAATACAATTAATGATGAAATGGTGTGAGTTGTTGAAATAACTATGTTCTTTCATACTTTTGCCAGCATTTGGCTCTATGACACCCATCCATCTTAAAAGTTGTTGACAATGATTTTCTTATAGGTGTATTTGTGCCAAACTCACTTTTATATTAATTATATATCATACATATTTAAACATTTTCAGTTGAAATGAATGTCATGTTATTTAAGTGAAAAAAGGTGATCTGGCCCCAACAGTATTGGGGGAAAAAAACCTTAAAAACATGCAAATCAATTAGTTTACTTGTTTGGGGTCAATGTGTGATTTATCTGTCTTTGTCTTTTCACTTGTGGATGGTCTACTGACTCTTGTGGAGCCTTTTGTCCCATAACTCCTGCATGCATGTCTATTATTGATACTCTATTATTAATAATGTGTTTTATAATGGATTAAAGTAAACTCAAATTTGTATCTTTCATTATAGGATAATAATGAAGACACGTTATCTGCTGCCACAGAGAGGAAGCAGATACAGATGCTTATAGAGGTCTGGTCCTTGAAAGGGCAATCTAACAGTTGATTATACTTTTGGGTGTAGCAGAACAATAGTTGAACATCTTTACCTAACATAAACAATGTTAGAGATTTAGGTGAATAGAGTCCATCCACCTCTGGAGGACAACTTGCCTCTGTTACAGATATTGTGAGCTGTGAACTTTTAAACGCTGCGGTTTCGTCGTACAGCTTGAGCTGTATCTGAGTATAAAATGTAATAAAAAATGAATACCTAAAAATGAAGTTGTACAATACACAACTTGAAAAAAATATTGCTGGAGCTTCTGTGAAATATGGGTGAGGTGTCCACAGGGGTGGATGGTTTTATTTGGACAAACAACTACTCTATTTTCACTTGCAGGCAATAAAAACCTTTTAATGAAATTAAATTACTTTCTTTAGTTGGAAAGTGATTGGTAAATCAGCCTTTCCAGCCATTCCAGGCTCAGGGTAAGGGGACAGGGAATCGAACCGACAGGGGTATCTTCTGGTAATCGATGTACTGGATACAGTTTTTATTTGCATATGCAACAGGGGGATTGTGTGTGCGTGCATGTGTGTGTCTGTGTGCATTTTAAAATATGCTGTGGATGGACAAGATAATAAATATATCTATATATACATAAATATATATGGTGCTGACTGTATTCTTTATTACACTAATGTTAGAGTTTGTGGTTCAGTTTTTTTGTGTTAGGAGTTACTTAAGATGATGGCTGCAATCTAAAAATGTAAAGTTATTTCTGTCTGAACAAACATCAGTGTGATGTTTGGGCTAGGTTGTAAAAGTAAACATTAAAAGGTATATGGCCATTTTTATATGCCTATACCAAAAAGACCAAAACCCAGTTGATTATGATAAAATAAAGGCTATATACTCCAAGTGTCTGCCCAGAAAGTGTTTTGATATTCCTTTATGAGCCTAAATAGAACCTCAGGAACAGGCGTGATGAGCTGACATAAACAGACGTGGCACCATCTACCAGCAGTACTGCATTAGAAAGCCAGATAGTCGCCATTGACACAGCTACTAAATAAGTCCTGACCAGTCGTACTGTTTTCCCAGAGCAACTCAAGTTTTATCCTTCTTGGAATCAAACATCTTCTTGCTCCTTTTTAACACATGATCTTGGACTTTTCTTTCACAACCACGCCCGGAATTCCACACTCACTTGCCTCCGGCTCGTTGATCAATTGTACGCATGCACGGTGACGTAACCCCAGTCACATGATGTTATAACTGTAAATATACACAGATTGAGCAAAAACAAAGCTTAAAAAGGCAAAAATTAACACTGCCAGCAGGACTGTAATGTGTGTACGTGGTGAACTAGATATTCAGCCAAACACAGAGAAGCGTTCAAGAAGTTTATTTTAATATAGGTGAATAGTGACAGATAAGACAGGCAGGTAGGAGTGGCTGGAGTCCTCAGAATCAGATCAGAACAGGAGCATGTGGCGGAGGCGTGCAGATGATCCGATGATGATGCTGGCAGATGCAGAACTGACCAGACGATGCCTGTGATATGTTGAAGACAGAACCAGACTTGACCAGCAGCAGCTGACGGGACCAGATGTAGTAGGTAGAAAACAGGCTTGACTCAAAGCCACCAAAGTGTTCCTAGCATGAGCAGAGAGAGAGACAGAAATCCCAGCAGAAACCTTTACCAGGTGCATACAAGCACTAGTTAACAAACCAGCGACAACAGGTGCAATGGATCAAACAGGCAAAACAATGAGAAGACACTGGGGAACAGCACATGCAGCTTGTAAGACGAGACTTTCTGTCCCTGGGAGCTTGACGGAAGCAGGTATATGTAGGGAGAAAACAAGGTGGAATGATTTGGGGTCAGTGATGGCAGAAGCAGGTGGAGCTGATAAGTGCTGAGTGGTAACAGGAAAAGTGACAGGGAAGGGTGGAGCATGGAGTTAGAATGAATGCAAAGTCCACAACCAAAAACCCAAATCATGACAATTGAAATGATAATCTTTCAGAAAAACGTTGTATGCAACTGGAGTGTGTTTTATTGGTGTTAATATTTTAAAAATGTCAAATAACTTGAATATGTACATTTAAGGATTTATTCTTATTCTATGTGGGAAATATGTCATTCAGAATGTAATCTTCTGTTCTGGTTTTTGTTTATTATTTGGTTAAGTAGCTCTTTTCTGCCTCTTGGTTTATTTCTGTTTTGGATTCTGGTTTAGTCTCTTTATTGTGTTAGTTATCTGGTCCCTGTATTAGTTCTGATTTTAGTTCTGTGCTTTATTTGTTCTGTTTTATCTTAGGTTTATTTTTTAGCCTCTATCTGCGCCCTTAATCACTTCCACCTGGTTTTGGTTAATTAGTCCCTCCCTGCTTACCTGTCCGCCCGCTTATTTAAACCTCCCTCAGTATTCTGTTTGTTGCCGGGACTTCGCTTATGTTTCACTTGTCATTTTTTCGCCCCTGTGTGCATCTCCTGTTTTCAGTCCTGCTTTTGGTAAGAGCGCCCAGCACCTTGACCCTGCCTGTTTGTAAACCTGATCTGTTTGTTCTGCCCAGTTGTGTTTGCCTGTTTTCCATCAAGTGTGTCTGGATGTCTGCTTTACCCTTTTTTGGACCCCGTTCTGTTTGCCTGCCTTGTCCCCACTCCTCGCCTGTCCTTCAATAAACACCGTAAAAGCATGAAGATTGCGTCTGGCTGAAATACCGGGTTCATCTCCTCAGTAATCATTACACAGAAATGTCAATTTGTGCAATATCTCGAATGTTTTTGTTTTTTATAAGCCCCTTCATTATTTACTATTTTTGTCAAGAAAATCTGAGTATATGTGTTATTTTTCTGTTTTTTTTTTGTCACAACAATATGATTTCAATTAGTTAAGCGATAGTTTGTATTACACGCAGTGCTGTTGCGTGTTTATGTCAATGATATATAGTTAAAAATAAGTTTTAAGCTTTTGCCATCTCCCAGCCTCCCTTTTTCATTGGCTGTCAGCAACACAAATTTGCATTTCTATATTTTAACTCAGTATCACAGGAAAAACAAAACATTTTTACACTAGACTTTGGGCAACTTCAAGCAGGACAAAACAAGCATCATTATGTGGAGAGCAATAGATCGATAACTTACTGTCTAAAAAAATAATAAAATGAAAATTACTTTTTAACTTTAACTTTCCCAGCTTTATTTTGATAAAAACCCATCTGCTGTGCAATGATCCTCTCCACACCATACCATCTTTATTTATATTCCTGCACAAGTAAAATACAGGACAGATATACAAACAAATAAAACACCAAAAACAACACATCGCAATAAAATCAGACTAAAAGGTGCTATCAATCTCACACTTACAATGTGTTAAAAGAAAAAGAGACAATTTGTGTTCTGAAATGAGATTTAAAAACTTCACCCGAGGGAGCTTGTCTCACGTACAGAGGTTCTGGTTCCAGAGCTTTGGGGCTAAAACAGAAGATGCTAGATCACCTCCCAATTTCCTCTGTCAATTAGGAACCACCAGCAGCATCTGGTTAGTGGACCTGAGGGAACGAGTTAGGGGACAGGGGTGCAGCAGGTAGGTCATTAGCTCACCTCCACTATATTGAGTGAACATATTTTTATTAAATAATTGTTAGCATCCATGAGACATGCATGGAAAGGTACATTTAGTTTTGTAGTTTTAAGTGTTCTTCCGCCTTTGTAAACAATGTTTTTAAACTCATGTTCCTCCTGCCTATTTTCTTTTATCAGCAACCAGTGAGCTCCACTTCTCTTCAGTGCACCCCGTTTGATGAGTTGGTAATTATAACAAGGCCAATGAAGGCTCGTTCAATGTGCATCTAGCAAAGATCTTTATTACCAGATCTGGATTACTGGCTACATCAAAGCTGCTTTCAGCACTGAAAGAGAGAAGGAAAGCAATAGAGGAAATGCAATCTCAAATTATTAATTAGTTTTTCTTCATTCATAAATAATCGTCCCCCATTGATTAGTCTGTAAAAAAACGCAATCGTTTGAAATTAAATTAACATCTTGAGTGTATACATAATTCCCCCAGGATGGGTAGATATTATGGTCCAGAACAGACCATTTTGTTCTCTGGTGGTTTACATTTGTCGCCCACCACCATGCGGTACATTACTTTACTGTTTCAATACCAACAGGAAGCCTATTTAAAATGGAAAGTCAGGGAAACTCAAATTCACCTGTTTTTTTTTAAACGTATCAGTTTGTTTCATTAAAGACTGCAGGAACCAATTGTAAGTCTTTTTCTGTGCACGGGAAAAGAAGACCAGCCAACCTACACACAACACTGTGGATATGACAGCATCTGCAGAAACATGTTCAAAATGATGGGATTTCAAGAAATACAAATAATCTCTGAAAACACACCCATATGATTCCCTCATTTTTATCTGTTTTTAGAAAATATCTGTCCAGATGGAACAAATGCTCAATGGTGAAAGGAGGATTGATTTTTACAGTACCATTTTGATCTGCAGTTCTACCTTCTTTAAAGATTGTGAAGATCAGCAAAATGAAACAAATGGAAATAAAAGCTGCATCTGTCATTTTAATTTTTTCAAGACCATTGTGCAGGCAACAATTATCCTACAGATGGCAAAAAAGTGTAAATAGTTTATTGATGTAAGTGAATGAATGAATGGTTGGATAGATGAATGAATGAATTATTTAATTAATTAATAAATGGTTCTTCTTGGTTTACGGGAGGAATCCAGGACTTTAGGAGGAGAGGTAAGTAGTTATCGTGAGTAGTGGATATAGTACGAGATGGTAAGCTTACTGATAGAGAGATGGTAGAGTTTCAAAGGAGGAAGGTGAGTACAGTCACGGAAGCTGAGATCCGCAGGTGTTGGTGAGTGGGAGATAAGGATTTCCTTGTTCTTTCTTCAAAGAGGATACGTGAGGAGCGGTGGAGTGTCGAAGGGTGGACAGGCAGTTATGGTTGTTGAGGGGTCCTGACAAGAGTAATCAGGGGAGCAGCCAGAGGAGCGGTGAGGAGATTCAAAAAGGGAGTCTTGAGATGAGTTCTCTGGCAAACTCTGAGAGCAAGGAGGCAGACAACTGTAACCCAGGAACAGAATGTGGCGTGCAAAACTGGTTTCCTGAAAGGAGGTAAACAGGGGAATGTCCAGAAATGGAAGTTTTCGTCCCTCCTCATCTTTGAAGGTTGAGGGAGGCTTTGTGGAGCTCAGCAGGCCTGAGCATCAGCAGTTCGAACTACTAGCTCAAGGTGCTGACTCAGTGATGCCTGAAGCCGACACTGCCGAGGCAATGGAGGAATGAATGGGTGCAGTATCTGTGGTTTGCAGCATCATTGCAAAAATTAACTAACGTTCAAAGCAGTAGCAAACGCTAAATGCTATCGATCAATGCTTCCAATACTTGCTCTTCCAACTCCTGTTTCTGACTCCCAACAGGGGCAGACTCAGGAATTAGAATATACATCACATATACACCATGTTACATATAAATCAGAGGTGCTTATAAACATAAATCTGACATGCAATATCTTCTGACAAGTATCTGAGTTACATAGTTTTCAAAGGAATAGGCCTACATGAGTCATATCACTTGATCAGAGATATTTAGGCTATGTTGCCACTGCAGGTCTTATTGCTCATTTCCGATTTTTTCTGAAATCAGACTTTTTTTTACGAGGCCATTCCTATTACTTTTAAAATTCTGACTCCAGGTGAATTGTTTGCAGCTCCAAACTGTCCCGTATTAGTCAGAACGTCCTGTATAATATATTAGTTAATAACGGTTGGTCTTTGATCACGCTGAGCTGCCGCTTTACAGTGAGGCATTTCAGAGGGTCAGGCTCGGTCCGGCATTACTTCATTTTGATTTATTGTTGTATATAACCTTATTTTTTCATGATCAAATGGTTTTGGTTCTTTTTTAAAGCGTATAATGTGGCTATATACCTTTAAAGATGTTATAAAAGAATTATTAAATGAAACTGAGATGGTATTTGATTGAAGAAAAATTATTTTGTAATTATATATACATATATGGACAAGCTAGTGTACATTGTGCTCTTCAGTGTGGTCATAAACCTCTGCATAGAAGAGCAGCGGCTGAAAAAATGATGCAATACCTGGGTAAAACAAGTAAATAAAACAAAGTACTTGTAGAAGTACACTTTTCTTTCCAAGATGTTAATAAAGTAGATGTAACTGAGTAGATGTAATTAGTTACAACCCATCTTTCTGTAGTACAGAAAGAATGCATCATAAATATAAAAAAGGTCAAACTATTAATTGTGCCGCCGTTCACAGTTAATCTCTTGCATATTTTTTGACAGAAGGTACACACAAATAGGTAGGGCCCTGCCCCTATCCATATCACTATCTAATAGTTCAGGTCTCCATTTGACAGCCCTTACACAAGTGGTCTAAAGCTCAAATCCACGAGGGCCAGTGTCTTGCAACTTTTAGATGTCTCCTTGCCCTACACACCTGAATCAAATGGTTAATCTATCTCACTAGCATGCAGTCAAGCTCTGCAGAGCTTTGCTAATTAGCTCATATTGGAATCGGGTAAGTTGAAGAAGGGACAAGTTTATTTATCTAAAAGTTGCAGGACACCGGCCCTTGAAGACTAGAGTTTGAAACCACTGCCTTAGACCCATATCACTTCAAATGGCTGCTGAACATAAATTTTCATCGCAGTGTCCAGCACAATATTAAGTAGAACTGCAAAGGCGAAATTGATGCGTCTTGCTTTCTCCAGCATGTACAGCAGAGCTTCCCCAACTGATCTCTGCCAGACTCCTCTTGTCATACTCTGTGGTCTAGGTGCGGGCCTGTTTTCCTTGTTCTCTCTTCTCTGCAGGGTTGGACGGGCAGGTGTGATTCATCAGAGCTAATTGCCACCCTTTATTAGGAGCTGGAACCAGGAGGAGTGCGTCAGTTCGTTTGCGCTCTTGCGTGGTACAGACCAACCCTATGATCTCTTGTTATTTCCTGAAGTCCGTTACTAACCTTGTTCTTGTTGCCTCCTTGCTCCAGAAACCCGTTCATCTGACCTCAGCCTGGAAACCTCGTCACATTATCAGAAGCCAACCTGGATCAGTCCTCAAGAACCGAGCTGAACCTACAGAACACTGTTTGCCCTCCTGCCTGCGCTCACCTGCCTGTCCACCCTCCAGCCAGTCACAACACCGAGAAGGAACCAGGACTTGCACCGACAACCCGGACGTATGCTCAGTACCTCTCCTCTGCACCAAACCCAAGCTGCCGCCTAAGTGAGTTCCCAACCAAGTCTCATCTTCACAATAACCAAGCTCAAGTTGTTCACCACCTTCTCCATCTCTCTGGCAGAACCCGTGAGACCTTCAAACCACAGAAAGAACCATCCATCTCCAACCATACAATAAACCTTTTAAAATCTACCTTTTCCGTCAGTCATTGCGTTCTTCAGAGTCACATTTACATAAATATGACACCTCTTCCCTTCAGTATGCCAGACTTATTGCTCCACAAGGGCCCATGTTCAAAAGAAGACATCCAAAATCTCCCATTAAAAGATCCCAGTGTCCACAAACTTCAGTGCAGAGAGCACCTGACCTGTTATGGCTTTCAAGGTACGGTTGTTTGGATCTGCAGTTGTCAGCAAAACTGGACTAAGGACCCAAAGTTAAATCCATACAGAGTTGCGTTTAAAATGTTTATTTATACCAAAAACTCTGATTTCTACCTGGGAATAACGGCAGCAGGCTTCACAGAGGCTGAATGGCAGAGGTAAGTTCATAACACAAACATTAGGCAAGCTCATATGTCAGGGTACAGAAGCAGGGTTGTTGTCCAGAGATCTTGAGCTCAGTAGATATCACGCAAGGGCAAGGAGAGGCATGTAAATCCAACAAATAGACATAAGGTCGTAAATGTGAAGATCAGGCATGGAAAAATGCTTGACATCTACTAGCAAGTGTTTCAATAATCTGGTCCTGAACCAGTGACTATGGATTGCTTAAGTAATGGAAAAAGAGTGGTTTATTATAAAGATTATTATTATAAAGTAAGTCTAATTCAATTAAACAATTTTGCATGGCCTACAGAGCTTTTTTAAAACATCTGCTCTAATCTTCGAGGTAAATTAACAGCAAAAGAACACCTATATGTAATCTACTCTAAACATATTATATGAAATGTTGTCTGATCAACAATTTTTTTACACCGGTATGTACCAATAATTCTGACAGCCTTTATTTTCTTCTCTGTTAGTTTACACCGGCATGAATTCCCTTGAAAGGTAGAGTCGGCGATTTTTCCCGAAGTTTCCCAAAGTCCCTTTTTAAATAACTATGCATCCGCAAGACCGCCTTACCTGCTCTTCCACTCTTCAGGGGGATCATGTGAAAAAATCTCCCATATCCACTCTGGTCTTATTCCTTTATACTGAGGCCTTCCTCTTCATCTCATATATATGTACACAGTTTGCTTCTTGTGACTCTCAGCCATGTTCAAAGTATACAGCGAGAGCAGCGGAGCTACAATGAACAGCTAACACCGAAGCTAACTGCCAAACTAACTGAATACATAAACACAAGAAGTATGCATGCGCAGCCAGCAAGCAGAAACTAACATGGAACGAGCACGCACACTGGCGTTACATGAGCGTGTCAGAATGATTGGCATTTGGGACAACCAATAGATAAGGTACCAGTCCCTAAAGGCTAGGGTGACCAGTCTTCCCCGATTTCCGGGGACTGTCCCCGTTTTGGACCACCTGTCCCCGGCTAAAGCTGTCCCCGGAAATGTCCCCGATTTTACCGAGGGGGAAAAAGTTGCGTGTAGACTGTTATTACGGTAGACCTGTTGCGCGCAGAAACAGGTGTTACGGCAGCTGGTTGCGCTGCTGATAATATAAAGATGAGGAACAGAGCGCACCACTATGGGCGGTAATGATCCAGGTGTGGTCAGCACCCATTAAAACACAAAGAAGAAGAAGAAGAGCGCACCACTTTTAAAACAGAAGAAGAAGAAGTGGAAGTTCGTTGTCACAAGTGGTGGAAACTGTTGGGGAGCTCCCCTGTGTTATGGTAAGTGTGTTAAACAATTCATTTTATTTGGATCGGGCTGATCCTGTGATAAATGTTTGGTTTGTGTCCAAGTTAAAAAATAATCAATAAAAAGTAAGACAAGACCACGGGTTGCGCTCGCCTGAGTAAAAGACACTCGGATAAAATGTAACAGAATGACTGAAAACTCTTTGTAAGGCGCTAATCTGGTACGCTGGTTCTCCAGGGATCAACAAGGGTTCATCTAAAGATGTTTTAGAACTGATTGGTGACTTTTAGTTTATATTTCAGTTAGTAAGTTATAAGTAGAGTTATTACAAGTTGTTTTGCTGATTTATGGTTGTGATTTATAAACATAGATTTTCAGTTTTAGGTTTGCTTTTGTACAACTCAGTTTGGATATATGAAAGTTCCTCATGAAAAAATAGGAGTCAGTAACAGGAAAACTGAATGAGACAAGATCTGAGAATGATGGAGGAAGAGATAACCACCTGTTTAATTTATTATGTTGTTTTTGCTTGTAGCTCCTAATATGGTGGTAATTAGCATTTTTAGTACTTAATCAGATGAGATAATAATAAAAATAACAATAGGAAGTTTTCATCTTGTATATTCTAATGTTTGTGTAAGTGATTTTAATTATATAATGTCTCTGTTTTAGAATAATGTAAGATTGATACAAGAGGGGAGAGGAAGAAGATGGGAAGACAGAAAGGAGATTAAATGAGAGTGGAGGGAAATAGGAACACTGATGGAAAGAACGGTTGACAAGAAGGGAGAAAAAGTATTAATAAAGTTCAAGTGATAAAGCGTTGACATGATTTGAGTGATAAACTAACGTATTGAGTAATGTAGTGTGCAAAGTATGCTATGTAAAACAGAGTGACTCAGGTTTGAGTTGAGAAGCCCAATTGTCTCAGGATATAACCTCCTTCTGAGTCTCTGAACATGAGTTTCACTGCACTTCCTTAGCTGTGGCAGAATGAAGAGGCAGTTTAGTTGTATTTTTTTCTTGTGTTTTAAAAATTTCAGTTCTGCACATAATATATCCTCTTCTCCTCTAATTTTATCCAGACCCCTGGATACAGTGGCTGATGGCTGTTCAGACACAGAAGGCCTTAAAGAAACCAGAGATGATCTCATGTTAGCTGACTCACTGACCGGAGTTAACTCACCTTATAGGAGCAAACAATATACTTGCACATCAACTACTACCATACACATAATGTAGTTATACACACTTTATGTAAGTTTATACATGCTCATGCTGCACTACACACTCAATCACTTGCATTCTTGTCAAGGGGTCTCCAAGTCTGTGCCTATTTTTCACCTCACATCACCACAACCCATTTTCTTGTCTCAAACAGGCTCCATGCACAGCTCCACTTCTTCCTGAACTTCAGCAGCTCCTTTGCTTCCCGTCTTTCATTACTGGTCAGACTGATTAATCCAGGTGTGTCTGACCTCAGTAACCAGCCAGATACACCTGGATTAATCAGCTTGTCCTGTAATGAAAGACAGGAAACAAAGGAGCTGCTGAAGTTCAGGAAGAAGTGGAGCTGTGCTTATAGCCTATTAGTGGGAGAAATCTGGTTCTTTGAGATGCACATCCTTTACCTGCAGGCTTGACCGCTACTTGTTTTTGATGTTAACGCAAAAAAACCTATTTCTCAGAGGTATGTAGGCATGAACAGAATGAGTATTTGTTGCACTTTTTTGAAAAGGTGGGGGAACTCTGTCTCCACAGAGAGCCACAGGCTAAATGTTTGTATTTACTGGTTTTTCTTTTCCTCATGTCACTCTCCCCTTAGGGGGCGACAGAGCTCTTTGGGCCCCACAAATTTGGAAAGCCCTGCTAACCACTCTTGACCCCTCCACTCCCACCCCCACCACTTTGCCCCAACCCAGAGACAGTTCTAGTTTTCTATTACTAACACTATTAATGTATTCATTTTATTAATCTTATGATATACTAAAAGTGTGGAGAGGCACATTCCTGCTTTTATACTTGATTTTTGTTGTTTAAATATTAATAAATATGTAAAAATAAATGAAACCATTACTGTCCCCGTTTCCTAATTTCATCTTGATGAGATGTATTGCTTTTTATCCACGAGCAAGAAATGTCCCCAGATTTGATTTCAGAAATCTGGTCACCTTACTAAAGTCCTAGGATACCCCTGGACCTTGAGGGACAGAGGGGGTGAGGGGAGGACCAAAACTCTGACCAATCCCTGCCCATTCGTTGCAAATGGCAATAATTGGTCAGTGTTTATAGGCCTGCGTCTTTCACATATATCTAATTTTTTAACCTCCTTTCTCTGAATACATAATGTATTGACTACTGTCAGAGTGGAAGGACCATTTTACCCAGTATAACAAAAAGTGTTTCTGAACAGGATTACCAACTAGGTTTAAACAGTCTGAGCTGAAGCTCATGTCCAAAGAGATAAATTACAAAATCGACCTAATAACAACCATTCTCATTTTTTTTCCTGCAGTTAGCTATAAATCAGAGCCAGTATCCTTCTGCAGAATGCATACAACTTTTTTCTTTACTTTATAAGTAAATAAATATTTAGTAATAACTTGCCCCTAGATTTCTAATGCTTTGCCTAAAGAGTAAATTTTTGGTTTACACAGTTTGTTTTCTCTCAATTATTGTCTTCTGTTTGTTTTGAATTACATCAGCTTTTCACAATATCTTTGCGAAAAGCTGATGTGCTTTAGCCAACCCCCATATTTTTGGCGCAGTCTGCCTCAAGAGATCTGGCCTAGATACCCCCATCATCCTCCAAGCCACTGGTAGAGCTTGGGCTCTTGCTGTGTAGAGTTGAGGATTCAGTGGCTTTAAGTTGCATTTCTGTTTGACGGCAGATACTTCAAGTGTGGATCCACTGATTTTTTTTTTTTTATTATTGTTTCCAAAAAGTGTTTAGCAGCATTATGGGGCTGCTGTTTATTTAGACAAGTGATACGTCCTGAAAGTTTGTGTTAGCTCTGCTGCTGTGTTTCCTGTGTGCAGTAATCATGCTGTCTAATCAGCATCTTGATATGCCACACCTCTGAGGTGATGAAATATCTTAGCAGAGGAGAAATACTCACAGATTTAGACAGATTTGTGAATATTTGAGATAAATAGGTCTATTGTGTATATAGAAAAAGTTTTAGATCTTTGAGTTCCGCTAATAATACACACACACACACACACACACACACACACATATATATATATATATATATATATATATATATATATATATATATATATATATATATATATATATATATATATATATATATAAATATATTAGGGCTGGGCAACGATTAAAATCTTTAATCGCATAATTTGCCTGATTAATCATGATTAATCGCATTGCATGCGCAAACTCCAAGAATGAATTCAAAAGTAGTGTAAAGAGCACTTTTATTTTAATTTTCTGCTGCCATATGAACAAAAGTGTTGTAACATTTGTAGCACTTATCAGTAACACATATTTAGTGAAAAGCTCAACTTAAACATGTAAAACAAAAAATAGCAATAATAATAAATTAAAGCTTATTGCCACTGACAGGAAATTCTCTTTATGGGGAAAAATCTACCAAAAACAGGCAATTTCTGAGGTAACAGCAGGGAGCAGCATTACCATTTTATGTTCAATACCAAAGTGTGAAGCACAAAAAAAGGTTTACAGGAGCTATCCACTTCGCCATTACTTTGGTTAGCTTCTCTGAGTCATTGAATTGTTTGGTGATGTCTACAGTGTGTTTGGCGTTTAAGTGATATGTTAAGCTCAAGGTGCTCCGGTGATAAGAACGTTTAACTTGGCAGTGGTTACAACTAACTTGTTTCTGTCATATTCGTTGCTGGAAGAACTTTAAACGGAAATGCTTGCTAACTCGATATGCTTGCATTTTTATTTGATGTTAACACGCAGTTTTTTGTTGTTGCTTTCTCGCGTGCCCCCCCGCTCCGCCAGTCATCCGCATAAAACTTGTTCTGGCCGCCAACTCACCGCCTCGCCTAAGCAAATTCCTGCGGGAAACACCGCCTTCCCCATGTCAGCTTTGTTTTTTCCGCGTTTTACTTTTTCCAGCCAGCACCTTTCTTCTTGTTTGAATCCGAGGCTGGGCTGACAGCGAAGTTATTGGCGCATTATCGCCACCTACTGTTCTGATTCAAACCCCTACACCACAGCAACAAACCTTCACAAAATAAAAGCACGTGAGCAACATGCATTAATGCGCGATAAAGTAAATATCGCCGTTAATAGTCTAATAAATTAACGCGAAATTAATGCGTTAACTTGCCCAGCCCTAATATATATATATATATATATATATATATATATATATATATATATATATATATATATATATATATATACACTCACCGGCCACTTTATTAGGTACACCTGTCCAACTGCTCGTTAACACTTAATTTCTAAGCAGCCAATCACATGGCGGCAACTCAGTGCATTTAGGCATGTAGACATGGTCAAGAGAATCTCCTGCAGTTCAAACCGAGCATCAGTATGGGGAAGAAAGGTGATTTGAATGACTTTGAACGTGGCATGATTGTTGGTGCCAGAAGGGCTGGTCTGAGTATTTCAGAAACTGCTAATCTACTGGGATTTTCACGCACAACCATCTCTAGGGTTTACAGAGAATGGTCCGAAAAAGAAAAAACATCCAGTGAGCGGCAGTTCTGTGGGCGGAAATGCCTTGTTGATGCCAGAGGTCAGAGGAGAATGGCCAGACTGGTTCGAGCTGATAGAAGGGCAACAGTGACTCAAATAACCACCCGTTACAACCAAGGTGGGCAGAAGAGCATCTCTGAACGCACAGTACGTCGAACTTTGAGGCAGATGGGCTACAGCAGCAGAAGACCAAATCGGGTGCCACTCCTTTCAGCTAAGAACAGGAAACTGAGGCTACAATTTGCACAAGCTCATCGAAATTGGACAATAGAAGATTGGAAAAACGTTGCCTGGTCTGATGAGTCTCAATTTCTGCTGCGACAGTCGGATGGTAGGGTCAGAATTTGGCGTCTACAACATGAAAGCATGGATCCATCCTGCCTTGTATCAACGGTTCAGGCTGGTGGTGGTGGTGTCATGGTGTGGGGAATGTTTTCTTGGCACTCTTTGGGCCCCTTGGTACCAATTGAGCATCGTTGCAACGCCACAGCCTACCTGAGTATTGTTGCTGACCATGTCCGTCCCTTTATGACCACAATGTACCCAACCCATGATGGCTACTTTCAGCAGGATAATGCGCCATGTCATAAAGCTGGAATCATCTCAGACTGGTTTCTTGAACATGACAATGAGTTCGCTGTACTCAAATGGCCTCCACAGTCACCAGATCTCAATCCAATAGAGCATCTTTGGGATGTGGTGGAACGGGAGATTGGCATCATGTCAATATGGACCAAACTCCCTGAGGAATGCTTCCAGCACCTTGTTGAATCTATGCCACGAAGAATTGAGGCAGTTCTGAAGGCAAAAGGGAGTCCAACCCGTTACTAGCATGGGGTACCTAATAAAGTGGCCGGTGAGTGTATATATATATATACATACACACACACACTAGGGCTGTCAGTTCTATATAGAGCCACAGATTGACCCCTGCCCTATACATATATACATGCAGTCTTCTCCGAACTAAGTCACTCTTCTTTCCACTGTTTAGAAAAAGATAAAATAAAAAGTATGGTAGTCAACTTCAAGGTGGGGGACCAAAGACTCAAATATGAGCAGGGTAATTTGGGTAAAAATAGAAATAGTTATACTCGTGCCCTTGATGATTGCCAGCCTGGAGGGCAAATGTTGGGAGCTGAGAGGAGTAAAAAGAAAAGCAGGTTAGGGTCAACTCTGACCACTTAACACATTTCTCACAGCCTGAGGAGAGGCTCCATGCAAAAATAAAAAGCCACTTACATCCACGTCTCAATATTGCTGTTCTATTTACAGTCAGATAAGGAACTGAAAGGCCACTTTTGCACCCATAGGTTATTAAAGGGGTATCTGACCCAAAAGTTCTGGCACTGTGATTCTTCACTCTTATTTGACAACTTCCTTTTGACAAGGGTCCACAACATAGAAAGAGAAATGTATGTATCTGTTTGATGATTAGGGTGTTCTTGGTTATTTTTCTTTTATTTCTTTCTGTCAGGTTTTTTTAATTGCGATGGACCTGAAGTAGAAAAGACATGGGGAGGAACATGTTGGTGAGAAGGAATTAATGAATAAAGGAAGATATTTAAAGGATGTACTAGACAGAATCTGCAGGATGGAACCAGGGAGCTTGAATAATGAGGAGGCACGATGACAGGAAAATTAGGTGAGTCTACTCAGATGGTTGGGAACAGCTGTGGGAGAATCTTAGCAGGAAACTGAGGGCAGGTGACTAATTAACACAGCGTGAACACAGACACCAAAATAATTACAAACTAAGGGGAAGAAGACATAGATGAAAATAAAAGCCTAAACTAAAACAATCATGACTAGATATAGCAACAGCGTCTGTGGCAGACGCTGTTGCTATATCTAGTCTTGATTTTGTCTGCTCCGATTGTACAACAACCTCAGAATTGACATGGTTAGCATATATATTTGCTTCCATAAACACATAATACTGCATGTATCAATACATCTTATGGACATGCAGGTAATTTCAAACTGTGGAGACAGGGTGAGTGTAGTCAATGTTAGGTTTTCTGCAAGCTTATTTATGTTGTTATATCAGTGTAAAATATGTCTAGAAGGTAAAATCATCAAGTTAATAACTTGTGCTAGGGGAGCTGCTCTCTGTAGGCCTCTGCAGCTCACATTATATAAAATGCTGTTGCTGTGTGCAACATTGGGACACTGTTTTAGGTGTTCACCTAAAACAGTGAGCACAAGGAAGAGTTATAATCCTTTATGACACTTATGGGGAGAGGATTGTAATCCCGGTTCCGTAAGTAAAAACCCTGAGCACAAAGATTCTCAGAGTCCTCTCAGAGAGCTGCTGTCTTAACCTAAAAACTCATACCAAGGAGTCTTATCTTAAGAGTGATTCGGATAGCTATTGAGAGCGACTGTGATGGCTGCAGTTACAGTCACACAAATTAGGTAATGTCTATCAAATATCACACTGCTATAATAGAGAATTGCACATTTCATCACACTAATGTTTGTTCTTCTTTGAATAGGATTTAATTTACAGATTGAATAGGATTTAATTTACAGATGGTCTTGTAGTGCCATTATTATGCACTGTTTTAAGTTATTTAATGTTTGATAAATAACTCCCGGTCTGTTAGGTATTGTCCGGTAAATATCAGCCCAGCAGCTGATATCAGGTCAATAGTTGAAAGTTTGATTCGAGCTCTGCCGTTCTTTTTAACAGCAAACTGCACAAATATAGAAAAAATGAGTGACAACTTCTCTTCAAGTTCAAGAATGTATTAATGGCGGGCATACACTGCACGTTTTTTTCAATCATTGTACTCAGATATAGCTCGGTGCACTTGGTGGCCCATTGTTTGCTAGATTTTTATTTTTTTTTATCAATGTGTCTATAAGGTTATTGGAGAGCTGTCTCTCCTAACTGAGCCTAATATTGTACGTGGCCTTGATCAAAACTCTTAGATGTTGCTCCACTGTTGCCTGATGAAATGGGGCAAGCACAGGTAAACTTCCATCAGCTTCATGAAATTCATGAGAAGTCAGTGGGGTTAAAATCAGTGTTCAGTGTTGCCAAAGTTTCTGCTTTTGGCTTTGTCATTTAAACAGAGGGTCAGGTATGAGGTATTTAACCAATGTTCCTGTTATGATCTTGCCTGTCTGCTGACTTCCACCTGCAATTCCTCTTATGCTGTGTTAATTAAGCTTCATGGACTACGTCTGCGAGCCTTCCTCCCTGCTTCTCTGCAATCAAGTTAATTCCACACACCTTTTCCTGTTCTTCATAAACTCTCCACAGAGAACAAGATGGTGCCAGATTATCCAAAGCCTTAGCCTGTAGATGTCCAATGGGTTCTTCATACTTGCCTGCCTAGTTCTGATCTAGTGACTGGTGATTTATCGGATTTATCGGATTTCCCTGCCTTGCCTTCCCCTTGTCGAACATCTTCGTTGCCTTTTGATTTCTGGAGCACGAGCTAGGATTTGCCTTGTTACTATAAGTCTTTCTTAGCCCCAGGACTTGTCAGACTCCCGTGCATGGCCTATGCCTATTCCTTGGACTCCAACCTAGCCTCAGCCATCCTGTTATTCACCTCTATATTTAGTAAGCCAGTTCTCTTCACCACCAAGATCTCTTTCTTGCTCCTGCACAGGTTTCCTGCTTGTACCATGTTCCTGGTTTCATTAACAAACCTTTTAAAAGAGCACTAAGGCTAAGATTTCGAGTTCCCGGCTTGCCCAGTTCTAACGAATCTCTACTTTAATTTCTAGCTTCTGGGACTGTCTTCATTTCAACACGCTCTAGTATCTTCCTACATGTGGTGCTTTTACGGAAAAACAGTAAGGAGCTTTTTTTAAATTTTGCTTATGTACATTTTTCACAGAGGGCTGGAATCTGCTAAAAAATCTCCAGACAAGCAGATTAAGTATTATTTGTAAAGCCCTGGCCCATACCATCATCTTTGATTCAGCATCAGTTCCTCATGTATAGCTCCTTTAGGACCAAACATTCCCGTTTACTCGAGGATTAGAGAATCTGCAGCAGTGCTTTGAAAGGCAGCATATAGAATAACTTTCTCTGGTTGTTTGCGAGCCCTGTGATGGACTGGCGACCTGTTTGTAGCACCCCCCCTCCCCTCCAAGACTCCCCACGGATAAGTGGGTATAGATAATGGATGGATGGACGGATGGTTGATTGCATCGCAACATAACACTGAGGTGATGTAATGGCCAGAGTGTCACAGCTGTAAGTACTCTGGGCAACTCTCTCACTATTTCCATAGGCCTCTGAAGAATGGAGCAAGTAAATATAAAGGTTTTGCTCTCCAGAATTTTGACTCACAAAAATCTGTTCATTCCTAGAAGTAAGACTGTAAACTTCTTGGCTGCCTCACTTCAAACACCACATAATAACCTTTACGAGTTCCGGAGTGCTTAATGCTAAAGCATGTAAGTTTCTTATCTTTAGTATCCCATTAGCATTGCATGTTGCAGATACACAATTTGCCTAAAGTCTTTGTCATTCTGGGTCTTTTCATGGTTTACTCACTGAACATTTAATAATTACAAGTTATCAAATGAAAGATGTCATATAGGTATTTTAATCATATCACACAGACATTTATTTGGGTCTTGTTTGTCGTGGGTGTCTGACGGTGTGTGTGTGTATGTATATAAGGTGGAGGGGGCTTTGTGACAGCACGCTCCCCTTTTTTCCTACTCGGTCTGTAACTCTAACAGCAGCGTGACAAGCTATCACTACAGCTGTTGTAGCTTTAGTTCTCATTCATAAAACAGTAAAATCAGAAAATTTTTGGGGTCATTTTAACTGAAGACAGGAACAGTGGATTGGGTTGGGGTTCCTATACAGGCCCTGTACCTCATCCATCCATCCATACATCGATATTCTATACCTTCTCATCCGTGCAGGGTTGCAAGAGGGCTGGTTCCTATCTCCAGCGGTCGAAGCACAGTGATATTAAATTATTATGAGACTGCCTTGGTTGGCAGTATTGTGGGTGAAGTGGGTGATATGAATAGTAGGTGCAAGTAAATCCAGCTGTTTAAAATGAATCTCGCTGTACGTCTGACCATAAGGCTCATTCTGGGACTCGGGGGGAGTTGTCCGGGAGAACCTGACAGCTGACATAGTCAGCTTTTATGATTGATGTAATCTTTTAAATTAGACTTGTTATATTTATATTTTTAATGTTTTACCTTTATTTGAGACACTTAAAGTCTACATTAACTAAGATTCATAATTGTTATCAATTTTATTCCAGCCATCCATTTTCTCAACCTCCTTATCCATGCAGGGTTGCAGGGGGACTGGTACTTATCTCCAGCGGTCAATGGGTGAGAGGCAGGGCACTTCCTGGAAAGATCTATTTGTTATTATTGTCTAAAATGGTTATTATCACTGTTACCTTCATTAACCGGGAAGAGGTTTTCAGTCAAGGCTGGAGAAGCTCTGCTCAGCTCTTACATTTGACATGGGCACCATCACTGATATGTGAACTGGTATGTAGAATAATGATAAACGGGTAAATCTGATTTGTCAGCTCTAATATTTTCTTATTAAACTCAGAAATAAAATAAAAGTTTTGTCTTCTGTTTGTTTTTTAGGTATGTAAGTTCAACAGCTTTTGCAGAATTTCTGCTGACAAAATAACTTATTTTCTTTAAGTTAAACAGTAGAAGTTATCCATTAATTAAGAAGCTGTTTTGTGTGTCTTCGGTGTGTAGAGAGATTATGTGAAGGCCGTTTCTGGCTTGCATTCAGGAATTGAAACATTGCTTAGAACTTCATCTTTCTTTTACAGCAGTTCCCAGACTGCCAGTAGTACTTGCAATTCACTCATTTAAATGGGGCAGACCAAACTTCTTTTGCACACACTATCCATTTGTGATGCAATTTTTTTTCTGGCCACACAATTTCGTGCTCTTTATATGGAATCTTTGAAGATAACGCACATAATGTCTCCAAACTTTAAAAAATTAAATCAGTTAATTGCACTGACCAGCAACGCTTCCTGAAAAGGTTAAAGCACACTTAAAATCAAATGAGACTCATATCCAAGTCAAAAAGTCTGTTAGATACCCTGGCCAAAGTGGCTACAGAAGGCAGTAGGCAGATGATGTCTAGTGTAACAGGTGGTTTATTTACAACAAAAATAGTGAAAAAATATTTACAAAAATCCACAAAAAATAAATAACTCAGAGGTTAACATGGCTCAACAGATCATAACTGAATTTAAAACAACCAAAAATTAACGTCAAGTGCACTCAGTTACACTGACCTGGTTCTCTCCTCCCTCTTGAACATCTCAACTTCCATCCATCCATCCATTTTCTAACATGCCTATCCCTTGTGGGGTCGCGAGGGGTGGTGGTGCCTATCTCCATGTTATGATCTTGGCATTAGTGCTGGTACGATTCTCCATCTGACACACCTGTGCAGCTCCGCCCCGTTCTCATTAGCCTTCACCAGATCCACCTGCAATGCTGACTATTAAACCAGCTCTCAGACCAGTCACTAGTGCCAGATTATTACGAGCCATCAGTGAGTTAAATCCAGCGTCCTGAATCCTGTCTGCCTGCTTCTGTCTTCTGACCCTCTGAGCCTGCCAAGCCCCTCGGACCTGATTATTGTGCTGTCTGGATTTCTGACCTGTTTCTGTGCCCTGACTCTGCCCTCGGATTCTGCTTTGGACTGCCTCTGGATTTCTGATCACCAGGTTCTGACTCTGGACCTGCTCTTGGATTTGTGATTCTGGTTATTCCCCCTGATCATCGTGCCTGACTCCGCTATCACGGTTCTTACCCTGTGCTTGTTTCTCGACCAACGACTTCCTGCCAGTCCACAAACCACAGTTGTGAGTAGTGGTTTCTGTCTCATACGCTGGTGATTTACCCTCGACCTGGAGCAGTTTTCATCTCAATAAACTGTTTGCTTAACAACATCTGATATTGTCTGGCTGAATTCTGGGTCCTCGGTTTCAAGTCATTACACTCCAGCTGTCAATAGGCAAGAGGCGGGGTACACCCTGGACAGGTCCATCTCAACTTTCTCTGTTTAAATACTCTCGTCTTCTGGCAGACAAAATGGCCTCCAATGGACTCTTCCATAAACAGGTAACAGTTTAGGCTTGAACTCACTAATGTTGGTTTCAATCCGCTTTACCAACATCTGTTAGAGTATGGCTATAACAATATACAATTAAATTCACACGGAACAATTCTACACAAGGCCTAAATTTGACTATATCAAATTTAAGTAGTTGTCCTTTCCTACCTCTTCACCAAGTCCCTTCCTCTGACATCAGCTCTAAACAGCAATCTATAATTACTGTACAGGAAGTGAGGCAACACTTACTCCTGAAACACAGGTAAGCAAGGTAAGTTCACCAAAATAAAATGTACAAGTTAAATGATAAAACAATAAATACAATCTGGAATTGTGTATTGATTTCAACCAATATGTTATAGTAAATAATCTGTAAAAATGAAAAACATAAACAAACCCGGGATAGTATGTTTGCAAACTACAGTATAAATAAGATATGGCTAAATCAAGCAAGCAAGAATGTTACCTGAAAATATATAAACAGAGGCAAATAGTGTTCACACCCACAAAGTCAGATAGCATCCCTTTACAAACGATGTAGATTAATGACCTGAAAGCTCCATCGGTGATGGAAGATGGCTATTTACTATGGGCATTTCAATCTGCTAAATCCCAGAATAATGAGCTAGATTTTTTTTCAGAGAAACACTTTTTTCCTGTCTTTAGATTAATTTGTGTAGATACACTAAGATTACTATGCCTTTAAACAATTGGAGTTATGGGCCTGTGTGTTGATGCTGAGGCCTTTTAAAGCTCTGATACGTTCATTTATAAAATAGGAATTAAACAGAGTTATTAAATTGGTATGTTTTAAGACAAAGACTCAAAAACACTGGAAGTAATGATGTCAAACCACCATTTCAATCAGAAAGTCGGAAAAAAGCGGAAGCTTACGAACCAGAGACCACATCCCAACAGTGAAGTACCAGGGCAGTGGGATCATGTTGGGCTGTTTTGCTGCTTGATGTTATAGGTGTAACTCACAAAACTAATCATGAGAAAATAAATACATTTTGAATCAACATTTCAAGACATAAGATCATAAATGGATCTTCCAAATGATCCATGACCCCAAGCATACCAAAAATGCGTTGCAAGGCAACTTAAGCTCAACAAAGTGGATGTTTTTTGCCCGTGATATCAAACCCAAAGAAAATTAGTGGGCAGAGTTAAAAAGGTGCGTGTGAGCGTGGCAGTCTACAACTTCGACTCACACCATGACAGAAATAGTCATGATACAGAGCTGTACACAGGTTCAGTGTGACTGCCAAGTGCAGCTCTGCAGCTGATCCTCATCTAAACTAACCAGAGCAGGCTTAAAAGGAGCTGGCAGCCAAGAGATGCCAGTTTGTTAATACTTCCAGTGTGGTAATATGTAATCTGACCAGCATTCACAAGTGTTTTCTAAGTCTTGTTGCACTTTACTTACTTGTTTCTTGTTCTTCTGACATGTTTGAAGTCAGTTCCTTTGGAGACCAGTTTCCTGCTCTATATATTTAGAAGGTTAAACTCTGTGAGGTACCAGCGCTCTGTTTCTCCTCTGATCCCGAGGACCGCCTCCTGAAAACAGTTACTTTTGTCTTTCCACTGCCTACTTTCCACTCACCTGCCTGTCCGCCCTCCATTGTCAACTGCTCCATCACATACTCCCTCTGGGAAGGACAAGAACTTTCTCTTTCTCAACCATCAAGCCACATATAGCACTGCCTGTCAACTTCAGCCACTGTGGAGAGCTCGCCTCCCCCGAGTAACTTCTATCCACCCACAGAATAAGACTGAAAACCGTTTTTGCAAGATTTCACCTTCCTAGCCATTCAGCTGTTAATGTCAAACTCTTTGCCTTCAGTGCACAGACAGACCCAACTCCGAGAACCTGGATGCTCAACCAGCTCAAATTTCCTTCGATAAATTTGTTAAAGGAGCTATAAGTACGATATTAACTGTAAAATCAACCTTAATCATTCTCATTTGTCAGCTGGGTAACATTCCCTATAAACAATCGATCCATCAGCAATGTCTTAGTCACCTTTTCCTCCTTTCAAACCTAGAGGTACGGTCCAGAACTACTTCAGCTCAGAGTGTAGCCTGTGTTCACTTTCTGGTTCCTCAGCCAATCTTATGAGATTTCCCAACACAGAGCGCAGGGTTTGGTATTTTGTCTCGGCAAAATAGCTGCAGCCTGCTAACATGGAAACCAGTGAGAGAAGAAAACCAGAAATAGAACAGAATACAACATCATATACTTGTCCTGTGGAAGTAAAAATTCAGTGCAACAACATACCATTAAAAAACGACATATTAGATTGTTGTGATAGGCACGCTGTTGCACCGATTTAAACCACAAGGTGTCAGTATTGCTTATAGCTCCTTTAAAGTTTACTGTTGTGTCTGTAACTGTTGCTAACTCAGTCAAAAAACCTACACCAAGACATCGACTCTAGCAAACTATTGTGATAAGCAGTATCAAATACTAAGGCAACTTCTGCAATTTAAAAACAAAGGTAAAAAAGATAATCTAAAAGAAATGTATTTTCATTTATTCTGACATTTAGCAACTAGATAAATAATCCTAAATTACTGTGAAATGGGAAATTGTACTTGTCGTTTTCCACTTATCCAATACCAGGTTGCAGGGGCAGCAGACTCAGCAGAGACACCCCTGTCCCCAGAAACCTCCTTCAGCTCCCCTCGAGGAAGCCCGACATGTTCCCAGGCCAGCCAAGAGACATCTCTCTAGCAGCTCTACCCTGAGCGCCTCCTGGATGGCCGAGCTCCTCAATCTGTCTCTAAGGGAGTACTCAGCCGCCTTGCGGAAAAAGCTCATTTCGGCCCCTTGTATCCAGTATCTCGTTATTTTAGTCATGACCCATCTTTCATGACTATAGGTGAGGGTAGGAACGCAGACCAATTGGTAAATCGAGAACTTTGCCTGTCAGCTCTCTCTTCACCACAATGGACCAGTGCTGCGACCACTGATACATCTGATATCTTGCTCCATTCTCCCCTCACTCGTGATCAAGACCCCGAGATACATTAACTCTTCTAGACAGGAACATGAGGGACACAGTCAAATGCATTCTCCAGATTCACAAAGAATATGTGGACCGGTTGGGCAAACTCCGATGAATCCACAAGCACCCTGTAGGAGGTTTGTTAATGGGACTTAATGACAAGATGGGACGACACAAAGTTTATCATTTTTACAATGTCTGTACAATATCTGGTTTCAACTGTAACCGCTAAATGTAGCTGTGTTCTTTAGTCTAATGATTGTTCGCATCACTGCAGGCAGACAACTGATCAGCTAATGCATGTCCTCACCCTGGAGAGAGCAAAAGCAGGAGGAAGGATGCAATACAATAAACTTTATTTTGTAAGGACAGCATCAAAAATCTCAGATGACTTCTAATCCTCATGTCTCCTCTTTTTAATTACCACAGTAACCATACTCCTGCTGTTTTATACAGTCCTTCAATCACACTCTGAACCCACACACTCACCTCTCACCTATATTTTCTTTCACACTGATCCTGCCTTTCTAATTCTGTGAGCTCCATTACCATCCATCTCAGACACATCCTTACTGTTCATCTCCACCTGTCTTCCATTGATATGCTTTGGTGTCACTCCTTGCTTCTTGCCAGTCATTTTTTATAAAGGATTTTGACCTTCATAAGATAAAAAGAAAGCATTAAAGAAGCCAGAGTCACTGGGTTGCTGTATGAGCAATATGCCCTCCTGTGGTTTACCATGAAAAAAAAACTTTTGTTAAGCTCTCGCTTTGGACTGCTGATAAAAAGACCTTCTAAAATGTTTAAATTATCAAGAGCTTCTATTATTCGTTGAGCCCAAGGTAGCTTATGTTGGTCTTAAAGCTGGATAACATTTAGTTTCTCTACCTGAACATCTCTTCAAGGGGAAAATGCTAGATGAATTCAAAGGGCAAGTTATAATTTCCATTTCAGGCAAAGTGTTCATACTGCTTAAACTTTCATATTTTATCATGTTAGAACATAATAGTTCAATGCCTTTTATTTATATTTTATGTGACAGACCAACACAAATCAGTGCACAGTTGTGAAGTCGAAAGAAAACAATAGTTCTCAAAATTTGTTTACAAACCAAAATTGGAAAAATGTGAGGCAGAATTTTACCTCCTTTGGTAAAAAAAGTCATAAGTGCAACCATTGTAATCAGAGTCCAAATGTGTGTAATTCAGTGTTAAGTATAAACAGAGCTGTTCTGGAAGGGCCTCAGAGGTTCCTTTGAGAATATTACAGCTTCCAAGCTTGGAACGTCTACAATACAATACAATACAACTTTATTTATAAAGCACTTTAAAAACAACAATGTTGACCAAATTGCTGTACACAGAGAAAAACAAATAAATACAAAAATCCCCTTGCCTGCTCTAGCAAGCAAAATTTGTAAAACATCAGAATAATAAAACTAATAAAAATAGATAAAAATAATAAACATAAAATACATATAATAAAAAATTTAAATATAAACCAGCTTCTCAAACTGGGTTAAAAGCCAAGGAGAAATAATGTGTTTTAAGAGAAGATTTAAAAACAGCAAGTGAGTCAGCTGGTCTGATAAGAAGCAGCTTATGCCAGTTGGGGGCAGCGACTGAAAACACTCAATCACCTCTCTTTTTCCTGTTTGGCTTCGGGACAACCAACAGTAACTGATATGCCGACCTGAGTGAGCGTGAGGGAGCATAGGTCAGACAGATACTGATGGGCAACACCATGCAAACACTTAAAAACAAATAAAAGAACTTTAAAATCAGTTCTCACAGAGATCCATCCATAATCCCATTGTTTGAAAATGGAAAGTGTGTGGCAGAATGTGAAACCAATCAAGACATAGCCATCTTCCAAAAGTGACAGGCTGGGCAAAAAAAGCATTAAAAACAGCATTGTTCTGTGTCTGAGTTTTTGTGCAGGTTAACCAATCATATGCTACGATTTATTTAAAGAGATGCAGCAGCAGTTTAGCTTAATTCATGAATGGGGCAAGTGTGGCTTGATGGATTGAGTAGTTGTCTTGCAATCAGAAGGTTGTGGGTTTGACTCCAGCTTCCCCTTGTCACATGTCAATGTGTCCCTCAACAAGGCATTTAACCCCAAGTTGTGTATGAATGTGTGTTCATTAGTGAGTGTGAATGTGGCTCTAGTATACAGCACTTTGTCTGGTCATTACGACTGGAAAAGCGCTATATAATTTTAGACCATTTACCATGAATGTTCTTTAGCACAAGAAGCAAAAAAAGTTATTAAACTGAACATAGTTTTGTTAGACTTGATCAAGTATTTTATATAAAAAAAAAATTCCCAGTTTAATTACTGCATAGAATAAGAATCTGAGACCTTTAAAATGCATTGAAAAAAATTATGAATATATATACATTTCAGATTGTATTCAAATTATCACATAAAGTATTTAATAATGTTGTGTGTGTGTGTGTGTGTGTGTGTGTGTGTGGGGAGGAGTTCATTTGTTACATACTCCATGATGTCGGGGTGGCAGTAACATTAAAAAAGTTAATTTTGGCTCTGTCTATTTATACTTCACTTGAAGTTCTGGGGGCGGACCCTGGCCAGCCAGCCCGCACGAGCCATCCCAAACCCCACCCCCCAAGCGTAACCCGCACCGGAAGATGACACGGACCAGGACCGGGACAGGGGGCCGGACACAAGCCCACACACCCGTAGATTTTATCCCTCCCCAACACTAATGTTCAAACAACTCACCATACATTCGACAGTAGACATCCAGGCTGGGTAGGTCCCTACTCCCCCTCTTTCCCCCTCCCCCCACTAGCAGAGTGCCTATCCAATGAAGGAGAAGAGCATCTGCCCTGAGATGTCAATGACCATGCCCCCCTACCAGCTCAACAGCCCCCGAGGCCCCCCAGCGCACCCGAGGCCCCGTGCAGGGGCGGACACCCGGGCGCCCCAGGCCCCCAGACCCACCCCGGCCCCACCCAGCGGCAGCACAGCTACCAGGTCAGGAAACCACGTCCGTCAACACGCAGCTCCCCAAGAGCGTCGCACGCGGCCGCTGTAGGCCACCCGTAGGCCTCCCAAGCTCTTCCCAGATGGGGGCAACAGACCCCGGAGTCGGATCCACCAGGCGCCCCACTCCAAGTGCCCCCAGAGCCCCAGGAACCCCTCCATCCAGCCACTGCGCCCTGCAGGAAGCAACCCACCGCCCCCTATTCCACTAAGTGATGGTGTTGATCAGACATTCGACAGTAGACATTTTTTTTATTTTTTTTTTTTTTTTTTGGGGGGGGGGGGGTAAAGCTAGTAGGCTTGGTGGGTGGGCTGGGGGCGGTTGAGGTGTTGGTCCTGGTGGGTGGTTGGCTGGCGGGCCCTGCGGCCTCTCCCTGGCCCCGGGCTACGGTGGTGCCGCTGGCGAGGCCCCCTTCTCTGGGTGGGGCTTTCGGGGAGCGGGGGTGCCTATTAGAGTCAGTAGGGGAGCTGGCTCCCTGGGATAGCTTCCCAGTCATTTGCTCCTCATCCCCGGACTCCTCCCTCTTCCTGCTCCATCACGCCGCCACACATGTAGGTCCTGGGGGAGAGGGCGTTACTGGAGGTTGCCACTTTACGGTGACGCCCCTCTCCTCAATTTTATCATGCATCTTAGACACTTTCACTTCAAACATTTTCAGAACGCACACTCATGTAGGCCATGGTAGGGGGGGGGGGGGGGGTGGGGGGAAGACGTCTGGGGGGGGCTTATGTTGTGTGAGCCTCACTTCGGACGGCTCCCTTCACCTCCTCTCTCACTTAGACATTGAGGGTTCTGGGCAGTTGCCCAGAGGGGGTGCGCTGGCAACAGCTTCCTTCCGGAGGGGGGGGTGGGCTGTGCCATGCACCCCCCTTCGGCGCTCCCAGTTTTTAAACGCACTTGAGAACAACATGCAACAACACAACATCTGAGCAGGCGTAGGGAGGATCAGGGTCTTTTGCACACCACCGTTCTCCGATGGCGGCAAGGAGTCTGGGGCCTGGAGGAGGTGCGGGCCACTGTGTCCGGGGTCTTGGCGGGGGGCTGCAATGGGTAGTCAGCGGCTTGCCAGGTCTGGGGCTGACGCCTCCGCTCCCCCCAGGAGGGGCGGGGGGCAGGGGTGGCAAGGGTAAGGTGGGGGAGGAAGGGAGGGAGGGGGTTTATTAGGTATTTAGGGGGTGAGGGGGGCTCTGGCTGGGTGGCTCGTACGGGTCGTGTTGGCCCGCCCTCTTTGGGGGGCCCGGTCCGGGGGGCGTCTGGTCCGGGGGCGGGGCCGGGGGTCGGGCACAAGCAGTCGTATAGTCGATTTGGGGTGACCCCCCCCTCTGGTCAGTGTTGGATGCGAGTGTTATGTGGGAATGTGTGTATAGCGTCTTTTTTTTTTTTTTTTTTATCTGTGTGTGGTGAGTGGGGCACAAGGGAGGGATGGTGTGAATGTTTTTTTTTTTTTTCCCAGGTATGGGTGTGGTCCGCTCCCTCTCCCAAGAACATCTCAAGTCTCCACTAGGTGCAGAGCCCATCCCCCCACGTCCTGCCCTCCTCCGCTTCGTTCGCAGGCGCCTTGGCCCTCTGGCACATTGGTTGGCTTTGGGTTTGGGGCGGGTTCCCGGGCGTGCGCCGGCCCACTCCCGGCGGCCTCTTCGCGGGGCCTGGCCCCCCGGGGGGCGGCCGGGGCCCCCCTCGCGGGGGCGGGGCGCCCCTGGGGCCTCTGGCCCCCAGGGCCCATGGCCGGGACCACTTCAGCGGGGCTAGCTGCCGGCGGAGCCCACGGGCTCGTCCCCGCGGCTCTTGTGGGCGTCGGCATTGCGGTGGCTGGGGGATTTCCTCGGGGTCGTCTCTGCTCCTTCCCTGGGGGGGAGGGGGGGTTGTAGATATCCTGTGTCGGCCCCTCCTGGGCGACCTGCTTTGGGGACCCCTTTGGGAGTCCGGGGTTATGGGTCCCCTGACTCCTGCCTCTGTGCTCGGGGAAGGCGGGCCTTTGGTTCTCCACAACCACTATCAAGCTATTTCCCTCTGGATAATTTTCACCTAAACTAGTGCACTCTCATATTTCCCACAGGTGCTGGGTCCCAGGTATTAAGTGTTCACTTATATACAGTAATCTTATAATTTATTTATTTATTTATGTTCTTTCACTTTCTTTTTTCAAGTATCACATTACACATGTCAGCTTACATAATAATATATATGATTTAGCAATGGCATCTAGGTGTTATTCGATTGTATCTGTTGCTTTATGTCTGTTGGTTGTGCTGTTCTTTTTGCATCTCTCTTTCCAGGTGACGGAGCAGACGGAGAAGATTTTATCATTCTCTCCCTTTTATCTCTTCTTTCTTTCACCTCTACTCTTTTTTTTTCTTTTCTTTCTCTTTCACTTCTTGTTCTTCCTTTACTCTCCCATTGTAATGTCCATATAATTTGAAATTCTCCTTGCAGGAATCACAATAAAGCTATTTACAAGCATAAATCAAGTGGAGCACTATGGCGAAAGCTGTTTGCTCCACTTGTAAAAGCAAAATCTGTCGAGCTCTATCTGGCATTGAGACATCAATTCCTATTGCCACATTGCTAGACAGGACACTGGAAAAAAAAAAAAAAAAAAGAAGTTCTGGGGGCAAAGTCCTTGCCACTATAACACGCAACACACCCGGTTTAAGATTGTGGACATTTGACAGACACCAGAATTGCATGTATGGCAGTAAAAGAGGAGGAGAAGAAAATGTTTGAACCTTGCTGAAGATTGATTGAGGGCAAACAGGGGAGGGAGGCACAAAGAAGGAGCTGAGCACAGGGCAGGTGGAGAGCTGAAAGTGGAGGAGCAGACAGAAATTATAGCTCACGGTGTGCTCTGGCACTATTTGGAAAGACTGCCAACATCGGGGCGTGTGGTACTATGGCATTGGGACTGCCCCTCTTGGATAATTTATCGAGGAAGCACCTGTTCGATCGCTTAAACCACAACAGTTGAACAGTGCGCCACAGTGTTAAGTTTGACAGTCACGTGAGGTATTTCTCACACATTAAACTCACCCTTCCAAATTCTGTCCAATCACAGTACAGTAGTTGGACACCCTTCAGGAAATAAGTTCTACTCGGATGTTGTCAAGAACCATCATTGAGACCCCCCAGGCCAGGTCTGCGAGAACAAAATCATGCCATGTGCTGCGAACAAATGTCTCGCTTCTTGTGATGGATTTAGCAGGCTGTAAGCTTGACATATACTCCAAAACAACAACATTGTTTTGAGAAAAAGCAGCAAGAACCACCAGAGCAGAGCTTCAACAACAAAGTGACGTCAGTTGCTGGGGAGCAATTACAAATTTATCGCTTCCCATGGAGTATGTAGCAGCCTTTATTTAGTCTTCTACAGCAGGGATATTACCTAGAACCTGTTTTAAGGAGGAAAACTAAAGAATCTGAAGTATGGAGCAGATAGGAATGGGAAGAAGAGCGTGAAGGGGAAGGTGGAAGAAGAAAAGAGGAGAGATAATGCACAATTTAATGTCTTTAAATGGTAAATATTCATTCATTTTCTGTGGCTGCGGCCCATCTACAATTATTTTGTCCTGGGAACCAGGTATGGCTGTGAGCTGGCCTGCTCAAAGTAACCCGCCTATCGAAAACTGAGTTTATCTCCCTTGATCAGATGCTCATCTGATATTAAGATTTCTGTCATAACTTTAGATAAGTAGAAGTTTAAAAATGAATTATGCACCAGAATTTCATAAAGGTTTCTTCAGCTGAGCAGCAAAGCTTGAGCCATCTTCTTGGCCAGGTACAGGTCATTACCGAGATGGATTCACTGTAGGGACAGTTTACTCTCTGACTCAGTAGATATGGCCTCTGCCTCACCTCTCCTGCTGTCTCTTCCAATACAGATCTCCTGCTGTTTTAAAAAGCCACTCTGGATGCTAAAAAAAGTTCTTCATATCAGCAACAGATAATTAATGTTGTCTTTTAATAAAAAAGTGAATTCTAAATAAAACACGAGAACAATTTGACAAATATGTAACAGAATATCAGAAGCCTACACCATATGTTCCAAGATCTGCAGGGACATGACCGCCCAGGAGAACATCTACTGGAAACAACATCTTAGAGGCATTTTACAAAATTCTTAAGATTAATAAAGCAACATAATTACTATATATTTATCAAAGGTTAGAGTAATGATTCACAACCAGCCTTTAAGCTAAACTTTCTGGGTCAAATATGAACCACGGCACATTAAATTCTAGGTTGTTGCTCATTCCATGCGTACTCATCCTATATCCGTAATAATCTCAATGATCTGTACGAAGCTTTGCTCTAACTCCTTCTGATAACTTTGGGGGTCCTAAGTGGGCACAGGAAACCCTATTCAGAAGACCGCACCCCCACGCTGAGTCTCATTCTCCCAAGCCTTCTGAACCATCTCTTCAGATGCCCTCACTTCCAGAATCATCCAACCCTTCAACCCCTTCCTTCAATAAATCTTGAAACTCATACCTCTGTGGCATGGTCCTTGCTAGTTAACCATTTTGTTTACACAGTGAGCACAATGTGTTTGTCTTGATTACATAGTTCTGTACTTTTATCACAAAATATCATCTGCTGCACCATATGACCTTATGTTGTGACAAACCCTGACAAATTTACCAGGTATGGGTCACGTGAGTTATCTTCAGAATTCTGAGTAACTAATGACTATTCAGCTTAAATCTATAATGAGTAAAAGAGTTATAAAATATTTGTTGTCAAAATTAAACATCAATCGCCACATGGAGACAACAGAAAGCCACTGTTTGTTTTTACCACCAAATGTTTTTATTCAAAAAATGCGTGTTCGGTTGGTGTTGACTCTCATCAATGTGTACTGTTACTCACATCAGTTGGAGTTGAGTAAATAAGGTGATCAAACCTAGCTCCTGTGTTGTCTTTCTTACTCCTCCACAACCTAAGCCAAACAGAAGTCATGGGGGAGCAAATATAATAACTCCATCTATGTGATACATTTAAATCAAATAATTTTTTTCTAATGGAAGTGCTACATTTTAAATGTTTTACGGGCACCTGGTGACTGTGGCCATAGAAGACGTAGCAGGAAGATATCCTCAGCTAGTTTAGATACATTTTAAGCAAGTTAAGTTTAAACATTTTCATCTGAGTTTTAGGAAACAAATCCACTGGTTTTGTCTGTTACCTGGAAGGTTAGATGGGCCTCCACCAGGGCAGGACTCTAATACACGGCAGGGGAGAGGAGAGAAGGCATGAGACAGCTGCAGGCTGCAGCTGAACCACCACGTGCCTGTCGACCTGTCTGCTCTGCGCAGCACATTCACTTCAAGAGAGGCGCGCGGCAGGGCACAGGCATAGTTCTTATCGGGCAAAATTACAGAAAATGTGGCGCACTGATAAAATAAGATTTTAAATCCAGAATAGTTATCTCACCACATGCTATATACACTGTAAAAGATACAATGAAATATAAAGAAGAAGAAAAAAATTTCTGGGAGGGCTCCTTTTTGTACAGATGAAAAAGGGCTTGTACTCCAACCCCACCTAGGGTCTATCTTAAAAAACACCTGAAAACAAAAATCTATTTTTTTAAATCAGTCATTTCTCTTTTTTATGTCCTTTTATATCATGCCTTTAAATCATTCAGTTGTGGTCTATAAAAAGTGGAACTGCAATGCATTGGTCTCAATTTCTCGTTATTGCTGTCCCCCAGCCCCTCTTTTATCCCTGTTCTGAGGTGTATCTGAGAGCAACTTGTTTTGATGCTGTCCCTTTAAATGCAAATTAGGCACTTCACACCCCTCCCAATCGCAGAGCGTTTTACTCCACCACGTTCAGTCATTTTTGTTTTTGAAATGTAGAGGCCTCAAAATGAACGGAAAGAAAGCAGTATTAGTAGAAATGGCTATCCTCTTCTCTTGCACAACGGATAAAACGGAAAGAAGAATCCACATATAATAATAATACTAAGAAAAAATATATGTAGTATTACAAGTGTAACCTGGTTGTATTTCTTTTTTGTTATAATTACACAAAATGTTTTTATTTGGTTATTTGTATTGTTACTTACCTGACTGAAACATCTCTAGAAATTCTGTCACTGTTTTAACCGTGTTACTTTAAGAATGGAAGCTCCTCCTTTTCGGTTCTTCTTTTGTGGTATTGTCTTTAAATAGTTTGCACCCCTTAGTCCCTCACCTTTTGTCATGTTGTCCTGCGGGAGAGGTGTGTGCTATTTATTTTTCTTCTGAATATATCCAGTTTATTTATAGATATATTAAGTTTATTTTTGTTATGTACTTCTGTTTTATGTAGGACTTGGAGCGGGCAGCCTATAACACGGTTGTATGTTGTTCTCGTCAGGTACAATAAAGCAAGAAACCGTCATTTTAAAGACAAACTGTGTCACGGCCTGATCACTTAAAACCAGCACAACGCAGAAAGGATCCGGTTACACTTGGTGCCGTTTGACCCGCTGTAACGTCGAATCTCCGCTGCTGAAGCTGCTGCTATGCTGCGCATTTCCCGCCTTTGAGGACTGGCTCCGCCTGCTTCGCTGCACCGAGCGCCTTTGCCCTGCACTTTGACTGGCGTTGGTGTGGTGTATCCTGGCAACGAAGTAACTGTTTCGGTTGGTCTGTTTTGTGCACCTCGTTTTATACAAGGGAGGAAGGGAAATAAGTAAAAAAAAAAAAAAGTAAAGTTATGAAACCAGTCTGTTTGTTGCTCTTTGCCTGTGGATAAGACTGGTTGTTTTTTTGTTTCATTTTTTTTTGCTGACTGATACATGTGAGTTCTTGTGTGACTGTATTGTTTTTAGGCTCTTTAGGAATCTGCAGTCTCTTTATTTTTGACATCATTTTTTTTTGGTGCACTGTTCTTCATAGTGTTTATCTGTTATTTAATGAAATGTCTGACACTGAGGCACTTTTTAAGGGAGATGAAGTGGACAGGAAGGTCACTTTTAGTTTGGGGAGGGGCCAACATTACATGTCATTTGGAAGGGGTAGACCTATGCCTTCTAGTGCATATGAAAGTTCTGTTGATCAGTCTGTGATGAACCCTCCACCTGTACCTGCTGCTGCTTCTACACCCATTGGCAGGGCAGGGTCTGACGTTAGCCAACTTGTCTCTACTGAGGCGCTCAGTGGGGTGATTGCTGATTTGGCTAAACAGATTGGGGATGCTGTCACGACAAACCTCAGTAGACTAAGCTCACAAAGCCAATCACAGCCTCAGGCTGCTGACAGCCAACCCAGCGACCCGACTGATCAGTCACAAATGAGGGTTGTTGTACAGTCTGATATCAGGGCGCCACCATATTTCAAAGGCGACCACACTGACACCTTCTCCATCCAGGAATGGGAGGGTCTGATGAGATGTTATCTGTCAAGAATAGGATGTGTGAGCCCTGTTGAAATGTGTGAGATTATCACATCTAGACTTATTGGGAAAGCCAGAGATGTGGTTCAGGTGTCGCTTCGCTGCCAGCCTCAGTCATGTAATGATAAGTTAGTTTCTACTGTTTTTGATATATTGAAACGCAACTTTGGTGAGCTGATCTTCTCCAGTTTACCAATGAGAGACTTCTATAACATCCTGCCTGTTGATGGAGAGACAGCCATGGACTACTCGATTCGATTAAACAAGTCTATTGAAGCGGTTGATGAGTGTTTGCGTAGGGGGGGGAAGCAGGTGGAGGATCCAGGAGCTGAAGTTGTTACAATGTTCATCAGCCATTGTCCTGACCCTGGTCTAGCTCTTTCCTTCCAGCTGAAACCTGTGGAGGAGTGGACTGCTGCTGAGGTCCAGAGTCGCCTTGATAACCGTGTTGCTAGCCTCAGGAGGCCGATGGTCACTACAAACAGGGCTGTTGGTTCGTCTGCAGGCCCTGTTCTCTCCTGTCTTCCTCAGCTTGGTGCTCAATCACCCAGTGCTGCGTTGTCAGCTGATGCGACACCGTTTGTTGTCCGTAATCCCCAAGCTGCTTTAGCACGTGATCATTCTTCAGCTGCAGGTCCCTTGTATCAGCAGCCACAGCAGCATGTTGCTCCACAACCGACACCCTTTCAGAATGCAGGTCCACCCAAGCCAATTTTTCCCTCCAGTTCAGGAGTAGAACCACCTCATCAGATGGCAGAGATGTTTGATAAAGTTCTGTCTTTGTGTGCATCTTCTCTATGCACACAAAGAGACCAATCTGTTACAAAACAAAGTGGTCAACGTGTGGGGCGTTACACACGTGGTTCTAAACGTCCTCAGCGTGCACCATGCAGGGTTTGTTGTTCGGAGGAGCATACAACACATTCGCACTGTAGATTGTTCAGACTGTGTCTCAACTGCTTCGGCTCAGGACACATTCAAAGGGATTGTCCTCAGCCTGCTCACCACACACCACAGCCGTCCTCCCAGTACCCTAGTTTAAACTAGAGAGCCCGTGTGATGAGAGGGGCAGCATGGGCAGTGTGGACAATACCCTCACAAATACACTGGATGCACACTCTGCTTATACTGACTATTGTAATGCTTCACCTGAGAACGGTGAAGTGGTTTTCTTGGAGTCACAGAGAGTTCAGAGGGCTAGTGATTTGTTCTATGCCTCAGTTTCAGTTAGTGACCGATCTACACTGAGGGGTATGTTGGATTCTGGGAGTATGTCATGCACATTGAGCGTGGAGGCAGAGAGCAAACTAAGAGCTGCAGGTGTTGATTTGATCCCTCTTTCAGTCCCAGAGAATGTGGTGCTCATTGGGTGTGGTGGCCTTCTCACTCAGCCTCGATGCGTCTATGAGTTGAACATTGAGATCTATGGCTTCGGATTTACAGTACCAACATTTTTGATACCTGGCCAACATGATGAATTCATCATTGGTAGCAATGTGCTTCGGCCCCTTATTCAAAAAATGAAAACTGATTCAAGGTACTGGGAACTCATTACATCGAACACCGCAAACCCAGAGTGTGAGGAGTTTTTGCAGCTTCTGAGTTGTGTTTCACGATGGTCAAATTCTACTTTACCTGATAAGATTGGAACAGTTAGACTCAGACAGGCTGTTACCCTCCTTCCTCGTCAGGAGTATGTGGTTTGGGGAAAGCTTCCGTCCACTGCGCCACTGTCATTAGGAGGCACTGTGGTCGTCGAGCCGTCATCTGCTCGTTCCACCCCAAAAAACATTTTGGTGGGTCGTGTAATCACACCCATGTGGGGGGATCGTTGGGTCCCTATGAAGGTTCTCAACTCAACAGACGCACCTTTGATACTACGCCTCAATGCTAAAATCGCTGATGTCTTTCCGTGTGTTGCTGTGGAGGACTTTACGTTTAGTCAGGGGAGGTCTGAACTGTACGGTGGCCGGGAAGTGCAAAACAAAAATACAAAATCTGAAACACTTTTACAAATATTGAAACAAATTTACATTTCAGAAAACAAATTTACAAAACACGAAACACTTTTACAAAACTTGAAACAATTTTACATTTCAGAAAACAAATTTACAAAACACGAAACACTTTTACAAATCTCGAAACACATTTACATTTCAGAAAACATTTACAAAAGACGAAAATCAAAATGAAAGGGAGGGACTGTCTTCGAAGTTTACCCGGAAGTGATAACGGGACCCTTCATGATGAACCAAGATGGACGCCAATCGAGCGTCCATCTTGCATAAACTCAATAAATGAAAAACTGTATCTTCTTGCCAGTTTATGTACATAAGATACACTTTTAGACATCCACTTGATCTAAATATGAATAAATGCAAATTACATAAGCATGTGAAATGGATTACAAAATTTAATACACATGTTAGTTGGACACAATTTTTGTATAAGTAGACATTTAAATAGTCTGGAAATATGGATATACAATATTTAAAGTTGAAAAGTGAAAATGAAAAGTAATTCCAAAATGTAAAACCTCAAGGTGCTAAAAAAATAAATACTTAAAAGCAGAAATCCAAAACACATTCTTGTGTATTATATTTCCTCTGGTTTACAGTAAAATAACTAATCAGGATCTTTTTGACATGTAAACTTCTCTGCTTCCTCACATATGATTTCCCCTGCATGTTCACAGGAGCTGCACAGATTCTAAAGACTTGGTCTATTTTATAAACCAAGTTTATAGTTACAGTCTGGGAGATTATTGTGAAAACTTTGAGCCTCCTGATAAATGTTTCCACATGTATGTGGACATTTGCAATCCTCCTTGTGGCAGTTACATCCTCATCAGACAACTGGCCTCCTTTTATGAGTGGATGCTGGTAGAACAAGGTTAAATCGCCTCTCAAACAGCAGATCTCCGATGGTAAAGCCTTTGTCTGCCGTCACTTCATCGCCAGGACGAAAATATTCCAGGAAGCCAGCGTGTTCCCTGCCAAATGCATTTTTCTTATTCTTTTCTCCTAGGTGTGATCATCAGTGCCTGTAGTGTGAGCATATTTCTTCATAGGTGACTCTGATTATGGAGAGGTCTGGTCAGCCTCTGCATCACAGCGGCTGTCATCTGTCAAACACAAGACCACAATAAGTTTATTAAACAGCATAAAACATACCAGCACCAAGCTAATAGAGCACCACCTGCATCATTACTCAGTCAAATATTCATATCACACACGTTCCTTCCAGTTTTTACAAACAGCCTTTGTTAGTATCTGGGATGCCATTTGTAAGGTTACACAGTCAAAATCTAACAGCAATATTTTGGGTTCTTTACTGTGATAAGAGGATTAAAATGGGTTTTCATTTTTAAAGTTCTATTTTCAACATACATTTATACAGTTATATATTTGTAAATGTCACACTTCCAAACTAAATATTTAATTACACAGCTAAATATTAAGCTTGTTATTTAAATATTTAACTTGGAACTGTGACTTATAGATTCATGAATAACAAAAATATGAAAAACGAACCCTGCCTTTTATCTCTCATTGTATAACTTTACAAACGGAACCCCATAGACCTACCAGCAGGGATGTAAAAATATCCAGATAATGATTTACAGAGGGAACAAAGCCAAAAGACTGCTGTCTCCATGTAAAAGCATATGTTTTATCAAGAGCGACACAAACTAAGGAATAAGAGTTAAAGATTGCTAACGTAAACATCCCTCAGCTTACCTGTGTCTCTCCTCTTTGTCTCCTTGATTTAGTTTTTAATGGAACTTCGTAGCCCAGCCACTTTTCTAGCGTCGTGGGTCTTCTGTCGGTCATTTGTCCACAAAATGAAAACAAAAACCATACGGTCGCTTTGGTGGTTTCTTCAAATTTACACCGTGTAAACATGACATGTCTACGATTACAGCGTACGAGTGACCCTCTTCAACATAATGTATGCACTGCTGCAGCATATCTGGTTCTTCCGTCTGTTCTGTGAAATTTTAAAACTCCAAGGACCGACCACACGACAAACAAAAACGCGTTAATCTGCTCATATGTGTGCCGAAAAACGGGCAAAACGCAACTCGATTGGCGTCCATCTTGGTTCATGATGAAGGCTCCCGTTATCACTTCCGGGTAAACTTCGAAGACAGTCCCTCCCTTTCCGTTTGATTTTCGTCTTTTGTATGTGTTTTCTGAAATGTAAATGTGTTTCGAGATTTGTAAAAGTGTTTCGTGTTTTGTAAATTTGTTTTCTGAAATGTAAATTTGTTTCAAGTTTTGTAAAAGTGTTTCGTGTTTTGTAAATTTGCTTTCTGAAATGTAAATTTGTTTCAATATTTGTAAAAGTATTTCAGATTTTGTATTTTTGTTTTGCACTTCCCGGCCACCGTAGAACTGCACTGCAACCATTCAGCTGTTTCAACAAACTCATCACATCACAGTGTTGATCCAGTACAGATGTTGAGAGACTGTGGCCTACATGACATCGACATAGAGAGCTGTGAGGTGTCAGATGAGTATAAAAGAAGCCTGGCAGAGCTTGTGTTTTTTTACCAGGATGTGTTCTCCAGGGGAAAACTGGATTGTGGTGAAGCTAGGGATTTTGTTCATTGCATTCACTTGACTGATGACCAGCCATTTCGCTTGCCGTATCGACGCATACCACCAGCACACTATCAGCAGTTGAGGGAGGTCTTGTCTGAGATGGAGATGAAGGGTATCATAAGGAAGTCTATTAGTGAATATGCCTCCCCGCTTGTTATGGTGTGGAAAAAGTCTGGGGACATGAGGATATGCACTGACTTCCGCTGGCTTAATGCTAAGACTGTTAAGGATGCTCATCCATTGCCCCATCAGTCTGACTGCCTTGCTGCTCTTGGTGGGAATGCTCTGTTCAGCACCATGGACTTGAACTCTGGTTTCTACAACATCCCTCTCCATGAGTCTGACAAACATTACACAGCTTTTACCACGCCGTTTGGACTTTGAATACAACCGTCTCCCACAAGGTTTATGCAACAGCCCAGCTTCCTTTATGAGGATGATGCTTAACGTTTTTGGTGATTTGAACTTTTCCAGCCTCCTATGTTATCTAGATGACCTGTTGGTGTTTGCCCCTTCTGAAGAGGAATCGTTGAAGAGGCTAGAGATTGTTTTCTGTCGCCTGAGAGCAAACAACTTGAAGCTGGCACAGAAAAAGTGTCACTTTCTCAGGCGGTCTGTGAGATTCCTGGGCCATGTTGTGGAGACTGGTGGTGTTTCTGTCGATCAGGAGAAGGTAAGGGTCATCTCTGGTTTTGAAAAAAAGGACCTCATGAAGGAGGATGGCTGCACTCCGTGCCAGAAAAAGGTGAGGTCCTTCTTGGGCATGGTGCTATTTTATCAGCACTTTATTCCAGCTTGTTCCCGCATTGCGAAGCCACTTTACGCCCTCACCGCTGGTCAGAAACGTAAAGTAAAGGGCAAAGGAAACGGAAAAGTTGGAACGTTTCGTGTTCTGACTCCCCTGGACTGGACCCCAGCTTGTGAGAAAGCGTTTAGAGACCTTAAAGCTGCTCTCCTCAACTGTGTGGTGCTGGCACATCCTGATTTTGAGAAGCCATTTATTCTCTCAACCGATGCTTCATTGGATGGGCTTGGTGCTGTTCTGTCGCAGGTCCCAGCTGATGGAGAGGTTGCTAGACCTGTCGCTTTTGCCAGCAAGTCTCTCAGCCGCAGTCAGGCCAACTATCCTGCACACAGACTCGAGTTCCTAGCCTTAAAGTGGGCTGTGTGTGACAAGTTCAGCCACTGGCTGAAGGGTCACAAGTTTACTGTGTGGACGGATAATAATCCTCTCACATATATCCTGACCAAGCCCAAACTGGATGCCTGTGAACAGCGCTGGGTCTCTAAGCTTGCTCCATTCACCTTTGAGATCAGGTATGTTCCGGGAAGACAGAATGTGGTGGCAGATGCTCTGAGCAGGGCCCCTTTTGTGAAGCCCTTGGCTGATCGCCTTCTGTCAGAGCCTTGTCAGGAACTTTTGGAGCGTGTCTGTGAGGTTCCTGATCACGCTGTACAGGATGTTTTCCGCTTAACCTGTCAGCTTCAATCATTGGACAGCTCTTCCTCCAATTTAGCTGACACATCCATGACCTGTGACGAAGTCTCCTCTCTTTTGTCATCTGTCTGCAGTGGAGATGCTGGCCAGGCTCAGCGTGCAGCATCTTTAGCTGGCCACCTGGACATGATAATCCCACACACTACATGCCCATCACCAGTTCTTTCTCTAACTGACCTTGTCTCTCACCAGAAAAACGACCCTGTTGTTTCCAGAGTTGTCTTATATGTAGAGCGGGGACGTCGTCCATCAAGGCGGGAACGCTTTTATGAAAATCAACTGGCTTTGAAAATTTTGAAGCAGTGGGATAAACTAACATTGCTTAATGGTGTTCTTTACCGTGTCATAAAAGACCCTCTGACGAAAGGTAAGCGCTTTCAGTTTGTGGTCCCTGATGCTTTGAAGTCTGTGGTTTTGACTGGTGTCCATGATAATGCAGGTCATCAGGGCCAGCCACGAACATTCTCATTGGCTCGTCATCGCTTCTTTTGGCATGACATGGAGAGAGATGTGCGAGATTATGTGAGAAAATGTCCCAGATGTATCCTCAGTAAAACCCCAGAGCCTGCTGTGAGAGCCCCTCTGGAGAACATCAGGACCAGTGCTCCGATGGAGCTGGTGTGTATTGATTTCTGGTCAGCTGAGGACAGCAACAACAAGTCTGTGGATGTTCTGGTGATCACGGATCACTTCACAAAGTTAGCGCATGCTTTCCCGTGTCAGGATCAAACTGCTAAGAGGGTTGCAAAAAAGTTATGGGATGGGTTTTTCTGTGTGTATGGCTTTCCCCAACGCATTCACTCGGATCAGGGCGCAAATTTTGAGAGTGAGCTGCTGGCTGAGCTTTTGGAGTTGAGTGGTGTCAGTAAATCGCACACTTCACCCTAACACCCAATGGGTAACGGGACTGCAGAGAGATTCAATCGTACTCTGGGCAACATGTTGAGATCTCTTCCTCCACACTCGAAACATAAATGGCCTCAGAAACATAAATGGCCTCAGATCCAGTCTCTGACTTTCGTTTACAACTGCACAGTTCATGAGACCACTGGCTTTCCACCGTTCTATCTGATGTTTGGGAGGATTCCCAGGCTGCCTGTTGACCTCGTTTTTCGTAACATTCTTCATGATGACACCATTTGTGACTACCACTCTTACGTCAAATCACTGGTTGAAGATCTGCATTCTGCTATGTTAATGGCTGAGAAGAACACCAGTGCGGAGCAGAAACATCAGTGTGACCAGTACAACAAGAGAGCAAAGGGTCACTCTCTGTGAGTTGGAGATCAGGTCCTAGTGGCAAACAAGGGTGCCAGAGGAAAGCGGAAGCTTTCAGATAAATGGGAACCTGTGATGTACACGGTGGTTGCATCCAAACCGGCTCTCCATATTTATCGTATCAGAGACCGTCATGGCAATGAGCGTGTGGTGCATCGGAACCTCCTTCTTGATGTGAACTTTTTACCTGTGGGAATGACCTTGGATGGCAATGTGGACTGCCATACTGACAGTGTGGTTAGAGTTCCCCTGGTTTCTGATGTAAATGCAACAGAATGTTTTAGCGAGGCTCCTAGTTCTGTTCCTGCTGAGCCTTCCCTACCCCAGTCCCTATCCTGCAGTGATGGGGATGACCGTACTGCTTCATGGGTTCAGGACGTGTCCTCGGCTCCATCAGTTGGAAATAGTGACTTGGCTCATGACTCTGAGAACTCCTCTATGGAAACTGGAGTACTAGCGACTGCTGGTTCTTTACCTCATCTTCCCAGTGATGCTAGTTCTGTTCATTCTCCAGTCAGTGTGGGAGGGGATGTTGTTCACCGCCTGACTTCACGCTTTGGGAGGGTTATTAAACCGGTTTGTCGCTTGATAGAGTCCATGGCTCTCATTGAGGCGCTTTATGATAAAGATAATGTTCAACCTGTTATTGACGTGTGAGTTTACAAATGTTTGTTGGATAATTCCTATCATTGGCTAGGATTGTCCCTTTCTTAGTACATGCTTCAGTACCATCTATATGTTTACTCTGTACAGGGGGGGTGTAAAAGGCACCTCTTCGTGTCCATGGGATACCGTGAGATTTCGCTAGGCGTCAAGCGATCTCTAGTCTCCTGACCCTATTGTAGGGTAGCTGTTTTGCTGATGTTACGTTGTTGCGGAAGAAAAAAAACTATTTTGTACTGGTACTGAGTGCCTTTACACTGTTTTTTTATTTTGTGTAATTCTAGGGGGGTGAATGTAACCTGGTTGTATTTCTTTTTTGTTATAATTACACAAAATGTTTTTATTTGGTTATTTGTATTGTTACTTACCTGACTGAAACATCTCTAGAAATTCTGTCACTGTTTTAACCGTGTTACTTTAAGAATGGAAGCTCCTCCTTTTCGGTTCTTCTTTTGTGGTATTGTCTTTAAATAGTTTGCACCCCTTAGTCCCTCCCCTTTTGTCATGTTGTCCTGCGGGAGAGGTGTGTGCTATTTATTTTTCTTCTGAATATATCCAGTTTATTTATAGATATATTAAGTTTATTTTTGTTATGTACTTCTGTTTTATGTAGGACTTGGAGCGGGCAGCCTATAACACGGTTGTATGTTGTTCTCGTCAGGTATGTGGGATAAAGAAGGTTTATTTTCTTTATTGTTGTGAGACATGGTCGCCCCTTTTGTCATGTTGTCCTGCGGGAGAGGACTTGGAGCGGGCAGCCTATAACACGGTTGTATGTTGTTCTCGTCAGGTACAATAAAGCAAGAAACCGTCATTTTAAAGACAAAACCAGCACAACGCAGAAAGGATCCGGTTACACAAGACTGTTTTAAATTATCATAGGGCTTATTGCAAAAAATAGACTTAAAACAGTTTATTTTCTAAAGTTGCAAAGTCAATCATCCCGCTGTAATCAGACACTCAGATCCCACCTCACCTACACACACACACACACACACACACACACACACACACACACACGCACACAAACACACGCACACACACACACACACACACACACACACACACACAAACACACACACACACACACTAATCTTGTTGGAGAAACAAGTGACTTGACCCATGAAAACCACCACACTGTAATACAGAGGCCGCTTCCAATCATCACTAATGCATGTATTTAGCTGGTCTTTATACACACCAGGACTTTTCCTGCTCGTAAAATAGTTCTCAGGGAAGATGAAGGGGTTGGTATTAGCCTTGCTAACCAAATGGAACCAAAAAAACAAAACACCATATTCAACTCAACACTGATTTTACATGCAAAATATTACACATAGGGTTTTGAGAATGTTCACCAAAATAACAAATTTAGAAATAAAATTATTAGTAATATGTGCAACATATTAACACAGCTACACTTGGTTGTTAGTCCTGTTCATTTCTGTTTCCCTGTGATAGCTTCCTATCCAGGGGTACCCTTTCACTCAGTGACCTCTGGAGCTAGGCACCACCAACCCAGTAAGGATTAGGGAGGTATAGAAAATGGATGGATGATCATAGAAGTAAGACGTTTTCTGTTGAACTAAACAGACATTACATTACGGATGAACTATGAACTAAACCCAGTAACAACATATAAATCCATCAGCACAGTTTCCTCAACTGACAGAATTCATGACCTCTATTTGTGTTTGCCCCGAGGCTCCTGGAGCACTCACTTTTATCCTTCTGAGAGCTGCTTAAGGACTTACCGTCTGTTCATCCATGGTTCCCTGCTGAGCATCTCTGTTTTGGGTTGTGTAACCTGTACAAGCTATGTAGTCACAAACAGCTGATACTGCAGGGCTTCCACGTCTACCTCATCTTAACTTTGATGTTGTCCTTGCAAAGGTTGATGCATTTATTTTCTTCTAGTTTCTTGACCATTTCTATATTTATCCTTTTTCAGGGATTTCTGATTTGACCTTGCAGGGTGGATTCCTTCGGGTACTTTTTTCCATTCAGGAGCTCATTTTATGTTCATGATTCTTCAGCTGAGACAACTGAACAAAACATGTTTCCTGTTATTCTATTATCGCCTCATTTTCTCATTTTGTATACATTTTTTATTTACCTTTCCATGTTGTAAACAATTCTTGTATATTCAGTCAATAGACAGATAATGTCAGCAATCACTTTTGGGAATGGATGTTGACAAAAGAGATGGAAAACCAGCTCGTGCATGTCCATTGAATTTCATACTAATTTACAAAGAATATCTGTGGTAGAAAGGAGCACAAATTAATGTTTTGAGAAGTGTGTCGTGATGTATATGAAAAACATGGCTGCTTTAGTTTGTACATTGAAGCAAAGTTAGTCATAAAAGCTCACATAATTCTATGAATTCTTCTTGTGGGGCTGTAGTAATTTCTGGCATATAGGCTTGAAAGGATCCCTGCTAACATTTCATTTTGATTTTTTTGGTACTCTATCAGAAAAGGTGTTTCTTTCTGAGAATGATTTGGTGTTCTGCAAAGACAAACAATTAAAAAATTGGTATTCATGAAAAGGAAAATCTTTTTTTGTATGTAATAAGGATCATTGTGTATGCATGTGTCTGTTGGTCTGCTTTTTTGTAATTTCTACAACCCAAAGCCTGACATATTGCTGTTAAAACACAATGTTGGCTTTGACCCTCAAAGTTTCAAGGTGGGAGAATGTTTTTACAGGTTTAGCTAAATCCTTAGTGATTATTGACAAGTTCCGTTTTTTCATATATGTGTTCAATTTTCAGGTTAGACTTGTTCTTTCCATGTTTTCCCTTCCATCTTATTTTGATATGGAGACACAGCTAATGAAGTGTCTGCCTCCAGACTGCTGCTAATACTGAGGTAGAACATAGGTATTACTAAGAAAGATTCGCCTGTGTTGTGTGCTGGCTAGACCCAAATATGGTAATGAGTTGTTGGTGGGTAGAAAGAAGTATGCCTATTCCTTTAGTAACAACCAGGGGTCTCATTTATAACAATTTGCGTTGAATCCATACTAATCTATAGTGTACATACACCGAGAAAAAGAAAATTGTAACGATCCTGGCACTGGTGCTGACTTTACTCACAACTCAGCACACCTGTACAGACTCCGCCCTGCCTGCAATCAACCTCTATTGGTCCCACCTGTCTTCACCTGCATATAAGTCCCATTCTGGTCAGCTTCCAGTGCCAGATCGTCTCGAGCCAACCCGGTGAGAACTTTCCAGCACTTTTTCTGAAAACCTGCCTGAAATCCCGTTCTGATCTCGTCTGCCTGCCTGAGATCTGCTCTGTCAGCCTCTGGACCCTGGATTGCCCGCCTGTGTTTCTGACCCTGCCTGCCCGTGAGTACTGGAACCTGCCTGAGCCCTTTGACTCTCTTAGCCCGTTGGATATTGGACCTGGAACTGGACCTGGACCCCTCTTCTGGATTTCCCCTCTGTACTGCCGCTGGATCTTTGGCCTCCCTGTTATTGGACCCGGACTGGCCCTGGATAAACGCCCCTGGAAAGCCCTGCACTGTCTGCCTGCCTTTCGGCCGCTCAACGGCTTCATCCCCGCCCGCCTGCAGACTGACCTCTGTTCCCGAACTCGTCTGCCTCTTTCTGGTCGGCTCTCTGCAACCTGGTTCTCCCTCCTGTCAGGTTAGTTACTCGGTCTGTTCCACATTGCCTATTGCCATTGTCAGCCACTACCCTAGTGGCTCGAACTCCTCTGCCTCCAGGGAGTTCGAGCCCATTAGCGTGAGCTGCGTGCCTCGAGATACGACGCCTGTTTTAACTGCTTATCAATAAAACTTGTTTAAAAGTCACTGACCTGTCGTGGTTAAATCTTGGGTCCGAATCTGGTACATTACAAAAGTAGTATATGCCAAAAAAACAAATCAGATTTATAAAGCCATGTGCAACCACAACAGCATGCAATTTTCCTTTATAGATCACAGCTGTACCTGAACGTTTGCGTACCAGGATCAGCCTCATGTTCTGCCCTCTAAACGGCCAGATTCAACCATAAATGGTCAATGCAAAGAACCTCATGAATGTTAATGTGTATTAAAAATTGGTCAGCTGATCATTTCTTTCATCATCATGAAATAGCAACCATGGAGAAAAAACAAAGAAACTTTGGCAAAAGTCGCAGCAGCTCAGGCTAACCCTCCATCTGATCTACGAAATTTCATTGTATGTATCTTGTATGCATAGTTACAAATAAAAGCATCTTATCTTATTCTCCCATCTGCAATGTTTTCCATCTGTGCCAATTCATCCACCGTGCAGCAATACGCATAAGTGTATCTACCATACCATACCCCTTTATTTATAAAGCACTTTAACCTAACAATGGTTGTCAAAGTGCTGCACAAACAATTGAAAATAACAGTAAAATGAAAATAGGCAAGTAAAACACAGACTTGTTAAAATAGAAAAATAATAGTCAAAACTGGTAAAATAGTTGAAAATTTAAAGTAATTAAAAATAAAAAAATTAAAAAGTAATTAAAAAGAGAGTCTTAAATTTATTTGACCCTTTACAGCAAAAATAATTGCAGCATACCTTGCCACAACAAATACGTCACCCTGGAGATCATTGGGGAGAGGAATGTGATGGTTGAAAACCCAGATAAAATGTTGTGCAGACTTTATTTCAACATTTAAGATGGCTTAAGGGAATTTCTTTATTTTTATTGAAAGGTCCTTTTTTATAGGTATGTGCCACCAGCGCAAGCATGAATAACACGGCAATGTTGAATCCTTATGATGAAGGCGATCTATGATAAAAGTCTGATATTAAGTGAAACTGTACGTTTGAGAGGAATCATGATGCAACTTGGCTACAATTCATCCTGAGCGTATGTCTGGGTCAGAGTTGCCATGAGGACCGTGCGTTTTCAGTTCAATTCAATTTTATTTATATAGCGGCAGTACACAACACATGTCATCTCAAGGCACTTTACAAAGTCAAATTCAATCAAATCATGCAGATGGGTCAAAAAGTTTCCTATCTAAGTAAACCCAGCAGATTCAATCAAGTCTTGACAAGCAGCATTCACTCCTCCTGAAAGAGCATAGAGCCACAGTGGACAATCATCTGCATTGTTGATGACTTTGCAGCAATACCTCATACTGAGCATGCATGAAGTGACAGTGGAGAGGAAAACTCCCCTTTAACAGGAAGAAAAGCACAGATGCACACATTGATCCAGGAATCCTTTCTATGTTACATGGTAATGGCAGATGATCTATGAAGAGAAAAAGATAGAACAAAATGTTAAAAGTTGAAATAACAACAAACAATGCAAAATTGTGGAACAGTAGGAGAACTCAGCAGAGAACAATAGATCTTGTTGTCCTCAAGCAGCCTACGCCTATAGCAGCATAACTAAAAAGATAACCTAAGCCACTCTAACCGTAAGCTTTATCAAAACAGGAATGTTTTAAGCCTAGTCTTAAAAGTAGACAGGGTGTCTGCCTCACGGACCAAAACTGGGAGTTGGTTCCACAGGAGAGGAGCCTGATAGCTAAAGGCTCTGCCTCCCATTCTACTTTTAGAGACTCAAGGAACCACCAGCAGACCTGCAGTCTGAGAGTAAAGTGCTCTGTTAGGAACATACAGGGTAATCAGAGCTCTGATATATGATGGAGCTTGATGATTAAGGGCTTAATACATGAGAAGGAGAATTTGAAATTATATTCTTGATTTAACCAGAAGCCAATGAAGGGAAGCTAAAATTGGAGAAATATGATCCCTCTTGTTGATTTTCATCAGAACTCTTGCCACAGCATTTTGGATCAGCTGAAGACTTTGAACTGCATTTTGTGTACTTCCTGATAGTAAAGAATTACAATAGTCCAGCCTTCAAGTAACAAATGCATGAACTAGTTTTTCAACATCACCGTTGGACAGGATATTTCTAATTTTGGCAATATTCCTGAGGTGAAAAAGGAAATTCTGGAAATCTGTTTAATATGGTATTTAAATCAACATGTCTTGGTCGAAAATAACACCAAGGTTTTTTACTCTATTACCAGAAGCCAATTTAATGCCATCCAGATTAGGTGAATGATTAAGAAGTTTATTTTTTTTAAGGAATCTGGACCAAAGATGACTTGTCTTGTCAGAATTTAAATTTAATTTATTGGATTCATCAGGATTTATGGATAAATATAGCTGAATGCCATCAGCATTACAGTGGAAATATATATATATATATATATATATATATATATATATATATATATATATATATATATATATATATATATATATATATATATATATATATATATATATACTGCACCCTGTGGAGTTTGAAGACGACTGATTATTAACATGAACAAACTGGAATCTGTCAGACAGATAAGATTTAAACCAGCCTAATGCTTTCCCCTTAATCTTTACAGTATGTTCAAGTGTTTCTGGAAGAATATTGTGATCAACTGTATGAAATGCAGCACTGAGATCTAACATGACAAGTACTGACACAAGTCCATTATCTCTACTAGGCTAGTGAAACTTAAGTAAACTACTAAGGAAATTAAAGATAAAGAAGAAGCTAAGGAACTATCTTCATACAAAATAACAAAAGGACAAAATGAAATAGTTGAAAACCAACATCAGAATAATTCAGTAAATCTTGGTTCACTGCTGATCCAAATTAGAGAACCAAAGTTCATCTTAAATAATATGGAATGAAGTTAAATTAGCTTTACTAATTTAGAACAATATTTGGTATGTGTTCAACCCTTCAACAATGCAAATCATAGTTAGGCAAAACTAACTAGCCAATGGCAGATGGAATTGGTATGTCCAATCACCACCATTTATAATGTTGATTGAAATTTTATTATGTTTCATTTTACTTTATTTAATTATGGCTTTGTGAAAGTGAAAAAAATGTTGTTTTTTTTTAAATAAATCCATTTCAGTGGGCGGGCCATGGTATAAAATGATGGGCCTGTGCCCACTCAGGCCCACCCATACCTCTGCTTTTTTCTCCTCCTCTATTTATTCAGCCGGTTCATTGACACACTTTGTCAGGTCCTCCGTTATGCTACCTCTGTTCTGGTCTCCACCTTGTCGTGTTCCAGGTCCATGTCTAACCTGCCTGCCTGTAGGTTTGCTATTTTATTATTTATAAACCACATTTCACCTCATTGTGCAGCTCCCCATCTCTTGCCTGCAATTCGGTCCATTTACAACACTCAACAATATGACAAATTGTAAAAGATTGTGATCTGATCTTGGTCTTTTTGTTCCTGTTGCCATCTTAGTTATTTTGTACTCAAGTTTTCATGTATGAGAAATTCCTTTCTTTCGCAGGAAGTTTCATACAGACCAATCATATGCTCTTTGACAACCAAAGATTTAAAGTCAGTTTTTACATTCTACTTATTGTCTACCGTTAGGAAATGTGGTTCTGGCACTCCAATAATTTTGGGCTACCACAGTAGCATGAAAAAGCTTCCAAACTTGCAATTTTGATGAAGAAGTATACATTCACATAAATCTGGCAATTTTGATGAAGAAGTATACATTCACATAAATCTTGCAGTGGTCCAAACTGAATTTAACACAGTCATTAAAAATAAAAACAATGCAACATTGCAGCCCCTGCAAATCCACTAAATCAGATTTTGATCGGTTTTGTCCAAGATCTTGAAAATATTCGCAAAGCTGCATAATAATTTCACTTAATCCGATTAATGTGCACAGGCAGACAAAAAAGATACTCAGGTTAAAGTGGATGCCAATGAATGAATCGACCACCGTGTCGTAATCCTGTTATTATCCACGGACTAGTGACTCTGTTTAGTACCTGTAGCTGTAGATGTCACACACTATGCACCTCCACACTGTCTTACCAGTAGCAGGAGAAACAGAAGTACAAACAGATGAAATAAACCATGATTCTTTGAAAAAGTGTTAGTTCTTCCTAATGCAGGAGATATGAGTCCTTCTAGTCCAAAACATATTTTCCTGAAATTTACATGGAACGCAACAAAAAGAGCAGCCCTACACACACTGGGAACCTGAAAAACATGTTACATTTAATATGAGCTGGGTGTTGGTCAAACCTATGAAATTACAATCATTCATCTATCATACTATGACTTAATTCCCTCAGCCGCTGTACATAACCTTATAGGCAACCTATGCCCAGTATCCCTGAAAAAGCGCAATACCAGTAAATGTATTATTTTGTACATTTTACTGTTTATACTACAAATGTGCATCAAATTGTATTTCACTGCATCCACACCTTGTGTCAATAAAGATTCCACAGCTTTCTTTTATTTTTTTGTTACAAGTGTGATGGCAACACAGTAGAGTGGCAGTTCATTCCATCACACTTGCTACATTGTTGTAGTTTTGACTTGGTCCTTTCTGTGCAGAGGTGGCATTAAACCCTTATGAGTTAAAACATGGAAACTTTTAGCTGCTTCCATTCAGTGCTGATATGTTTTAACACCATGGCCCGGTACAACAAGGTAGCCTTCTCTGCTGGCACAGTTGATAGGAGAAAAAGGAATCCATCAGGTCCAGATGTGAGCGTAGCCTTACAGCTGCAGTAGGGAGTTCTGAGAAAACCGTGAACTTAACCTGAAGATTGTCTGTCTCAAATTCTATTGTCAGGACATAGTGACAGTTTTAACAAATATGTAAAAAAATTTTTTTTACTAACATTACTCACGGATGCTTTAAGACAACCTGTTATGGATTTGGATGGACCCAAAAGACAACCCGAAAACAGGTCAGTGACGCTTTGATATTTTATTTAAAAGAAAGGGTTGCACGGCCCTTGCTTCGTGCGGCTCACGCTCAGCGGCTGGCAGCTCCTGGTGGAGAGTGGGCTTGTCGGGGTTTCTTCAGGCTCCAGAGAGCGGCAGAGTCCGTGCAGGATAATCCAAGGCCGTTTGTCCTAGTCCAGTCCGGGTCCGATAGCGTGAGGTCGATAGATAAGGCAGTGGTTTCCGAGGGTAATCCGAAAGGAGGTTCCAGGTCCAGGTCCGAGTCAAAATCCAAAAGAGCAGGCAGTTTAGGGGACAGGCAATCTCAGGTACTCACAGGCTGATAAGGTCGGTACACGGGTGAGCAATCCAAATCCAGAGACTGACAGGCAGAACTCAGGGCGGGCAGACAGGATCCGAAAAGGGCAGAGCTGGCTCAAAAAACAGGGCAAAAACAGGTCGGGCTTCAGACGGACAGACAGGTTAATCAGAATGCTGGAAGTTCTCACCGGGATGGCTCGAGACGTTCTGGCACTGGAGGCTGAAAGGCACGGGACCTTTATACAGGTGAGGTGGAGCCTCCACTATAAACTGCCTCTCTGGGTCAGGAGAAATGAGAATCGGAGCAGAGGTGAACAGTCTCTTTAAGCGCTTAAAGGCTTGGTCTGACTGCTCGTTCCAAGCAAACCTTGTCTTGCTTGACGTGAGTGCATGTAGTGGAGAGGCAACCTGGCTGTAGTTACGAATGAACCTTCTGTAGAAATTAGCGAACCCCAGGAACCTCTGGAGCTGCTTACGGTCTACAGGGGTGGGCCATTCAGTGACGGCACGGACCTTGGCTGGGTCCATGGAAATCTGACCCGGGGACAGAACAAAACCGAGGAAGGAGGTTGATGTTGTGTGAAACTCACATTTCTCAGCTTTTACATAAAGCTGGTTCTGAAGGAGACGGAGAAGGACTGAGCGAACATGCTGTTTATGAAGGGTGAGGTTCTCAGAATAAATGAGGATATCATCCAGATAAACGAAAACAAAGTGGCCAATCATATCCCTGAGAACCTCGTTTACCAAATTCTGGAAAACCGCTGGGGCATTGGTTAGGCCAAAGGGCATTACCAAATACTCATAATGGCCGGTTGGTGTGTTGAAAGCGGTTTTCCATTCATCGCCCTCCTTTATGCGGACCAAATGATAGGCGTTGAGCAGATCCAACTTAGTGAAAACTTTCGCCGCTTGGACTTGGTCGAAAGCGGTATTCATTAAAGGGATAGGGTATCGCTTCTTCACCGAGATGCCATTGAGACCCCTATAATCAATACAAGGACGGAGGGAGCCGTCCTTCTTCCCAACAAAGAAAAACCCAGCCCCCGCAGGAGAGGAAGAGGGGCGAATGATGCCCGCTCTTAGGGCCTCATTAATGTAATCTTGCATTGCTTGGGACTCAGGCGGTGATAAGGAATAGAGACGACCTCTGGGTGGGGTGGCTCCGGGTAATAAATCGATTGCGCAGTCAAAAGGGCGATGAGGAGGAAGGCTCGTGGCCTTTGCCTTATTAAACACCTCCTTAAGATCATGGTAACAGGAAGGAACCTTGGACAAATCGGGGTAATAATCATCAGCCTTACCCTCTGAAGAACTTGGCGGCTGAGCAGAGAACAGACACGATTCAGAACAGGAACTCGCCCAGCCCGTCAGTTCCACCCGCCGCCAGTCTATCTGGGGGTTGTGTCTTCTGAGCCAGGTCGCACCCAAAATAACTGGGACCTGCGGGGAGTCAATAATCATAAAAACCAGTTTCTCTCTATGATTACCTCCCATAGTTAATTCCACAGGTTCCGAGATTAGGCGAGAGTGGTTCAGTTCGTGGCCGTCCAGGGCGAGCACACTGCGCGGGGAGGAACCATGATGAAGAGGAATGTTCAATTTTCTGGCCAAAGCCTCATCCATGAATTCTGTGTCGGCACCAGAATCGATAAAGACAGAAACACTGTAGGACTTAGAAGACGTGGTTAGGGTGGCCGGAAGTAACCTGTCGGAAGGGACAGCGAGTCTGGTGTAGCTCAGTAGGGACCCCTTACCCCCTGATGAGCTTGTTCCTTTTACCGGACAAAACCGGGCTCGGTGACCCGTTCCTCCACAGTAGAGGCAGAGACCCAGCTGCAGCCTGCGCTGGTACTCCTCCTTAGGTAACTCCGCCTTTCCACGTTGCATAGGTTCCGGTTGTGGCGACTTAGGAGGAGCTGAGGATGAAACAGAGGAAGCAGCAGAAAAACGAGGGTGATTTGTGGAGGTTGAACGACGCTCCCTCCGTCGCTCCAAGAGGCGGAGATCAACTCGCGTAAAAAGCTCCTCGAGCTGTTTCAGCGATTTGGGATACTCCCGGGTGGCGAGCTCATCCTTTATTTTGTCGTTTAAACCATGAATAAAAACATCCATGAGAGCAATCTCATTCCACAAACTCTCTGCTGCCAGTAAATGAAAATCGATAATGTAGTCTGAGACAGACCTGTCCCCCTGTCTCAAGGATAAGAGCCCCCTAGAGGACTCCCTGCAGGGCAGCACGGGACTGAAAACTCGAGTCAGTTCTCTAGAGAAGTCATGATACGAGTGGCAAATACGTGCATCATTTTGCCACTCGGAGGTGCCCCATAATCTGGCTTTGCCGGCCAACAGGGAGATTACATAGGCCACCTTAGACCGTTCAGAGGGGAAGGAGGACGGTTGCAGCTTGAAGTGAATTTCACATTGTGTCAAAAAAGCCCGGCAATGCTCCGGATCGCCACTAAAAGAGCCTGGCGGGGTGAGACGCGGCTCAGGTACGGACGACGTAACCGGAAGTGACGGGCCGCTCGGAGGAGCTGTTTGCGGAAGTGGAGGGGACGGGTTGCGGAGATGATAGAGGATCTCCGAAACACCGGATTCTAACTCTGAAATAGATTTTTCAACTCCCGCGCGCCACTGAGCCTCGGGTGAAGGATCCATTTTACTTTTGGCCAGAACGTACTGTTATGGATTTGGATGGACCCAAAAGACAACCCGAAAACAGGTCAGTGACGCTTTGATATTTTATTTAAAAGAAAGGGTTGCACGGCCCTTGCTTCGTGCGGCTCACGCTCAGCGGCTGGCAGCTCCTGGTGGAGAGTGGGCTTGTCGGGGTTTCTTCAGGCTCCAGAGAGCGGCAGAGTCCGTGCAGGATAATCCAAGGCCGTTTGTCCTAGTCCAGTCCGGGTCCGATAGCGTGAGGTCGATAGATAAGGCAGTGGTTTCCGAGGGTAATCCGAAAGGAGGTTCCAGGTCCAGGTCCGAGTCAAAATCCAAAAGAGCAGGCAGTTTAGGGGACAGGCAATCTCAGGTACTCACAGGCTGATAAGGTCGGTACACGGGTGAGCAATCCAAATCCAGAGACTGACAGGCAGAACTCAGGGCGGGCAGACAGGATCCGAAAAGGGCAGAGCTGGCTCAAAAAACAGGGCAAAAACAGGTCGGGCTTCAGACGGACAGACAGGTTAATCAGAATGCTGGAAGTTCTCACCGGGATGGCTCGAGACGTTCTGGCACTGGAGGCTGAAAGGCACGGGACCTTTATACAGGTGAGGTGGAGCCGGAACAGGTGTCAGCAATTAACAGCCCCAGTGCCAGGAACGTTACAGAGCCCCCCCCCCCTCAAGGGCGAATTCCAGGCGCCCTGGGCTGGTCCGGATGGGCCCTGTGGAAGTCGCTAATTAGAGATTTATCTAAAACGTGGCGGGAGGGAACCCCCTGGCGTTCTTCAGGCCCGTAACCCTCCCAGTCGATGAGGTACTGGGTACCCCGACCCCATATACGGGACTTCAGGATCTTCTTAACGGTGTATGCAGGGGAGCCATCAACCAGACGGGTGGGAGGTGGGGGCGTGGCGGTGGGAACCAGACTGGAGGTCTTGACAGGCTTGACCCGTGAAACATGAAACGTGGGATGGACTTTCATAGTAGGAGGCAGACGGAGACGGACCGCCACCGGATTCACCACTTTGGATATGGTGAAAGGCCCGATATACCGGGGCGCCAACTTCTTACTGTCGACCTTCAGGGGAAGGTCTCTGGTGGACAGCCAAACTCTGTCTCCAACCTGGTATTGTGGGGCAGGAACCCGCCGACGGTTGGCTGTGCGGGCCTGATTATGGGAGGCAGCGAGAATGGCCCTTTTGGCCTTCCTCCAGGCGCGTTGGCACCTTAAGGCTGAGAGGCGGGCAGACGGGACTCTGGACTTCACCTCCTCAGTGGTGAACACTGGCGGCTGGAACCCATAAACCACGTAGAACGGGGAGAGACCTGTGGAACTGGAGGGTGTGGCATTAATAGCGTGCTCCACCGAGGGTAAATGTTGAGCCCACTTAGAGGGATCAGATTGGCAGAAAAGGCGAATCTTAGTCTCAACCTCCTGATTCATCCTCTCTGATTGGCCATCTGTTTGAGGGTGGAAACCGGAGGAGAGGTTGACTGAGATACCAAGCATGGCGCAGAACTCCTGCCAATAACGGGCCACAAATTGTGGACCCCTATCTGAAACTATATCAGAGGGTAGGCCATGCAGTCTGAACACCTCCTTGGCTAAGATCAACCCCATCTCCTTGGCTGAAGGAAGCTTAGGTAAAGGGACCAAATGGACCATTTTAAAAAAGCGGTCCACAATAGTGAGGATAACAGAGTAGCCTTCTGAGGGCGGAAGACCAGTAACAAAGTCCATTGACAGGCTGGACCAAGGCCGGGAAGGGACTGGTAGAGGACTGAGCAAACCTGCAGGGGGGCGACGGGAAGCCTTAGCCTGGTTGCAGGGGGAGCAGGCAGAGACAAACTGACTGACATCTGTGGTTAAGGAGGGCCACCAAAACTGGGAGCGAACGAGCCTCAGGGTCTTATTGATGCCGGGATGCCCATACAGACGGGAACTGTGGCAGAAGTCGATGACTTTAGGTCTGAGGTGGTGAGGGACAAAGAGTCTGTCCTTGGGGCAGGCCTCAGGAATCTGAGCAGACCCTAGGGACTCCCTTACCTCTCTCTCAAGCCCGAGACGGGAAACGGCACATCTTACTGTGTCGGGCAAAATGAACCCCCGTTCTTGGTCGGGGTCCTTTTCAGTGGTTTCGAAGACCCTGGACAGTGCATCGGGCTTGACATTCTTGGATCCGGGTCTGTAGGAGAGGGTGAAATTAAAACGGCCGAAAAACAAAGCCCACCTGGCCTGTCTAGGGTTGAGCCTCTTGGCCGTCTTCAAGTACTCCAGATTGCGGTGATCAGTCCAGACCAAAAACGGGAGCTTGGAACCCTCGAGCCAGTGCCTCCACTCTTCGAGGGCTAGCTTAACGGCCAAGAGTTCACGATTGCCCACGTCATAATTCTGCTCAGCCTTAGACAGCTTTCTGGAAAAAAAGGCACAGGGATGAATGAGGCCGTCAGTGGACTCTTGGCTGAGGATTGCTCCAACCCCAGAGCTAGAAGCATCCACCTCCACTATAAACTGCCTCTCTGGGTCAGGAGAAATGAGAATCGGAGCAGAGGTGAACAGTCTCTTTAAGCGCTTAAAGGCTTGGTCTGACTGCTCGTTCCAAGCAAACCTTGTCTTGCTTGACGTGAGTGCATGTAGTGGAGAGGCAACCTGGCTGTAGTTACGAATGAACCTTCTGTAGAAATTAGCGAACCCCAGGAACCTCTGGAGCTGCTTACGGTCTACAGGGGTGGGCCATTCAGTGACGGCACGGACCTTGGCTGGGTCCATGGAAATCTGACCCGGGGACAGAACAAAACCGAGGAAGGAGGTTGATGTTGTGTGAAACTCACATTTCTCAGCTTTTACATAAAGCTGGTTCTGAAGGAGACGGAGAAGGACTGAGCGAACATGCTGTTTATGAAGGGTGAGGTTCTCAGAATAAATGAGGATATCATCCAGATAAACGAAAACAAAGTGGCCAATCATATCCCTGAGAACCTCGTTTACCAAATTCTGGAAAACCGCTGGGGCATTGGTTAGGCCAAAGGGCATTACCAAATACTCATAATGGCCGGTTGGTGTGTTGAAAGCGGTTTTCCATTCATCGCCCTCCTTTATGCGGACCAAATGATAGGCGTTGAGCAGATCCAACTTAGTGAAAACTTTCGCCGCTTGGACTTGGTCGAAAGCGGTATTCATTAAAGGGATAGGGTATCGCTTCTTCACCGAGATGCCATTGAGACCCCTATAATCAATACAAGGACGGAGGGAGCCGTCCTTCTTCCCAACAAAGAAAAACCCAGCCCCCGCAGGAGAGGAAGAGGGGCGAATGATGCCCGCTCTTAGGGCCTCATTAATGTAATCTTGCATTGCTTGGGACTCAGGCGGTGATAAGGAATAGAGACGACCTCTGGGTGGGGTGGCTCCGGGTAATAAATCGATTGCGCAGTCAAAAGGGCGATGAGGAGGAAGGCTCGTGGCCTTTGCCTTATTAAACACCTCCTTAAGATCATGGTAACAGGAAGGAACCTTGGACAAATCGGGGTAATAATCATCAGCCTTACCCTCTGAAGAACTTGGCGGCTGAGCAGAGAACAGACACGATTCAGAACAGGAACTCGCCCAGCCCGTCAGTTCCACCCGCCGCCAGTCTATCTGGGGGTTGTGTCTTCTGAGCCAGGTCGCACCCAAAATAACTGGGACCTGCGGGGAGTCAATAATCATAAAAACCAGTTTCTCTCTATGATTACCTCCCATAGTTAATTCCACAGGTTCCGAGATTAGGCGAGAGTGGTTCAGTTCGTGGCCGTCCAGGGCGAGCACACTGCGCGGGGAGGAACCATGATGAAGAGGAATGTTCAATTTTCTGGCCAAAGCCTCATCCATGAATTCTGTGTCGGCACCAGAATCGATAAAGACAGAAACACTGTAGGACTTAGAAGACGTGGTTAGGGTGGCCGGAAGTAACCTGTCGGAAGGGACAGCGAGTCTGGTGTAGCTCAGTAGGGACCCCTTACCCCCTGATGAGCTTGTTCCTTTTACCGGACAAAACCGGGCTCGGTGACCCGTTCCTCCACAGTAGAGGCAGAGACCCAGCTGCAGCCTGCGCTGGTACTCCTCCTTAGGTAACTCCGCCTTTCCACGTTGCATAGGTTCCGGTTGTGGCGACTTAGGAGGAGCTGAGGATGAAACAGAGGAAGCAGCAGAAAAACGAGGGTGATTTGTGGAGGTTGAACGACGCTCCCTCCGTTGCTCCAAGAGGCGGAGATCAACTCGCGTAACAAGCTCCTCGAGCTGTTTCAGCGATTTGGGATACTCCCGGGTGGCGAGCTCATCCTTTATTTTGTCGTTTAAACCATGAATAAAAACATCCATGAGAGCAATCTCATTCCACAAACTCTCTGCTGCCAGTAAATGAAAATCGATAATGTAGTCTGAGACAGACCTGTCCCCCTGTCTCAAGGATAAGAGCCCCCTAGAGGACTCCCTGCAGGGCAGCACGGGACTGAAAACTCGAGTCAGTTCTCTAGAGAAGTCATGATACGAGTGGCAAATACGTGCATCATTTTGCCACTCGGAGGTGCCCCATAATCTGGCTTTGCCGGCCAACAGGGAGATTACATAGGCCACCTTAGACCGTTCAGAGGGGAAGGAGGACGGTTGCAGCTTGAAGTGAATTTCACATTGTGTCAAAAAAGCCCGGCAATGCTCCGGATCGCCACTAAAAGAGCCTGGCGGGGTGAGACGCGGCTCAGGTACGGACGACGTAACCGGAAGTGACGGGCCGCTCGGAGGAGCTGTTTGCGGAAGTGGAGGGGACGGGTTGCGGAGATGATAGAGGATCTCCGAAACACCGGATTCTAACTCTGAAATAGATTTTTCAACTCCCGCGCGCCACTGAGCCTCGGGTGAAGGATCCATTTTACTTTTGGCCAGAACGTACTGTTATGGATTTGGATGGACCCAAAAGACAACCCGAAAACAGGTCAGTGACGCTTTGATATTTTATTTAAAAGAAAGGGTTGCACGGCCCTTGCTTCGTGCGGCTCACGCTCAGCGGCTGGCAGCTCCTGGTGGAGAGTGGGCTTGTCGGGGTTTCTTCAGGCTCCAGAGAGCGGCAGAGTCCGTGCAGGATAATCCAAGGCCGTTTGTCCTAGTCCAGTCCGGGTCCGATAGCGTGAGGTCGATAGATAAGGCAGTGGTTTCCGAGGGTAATCCGAAAGGAGGTTCCAGGTCCAGGTCCGAGTCAAAATCCAAAAGAGCAGGCAGTTTAGGGGACAGGCAATCTCAGGTACTCACAGGCTGATAAGGTCGGTACACGGGTGAGCAATCCAAATCCAGAGACTGACAGGCAGAACTCAGGGCGGGCAGACAGGATCCGAAAAGGGCAGAGCTGGCTCAAAAAACAGGGCAAAAACAGGTCGGGCTTCAGACGGACAGACAGGTTAATCAGAATGCTGGAAGTTCTCACCGGGATGGCTCGAGACGTTCTGGCACTGGAGGCTGAAAGGCACGGGACCTTTATACAGGTGAGGTGGAGCCGGAACAGGTGTCAGCAATTAACAGCCCCAGTGCCAGGAACGTTACACAACCTCTTGTATTCTAGTGTAGCTTTGTGTAAATTTTGTTCATTTATTTGAATTGTTGGTGGATATCCACCAGTACCCCCTTATGTACTTCAAACAAATATTTTTATTTAAAATAAATACTTCTTTTTCATTCAGGGGGAATAGTCACGTACAAAGACTTTATTCATTTCTATGCCAGTTGATCACTCTGTTTGCCTACATATGTTTTATGATTAAATTAGTGGGCCCCGTTGGTTTATTATATTTTATTACTGTATTTTACTCTTTGTTTTTTGGTCTATTTGTTAGTAAATGAAGTATTTTTGTGTATAGTTACCATAAGACCATGTGACTGGAAATGCGATATTGTGCATGTGTGCAGTGAGTAATCAAGGAGAAGCAATGGAGCCAAGAAAGCCAGCAACACCTAGTGGATGTGCGAAATGATAAAGGTTAAGTGACCATGAGGATTAGAACAATAATTTTACAGTTTTTACCTACAAAAAAAATTAACTGCTTTGCAATAAACATGGATACAAACTTGTATATTTACGGGTAGGAAAAATAATTAGGCAGTAGCAAACCAACTTGGAACCTATTAAAGGAGGAAAACTCGGAGTGGAAAGTGTGTCCTATATGTCAGTATATTTTGCTTTTTGGATCATTTTGTATGATTGATTGTGTGTTTCACTTTCAGAAGTTGGAAATTAAAATGTAATTTGTAACCCAGGTTATGGGGTAATCCAGATATTTTTTTAATAATTGATGTTATGTTTCCTTTTGTATTTTCCATCCTGGAAAATACAAAGGGATACCAGCAGATGGACATTTTTCAAAGAATGTCATCATCTATTTATTGGAAATATTTGTGGTTATTATGAAATGCAACCATTTATTTGACAATCAAAGCTTGTCCTGTATATATTGTAAAATGTTTTTCCTAACTGTAGTATAAATCACCTTCTGGACTATTTTTCTGTCTCTGGTGTGTTAAATACAACCCTGATCCTCCCTGAGTCGTATCTTTAGATCTTCTGCCTTTTATATCAAGGCAGCTTTTTGAAACAGTAATTTGTGTTCATCTAGGCTGGATTACTGTAACTCACTATATCTTGGGGTTAATGAGGCATCCATACCTGCCGGTTGTACAAAATACTGTAGCACAACTTTTAACTGGAACAAAAAGGTCTGAGCACATAACCCCCTATCTTAAACTCCTTTCATTAGTTACTTGTATGTTTTAGGATCCATTTTAAAGTTATTTTACTTGCTTTAAATCTCTAAATTGCTCGCCCCCCACCTTTCTGAGCTGCTGTACTCCCGATCACCTTCCCACTCCCTTAGGTCTGCCAACCATCAGCTCCTTACTGTCCCTAAATCAATGTGGAAACTAACCCCCAAATTCTACATCCTCTGTGGTCGATCCGTTCATCCATCCGACAGAGCAACTACGTTGTTATTTTAATTGAGAACTATTACACATTTTCCGTGACTTCTCCAAACGTTACCTTCAGCGGACCAGCTTTCCGTCATTCACCATCAAAATACGGAACAAGTCTAATTTTCTGGTTCCGGTCCGTTGGACTCCCACCAGGTCATGCTCCACAATTGCAATTGTATTGAACAGGAAAAAGAACGCTAACAACATCCGGTTTGTCAAAGTAAAATAGGGTACTGACAGATTGGTAACTACAAATTAAAACATCTTGTTCCCAATAAGAAATATTGGACGCAAACTATTGGTTTTTCAACAAACAAGGAAGCAGATTTGTCATTTAATGTGTATAGGCTAGATCAATATATTTATTTTTTTCTGAAAGGCTTAAAATTTCATCAAATCCTGTCACAACAACTTCCAAGAGCACCTCTCACAACTGCATGAGCAACCTTTTGTCGCAGACATGGACGAAGAGACGCTGATTTTGGAAGTCAAGAACAAATCAATGTTGTATGATCCGGGGCATCCTTTTTACAAAGACACACAATGAAAAGTAAAGGCATCCAGCACACGGGCAGAAATTGCCCGTGTGCTGGATGCCGATGGTAACTTTTAATGATGTCATACTAAATTAAGCGTTCATTACCTCGTAATGTACTCCTATGTATTAACAAGTAAGCAAGCTGCTCTGCTTGGTACTGCATGCCAGTGATATACAATTAGTATGTGTTTGTATAAGTAGTATCTTAATATAATCTGTTCTTTTTCAATTTGAAAAGCATGCTGGAATGGGAGGGGGGGTCATTCTCTCCTTTTTTCTCCTCTTTCTCTTTCACCTTTTCTCCTTTTTTTTCTTCTACCTTCTTGTTTCAGTGTCCATATGACATGAAATATTCCCTGAATTAATTATAATAAAGCTATTTGTATGTATAATTCAAGCGGAGCACTATGGTGAATGCAGTAAGGCTCCGTTTGTGAAAGTAAAATCTGTTGGGCTCTTTTTGGCATTAAGACAACAATTGTTATTGTCGCATTGCCAGACAGGACACTATACTTTTCAGCGGTTGTCTTTGAGCTGAAAAAGGACATGTCCACTTATAGCAGATTTTCTTTATTTGAATTTGCATGCTTCTGTTGTTGGAATCCAATTTGCAGCATTTTATTACATACAAATAATTATCCGTTATATATATATATATATATATATATATATATATATATATATATATATATATATATATATATATACTACCGTTCAAAAGTTTGGGGTCACATTGAAATGTCCTTATTTTTGAAGGAAAAGCACTGTACTTTTCAATGCAGATAACTTTGAATTAGTCTTAACTTTAAAGAAATACACTCTATACATTGCTAATGTGGTAAATGACTATTCTAGCTGCAAATGTCTGCATAGGTGTATAGAGGCCCATTTCCAGCAACTATCACTCCAGTGTTCTAATGGTACAATGTGTTTGCTCATTGGCTCAGAAGGCTAATTGATGATTAGAAAACCCTTGTGCAATCATGTTCACATATCTGAAAACAGTTTAGCTCGTTACAGAAGCTACAAAACTGACCTTCCTTTTAGCAGATTGAGTTTCTGGAGCATCACATTTGTGGGGTCAATTAAATGCTCAAAATGGCTAGAAAAAGTGAACTTTCATCTGAAACTCGACAGTCTATTCTTGTTCTTAGAAATGAAGGCTATTCCATGTGAGAAATTGCTAAGAAATTGAAGATTTCCTACAACGGTGTGTACTACTCCCTTCAGAGGACAGTACAAACAGGCTCTAACCAGAGTAGAAAAAGAAGTGGGAGGCCACGTTGCACAACTGAGCAAGAAGATAAGTACATTAGAGTCTCTAGTTTGAGAAACAGACGCCTCACAGGTCCCCAACTGGCATCTTCATTAAATAGTACCCGCAAAACACCAGTGTCAACATCTAAAGTGAAGAGGTGGCTGCGGGATTCTGGGCTTCACGGCAGAGTGGCAAAGAAAAAGCCATATCTGAGACTGGCCAATAAAAGACAAAGATTAAGATGGGCAAAATAACACAGACATTGGACAGAGGAAGACTGGAAAAAAGTGTTGTGGACGGATGAATCCAAGTTTGAGGTGTTTGGATCACAAAGAAGAACGCTTGCGAGACGCAGAACAAATGAAAAGATGCTGGAAGAATGCCTGACGCCATCTGTTAAGCATGGTGGAGGTAATGTGATGGTTTGGGGTTGCTTTGGTGCTGGTAAGGTGGGAGATTTGTACAGGGTAAAAGGCATTCTGAATAAGGAAGGCTATCATACCATTTTGGAACGCCATGCCATACCCAGTGGACAGCGCTTGATTGGAGCCAATTTCATCCTACAACAGGACACTGACCCTAAACACACCTCCAAATTGTGCAAGAACTATTTAGAGCAGAAGCAGGCAGCTGGTATTCTATCGGTAATGGAGTGGCCAGCGCAGTCACCAGATCTGAACCCCATTGAGCTGTTGTGGGAGCAGCTTGACCGTATGGTACGCAAGAAGTGCCCATCCAACCAATCCAATTTGTGGGAGCTGCTTCTAGAAGCGTGGGGTGAAATTTCTCCAGATTACCTCAACAAATTAACAGCTAGAATGCCAAAGGTCTGCAATTCTGTAATTGCTGCAGATGGAGGATTCTTTGACAATAGCAAAGTTTGATGTAAAAAAAATCTGATTTCAAATACAAATCATTATTTCTAACCTTGTCAATGTCTTGACTCTATTTTCTATTCATTTCACAACGTATGGTGGTGAATAAATGTGACTTTTCATGGAAAACACAAAATTGTTTGGGTGACCCAAACTTTTGAACGACACACACACAAACAGCTGTATTGGGTTTTATTTTTAGTGCAAGGACTTGTTGCCACCAGCTATACCAAAGGGAGAAGATACACAACCCACCCTCGGGAGAAATTCAGCAGCAATCTCCAGCATCATCTATCTGCGTCCAGTCCACAGGTAGCACAGCAGAAAGGCCTTCACGGTCCCAGAGCCCAATAGACCGGGCCACAACACAAACAACAAGGGTCACAAGAACAACAACAAAAACTCCTGGTACTTCAGGCAGAGGTTCTGCTTCTACCAGTACAACTACTGTTGCATCGAGGGGACGGGCCACAAGACAACCAGACATCGCTGATGGACTTTTAAATTTGATGAAGGAGCCACAGGTTCCCTATATACCAGAAGTGATGAGTCATATTTCTAAATGACTAAATGATTTAAGAAGTATTGCTTAACTAGGTCTAGAGCCCTTAAAAGTTATTCATAAATTAGTCACATCTTTATTTTCTACTTTTGGTCTATAGAGGCTTGTTAAATTGATTTATTTTCAGCTTTTTAAATTAAAAAGATTCATTCATAGCACCGTTACCTTGCAGAAAGAAGTTCCTGGGCTCATATCACAGCCTGGGGTCAGGTATGCCAAATCCTGCTGCCCTAGACAGTCCTGCAGTGAGCCTACAGGGAGAATGTCTCTACAGAGGATGCTGTCTTGCTTGCACTTCACACGCTCTGACTCATCTGCAGCATCCCAACACATTTTAATAACTGAAACATCTAGAAATCCTGATCTACCTCACAAGAGAAATTTTGAGTCTGTGGTTTACAAGGTGATAGGGATGGCATTCTAAAAATGCATGTCTTGTGTATTTTTAGAATGCCATCCCTATAAGCCCAGTTTGTGTCCATCAGCTGAAAGGGCAAAAAAAGTAATTAATGAAATGTATCACATGTCATATTTGAGGCACTATGTTGCACCTACCAAGCATGGGAGACTGGAAAACTTGACCATAAAGATTTGCATAACTACAGGACATCAAGCTTATGATAATATTTATTGAAAATATTGAAAACATGTAAAACATTCAAGAGTTTGTTTTTCAGTGCATGTAACAGGAGTATACAAGTTGAAAAGTTTTGATGCAACCAGAAAGTCCAGCACGGAGACCCCTTCATCCTCTAATCGAGGACTTATTATTCTTTCTGAATTAGCTACAGCTGGTATGTAAATTTATCCAGCGTTCCACTCTGGCATGGCTATGAGCAGATTGAATGTCAGTGACAATTTTGGATAATTACTTGCTCGTAACGAATGCAACCACAGGACACAGTGGAAAAAATGCTCTTTGTAGGAAGATGTGCTTAAAATATTTCCGAGCAACATCAGTAAACATCCAGATTTCATAATACCCTGCATTTTTATGCTCGTCTGGTAAACTGACTCATTTCTTCTGGACATCTGTCCCTTTGTCTGATGTTCCTTTCAGTTTAACTCAGGTAAGTCAGACCTGTTTTATCTGTTGGAGAAGGCTTTAAGATGTTAAATATCCCTTTATAGACAAGCACACAGCATCCTTGCACACTGAAATGTTGTGGAATGTGATTTTTTTTTGGATAAGAATGGAAAAGTAATAGAAGTAGTAGGAGTATGGATAAATACTTGTTTTTCCAGACTTTATTTCCCATCCACTGTAAAATGTTCTGTCCTGCCCTTAACCTTTCTTTCTTTGTGTAATTTCATATCTTCTTTTTGTCCTTCCTTCATACCTTGTACACTTCCCCTTGTCTTTACTTGTTTGTGTCCTTATGCCCTCACCTTCATCGCTCACTTATGTTTGTGGTCTTAAGCTCACATACCCTAGCAGAACTCTTGATTTTTGGAGTGATTTTTCAGAGAAGACAATTTATAAGCAAGTTTTCTGTCAGTCTTGGTTAAAAGTTTGCTCTTTTTAAATCATGACAGCAACATAATCTAAAAACCCAGCTTTGCCCCTCCAACTTTAAAGGAACAATAGTAATTAAAACCGCAAGCGGTGATGATCGGCCCTCGCAGCCAAGCGCCGCTCTGGCCTATGGGCCACCGTGGGGGTTCGCGCACCTCCCGCCGCCAGCCACCGCAGAAGCTGTCACGCATTTTCCTCGCCCGTCCACCATGCAATACACACGTACGCGTTGGGCAGCGCTCCCCCATGACTCACAAAAAATCTGGTGCAGATCGGTCGATGCACCGAGGAGACACAGCCATTGAATAATGATAATGCATTTGGCCACCGGGCCGGACTAAATCGTTCGGTGGGCCATATCCGGCCCGCAGGCGTTACGTTTGACACCCCTGTTTAAACACTAGTACACAAATTTAGTCAAAGGTATCTTACTAGCTGTTAATCCAGCTTCATGTGAAAAGTTAACAAAACCTTTATAGTTATTTAAAGTTAATTATTTCATGTGTTTAAGGGTTTCGTTTCTTGCATTAAGACAGCTTTTATGAAAGTTTGACAGTTAAATGGGTGGATACACACCCAAAAGTAATAGTGTAAAAGTAACACTTTAGCAATTGGAATATTGCTAAAGTAACACGTTAGCAATATTCCAAATGTGTATGTTGTGTACAAACTTTAGTAATTTCTAACAGACCACTTCACTCTCAGAAAGCAGGTCTGCTGGTGGTTCCTAAAGTCTGTAAAACCAGAATGGTAGGCAGATCCTTTAGCTATCATGCTCCTCTCCAGTGAAACCAACTCCCAGTTTTGGTCCGTGACGCAGACACCCTGTCTACGTTTAAGACTAATCCTAAAACTTTCCTTTTTCCATCCATCCATCGTCTTCCGCTTATCCGGGGTCGGGTCGCGGGGGTAGCAGCTTCAGTAGGGAGGCCCAGACGTCTCTCTCCCCAGCAACTTGGGCCAGCTCCTCCGGGAGATTCCCAAGGCATTCCCAGGCCAGCCTAGAAAACATAGTCTCTCCAGCGTGTCCTGGGTCTTCCCATGGGCCTCCTCCCGGTGGGACGTGCCCGGAACACCTCACCAGGGAGGTGTTTAAGGGTTTCGTTTCTTGCATTAAGACAGCTTTTATGAAAGTTTGACAGTTAAATGGGTGGATACACACCCAAAAGTAATAGTGTAAAAGTAACACTTTAGCAATTGGAATATTGCTAAAGTAACACGTTAGCAATATTCCAAATGTGTATGTTGTGTACAAACTTTAGTAATTTCTAACAGACCACTTCACTCTCAGAAAGCAGGTCTGCTGGTGGTTCCTAAAGTCTGTAAAACCAGAATGGTAGGCAGATCCTTTAGCTATCATGCTCCTCTCCAGTGAAACCAACTCCCAGTTTTGGTCCGTGACGCAGACACCCTGTCTACGTTTAAGACTAATCCTAAAACTTTCCTTTTTCCATCCATCCATCGTCTTCCGCTTATCCGGGGTCGGGTCGCGGGGGTAGCAGCTTCAGTAGGGAGGCCCAGACGTCTCTCTCCCCAGCAACTTGGGCCAGCTCCTCCGGGAGATTCCCAAGGCATTCCCAGGCCAGCCTAGAAAACATAGTCTCTCCAGCGTGTCCTGGGTCTTCCCATGGGCCTCCTCCCGGTGGGACGTGCCCGGAACACCTCACCAGGGAGGCGTCCAAGAGGCATCCTGACCAGATGCCCGAGCCACCTCAACTGGCTCCTCTCAACATGGAGGAGCAGCGGCTCTACTCTGAGTCCTCCCCGGATGACTGAGCTCCTCACCCTACCTCTAAGGGAGAGCCCAGACACACTACGGAGAAAACTCATTTCGGCCGCTTGTATCAGGGATCTCGTTCATTCGGTCACGACCCAAAGCTCGTGACCATAAATGAGGGTAGGAACGTAGATCGGCCGTTAAATGGAGAGCTTCGCCTTTTGGCTCAGCTCTCTCTTCACCACAACGGACCGGTACAGCGCCCGCTTCACAGCAGACGTCGCACCAATCCGCCTGTCGATCTCCCGCTCCATCTTCCCCTCATTCGTGAACAAGACCCCAAGATACTTGAACTCCTCCACTAGAAGCTGGCTCTTGGGACTTTCCTTTTTGACAAAGCTTATAGTTAGAGTGGCTCATGTTACGCTGAGCTACCTTTATAGTTATGCTGCTATAGGCTTAGGCTGCTGGAGGACATCAGGGTCTACTGTTCTTCGTTTTTGCATGACTGTTGTCATTTCAGCTTTTAACTTTTTGTTTTTTCTATTTTTTCTTCATAGTAGGTACACCTGGTCTGGCGTTCTGTTAGCTGTGACATCATCCAGGGAAGACAGATCACCTGCTATTACCATCTAATGTAAAACACATTACTGGATCAATGTGTGCTTCTGTGCTTTTTTGTCTGTCATGTTGTGTCTCTTCTCTCTCTTTTGTAACCCCCAGTCAGTCAAGGCAGATTACCGTTCATACTGAGTCCGGTTCTGCTGGAGGTTTTTCCTTCCTGTTAATGGGGAGTTTTTCCTTCTGCTGTCACTTCATGCTTGATCAGTATGAGGGATTGCTGCAAAGCCATGTACAATGCAAACGACTCTCCCTGTGGCTCTACGCTTCTTCAGGAGTGAATGCTGCTTGTCACGACTTTGATGCAATTAACTGGTTCCCTTATATAGGAATTTCTTTTACCAATCTGGATAATCTGACTTAATATGTATAATCTGATTGATTTTGACATTGTAAACTGCCTTTAGATGACATGCAGGCATGGACTGGTAATCGGGCGTACCGGGCATTTTCCCGGTGGGCCGACGTGCTGTTTGGGCCGGCAGACCCGACATGTATATTAATAATATGTATTATTATTATTATTATTATTTTATATATCTGCCTCGTTATATTTGCATAATGCATGAAGAAAAATATCAGCAGCGCAAGAGTCTGTTCCGATCATCCGGCCCTTACCACAGGCTACTGCAGCCCATTGGTTATCATCCCTGACAGTCTAAAGGGCTAGGCCAATCATAAAGTAGAAAAACACCTTCACGCTCCATGTGGAACTTTGTGCAGTGGTGTTCACAGTAGTAATGGATAAGAAACGCAAGGGAGGCGCAGAGAAACTGCACGAAAAAAAGAAACGAGTTCTTCAAACGGACGCTGCGAAATGTGTCAAACTGACTGACATGTTCCCAACAGCAGGCCCTTCATCTGCTCCGGTGTCTGATGTAAAATATGGTGGTAGTGGTGGTTGTAGTCAGTGACGTGCGGTAGGGTTCATAGCTGGTGAGGCACTGACGTCATCAGAGTCAGATTTACAAATATATACACTCTACAGAGTAGACTCGTTGCAAAGTGCTGAAGGAGACTGATTGAGCCAAATAAATTCAACAAGATACATGGAAAAATATTGGTTCTTTGATGAAAAAAAATTGTCATTTGATTGTTAACAGTTTATGAGTTATGATGGATTTCTGCATTTGTAACACATTCTAAAACTATAACCCACATTACACACATTTTATCACAAAAACAAAACATGAATAAGTATCGCTGTCTTACCTCTACTTATAATTTAAGTCCCTGTGGCGCTCTTTCTGAACAAAAATATCATCATTTTCCGGTAAAAGTTCTCTTTATCTTCTTCAGTTTTAAAAGTCTCTCAGTCTCAATGGAGCTCACTGCCAGGGAGGAAAGCCTTCCCTGATCAGTCCTGTTCCAGCTGTATGTTTAGAGTTTTTTTAGTGCTTTACTTGTTTAGCAAAACTCGCTAATAAAACATCAATAACTTGTTTTGACTCTACTATTTGGGGATCACGAGCGGTGCCCCTTGAGCGCCCCCTGCCTAGCGGTCAAGGAACTGCCGGCCTCACCTACAACCAGTTCTTTGCTGTTTATGATCGGCCAGCACCACGAAAACATGTTATCTGCACACAGTTTGATGACCAAAACACAATTCGTAATCCACATATATTAAATTGTGGAAAATCAGTTCATAACTGTTTGAACAATTGAATTTATGATCTAGAGACAGGAAGATGCATTCACAGAATGGAAGTCAGCACAGTTAACATGGGATTGCGCAATCCCAGGGGAGGCCAAGCTCGCTGCGGCCTCACCGGCTTCGCTATGAAGCGCCACCAAGGATTTACATGAAAAATAGCGAAAAGTCTGCGATATTAAAGAAAATATGATCAAAAATTAGGAAATTAGATAAATAAAATACTTATTACAAATGACTGAGTAAATCAAAATTTATATTATGTTATTATATATTTTCTTTCTTTCCATGATGACAAGTGAGGCATTTCTCTGGTTCATTTTGTCATTGGCATCCTTTTTTACACAGTGAGTGCACATTAGTCCAATGTTACCCTACAGTATCTGGAAGACTGAATAGATCTGATGAGCAACTTACAATAACTTCTTATAATGATGTAACGTGATAATATGTGTGATTGACCGTGACACCTCTCTTTCTCTCTCTCTCTCTGATCTAAGAATAGTTGCTGTGCTGTGGTGGAGTTTACATTTTACAGTGTTACAGTTTTTTACAGTCGCTAGGACCCATTTTTCAATACTTAAGTCACTTTTTCAAAATTCTTCACACAGTTCTCCAAACCAACTTTCAGCTTGGCACAGCAGTTCATTTCACATTCAAAATGCACTAAAACTACCAAATCACTTCATACATATCTCAAATCAACACATTCTTCCATAACACTAGCAAAGGTTGACAGCCAACAAACACACTTTGTCACCCACAAAACAATGACCTAAAAAACACTAACAACATGTAGCATTATACAATCTCAGTTAATAATTCACTGCAATAGAGGTTACTGGAATGAATCAGACATGATGCAGAATGCTTCAATATATTTTATGTCTTTTATTTGTTTTTAGGAGTAATTCCAAAATACAAGAATTTGTATTCACATCATCCACTGATACAGATACAATAGTAATGCTAATCTACTCGGTCTTCTCCATTTGGCCACAGGTTCTCATCCACATCACATCTTATGTCATCTAGGGCAATACAACTAGGAAAGAATCTTCTGGCATGCCTGATCCATCCCTGACAATCTTCTGCTGATATGTCCAGGTATCCAGCATTCATTGCGTCCAGGAGGGACATTTGATTATGTGGATGGTGGTCATAAACCTTCCACCTCCATGAGGAAAAGAATTCCTCTATGGGGTTGAGGAATGGAGAGTAAGGTGGGAGGAAAAGTGACACCATTCTGGGATGGGCTGCAAACCACTCGGTGACTGCACGAGAGTGGTGAAATGCCACATTGTGCCATACAATTATAAATGTTGGTGGATTTCTTCTCTCTGCATCCCTTTCCTCACCTAGCACAACCCTTCCATAGAGATCATGCAGGAACGCAAGGAGACGTTCAGTGTTGTATGGCCCAATTAGTGGTTTGTGTAACAGCAGTCCATCAGTGGATATTGCTGCGCACATTGTGATGCTGGCACCCCTCTGGCCCGGGACATCCACTGTGGCTCTCTTCCCAATCACATTCCTTCCTCGTCGCCGTGTTTTGGCCAGGTTGAAACCTGCCTCATCCACAAAGATGAAAATGTGGGGCGTTTGCCTGCCTTCAATCTCCATGACTCTCTATAATAAATCCACAAGGCAACATAAGCTGTTACAGTAGTAAACATTACCTAAAAAAAAATTATTTGTGTGTGTTTTGTTCAAAAACAGTTCTGTATTTTATTGTGATCTTACCTGGACATATTGGTTCCTGAGTTGCTTGACATGTTCAGAGTTCCTCTCAAAAGGCACAGTGTACAACTGTTTCATCCTTACCTGATGTTTTTTCAGGACTCTAGAAATAGTTGTGATGCTTACACTGTGAATATTTGCAAAAGTAATGTTGTCTGCCAAAACTGTGTCTCGAATCTCAGTGAGTTTTATGCCATTGTTTCTGATGACCATATCAACAATGGCAGTTTCCTGCACATCAGTGAGCATCCTTCCTCTCCCACCTGTGTGAGGTAACCGTTGAGTCCTAAGCAGAAATGCAGAAGCAATTACACACAAGTCTATTTACTTCTGTAATGTGCAACTCAGTCAAATGCCCTTGCAGAATACAAGTTACCTGTTGGTTTGCTGGAAAACTCTAACAATAGATGCCACTGTTGAGCGTTGCAGATTTGGCTGCACTCTCTGACCAGCCTCTCTCATTGAGAGACCATGATTTACTACATGATCAATTACAATAGCTCTGATCTCATCTGAAACTACAGCTCTTGGTCTTCCTCTTATTCTTCTTCCACCACGCATACGTATTCCTCGCCCCCTCCCAGCCCCTCTTCTTCCTCTTTCAGCCACTTCTCTGTTTCTGGCTGGGTCCATGTTTACATCACAATACAAAACTATTCAGCAGTTGTCTCTTTTTCTAATGAAATTGAAAGAGTAACACCTGTGTAGATGTTCATCTACAATGAGAATCAGCTGTGGTTGGTCCAATTGTCCACTTATTTTTATAGCATTTAATTTTAAGATGTAAAATATATTTCCTTAAAATATTCCTGTAGAAATGTAGGAAATTGCTGTCTTATTCAGTTTTGTATTATGTTATTGTTTTGAACATAAGTTTAACAGTTTTGAAAACAGTATGTAAGCATGTGCAAATTGTCCTGTAGGTACACAGAGTTTTGGCGGTTGTTGTGTCGAAGTGAGAAAAGAATTAATGTAATTTGAAAGATGTAGTCATTGAATGCATTTTGTGCCAAAGCAATGATAAATGATCCACAGTTTAGCCCACATATACTTCTGTTGTCCTCACTGTGTGAAGAGTTTTGAAAAAGTGACCTAAGTATTGAGAAATGTGTCCTAGCGACGGTAAAAAACTGTAATAAATTAAGATTTTGGAAGTATTTTAAGTGTCCACTCTCACTAATTTCCATTAACCTGGCCTCAAGGTATTGCACAGTTGGTATTGCAAAGTTGGTATACACATTCAGTACACAAAAAAAATGTGGTGGGCCAGTCTAATCCAAAATGCCAGGGCCGATTTTTTTGTCCCAGTCCACCCCTGATGACATGTTTTATGATTTGGCGTTATATAAATAAAAACTGAAATGTATTGAACAAGAGTAAGTTTGTCAGTTTTCAAGCAGGATTTGTATATCTGTTCAACTTAAATATATAAGGAAACCAAAGAGTTAAGATCACTTACTTACCAAGAGAAATTCCTTTGGGGTTTATTTGTGGTCTCTTGCTGCCCCCTGCTGGACAAGTATGATCAAATACATATGCTTTACATGTCAACTTGGTATCAAAATTCAGATTTCAATCTAAAATGGCTTACTTCCTGTGATACTTGCAGTATGACATTAATTGTAAATTCTGAGTGTCTTGCTGAGATCTACAACTGTACAAAATTTCATTACTCTACGATGAAGTAAGTGAATACCAAAGGGTCCTTTGAAATTTGCTTGGTGGCGCTATAGAGAAACTAAGTCCTGCTCACTAAAGTTTGTTAAGGATTCCTGTTGGGGGGTGGATAAGGATGCATCCAAATGAGTTTTAAGCAGCTCGGCCCAAAACTGTGGAATTCAGAGCCAAACGTATGACAGCAGCGTTTGAGGTGAATATGCCATGCCACCACGCCCCCCTGCTCCATCCAATCCAGTTGAGCCTGAAATCCACAACATACCAACATGTGTTCTGTCTGTGGACACAGTTTCATGTTGATTAGCTCAGAGGGGTAACATAGCGACCGCTTACAACAAAACATGACACTTCCTGTTGTCAGGGGGCGTGGCCTAAGCAATGTCATCATTTGACCATTGGATATTATAGGAGACCTGATGGTGATCAATCACTGAAAGTTTGATGCCTCTGTGTGTTTCTGTGTAGGAGATATAACAGTTTTATTTTTTGTGGCGAGTAGGTGAACTTTGACCCTTGCTAATGCCCCTTCAACAAGCTCAAAAACTCACCGTTTTGATAACTTTTAATTGGCCATGCCTTATGATCAGACTGCCCGAGTTTCAAGCCGCTCGCTAAAAATCTCTAGGAGGAGATCCATCAAATACCAATGCTATAAACGTCAAAAATTGGGTCAAAATCAGACATTCAATCTAAAATGGCCAACTTCCTGTGATATTTACACTATGACATTAATTGTAAATTCTGAGCGTCTTGGTGAGCTCTACCACGGTACCAAATCTCATGTCTCTACGATGAAGTAAGTGAATAGCAAAGGGTCCTTTGAAAATTGCTAAGTGGCGCCGTTGAGGCATTAGGTCACGCCCACCAAAATTTGTTATGGATTCCTGTTGGGGGGTGGATAAGGATGCATCCAAGTGAGTTTTATGCAGCTCGGCCCAAAAATGTGGAATTCAGAGCCAAACGTATGGCAGCGGCGTTTGAGGTGACTTCACCACGCCGCCACGCTCTCCTGCTCCATCGAATCGACTTGGGGCTGAAATCCACAACACAACAACATGTTTTCTGTCTCTGGACACAGTTTCATGTTGATTAGCTCAGAGGGGTAACATAGCGACCGTTTACAGCAAAACATGACACTTCCTGTTGTCAGGGGGTGTGGCCTGAGTGATGTCATCATTTGACCATTGGATATTATAGGAGACCTGATGATGATTAATCACAGAAAGTTTGGTGCCTCTGTGTGTTTCTGTGTAGGAGATATAACACTTTTATTTTTTGTGGCGAATAGGTGAACTTTGACCCCTGCCAATGCCCCTTCAGCATGCTCAAAAACTCACCGTTTTGATAACTTTTGATTGGCCATGCCTTATGATCAGACTGCCCGAGTTTCAAGCCGATCGCTCAAAATCTCTAGGAGGAGATCCATCAAATACCAATGCTATAAACGTCAAAAATTGGGTCAAAATCAGACTTTCAGTCTAAAATGGCCAACTTCCTGTGACATTTGCACTATGACATTAATTGTAAATTCTGAGCGTCTTGTTGAGCTCTACAACTGTACCAAATTTCATGTCTCTACGACGAAGTAAGTGAATAGCAAAGGGTCCTTTGAAAATTTCTAGGTGGCGCCGTTGAGGCATTTTTCTTTAGATTTTTGTGACGACCTTAAAATACAAAATTTTTAAACAGTCACCATGCATCTGCCAAGTTTGGTGAGTTTTTGAAAATGAGAAAGCCCCCAAAAAGGCCCCTCTTTAGGGGGGCAGAATAATAAGAATAATAATTAAAACCGCAAGCGGTGATGATCGGCCCTCGCAGCCAAGCGCCGCTCTGGCCTAAGGGCCACCGCTAGGGTACGCGCACCTCCCGCCGCCAGCCACCGCAGAAGCTGTCATGCATTTTCCTCACCCGTCTACCATGCAATACACACGTATGCGTTGGGCAGCGCTCCCCCACGACTCACAAAAAATGTGGTGCAGATCGGTCGATGCACCGAGGAGACACAGCCGTTGAATAATAAAAATGCATTTGGCCACCGGGCCGGACTAAATCGTTCGGCGGGCCAGATCCGGCCCGCAGGCCGTACGTTTGACACCCCTGGTTTAAACATTAGTATACCAACTTAATCAAAGGTATCTTACTAGCTGTTAATCCAGCTTCATGTGAAAAGTTAACAAAACCTTTTTAGTTATTTAAAGTTAATTATTTCATGTGTTTAAGGGTTTCGTTTCTTGCATTAAGACAGCTTTTATGAAAGTTTGACAGTTAAATTGGTGGATACACACCCAAAAGTAATAATGTAAAAGTAACACTTTGGCAATTGGAAAATTGCTAAAGTAACACGTTAGCAATATTCCACATGTGTATGTTGTGTACAAACTTTAGTAATTTCTAACAGACCACTTCACTCTCAGAAAGCAGGTCTGCTAGTGGTTCCTAAAGTCTGTAAAACCAGAATGGTAGGCAGATCCTTTAGTTATCAGGCTCCTCTCCAGTGGAACAAACTCCCAGTTTTGGTCCGTGACGCAGACACCCTGTCTACTTTTAAGACTAATCCTAAAACTTTCCTTTTTCCATCCATCCATCGTCTTCCACTTATCCGGGGTCAGGTCGCAGGGGCAGCTTCAAGAGGGAGCCCCAGACCTTCCTCTCCCCAGCCACTTGGGCCACTTCCTCTGGGGGAATCCCAAAGCGTTCCCAGGCCAGCATAGTCTCTCCAGCGTGTCCTGGGTCTTCCTCTGGGTCTCCTCCCGGTGGGACGTGCCCAGAACACCTCATCAGGGAGGCGTCCAGGAGGCATCCTAACCAGATGCCCGATCCACCTCAACTGGCTCCTCTCAATGTGGAGGAGCAGCGGCTCTACTCTGAGTCCTCCCCGGATGACTGAGCTCCTCACCCTATCTCTAAGGGAGAGCCCAGACACACTATGGAGAAAACTCATTTTGGCCGCTTGTATCCGGGATTTCGTTCTTTCGGTCACGACCCAAAGCTCGTGACCATAGATGAGGGTAGGAACGTAGATCGACTGGTAAATCGAGAGCTTGGCCTTTTGGCTCAGCTCTCTCTTCACCACAACGGATCGGTACAGCGCACGCTTCACAGCAGACGTCGCACCAATCCGCCTGTCGATCTCCCGCTCCATCTTCCCCTCATTCGTGAACAAGACCCCAAGATACTTGAACTCCTCCACTAGAAGCTGGCTCTTGGGACTTTCCTTTTTGACAAAGATTATAGTTAGTGGTTCATGTTACGCTGAGCTACCTCTATAGTTATGCTGCTATAGGCTTAGGCTGCTGGAGGACATCAGGGTCTATTGTTCTTCAATTTTGCATGACTGTTGTCATTTCAGCTTTTACCTTTTTGTTTTTTCTATTTTTTCTTCATAGTAGGTACACCTGGTCTGGCGTTCTGTTAGCTGTGACATCATTCAGGGAAGACAGATCACCTGCTATTACCATCTAATGTAAAACACATTACTGGATCAATGTGTGCTTCTGTGCTTTTTTGTCTGTCTTGTTGTGTCTCTTCTCTCTCTTTTGTAACCCCCAGTCGGTCAAGGCAGATTACCGTTCATACTGAGCCCGGTTCGGCTGGAGGTTTTTCCTTCCTGTTAATGGGGAGTTTTTCCTTCTGCTGTCACTTCATGCTTGATCAGTATGAGGGATTGCTGCAAAGCCATGTACAATGCAAACGACTCTCCCTGTGGCTCTACGCTTCTTCAGGAGTCAATGCTGCTTGTTACGACTTTGATGAAATCAACTGGTTCCCTTATATAGGAATTTCTTTTACCAATCTGGATAATCTGACTTAATATGTATAATCTGATTGATTTTGACATTGTAAACTGCCTTTAGATGACATGCAGGCCGGCAGACCCGACATGTATATTAATAATATGTATTATTATTATTAATATTATTATTATTTTATATATCTGCCTCGTTATATTTGCATAATGCATGAAGAAAAATATCAGCAGCGCAAGAGTCTGTTCCGATCATCCGGCCCTTACCACAGGCTACTGCAGCCCATTGGTTATCATCCCTGACAGTCTAAAGGGCTAGGCCAATCATAAAGTAGAAAAACACCTTCACGCTCCATGTGGAACTTTGTGCAGCGGTGTTCACAGTAGTAATGGATAAGAAACGCAAGGGAGGCGCAGAGAAACTGCACGAAAAAAAGAAACGAGTTCTTCAAACGGATGCTGCGAAATGTGTCAAACTGACTGACATGTCCCCAACAGCAGGCCCTTCATCTGCTCCGGTGTCTGGTGTAAAATATGGTGGTGGTTGTAGTCAGTGACGTGCGGTAGAGAGTGACACGGGAGTGGATTTTCACTCCTGTCCCGTCCCACTCCCACTGATAAAAATTGTGTCCCGTCCCAATCCCGGGCCAGAGTAGAAAAAAAAATCCTGTCCCGTCCCGCTCCTGGTAAAATTACTCCCACTCCCATCCCGCTCCCACTCAGAATGACTCCCGCTCCTGCCCTACTCCCATTCTTGTTGTCTTCATTAAGTTTTCTGGAAATACATTAAACCTGAATGTCTATGAAGGGTCAGTTAAGTTCCTGTTTTAGCTGTAGTAAAGGCCAGTTAAAGTGAAAGGAATAATAATAAATAAATAAATAAAGTAACAAACACGGAAACAGACCATGCCTATCTTAGTTGAATAAACAAAATGTACAATGTTGCTTTTTACTAATTCATTAAGTAATTGTTTCACATGAACAATGAAGTTACTTTTACATTTCAAATTGCTGAAACTAAAGAATAATGCACCGAGAAAGAGATCTATACTCAGTTAAGAAAAAAGTGCATAAAGGCATTACTGTCACAATTTAGATAATGTACCGAAGTGGTTCAAAAACTCAGTTTAGTAAAACAAAAAATTACAAAAAAGTTGAATATCATTCAAGCATATTAGTATTTTTCCATTTGCAATAAAATATCCACAAACTAATTAGGGTTTACTATCAGAACCAATACATTCATTGAACATTAAACACATTCTTAGACAGATCTGTCAACTTTTATCAAAAGTTAAAAGTGAGATTATGTTAATTTTCGGGGATGATGCGGAGCTGGAGGCGGAGCTAACTGGACCCAGGAACAGCCGGTCCAGTCGGCTCCGTCTCATTTTTACCCGACCAGACATGGAAGTACATGTTTTACTTTTGTTAAATAGTGAAACAGAAGTGTTAACACATTGTTCAGTTATTGGGTTAAAACAGAAAAAAACACAACTGTTCAGACAATACTAAATAAAATAATAAAGTAGTTTTAAGTTATTGGCCGTATTATTACACTGTTGCACATTGGGAAATTAGTCCAGGAAACACGTTTTACAAGCAGGTACTGAGTGTTAACACCGTGACATTCAACTCTCCTCAAGTTTGTTAATATTTGCAACTTTACAGTTGCGCTGTGAGTTTAATAAATAAGTCCTTACTTCTGACTTTGCGTTGCCGATCCAACTTTTCCAGGTTGAGTTCGCCACTAGCGGTTGATCCCCCCCACTCCCATTCTGTTTTTTGAGCGCTGGCGGAAAAAATAAACCGGATGCACTGTTGGCTTCTGGGTCGTGTAGTTCTTTGACCAGCATTATAGTTTCGGTTTCTTGGAAAAAAACTACAAAATGGCGGCGGCGAACCTACATTTTTGATTTTCTATTTTATTTAATCTTTTGGCTTCGATCCTAGTTAATTGTACCTGTTGTTGGTTTACTCCCGCTCCCGTCTGCTCCCGTTTATATTTAATCCTGTACCGTCCCAATCACGTGATATTTACTGATGTTGACTCCCATCCCGCGGGATTCCCGTGGGAATCACGTGACCCGCGGGATTCCCGAAAAAATGTCAGTCTCTAACGTGCGGTAGGGTTCATGGCTGGTGAGGCACTGACGTCATCAGAGTCAGATTTACAAATATATACACTCTACAGAGTAGACTCGTTGCAAAGTGCTGAAGGAGACTGATTGAGCCAAATAAATTCACCAAGATACATGGAAAAATATTGGTTCTTTGATGAAAAAAATTGTCATTTGATTGGTAACAGTTTATGAGTTATGATGGATTTCTGCATTTGTAACACATTCTAAAACTATAACCCACATTACGCAGATTTTATCACAAAAACAAAACATGAATAAGTATCGCTGTCTTACCTCTACTTATAATTTAAGTCCCTGTGGCGCTCTTTCTGAACAAAAATATCATCATTTTCCGGTAAAAGTTCTCTTTATCTTCTTCAGTTTTAAAAGTCTCTCAGTCTCAATGGAGCTCACTGCCAGGGAGGAAAGCCTTCCCTGATCAGTCCTGTTCCAGCTGTATGTTTAGTCTTTTTAGTGCTTTACTTGTTTAGCAAAACTCGCTAATAAAACATCAATAACTTGTTTTGACTCTACTATTTGGGGATCACGAGCGGTGCCCCTTGAGCGCCCCCTGCCTAGTGGCCAAGGAACTGCTGGCCTCACCTACAACCACTTCTTTGCTGTTTATGATCGGCCAGCACCACGAAAACATGTTATCTGCACACAGTTTGATGACCAAAACACAATTCGTAATCCACATATATTAAATTGTGGAAAATCAGTTCATAACTGTTTGAACAATTGAATTTATGATCTAGAGACAGGAAGATGCATTCACAGAATGGAAGTCAGCGCAGTTACCATGGGATTGCGCAATCCCAGGGTAGGCCAAGCTCGCTGCGGCCTCACCGGCTTCGCTATCAAGCGCCACCAAGGATTTACATGAAAAATAGCGAAAAGTCTGCGATTTTAAAGAAAATATGATCAAAAATTAGGAAATTAGATAAATAAAATACTTATTACAAATGACTGAGTAAATCAAAATTTATATTATGTTATTATATATTTTCTTTCTTTCCATGATGACAAGTGAGGCATTTCTCTGGTTCATTTTGTCATTGGCATCCTTTTTTACACAGTGAGTGCACATTAGTCCAATGTTACCCTACAGTATCTGGAAGACTGAATAGATCTGATGAGCAACTTACAATAACTTCTTATAATGATGTAACGTGATAATATGTGTGATTGACCGTGACACCTCTCTTTCTCTCTCTCTCTCTCTGATCTAAGAATAGTTGCTGTGCTGTGGTGGAGTTTACATTTTACAGTGTTAATAAATTAAGATTTTGGAAGTATTTTAAGTGTCCACTCTCACTAATTTCCATTATCCTGACTTCAAGGTATTGCACAGTTGGTATTGCACAGTTGGTATACACATTCAGTACACAAAAAAAATGTGGTGGGCCAGTCTAATCCAAAATGCCAGGGCCAATTTTTTGTCCCAATCCACCCCTGATGACATGTTTCATGATTTGGCGTTATATAAATAAAAACTGAAATGTATTGAACAAGAGTTTGTCAGTTTTCAAGCAGAATTTGTATATCTGTTCAACTTAAATATACAAGGAAACCAAAGAGTTAAGATCACTTACTTACCAAGAGAAATTCCTTTGGGGTTTATTTGTGGTCTCTTGCTGCCCCCTGCTGGACAAGTATGATCAAATACATATGCTTTACATGTCAACTTGGTATCAAAATTCAGATTTCAATCTAAAATGGCTTACTTCCTGTGATACTTGCAGTATGACATTAATTGTAAATTCTGAGCGTCTTGCTGAGATCTACAACTGTACAAAATTTCATTACTCTACGATGAAGTAAGTGAATACCAAAGGGTCCTTTGAAATTTGCTTGGTGGCGCTATAGAGAAACTAAGTCCTGCTCACTAAAGTTTGTTAAGGATTCCTGTTGGGGGGTGGATAAGGATGCATCCAAATGAGTTTTAAGCAGCTCGGCCCAAAACTGTGGAATTCAGAGCCAAACGTATGACAGCAGCGTTTGAGGTGAATATGCCACGCCGCCACGCCCCCCTGCTCCATCCAATCCAGTTGAGCCTGAAATCCACAACATACCAACATGTGTTCTGTCTGTGGACACAGTTTCATGTTGATTAGCTCAGAGGGGTAACATAGCGACCGCTTACAACAAAACATGACACTTCCTGTTGTCAGGGGGCGTGGCCTAAGCAATGTCATCATTTGACCATTGGATATTATAGGAGACCTGATGGTGATCAATCACTGAAAGTTTGATGCCTCTGTGTGTTTCTGTGTAGGAGATATAACAGTTTTATTTTTTGTGGCGAGTAGGTGAACTTTAACCCTTGCTAATGCCCCTTCAACAAGCTCAAAAACTCACCGTTTTGATAACTTTTAATTGGCCATGCCTTATGATCAGACTGCCCGAGTTTCAAGCCGCTCGCTAAAAATCTCTAGGAGGAGATCCATCAAATACCAATGCTATAAACGTCAAAAATGGGGTCAAAATCAGACATTCAATCTAAAATGGCCGACTTCCTGTGATATTTACACTATGACATTAATTGTAAATTCTGAGCGTCTTGGTGAGCTCTACCACTGTACCAAATCTCATGTCTCTACGATGAAGTAAGTGAATAGCAAAGGGTCCTTTGAAAATTGCTAAGTGGCGCCGTTGAGGCATTAGGTCACGCCCACCAAAATTTGTTATGGATTCCTGTTGGGGGGTGGATAAGGATGCATCCAAGTGAGTTTTATGCAGCTCGGCCCAAAAATGTGGAATTCAGAGCCAAACGTATGGCAGCGGCGTTTGAGGTGACTTCACCACGCCGCCACGCTCTCCTGCTCCATCGAATCGACTTGGGGCTGGAATCCACAATACAACAACATGTTTTCTGTCTCTGGACACAGTTTCATGTTGATTAGCTCAGAGGGGTAACATAGCGACCGTTTACAGCAAAACATGACACTTCCTGTTGTCAGGGGGTGTGGCCTAAGTGATGTCATCATTTGACCATTGGATATTATAGGAGACCTGATGATGATTAATCACAGAAAGTTTGGTGCCTCTGTGTGTTTCTGTGTAGGAGATATAACACTTTTATTTTTTGTGGCGAATAGGTGAACTTTGACCCCTGCCAACGCCCCTTCAGCATGCTCAAAAACTCACCGTTTTGATAACTTTTGATTGGCCATGCCTTATGATCAGACTGCCCGAGTTTCAAGCCGATCGCTCAAAATCTCTAGGAGGAGATCCATCAAATACCAATGCTATAAATGTCAAAAATTGGGTCAAAATCAGACATTCAGTCTAAAATGGCCAACTTCCTGTGATATTTGCACTATGACATTAATTGTAAATTCTGAGCGTCTTGTTGAGCTCTACAACTGTACCAAATTTCATGTCTCTACGACGAAGTAAGTGAATAGCAAAGGGTCCTTTGAAAATTTCTAGGTGGCGCCGTTGAGGCATTTTTCTTTAGATTTTTGTGACGACCTTAAAATACAAAATTTTTAAACAGTCACCATGCATCTGCCAAGTTTGGTGAGTTTTTGAAAATGAGAAAGCCCCCAAAAAGGCCCCTCTTTAGGGGGGCAGAATAATAATAATAATAATAATAATAATTAAAACCGCAAGCGGTGATGATCGGCCCTCGCAGCCAAGCGCCGCTCTGGCCTATGGGCCACCGCTAGGGTACGCGCACCTCCCACCGCCAGCCACAGCAGAAGCTGTCATGCATTTTCCTCGCCCGTCTACCATGCAATACACACGTACGCGTTGGGCAGCGCTCCCCACGACTCACAAAAAATCTGGTGCAGATCGGTCGATGCACCGAGGAGACACAGCCGTTGAATAATGATAATTCATTTGGCCACCGGGCCGGACTAAATCGTTCGGCGGGCCAGATCCGGCCCGCAGGCCGTACGTTTGACACCCCTGGTTTAAACATTAGTATACCAACTTAATCAAAGGTATCTTACTAGCTGTTAATCCAGCTTCATGTGAAAAGTTAACAAAACCTTTTTAGTTATTTAAAGTTAATTATTTCATGTGTTTAAGGGTTTCGTTTCTTGCATTAAGACAGCTTTTATGAAAGTTTGACAGTTAAATTGGTGGATACACACCCAAAAGTAATAATGTAAAAGTAACACTTTAGCAATTGGAATATTGCTAAAGTAACACGTTAGCAATATTCCACATGTGTATGTTGTGTACAAACTTTAGTAATTTCTAACAGACCACTTCACTCTCAGAAAGCAGGTCTGCTGGTGGTTCCTAAAGTCTGTAAAACCAGAATGATTGGCAGATCCTTTAGCTATCAGGCTCCTCTCCAGTGGAACCAACTCCCAGTTTTGGTCCGTGACGCAGACACCCTGTCTACTTTTAAGACTAATCCTAAAACTTTCCTTTTTCCATCCATCCATCGTCTTCCGCTTATCCGGGGTCGGGTCGCGGGTGTAGCAGCTTCAAGAGGGAGGCCCAGACCTTCCTCTCCCCAGCCACTTGGGCCACTTCCTCCGGGGGAATCCCAAAGCGTTCCCAGGCGAGCAGAGTCTCTCCAGCGTGTCCTGGGTCTTCCCCTGGGCCTCCTCCCGGTGGGATGTGCCCAGAACACCTCACCAGGGATGCGTCCAGGAGGCATCCTAACCAGATGCCCGAGCCACCTCAACTGGCTCCTCTCAATGTGGAGAAGCAGCGGCTCTACTCTGAGTCCTCGCCGGATGACTGAGCTCCTCACCCTATCTCTAAGGGAGAGCCCAGACACACTATGGAGAAAACTTATTTTGGCCGCTTGTATCCGGGATCTCGTTCTTTCGGTCACGACCCAAAGCTCGTGACCATAGATGAGGGTAGGAACGTAGATCGACCGGTAAATCAAGAGCTTCGCCTTTTGGCTCACCTCTCTCTTCACCACAACGGATCGCTACAGCGCCCGCTTCACAGCAGACGTTGCACCAATCCGCCTGTCGATCTCCCGCTCCATCTTCCCCTCATTCGTGAACAAGACCCCAAGATACTTGAACTCCTCCACTAGAAGCTGGCTCTTGGGACTTTCCTTTTTGACAAAGCTTATAGTTAGAGTGGTTCATGTTACCCTGAGCTACCTCTATAGTTATGCTGCTATAGGCTTAGGCTGCTGGAGGACATCAGGGTCTATTGTTCTTCAATTTTGCATGACTGTTGTCATTTTAGCTTTTAACTTTCTGTTCTCTCTCTTTTATCTTCATAGTAGGTACACCTGGTCTGGCGTTCTGTTAGCTGTGACATCATCCAGGGAAGACAGATCACCTGTTATTACCATCTAATGTAAAACAGATTACTGGATCAATGTGTGCTTCTGTGCTTTTTTGTCTCTCTTGTTGTGTCTCTGCTCTGTCTTTTGTAACCCCCAGTCGGTCAACGCAGATTACCGTTCATACTGAGCCCGCCTCTGATGGAGGTTTTTCCTTCCTGTTAATGGGGAGTTTTTTCTTCTGCTGTCACTTCATGCTTGATAAGTATGAGGGATTGCTGCAAAGCCATGTACAATGCAAACGACTCTCCCTGTGGCTCTACGCTTCTTCAGGAGTGAATGCTGCTTGTTACGACTTTGATGCAATCAACTGGTTCCCTTATATAGGAATTTATTTTACCAATCTGGATAATCTGACCTAATATGTATAATCTGATTGATTTTGACATTGTAAACTGCCTTTAGATGACACATGTTTTATGATTTGGCGTTATATAAATAAAAACTGAAATGTATTGAACAAGAGTAAGTTTGTCAGTTTTCAAGCAGGATTTGTATATCTGTTCAACATAAATATATAAGGAAACCAAAGAGTTAAGATCACTTACTTACCAAGAGAGATTCCTTTGGGGTTTATTTGTGGTCTCTTGCTGCCCCCTGCTGGACAAGTATGATCAAATACATATGCTTTACATGTCAACTTGGTATCAAAATTCAGATTTCAATCTAAAATGGCTTACTTCCTGTGATACTTGCAGTATGACATTAATTGTAAATTCTGAGCATCTTGCTGAGATCTACAACTGTACAAAATTTCATTACTCTACGATGAAGTAAGTGAATAGCAAAAGGTCCTTTGAAAATTGCTTGGTGGCGCTATAGAGAAACTAAGTCCTGCTCACTAAAGTTTGTTATGGATTCCTGTTGGGGGGTGGATAAGGATGCATCCAAATGAGTTTTAGGCAGCTCGGCCCAAAACTGTGGAATTCAGAGCCAAACGTATGACAGCAGCGTTTGAGGTGAATATGCCACGCCGCCACGCCCCCCTGCTCCATCGAATCCAGTTGAGCCTGAAATCCACAACATACAAACATGTGTTCTGTCTGTGGACACAATTTCATGTTGATTAGCTCAGAGGGGTAACATAGCGACCGCTTACAACAAAACATGACACTTCCTGTTGTCAGGGGGCGTGGCCTAAGCAATGTCATCATTTGACCATTGGATATTATAGGAGACCTGATGATGATCAATCACAGAAAGTTTGGTGCCTCTGTGTGTTTCTGTGTAGGAGATATAACACTTTTATTTTTTGTGGCGAATAGGTGAACTTTGACCCCTGCCAACGCCCCTTCAGCATGCTCAAAAACTCACCGTTTTGATAACTTTTGATTGGCCATGCCTTATGATCAGACTGCCCGAGTTTCAAGCCGATCGCTCAAAATCTCTAGGAGGAGATCCATCAAATAGCAATGCTATAAACGTCAAAAATTGGGTCAAAATCAGACTTTAAGTCTAAAATGGCCAACTTCCTGTGATATTTGCACTATGACATTAATTGTAAATTCTGAGCGTCTTGTTGAGCTCTACAACTGTACCAAATTTCATGTCTCTACGACGAAGTAAGTGAATAGCAAAGGGTCCTTTGAAAATTTCTAGGTGGCGCCGTTGAGGCATTTTTCTTTAGATTTTTGTGACGACCTTAAAATACAAAATTTTTAAACAGTCACCATGCATCTGCCAAGTTTGGTGAGTTTTTGAAAATGAGAAAGCCCCCAAAAAGGCCCCTCTTTAGGGGGGCAGAATAATAATAATAATAATAATTAACACTACAGATACAATAGGCCTTCGCAGCGCTTAGCTGCTCGGGCCTAATTAACACTACAGATACAATAGGCCTTCGCAGCGCTTAGCTGCTCGGGCCTAATTAACACTACAGATACAATAGGCCTTCGCAGCGCTTAGCTGCTCGGGCCTAATAATGACACCTACTGTCGGAACAACACATACCCAATGCCTTTCACAGACACCCGGCGTTTAGTCAATAGTCCGTTGTTGCACTGAATTTTTACTATCACAGGACAGGTATATAATGTTTTATTCTGTTCTATTTCTGGTCTGCTTCTCTTACTGGCTTCCATGTTTGCAGGCTGCTGCCCAAGATAAAATAGCAACTGCTGCGCTCTGTTTTGGGAACCGTCGGAACTTTCATATGATTGGCTCAGGAACCAGGAAGTAAACATGGACTACACGCTGGACCAAAGTAGGTCTGGACCGTACATCTAGGTTTGAAAGGAGAAAAACCTGACTAAGACATTGTTGATAAAAAAGACCGACTGTTTATAGGGAATGTTACTTACATCCCAGGCAACAAATGAGAATTATTTAGGTTGATTTTATCTTACTCATTGCTCCTTTATGAGAGCTTGAAGTGGTTTATGGTAGTTGTACATGATGCACTTTTTATTCACAGATGGTAAAGCTGTCGATTCTAACTTGAAAAAAAATCCACTTCCTGTGAATGTGTGGCCTGTAGTGCAAGAAGTACATATTTCAGATGTCCTCGGAGTGGGTCAATATTGAAATCAGGAGACTGAGGTGCTCACTCCAGAACTTTTTTTTGCAGCTGCTAAGAGAACAATTTTCTTCAACTGCATCCACATTGCATAATTCAAAACAGCCACAATGCTTTTTTCATGTAGAGCTGTATGTCCCCTTAAGTTATGTGTAGATGCTCTCCATACTGAATAATTTCCTGGTTGTTGGGGCCTGTGTTGGATTTATATGACTGTGGTTTGTTTAAGCAGAATCCCCAATTTTACATATCTTGATTCGACTTAAGCCAGTATTAATATTCCCTTTCTTATACTCTTTCCTATTTCATAAGGTTGTTAAAGATTGTCTTGGAGATTCTTAAATAATCCCATATGGAAAAGAAATAGAACAGAAACATAAAAAATTAAGCATTCAATTATCTTCATCTTATGTTTCATATATTGCACACATTATAAGGCTTATGTGATTTACTCTTGAAAGTGGCCACTCTTGCATTTATTTCATTCAATATAATGTAAAGAATTTCACAAGAATCATCCAAAAACAATGTATGTTGTATTCAATTAAATAATATGTTTTCCATACATGTTTTGTATATCTTTTTCAAACATAAAAAATATGTTAATTGCATAGTGCAGAAGTTGGCCAGAGGTTCTCTAATCAGAACTGAACTGTCTACTGAATATGTCAACCATCCAGGCTGTCACAGGCTTTCAAAGATATAAATGCAACTCAGCTGCATAGTTAGACCATGTATGTACATACAATGTCCACTGTCCAGTGGATCTCGGCTATTGAACACTGATCTGATAAGCAAACTTTATGAACACTTGAAATGTAACAAATGAAATTGCACGTCATTGAAGAAAATGTACATTTGTTGATATGCGCAGCATTGTGCAATGCATGTTATCAGCATTTAGTTAGGTGAAAATTACAAAAGAACAGATGTTTAGTGGTACAAGCATCACTATAATGAACTCGGGTTATGTGAAAAGAGAATTGACATTATTCTAAACGATAATATGCAATTTATGTAATGTGCTGATTATGTGCCAAATTAAAATTATTTCTCCAACAAAAATGGAATGATTAGTGTTTTATGAAGAACTTAAAATGATTCTAGTTTGCAAAAATACTAAAATTGGCAATAATTAAGTCAACTGTCCCCTGCTTATTGTATACTCATGCATTTACTTGTAATTTGATCATCAGATTTGGTTGTAATTTATGTATGTCTTACATTTGGTTCACTGATGATTGGCCAGTCATATAACTTTGATGTAACATTTTTCTACTAAGGATACTGTATGTGAAATTACTGTCATATATTGTTCTAAATGGAATATAATAATATAGGTTTGATTTTGTACCAATTGACTAAGATTATTGTATTTGGTTTCACTTTCTGTTGCATTACATACAAGTTTCAGCTGAAATAGATACACACATTATAAGTTTTATAAATATCTTTTCCATATGGGTATATTTTTGTATACGTATCCAGGAACATCAGTGCAGCACGGGAGGAAACCTTCAGGTTTCTGTCAGGATCCCAGAAACTCATTGACCTTTTATATACAACCACTAATTACAGGTCATAGGTGAGACTAGTTACCATAAATAGATATTTAAACCTAAGTGAGCGAACTTGTGTGCATATCGTGAGGTAATGTAAATAACTCAAAGGAATTTCAAAGCCATATTAGTTGAATTATTTAGCTTCAGTTTGCTATCTTCAGTCCCAGATGTGTGTGCAATTCTCCTATTTGTTTTTCCGTGCAAAGATGAAACAGACCGGAGGTGTTCCAGAAGGATGATTGCTGAGGAAACATAGCTACAGATGATTTTTCGCTCAGAGTCGGTGGGAAATACTAAGCCTGCAGAGGTGGATTGGAATTGTTGTTGATTGTGAACCCACCCTTCTTCCTCACCATAATTTGTGTGATTACTGTTTGCCTTCTGCCCAGTTAATGCATCTATATGACCTGGGGGCACTGGCACTATTATGTGCTGAAATCATTAAGATAAACCTGAACTATTGCAAAGGACTGGCTACTTAGTTTCATTTGATTTAAAGTGCATATAGTGCATTGCAAAAATATTTATACCCCTTAAGCATTTTTACATTTGTCACATTACAACCACAAACTTCAGAGTATTTTAATTTGGATGTGACAAGCCAATGTACAGTAGTGCACAAATATGAAATGGAAGGGAAAATAAATATCAGAAACGAGTGGCTTGCAGATGAATATGGCTAATTTTATTCGGAATAGAAATATAATTTTGTACTTTAGTGAAGTACTTTAGAACTTTAGTGAACAAAAAGCAGGTAGGTCAGGAACCAAGTTTAATGTTAGGTTAGGTTGGAAAATAATATCGCAATTTTTGAAAACAGATATCCGAAAGCTGTTTAAAAACCATCTAAATATGGAAAGAATGCACAGCTGCTAACCTACCAAGACATTGCCATCCACCAAAGCTGCCAGAACAGGCAAAGAGAGCATTATCAGAGAAGCAGCATGGAGGCTCATGGTAACTCTGGAGGAGCTGCAGAGATCCACAGCTCAGGTGAGATAAATTGTAGACCTAACAATATACAGTTAAAACCAGATATACACGTACACATAATGTAAGCTAGATAACCATTTTATTCCCACTGTATGATATTAAATCAGACAAAAGTTAACAAAATGACTTCATTTTCCAAATCTCAGAGAAATTTTAACATTTTTGTATTGCTGTTGTTTTCTTTCAACTCAGAAGTTCACTTAGATTTGGGGTTTCTGGTCAGAATAGTGTGGGAACAACTACACGGTGAAAGAGCTGCTGCTGTAATCCAACACATTTCAAGTGAAACCCCTGAATAAACAGCAATTTATGCATTTCGAGAATGACAAAGAAAAGAGTTAGACGTTCACTTGGATATTTGACTGAGCACATCACCAAGGGTCACAGTAAGAAGGAATTACTGAACATGTTGGAGACTACAGCTAAAGGATATCAAAGGAGCTACCATCAAAAGATAGCTTCAGCAATGGATGATTTGGAGTTGAACTTGCATGAGCTGAGAGGGTTTCAAAAGTAATTCAAAGAACAACTAGGAATAGTAAAAGAAGAAATCCCCTAGGTAAATATTGGCCTGAGTGAAGTGGGGGAGGGTATTGTGAAACAAGAGTAAAGAACTCACAATACAGAAGAGTTTCTGCACATGCAGCCACAAGATATGTTAATTGACCTAGAGTTGTTCAAGGTGCGAAAACACAAGGATTTAGGGTGTTCCAGAGGGGACAAAGAGCAAATGCGATACTGGGGCTACATTTGTTGAGAGCCTTCTCTACAACAGTATTCAGCTTGTTGAAAATCTTGCTGACTTCCACCATGAACAAACACACCACTTGTGGCCTCAACAACCAGATAATTTGCCAACCCACTCCATCAGAGTGAAGTGTCTGGGCATTAAAACTGACTGGTCAACCAAAAGGTTGACCACATTTTGAGTCACTAAATTCTAAAGAAAGTTCTAAACTTAATTCTAAAGTTAAACTGATTGAACCATCTCTACCATTTGGTGGAAGTATGTAATACTGAGGTGATCAACCAGATGTCACTGTGACTGGACGTGGCAGGTTAATCTTTCCCTCCTCCAACCAGGAAGAAAAAAATCAAGCATTGCATCATGATTGATGCAATGACTGAAAGGTATGGATATATTTTTGACATATTTTGATGATAAAGGCCTTTCTAAACAGAATTATGACCCTGATGCAACACAAAAACTCATGTTTAACATGACATGTTTAATATTTTTTTAAAAAACATGCTTGACCAAACGGTTAATTTGTCACTTAATGGTAATGATAAGGGTATAAAATGAAGTTTAATATAATAAAATGTATAATATTCTATATAATCAATTCATTCAAATCATCTAGTTTATCTATTTCTGTAAATGACTCATTAGGCGCTACATCATGAATATGCTAACATAAATGTCATGTACCTTCTGTTGTTAAATAAGTTGATCTAAGTTACTATAATAAAAAATCATGTAGGACTACATGGCCACTCAGACATGCTAGTTCACCTGTATAAGACCTAGACTAAGTCCAGGAGAAGGTATGTTCCCCTATTTGGACACATACTTGAGCTGTGCGATGCAAATTCCTGCCTGGTCAAAAAGAGGGACTGTGGCCTTCTAAACCAGAAATGTCTCTCAAAAGGATTCCACCTGGCAGTTGCTCAAAGCTTGAACCAAGCCAATTAACCAAAGTGGGCTGACCATCACTCACTTCTTCCCTCTCACAAAAGAAGGAATACACCCAAGACCCTCATGACTAAAACCCCAGCCAGATGTGCGCTATGCTAAACTGGAACATTGGTGCAATTTGTCATTGTTGCAAGCGTGGACGATGCAAAATATGTCCCCAAAATGTATCGTGGTGGAAATGCCAAAAATTCAATGTTTTCTTGTGTTTGAACACAAACCATATAATGCTTTGAAACATAACACCAAAAGTGAATATCTAATAACCATAAAGCAGCTGTGGTTTTTCACAGTCACACCAATAAAGTGTGTTTAGTTGGAAGATTAATAAATGTAATGGTCTAATTTGTTTTGTAGTGTTTTATTGTGTTTTCACATTTTAAATTAAATATGGACTTTTATTTGTTTATTTCTATTTAGAAATTAACATGTTTGTTACTTTTTCTGTTGCTGGTGGTATTTGTTTGCAATTTATTTTGTACTTTAAATATTAAGAGACATCAACCATTTAGTAGAGCTCAGTATTTTTAAATGTAAAGGGTATGTTATATAAAAAATCATTGATTGTTGTTACTCACCCAAGGGGCTAACAAATGTAAAAATAATAATAAATAAAGAGTTTTTCTTGGTGGTGCTGTTAAAGGGTTAAGACATAATAAGTGGTCCTCCATAAAGCATGCCAGAACAAGTGAGTGACATGGAAGGGAAACTTAATCAAGATGGACCATGAATTGCCCCAACTTCAAACCCCTAGAGACACTGGTGAAGCTAATTCAGCAGCTGACCTGAAGGAAAAGAAACTATCTAGAAAGGGTTACTAACCTATTGCTAATACTTTGGGACTCTAGCGAACCACAGTGAGAGCCATTATCCACAAATGGTGAACACATGGAACAGTGGTGACCCTTCCCAGGTGTGGCAGGCTAACCAAAACTACCCCAAGAACGGAGCGAAGACTCATCCAAGAGGTCAAAAACAAATACAACATCCAAAGAACTGCATGCATCACTTGCCTCAGTTAAAGTCAGAGTTCAAGCCCCCACCATAAGAAAGAGATGGGGCAAAAATGGCCAGCATGGTAGAGGTTCAAGATGAAGACTGCTGCTGAGCAAAAGGAACATAAATGCTCATCTCATTTTTCCAGAAGACATCTTGATGATCCCTAAGACCTCTGGGAAAATGTTCTGTGATGATCTGGTCTGGGGCTGGAAGACCTGGAAGATAAATGGAACCATAATTTCGGCTGTCTACCAGTCCTAAAGGAGAATGTCCGGCCATCTGTTTGTGACCTTAAGCTAAATGGGTGAGTGGTAAATATCTATATTCCTCCAGGTAGTGATTGTGTCATGTTTTAAATAAGTTTTCAAACCTACATGCAGAATCATCAACGGACACTGTTGAAGTTTGAAAGGTTTATTTAACAGGATCTGGGGAGTGATCAGATCGATATACTCTAGAGCAGGGGTGTCAAACATACGGCCCGCGGGCCGGTTCTGGCCCGCCGAACAGTTTGGCTAAATGCATTGTCATTATTCAAGAATTTTTTTTTTTTTTTTCAGTGTCCTGTCTGGCAATGTGGCAATAAGAATTGTTGTCTCAATGCCAAAAAGAGCTCATCAGATTTGACTTTCACAAGTGGAGCAGTACTGCTTTTGCCATAGTGCTCTGCTTGATTTATAAATGTGAATGGTTTTATTATGATTCATGCGGGGAATAGCTCAAATGATATGGACACTACAATGGGAAAGTAGGAGATGAAAGGAAGAAAAAAAGAAAAAGTGAAAGAAAGAGGATTATTGAAAAAATTATTGAAAAAAACATGTACTTCGTTTAATTGAACATCTGCAGTTCCTATATTGTCCACGAGGGGCGCTGTGTTTTAATCAGCAGATGGTAGCACTGAGCTTCAGATGTGGAAAATTGATTTTAAATAATTTCTTAATTTGTATCTGTTTGATGTATTTTGTCATGCAGGACAGTGTTTTTAAGTTCCAAAAAATGTGAATAAATTTTTTTCAACATTGTACAATCACTGTGATCAGTTCTTATGCATAATGCACTTAAGTAAATGTTTAACTGAGTAAAAGTATTGTTGAAATTGCACATACTTTTCTTAAAAACGCTGAGGTTATTCATAATATATTGTGTAAAAGTGAAATTAATTTAATATAAAAATCAACAACAAGTCCACTTTTATTAGTTCTATTTAATCTTGCAATGAGTTTACTTGTGTGGCCCTCTTGAGATCAGATTAAGCTGAATGCGGCCCCTAAACCAAAATGAGTTTGACACCCCTGCTCTAGAGTCTCAGAAGTGGTGGTGTCTGGAAGGGAAGCAGATGAATTAGTGGTGAAGAAGAGGGTAATGGACAAATGAGAAAATTGGTGGAATGTTCGGCTTATGGTTTCCAAAGGCAGGAGGCTGTGGGAGAAAGGGTCTGAGGTGGTCCACGGTTTTGCATGTAGGAGAGAAACTATGACAGCTTGGAAAGTTCCACAATCTTTTGAGGAAGGATGACCAGTTGAATCCAGCACTAGCGAGCATACAGGTGAATGTTGGACAGAAGACATGCAGGTGGAGTAGGAACCCAAGGAGCGGCAGTGGACAGCCGTGAAATTGAGAAGGTCCAGATGAAGATCAGTCAGACTGGGTATGAAGATCGAGATCCAAAACACAGACCGGGCTTAACCTGATAAGCAAAGAAAACACAGAGAAACTGAGTGACAGGTAAGAAGACTCCTGGAGAAAGACACACAGACAAACACTGCAGATTGGGCCTTTTACAAATCTATTTTTGATTTGAGGATAGCAAAATATGAAGTTCTTTTGATATGTGGAGGCGATCTTTGTATTCGGCTGAACCCAAAAATTGACTCCACTAATGGCAAACTTGATCGAAGCAACATCAGTAAAATACCTAAAGCTCTAGTGAATGAAAGGAGGGAGTAGAATTTGAATCCTGGTGGCTACAATCACTACTCACCAGCCTACAATTTCTATTCCTGGATAGATCATTTATTTACTTTTGGGAGAGACCTAGTTATATGTGAAGGAGTCATAAATGTGACAATGTCAACATCCTGTACGAGTTCAGAAGCTTTGTGAAGAGTAACAGTAACTGCTAACTGTTGCAAAGGAGCTCATCCAATGTTAGCTAACAAACAAGCTATCCGTCTCTGCTGGGAATATTTATTAATTAAAGCAATACTTGATTTTTGCTAATAAAAAGCCAAATCAGTTACTCACTGTCCCTTTAAGAAACAAAATAAAATATGAAGAAGTAAAAGAAGTGATCAACAGATTGAGAGATGCAACTTGCACACAGGCTTGGCAGAGGACTCTTGGCTGGATGAAAGATCATCAAAAACATCAATTGCTTTCACAAAACTCCTCTCGTCAGAAGACTTGCCCCTTGCTGTGATGCTGGCATCCTACACAAACAGTTGTACATGCATAGTTATCATCAGCAAGTAAACAAACAGTTCAGCTTTAGAATATAAATAAACCCATTCAAACCAGTTGTTGGGAAAATTCTGACATTTGATGAGGGGATGTCAGCAACTTTCCAGCTCTTGCAACAGATATATGCCAAAGCCCACTGATCCTTGGAGATTAACTGAATTTAACAGAATTAAATCTAGTGAAGAGGATTTTGAAAGGACTTTTCAGCAAATTTCAGTGGGAACCGTTTCACAGGGTATGAGTTTATCAGCTTAAATGTAACCAAATGAACAAAAATTGAGAGTTTCAAATGGGCACAGATAAAAAAAGAAATTCAACTTTTCCGGCTTAAACACAGATCTACTGCTGAGACCCTATTCATTTAAATATGTTTAGGTATTGACTGTCTGCTTCAAATTGTAAGAAAGGGGATTTATGTCATTTATGACTGGTAAATTGTTGATATTTTTTGCTGTTTCAAGCCTGGTTTAATTTATGAGGATGAGTCTACTGGTTTTAGCATATACAGTAAAGATACCATTGAGTTCAATAAAACTTGTTACACAAATTTTCATCAAAACAAGTGAAAATCCTGTAGTCATGCTGCTCAATCCATTACTGACCTGACTGATTGGAATCACACAATAAAACAGCAGTAAAAACTTAACTTAATTAATTTAATTTTGCGCACAGACTGCATTCTGCAGACTTTTTCCCTTGTCTTCTCCTTTCTTTCCAGCATCTTTGTTACTTTAAGTCGCTCCAGTTTCTGCGGCCGTGAGTGCCCCCTGGGCACTTTTTTTCCGCTACTGTGTTACAGCACAGCCCACCTCACAGAAATCAACAAAAATATCCAGAGAGAAGAGAGAGCACACTTTGTATTTCATTTTTGGAAGGCTGTTGGCCTGGTTTTGACTCGCATCATCCATGTGCGTTTCCGTCATGTAATGTCAACTGAATTAGAGGCTGTCCAAAATCGGGCACAACAGTCCAAAGCTCCTTTCCTACCCACAATAGGGTTCTTACTGTTGACCCCATGAAAGGTCAAGGAACAGGAGCTAGGAGCAGGAGCTAGAAGCTATTATTAGAGGTATTCAGATGGAGCCGTCTTTTGGGTAAGGGCTCTTTAGCCAAAGCAGAAGTGCGTCAGTGGTTGCCATGAAAAGTGCTGTCCGAATAGTGCAATTAGTAAGGAAGGATGTAGGAAGGATGTAGGAAAAGGATCCTTTATGCCTCTTCTTCAAGCTATAAGGAATCCCACGATCCTTTGCGTGACATGATGTATAAGCACAGCCCACATCACCGATATCTCCAGAAATTCCAGAAAAATTTCCAGAAAGAAGCCTTCATATATTTTGGGTTATGTAATGAGAGCTATTTGCTACATTTGTCAAACTTGTATGCTTTGTAGCTCTTGTTTGGCTATAGGCCTGGATTTGACTCATATCATCCACTTGCGTTTCCGTTGCATAATGACGTATGACGTCATTATGCAGGGGCCTGATCATGCAAATGCTTGCATGATCAGGCCCCTGCATAATGACGGCATGATCAGGCCCCTAAGGTTTTGAGTGACTGTGTAGTTCCTCTTAGAGCTGTGGGCTTAGTCACAAGAGGAGCTCACAGTGGAAACTGTCAAGTACCCAGATGCAAAACTTCCTTCGGACAACCAGCTTTCACTGTACAAGGTGCCAAAACATGGAATACATTACCTGCAGAACTGAAGGGAGAGTCAAACTGGGTCCTTTTTAAATATAAACTTAAAGACTTTTTATTGAAAGGTCAGATATGTCCGTCCGTCCGTTTTCTTCCGCTTATCCGGGGTCGGGTCGCAGGGGTAGCAGCTTCAGTAGGGAGGCCCAGACGTCCCTCTCCCCGGCCACTTGGGCCAGCTCCTCCGGGGGAATCCCAAGGCGTTCCCAGGCCAGCCGAGAGACATAGTCCCTCCAGCGTGTCCTGGGTCTTCCCCTGGGCCTCCTCCCGGTGGGACGTGCCTGGAACACCTCACCAGGGTGGCGTCCAGGAGGCATCCTAACCAGATGCCCGAGCCACCTCAACTGGCTCCTCTCGACGTGGATGAGCAGCGGCTCTACTCTGAGTCCTCCCCGGATGACTGAGCTCCTCACCCTATCTCTAAGGGAGAATCCAGACACACTACGGAGAAAACTCATTTTGGCCGCTTGTATCTGGGATCTCGTTCTTTCGGTCACGACCCAAAGTTCGTGACCATAGATGAGGGTAGGAACGTAGATCGACCGGTAAATCCAGAGCTTCGCCTTTTTGCTCAGCTCTCTCTTCACCACTACGGATCGGTACAGCGCGCGCTTCACAGCAGATGCCGCACCAATCCGCCTGTCGATCTCCCGCTCCATCTTCCCCTCATTCGTGAACAAGACCCCAAGATACTTGAACTCCTCCACTAGGGGCAGCACATCCTCCCCAACCCGGAGAAGGCACTCTACCCTTTTCCGGTTCAAGACCATGGTCTCGGATTTGGAGGCACGGATTTTCATCCCGGCCGCTTCGCGCTCGGCTGCGAACCTCTAGTGAGAGCTGTAGATCACGCCCTGATGAAGCCAATAGGACCACGTCATCCGCGAATAGCAGAGACGCAATCCTAAGGCCACCAAAACGGATCCCCTCAACACCTTGGCTGTGCCTAGAAATTCTGTCCATAAAAGTTATGAACAGAATCGGTGACAAAGGGCAACCTTGGCGGAGTCCAACTCTCACCGGAAACGAGTCCGACTTACTGCCAGCAATGCAGACCAGACTCTGACACTGGTCGTACAGAGACCTGACAGCCCTTATTAAAGGGCCCGGTACTCCATACTCCCGGAGTAGGTCAGATAAGTGAACATTAATAATGTAACTGACCTGATCTTTTATCTGTGATGTTTTAGTGTGTAATTTGTTCTGTTGTGCCTTGTGTACACTCACTGTGTTTTGTGTAAAATCCTAACTGGGGACAGGCACCGAGAATTAGCCTTAGCTAAAATGTTGTAGTGTGTAACATGATTGATGAAACATACTTGTCACTATCAAATAAACGAATAAATAAAAAAAAAATTACATTAAAGGCTGTCCAAAATTGGTGGTGCAAAACTCCTTTACTAGTCATGATAGTTTTTACTGTTGACCCCATGAAAGGTCAAGGAACAGAAGCTTGGGGCTATAATTAAAACATGGAGCTATAATTAAAACATCTGGAGCCAGATGTAAAAGCTGGCTTAAGCCTTTAGTCAGGGCTGATGTACTTTATGTGCAGTACACCATGACTTGCTAGCTTTGCTAAACCCTGAACTGCGCACTTTGCTGAAAGTTGGTCTTGGCAGTGCATTGTGAGAACAAGTTGTGTGGTCTTTTAGATTGGTTTTGAATTTATTAGATATGGTTGGGTAACATTACTGAAGCTGTTGAGAGTTGTGTCAAACTACAACTCTGATTCCTGTTCTGGACCATGGGTTGTCCGCAGTTTTGAACTAATAAATTCAGCCCGATTCCTAGAAAAAAAGAGCTGCTCTATCCAAAGTGTCCAAAGTGGGATTGATCAGTTTGGGTTTTCCCCAAAATAATCAGCAATTATCAATTTATCTCACATCCTTTTCAGGATATCACCCAGACAACTAGCAGTTAGACCAGAAAAATATGGAGTCCGACCTGGTTTTGGGAATCTTCCACACTGAAGCAGCAATAATTTGAGTGACCTTTGATTGGTGTACCCAGGCGTTGTTACTGCCAGCGTCAATCACAATCTCACTGTGTCTAAGACTATTCTTTGCCAGTAGTTTTGGGTAAGATTTGATGTTGCAGATTCTGGCTCCGGACAAATATTTCACCATGGTCTTTGGTGTCTCCAATGCCACGTTTCTGACTATGGACCTACCAATCACCAGAATCTGCTTCCCAACGGGTGTGTAACTGAACGGGGAAAATCTATTAGATATGCGGACAAGCTGGTGACCCATGAGCTAGGATCTAGGACTATGTCTTCTATGAACGGTCACCCTGCGGGCCAAGGGTCCCAGCTGTCCGTGGTCTGCTGAAGCACCGCTACGCTAACCTAGCCTTGGTGGCACACCGCTGGTTGAGGAGCCATGGCTATCAGCTGATTTTTTCGCCGCGCAGGGCTTGGCCTCCAATTCTGACCCTAACCTCCATAGCTACAAAAACACAACATTTATTATATGTACCATTATCACCAAATGGAGGCAAAGGAGTAACTAAATATCTGACACACAGAGCAAGAGAATGGAGCATACTCAGACAGGTGGGGAAAAACAACAGGAGAGAAAGAACAGTTAGCTATAGCAGTGCTGAAACTAACACTAACCTGGGGACCTCTTAGCACACTGACAAAATAAGTGTGAACTGAGGAGGATTTCCAAATGTAAGCTGCAGCAACTGAAAATTTATGTTTTAACATGGTTATGTGTTAGATTAATTCAGGTAGTCAAGAGAATTCAAATCAAAATCAAAAGTTTGAAACACCAAACATTTCCACTAACTGTGACAGTGGAAACAAGAAGTAAATAGCAATAGGTTTTACCCAATCAGCATCCAAAGTAAATCAAAAACCTCAAGATCAAAATGAGCCTTTATTCGCTCCAAGATGAAGGAAGCCAATAAAGGAGCTACTACTGCCATTACCTTTTTACGTTTCTTTTACATAGAATGTGCTTCTGGTTTAGTGCTTCTGTGTTCTTTTTGTGTGTATATTGTCTTCTCAAACCCCCAGTCGGTCATGCCAGAAAGCTTTGCACACTCACCCTATTTCTCCAGGAGGTTTCTTTCTCTTAAAGGGGAGTTTTCCTTTTTCTACTATTACAACATTCATGCTCAGTAGGAGGGATTGCTGCAAAGTTAACATCTCTATGATTTGATTTAACTGAAAATGTAATTTTTGCAAAGTGCCTTGAGACAGCATGTGGTCTCAATTGGCACTATATAATAAACTCAATGGAACTGAATGAATCAAAGCATCTTTACTAGTTTAATAGAGGGTTTTGTGGCCAGCTGCACCAGATGAGCATATCTTGACTAATTAAAATTCTTATGATGAGGGTGGGGTTCAGGCACATTTGAGGAGGTGAACAAAAACTGACCTAATGAAACTTGTGTTGTCTCTGTTTGTACTCCCCTGAGCGGCTTTGCATAAATTTACATATTACACCATGTTTCAGGTATATCTCGTGAATTTCCCCAGACTAACATGTTTTTTTTATTGAGCAAAGTAGAAGAAAATGAAAGAAGAAATCCTTCTACGGCTAGGCACAGCATTACGGCAGGGGTTAAAGTCCTCCGTCGTTGCGACGGATTTCCGTCATTTGGAAAATGAGCGCAAAAAGTTCCGTCTAGACTTTTTATGCAAAGTATTAAACAGAAGCTGCTTTCATCCAATGAAACCTGGAAGAGCCGGGACATTAGCCAATAAGAAAGAGGGTAGGGCGGGTCTTTGTGAAGCGGACATCTGCCAATCTGAGTTTTATCGGTGTTTCATCATTTTAAGTTTTGGGAGAGCATTTTAAACTGCCCTCAGATGGCATGAATGAAAGTAGCGGTGGTCAAAGTTTTCTTTGGATTTATGCAAACCAGCAGGTCATAAAGTTCACCGGAATGAACAGCTGACAACAGCTTCATCGGTAAGTGTGTCTGTCGCTGCTCCTGCAGTTAATTAATGAATTATTTCCACCAGTGGCCACGTCACCTGTCAGCGTGTATTCCCTCGCTGCCAGTAACATAGCTGATAGACCAACCAGGGATCTCCTCATGATTCGCTATTACGTTTTATTTAAAACTCAAAGAGTTACGCGCTAGCTCAGGCTAATTTAGCATGATGTGCTTTTTCTTTTTTTTTTTTTTTTTTAAGAACGGTCGGAATGTGAAACAGTGTCCCGCATTTCAATGGGTCTGATTCAGAAAAAGTAAAAAAAATTCCACCTGCGCTTTTCTGTAACAAAGAAGGCAGAGCTGCATCGGCTGTCAGTCAATAAGCAGCAGCTCCACCTCAGGAGCTGCTGCTCACCAGGACACTCGTTAAATAAAATCACAAGGATTTTGATGCTTGCAGATTATTAAGGAAACTACGTCAATAAATAAATAAATAAACTGCAGCTACAATATGGACTGGAAAACAGGTTCTAACTGGGTGAGGCAAGAGAAAGGTGATTCTCAGAAAGCTTTTAAGAAGTTATTTTTTATTTTTAAACAGAGTGGAGCGCGATGTGAAGCGGCACTGTAGAACCAAGTCGCACTAGAACCAGCTGAGAAAGCCTCCTGTGGTTCTATGGACTCATTTTATTCAACCCAAAATCACCTGCCAGAGAGACAAGCTACAGCAGCCAAGATTACCTACAGCAATATTTAACTTTATGCAAAGTTTAATAACATTTTTCTGAACTAAAGTGTTCATCTTAAAAAGCAAGTTATGTTCTTTTCTGATAAACTTTGAGCAATTTTATTAAACTTTTCAAAAATTTAACATCCCATCCATCCATGGATTTTCTATACCCGGTTTTCCGTACAGGTGTGACGTCAAGCCCTATCTGATGGGGAAACAGGATAATGGGGGTCCTGTCCATCCTTGACAGGTCGCCAGTCACAGGGCTAAAATATAACCGTTTTATTAGACTTCAAAAAAGTTAAATAATGCCTTTTTTATAAACTCATGAGTTGTGATAATCAATTGCTGTGCAATAATAGGAAAAACAGACTGATTATTGTAATGTGCGATCTGTGTTAAATTAAAATATATGATGTCGTCATAGTGTTGGTTATGTGTCCTGCATTGTCCAAGGTTGTGGTTGGTGTTGAGAAAAATATCTTAGGCAGTAAGGTATGTCTCCCCTGTTGCTGGGTAGAATAAACACATGAAGTTTTATTGCCGGAGGGGGTGGGTCAGAAAGAGAGTTCCTTTGTTCGAAACAGATTCCCCCTCCTCCTAAAAAAACATGGGAGGGTCTCACCCTTAAAAAGATGTGTTCAGAGTAGTGAAAGTTAGACAGAATTCTGCATCGCCAATCGCTATGAGGGCATCTTATAATGGTAGTGTAATACTCTGTCTCCATATTTAATTTCTAATAAATTAAATATGCATATTACAATGTTTACCTCTTGATCAATGTTTCCTCATTTACTGCCAAATCTGGAACCGGGTAAGATGGGCCTTCAGAGATATGCAGGGGCAGGCCGTGTACTTACATCAGAACAACAACTGGTTCCGTGACCCGGATTTGACAGTGAGTGGAGGAACCTTTTAAGTTTGGGCATGGAGAAGAAATCATTGCGCTACCTCTTGAGAATTAGGGACGCTCATAAAGAAGCAAGCGATAGGAACGGCCAAGAATACGTAACATCTTTAAAAGTTGAGGCTAGGAATAGTAAGACCCATGAATGATGAACTATTATAGAAGAAAGAGATTTTAAAAGGGCCCCAGGAGAACAATTGGATTGTTCTCTAGCTCCAGAACGGTGTTCAGACGGTTAGACCAAGGAGGTATTAAAATAAATAGAAGGTTCCGTCGAAAGGAAGGGTTGCAGAAAGGACCGGACCCTCTTTGCGTGCCAGGCTGTCTGTCTTTAAATGTTATACATGTTATGTCTTGTCTAACATTTTGAATGTCTGGGTAAAATGGGATCCATGATTTGAGAAAAGGAGAGATTGGTTGGGCCCTGCGGCTCTGCAAAGTGTGGGTGTCACTGTGTGTATTTCTGCTTGTGTGTGTGTGTGTCTTCTTGATAGTGTGAATTTCCCCACGTGCGTGGGCCTTAAAATAAGAGAAGTACTGTGGAGCAGATTACATTTGGTTAAGTAACCTTGTATGATCATAGGATTGGTTTATATTGAATGTGACAGGGAGTGAGGGGTGAATGTGAAGTAGATGATGTAATGATGAAGCTGCTGTCTTTTTTACTAGCTGCAGTTTATGGAGGTTTTCTGGAGGACAGGGAGGGAAGGGAGCTGAAATTGTAAAGTCAAGAGGTGAGTGGACTGTGAACCAGTTTGGCAAAAGTGTGAAGGAAGAACTTGATGCTGCCGAGATGAAAGTTAACCAGGTGATGATGTGAAAAGTGAAGGAGAGAAAGGGAGGCTGTCCAGGATGAGGCCAAGGCTCTGAAGCTGAAAGGTGGGAGAAATACAGGAATGGTCAATGGATATTGTAGACCTACCAGATTTGGTTAACGTTGACTTTGCACAATAAGCAAGTGAGGTAACTGATGTGGCATGATGTCCATGGCCCGGGAATATATGGGCTGACTTGAAAAAATTTCAGTCAAACTGATTATTTTTGCTTTAACCCATGCATTACGGTCTGGATGTTTGTCTGGGAAATGGTTGAAGGAAACACTGAAGTTTGTGATTCAACCTTCAATAGCCAAGTAAACAAAGAAAAGGACAGTAAAGGTTAGTGATGGAACAGATCATTGATTATTGATTTGCTTCAATTTTCAATACTGAGTGCAACAATTTTGTCCCAGTGACAAGGTTATTTCTGCAACCCGGGACCTACAAGGAAAACTGGTGTGTGTGTGTGTGTGTGTGTTCCAATAATAGTATCAACGTGTGCTTCTGTGCTTTTTTGTTTGTCTTGTTGTGTCTCTGCTCTGTCTTTTGTAACCCAGAGTCGGTCAAGGCAGATGACCGTTCATACTGAGCCCAGTTCTGCTGGAGGTTTTTCCTTCCCGTTAATGGGGAGTTTTTCTTCCCACTGTCGCTTCATGCTTGCTCAGTATGAGGGATTGCTGCAAAGCTATGGACAATGCAGACAACTCTCTCTGTGGCTCTACGCTTCTCCAGGAGTGAATGCTGCTTGTCGGGACTTTGATGCAATCAACTGGTTTCCTTATATAGGAAATTTTTGACCAATCTGTATAATCTGACCCAATCTGTATTATATGATTGAATTTGACTTTGTAAAGTGCCTTGAGATGACATTGGCGCTATATAAATAAAATTGAATTGAATTATCTGAGACCTTTTTTCTGAGATAGAAGTTAAAGAGAAACAAAGCCTCAGCAGTGTCTTCAACCACATGCTTATATTTCAAACAGCAATTTAATTATAAGAAATCACTGTATCTGGATTTTTGAGGCTTACGAGTATCATAAACATCCAATGTCACCCACTTCTAAAGAAGATGGGTCCCATAAGTATTTCATATCTTTGACCCACTCAGGGTAAACAGTCTGCTGACAAATAATTTCCAGAGGAAAAATCTTTGTTGTTGAACTCTCTGTTGTAAAGTCACATTACTGGTCATACACTTTTTAGGGAGTTGTAAAATATATCTTTAAGGATACACATATCACATATATAACACATTCACTTTTTAAATCCTTAAATAAATTTTTTTGTATTTAGGAAGGCATTAGGAGGCATTAGGACTGCAGACAAGTCGAATTTTGTCTCTCCAGGTGCTGTGTAGAAGCCTTTACGTTTCATTTGGGCTGTATTTTTCAATCCGTTCAGTTTTCTCTCTTCCTTAATTTTTTTTTAACAATTACATCACACTGTTTGCTGCAGAGCTGCTAAACAAGGTCACTTCTGAGAAACCAATTTCAGTTATTGGTTAGCTGCCATTTTGGTTTTTGCAAAAATTTTGTGGTTCAAGATGAAGGATCCCGAAGTTGCAAGTGGTTAAGTGAAAATGCTTGATTGGTGGGTATATTAACCCACCCAATTAATTTCACTATCCCCCAACATTCTACAAAAATGGCCTAACAGTGTGGAGTGGAACGCTCTGCGACCTGGAAGGGGGTGGGGTGTGAAGGGCCTGATATGGATTCAAAGAGATGGCACCAAAATAAGTTGAAATCAGACACACCTGAGAACAGTGGTAAAAGAGGGGAAGTGGGGCAACAATAATGAGGAATTCAGAACAAAGCATTGCAGTTCCAATTTAAATAGACCACAGCTGAATGATTTAAATATGAAAAGGAAGAACTTAAAAGCATGACAGTTCTCTTTTTAGAATTAGTTTACATTATCTGACTGGATTACTATTTTAGGAACAGTTGTTCCTGGACCCTGCTTTTCATCTATGATGCAATCTATGGGTCACACTGAGTTCGGATTGTATTTTGTCTAAAAGTGCTGCTCGAATCCACTGACACAAAATAACAGAAACTTTACAAATCCATGAATGGTACAGATAGTCAGGGTAGCCAGCTATTCTGCTGGGAAAAAATAAAACACCTCCTTCTACATACTGCCCATGTTCTTACCTTTTTCCTCCAAATAATGTATTTTCTGTTATAAAGCTCTTTTCCATTACATGTGAAAGGTCCCAAGCTTTTGAAAAGCTCAGAGCTTTCAAAAGCCCAGCGCGTGTTTTGATACAAATTTACACAGGGAATTTCTGATTCCTGGAGCTTTAATTTCATGAGGAAAAGGTCCTTGTCTGAAGAAAAGAGAGTTTTCAACAAGCCTGGGGCCTTGTTTAAACAGGTGGGGTTGTGTCCAGCAATGCAAAACAAGGGTAAGGAGCTGTAAGGAGATGAGTTTGCAAATCTATCAATTTTATACTCTCACTTTTTCCACGAAAAGTAGTTTTAAGATGTTTTAGGCGAGAACGAACACCTCCCAACTTTATCTGTGCAGTCAGTTCATCAAGGTTATGAGCAGATTCTGAATCCACTTTCCTATTTGTCAGGAGCGTTGGCTCTCAGTGGCTGGTCTCACCAGGTAGCTACAGAGGGAGAACCCTCATTGCTGCAGCCTTTAGTCAGCCAGACAATCTTTGATTTCCTGCAAACGGTCTCTGTTTGTCGTTGCTGAAAAGTGAATATAAAGCATTTACTGAGAAGTCTATATCTACGAGTACCAGATATACAGTAGAATGTGAAAATCTTTGCCAGACGTTTTCGGCATTTTAAGTTAACTATCTATAGACTTTTTTTCATCCCACAGTTCTGTAAGACTGACATTTTGATGGAGTACTAATCATCAAATGGAGCGCTTTCATTTTCCATGTATACAGAAAACACACATTTCCTGAAGACTTTTCTTATAAACCTAAGTTGGTGGTGTACAGCTTTCGTACTAAAGGTTGGTGGCTGGGAGAAATCCTGAAACTTGCAGCGCACCAAAAAAAAAATTGGATGCACAAAACCATGTATAGATGCGTCACAGCATGTGTTGCTTTGATATATCCCAATGTGCGAGGAATTGGACGCATTAGTACATGTACTTTGGGCCACCCTGATTACATATGCAAATCAGTATAAATGCTCGGAAGACACCCACCCCGTGTCAAAATAACCAATGCAACAGTGCTGTCAGGCAGTCAGAGAAACCTTGACGGACATTTGTAGTGAATGACAGCAAACTAACAGCTTCTTTAGTGACATCAGCGACTCATTAAAGAAAGTGGGTGAAAATAAAAAGTTTGTCTGCTCGTAAACATCGAATTTGATAAACATTGATGGACACAAACTGTTCTGTCTGCTGCATTGTGCTGATCAGTGTAATGTACACCAAATCATTTTAATGACATGAAAATGCCTCCCATACTTCGATAAGGAAGTCTGTCACCATACACTTTTTGGAGTACTTTAAAGGTTCTATGTGATATTTTTTAAAGGCAACATTTAAGTTTTGACCCAAGTATTAGCTTAATTTGAGATATATTAAATGATTTTTCAGGTCAATATACAGCACTTGGCATGTATTGATACTCGGTACGATCTACCCTTCTCAAAAACTTGCAGAGTGTCGGATCAGTCACAGAATGGGTCATGTGATGTGAAGTGCTGCTTTACCGCAGTCTGAGCTCCCCTTAAGTAGAGAGCTGACCTTACGTGCTTCTACTTTTCTCATCCTTGAGTCAAAGTTTGTCATGGCCTTTCAGTGAGCCTGTGGTCAGCTCTGTCTGTCATGACTTAAGAAGAGAGGCTCTGAATCAGAGCAACCACGGAGGCAGACTGATCGGTTAAAGAGTTTATTGAAAAAACTGTGGAATGAACAGTTGGCTGGTTGTGATTTTCAGGCTTGGCTGTGGAAGATGAGGAGACCGGTCAGTTACTGGATGGTGCCGATGAGAAATATGAAGAGCATAGGAATTCACTGAGGTGGGGGCTTGGTTAAGTTTTGGGAGGGTGGTGTCCATTGGTCCAGGTGGAAGGTGCAGGTCCGGTTGGTTCTCTCCAGATGTTATGTCAGAGGATGGACAGGCAGGTGAGCTCTGGCAGGAGGGCTGTGTAATGATCCGAGGCTTTCACGGATTCTTGGTAGAAGGCTTGGAGCGTCTTAGACGAGGGTCCAGAGTTATGGAGGTTAGCGAAGTGGGTCTCGGGCTTGGGATCCAGGTTTCTAGGGAGGAAGAGACAAAGACGGGGAGTTAGGTTCAGGTTACACGAGGAGACAAAGGCAAGGAAGAAAGTTTGTCTGTACCACACAGAAGCGCTAATGAACTGATGCCCTCCTCCTGGTTCCAGCTCCTTATGAAGGGCTGTAATCAGTGCAGATGTGGTGCACCTGCCCGTCACCCCCTGCTGAGGAGAGAGAGAGAGAAAACCAGACCTGCACCCAGACCTAGGAGTATGACACTCTTCCTCTCCCATGGCTTCTGGAGCTCCCCCTTCCTCCCCCCTCCCTCTCCCTGTTTCAATGAGACTCCGAGGACAATCTAGAGGGGTAATTGAACTCGATGACTTTTCAGTCTGCAGGACCAAAGTGGTCTACTATCAGATTCCAAAACATGGAGGGAGACTGCTTATTGTTGCAACAGTGTAGTGCTGCCAGCGGCCTTCAGGGGCGCTAAACCTGGAAGTTACAGGTATAGTGCCCCCTAGTGGCTAACAGCTACACAGTGCCTTCCAAATTCAACTATTGGCATATACAGTGTGCTGGTCATATAATCAAAATATCATGAAAAAGTTTATCTTCTTCAGTAATTCCATTCAATAAGTGAAACTTGAAATTTATATTCATTCATTACACATAGAGTGATATATTTCAGTTGTTTTTTTATTTTGATGATTATAACTGACAACTAATTAAAACCCCAAGTTCAGTATCTCAGAAATTTTGAATATTCTGAAAAAGGTCCAATTGAAGACACCTGGTGCCACACTCTAATCAGCTAATTAACTCAAAACACCTGCAGAGGCCTTTCAATGGTCTCTGACTTGACAGTTGTCCAAAATACGACCATTGACATCTTGCACAAAGAAGGCAAGACACTAAAGGTCATTGCTAAAGAGGCTGGCTGTTCACAGAGCTCTGTGTCCAAGCACAATAATAGAGAGGTGAGAGGAAGGAAACGATGTGTTAGAAAAAAAGTGTACAAGCAATAGGGATGACCGCACCCTGGAGAGAATTGTGAATCAAAATCCATTCAAAACTGTGGGTGAGATTCACAAAGAGTGGACTGTAGCTGGAGTTAGTGCTTCCAGAACCACCAAGCACAGACATCTGCAAAACATAGATTTCAGTTGTTGCATTCCAGGCTCGGGGTCTTTTTCACACCCCTGCCATCCGGAGTTTGAGGCCTGGAGGAGGAGCGGGCCAGCTAGTCGGGGTCTGGGTCCGGGATGGGCGTTGGGTCCTGGGACTGGCACTTCTGCTCTCCCCCAGAATTTGGAGGTAGGGCTTAAGAGTTTGTGTTGTAGGCTGTTGTCGGTTGGCCCGCTTGGTTCATGTTGGCCCCATCTCCGGGTTGATGGGCTCGTGGGTCGTCTGGGCTGGGATCGGCGCGGGGGGTTTGGCACGGAGTATGGACCGGGTAGGTCAGGTTTGGGGATGATTGGGTTTGCGATGCTCCTGTGGAGCTAAATTGGGGAAATAAAGTTTGTTCAAAAGAAAACAATTTGAACCTGAAAAATAAAAGATAGTATGAAAGAAAATTTTTTTTTGATGAAAAATAAGTTTGTGGAAGAAAAAAAATTAACCTGAAAAATGATTGTGAACCCCCCCCCCCCCCCCCCCCCTCAAAGGTTTGTTGACAAACTTTTGAGTTGACAAAGTTAATGCAATAGAATAATGTTCTCTTCTACAAACCAGGACACAGCTGTGGTCTTTTTCTTGAAATGGCTACATTCTGCCACAGAGTCAAACCCCAACTTCCCAGCGAGAGCAGCTCCCCTAATGGATATTATTGGCTCAAGATGTCCTGCAAAAGTTGTATATTACTGGTTGGTGCTAACAGAACCTGAAATCTTTTTTTTCTGGATCGTCAATAACTTAGATTTTTGAAGTGAGCTTTTCTAGATAAGAAGATAACTCTGTAGGCACCTTTATTAACTACATAACCATATTAGTTGGAAGCTAATGCTAACCACTAGTCAGAGAGGGATCAAAACCAAAGTGGACTTCTGCTTTCTCATAACTTCGCTTTAAAAAAAACTTAAAAAAAACATTTATTATTCTTTAAACCGTTTTCATTCTGGTGTCTAGTGTTTCTTTCCAAAGAAACCTTCATTGAAATGACAGTAGGAAGCGGTATTCTACTAATTAACATCTTGTGTGAGAATAAGATATGTAAAGCATTTCCAGAGAGATGGGAAAACTGAAAATAAAAGGGCAATGTCCACTCATTTGTTCAGTGTATGTATGCTACCCTGGTAGTGTGTGTGTGTGTGTGTGTGTGTGTGTGTGTGTGTGTGTGTGTGTGTGTGTGTGTGTGTGTGTGTGTGTGTGTGTGTGTGTGTTTGCATGCATGTTTCACACAGATGAATCCTATCTGCTCTGGGGGTTCATCTTCGGGAAGCTGATGAAGAAAGAGTATCCACCTCTTTCTTCACTTAGCTGTACATTATTTTGAATAAAGCAAAAAAAAATTTCCAATAATTTCACTTGGTTTCCATGTTTATAAAATTAGTTGAATTGAAGGATGAAAAGACACAAAGTTTAAGAACATTCCGCTGCAGAAGATAATGATCATCATTTAGCTTTTAGGATATTTAGAAAAACCTGAATTTCTGCCCTGTCTGACAAAATTTGTTCTTAAACTCAGAGAGCCATAGCAACAGCTATAAAGTGTATTTTCTTAAATCTTAATCTAATGGTAAGATCCTAAAAATAAATGTGTTTATTTTAATTATGATGATAGCTTTCTTGCATCTTTCCATCCCTTCATTCCTCTAATGAAGAAACTATTTTCATTTTGCTGGCTGAAAATAATAAATAAAACATTTTACAACACAGTCTGTTGTTCTCCACTGAGCATGAGAGCAGTAGGAGCATCTTTACTATTAAACACTTTCTGCAGAGAAAAAGGTTTTAACTGTTGGGGTTTAAAATGTGAGCCTCATCCTGGAGTGTTCCTGGACTCTCATCCTTTGTCCAGTTGTCAGTATTTCAGTTATTAAGAACTGTATAAATAAAATGGTGTTTCTGTGTTACTTTGAGTAAAACTCTATCCATGTTTTGCTTATATAATATATTACATGTATTATTCAGAAAGAGTAAAAAGTTAACTAATTAATGGTACATTTGTGATTAATTGTGATGATTTTTTTTCTTAATAGTTCTGTATCTTTAAACAACCCAAAGCTGCAATTTTACAGTCAGCACAGAAAATATGAAAAAGAGAGGCCCTGACTTGACACTGCTGGCACCATAGATTTTACTGGTTTATAAAGCAACACTGTTTTTTCTGTCCTGCTGACTGTGAATCAGAAGCTGATCTGAAGGACCTTTTAATATGTTTAGCTACTTTAGGAATGCTTTGATTTTCACTGAACTAAGCACTATGGAGCTAAATTGAACAAACTTTAGGGCCCCAGTTTACCTCTACACTATTTTTCTAAGGACCAGATATTTTCACATCATGATGAAAATCCAGCTGGAAGCTCCCAGAGAGGGTTCCAACTGTTTTCTTTTATAGCCAGAGCTTTTAGCTTTACCTGTAGCTCAGGTGAAAATCCTTCTGCTCTCTGTTCCTCACGCTGACCCTGGTGAAGCTCATTAGAGTAAACGTTCACTTCAAGTCTTGCTGGGTGAATATCCGTGGTTACAGTCAGCTTACAAGCAGCCCATTCTGAATGGGCATTCACGTCTTACAACTAACTTCAAGCTGGATTATGCCGCTCCACAGTTTGCTGTGTGCCACACGCAGCAGTCGGGGCAACCTCTCCTTGGCTACAGGGACTCTGAAATAAGCCGGGTCCGCTATCCTAGCCCGGTTCGACTAATGCACGAGGCAGATCAATGGATCAGACAAACCACAGGTCCGCTCTGCTCTTCTTTCCCTTGGTTTGCTTTCTTCCTGGGCCCTTTCTGCACATTTGCAGCAAGATGGGCTGATGCAATGTAGTGGAGAATGAAGGGGATCGGCCGCGACACACATATTACAATATGCATTCTGATGGCATTTTAGCGAAAGGAATTTAATTATAATTCATGTGCACAAATGAGTAATAACTGTAATCTTTCTCAAGTGCGAGCCACCAGAATTGACAAAGACTCCTGGATAGGTGTTGAAACGTTTTCAGAAAGAACTGAACGAAGGTCCGGTTGCCTCCAATTTAAGCCTGTTTGCTGTAACACAGAGATATGGCGTGTGATGTTTAACCATAGTTTATCTAAAAAGATACCTTTAGTTCTTCACAAAACTATTTTAGTTCTTTCTATCTAAAATAATGATGCTTATTGCTCTAAAGAGTAGAATGAATGATGGCCATTGTTACAAAAGAAGCAGAAGTTTAGACATACATCAATGAATTTAACCTTTGCTGAATGCTGCTTAGCATCTCCTAGTGATCCATCTCAATGTTTTTCAAAGTTTTTCTTTGTTTGTCTCTTAGATTTCTAAAAACAAGTTAGTGTTCTAACTTCAGACTTCAAAAAATAAAATGACTCGACTTCTAACGAAACAGATTAAAACATAAAAAAAACAACTGGATCCTTGGGGGGAGAAACTCTGACATTTGGGATGACTGATTCTGCATGGCTCTTTCCTGTGTAATTATGAGTGCAAGACAATTACACAGAATTAGCGATCAATAATATGTCACAAAATGCTTCATCTTCCAGCTCCTGGCTGATCTACATGTAAATACAAAGGTAACAGTTGTCAAAGGGATTTTTCAGTAGTTATTAAAACATGAATGGTGGAGGTCACATGTGGGTTATGGAAGCTGCCGAGTTGAAAGTGGATACTAAGGGTAACAAATCTAGTCATGCTACAAATAGTAAGAAACACTCTACCATGAACAGACATTGATCTACAGTTCAAGATGTTTTACTTCACTATGAATATAGAAAAACTTTCAACACTGCAGTTTTTTCTCCTCTGCTTTTTTTAAACTGACTAATCTTGAAGTCTGTACATATTTAAACATGAAGACAGCTGGAGAGAGCTTTCAGTCCTCAAAGTATTTACATGATGTATATATAAAAAAATATATCTGTGCATCATTGAAGACTTGGCTTCAAATCTGAATTGTTTGGAACTTTTTGTTGAAACAAGTTTGTTGAAAGTTAAAAGCCAATAACTGGCAGAAGAGGAGAGCAGCAAGTGGCATGAGAGCTTAGACACAAAACTAGAACATGGACAGAAACAGATGAACTCGGCAGGCTTTAACAGCTGGAGGGAAAAAAAATCCACATGCTTCATCTTAATGCCTCTGTAAGGTGCCTTTGACACGTGCCGTCTAATGCAGCTTATAGGGGGGTTTAATTTGAGGAGGGCCCTTTTTACTTGCTGCTCTGCTGCACTTTTGATCTCAATCTCAGTAATAATAAGCTTTGGGTTTCATCACAGTTGCTCTCTGCAACTTTGTTCCAATGGAAACTGAATCTGCAACATGACATTTCTGATCAACTACATCTTATATAATCAAGTTTGTGTGTAGACCAGGGATTCTCAAAGTCTGGACTTTGATCCATGTTGAATGTCAAGTCAATCTGGACCCGTTCAATGTATTTTCTTTAGGGCACCATCTGTACAGTAACAGGCTGTGTAAAACTTGGATTGTTTTTAATTCAGTTTACACACTTGATTAAAAATACTTAAAAATGTATTTTTAATCAAAGCTTTTTCACTGTCTGTGTACCATTTACAATGACGTTTACAGCAAAGAGTATGTTGTGGTTTTCTGTCCATCTGTGCGATGTGACCCACTCAGCCAAGGTTAAATGGTCTTAGATCAGCAGCCAAGTGGTAGAGACACAAATACAGCCCAGCATGCTAGTCATTAAATTTAATATGTTCAAAACAAAAAAAGTTTGTAAAACATGAGAGTAACTCTCTGTAAAATTAGCAGACATGCCATTAATTGAAACCGAACAAAAAAAATGTGTAAACTGAATTATTGCCATGTTTGTTCAATTAAAGAGATAGCTGGCTAATATTAGCTTAGCACCTTAGCAAACTCCTTCCTGCACAAAGACCTTGAGCAGAACGAGATGAGCTTTTGTAGTCGTATGTGCCAGATTCAAAGGTTCTTTAGAAAAAGAAGAAGTAAGAGTTGTGCTTGTTTTAGGGCAAGAGGTGAGAGAAAACTATAGCAGATGTCTGTAAAACAAAATCTAAACAACAACAACAAAATATAAAACATTAAACAATGCTAACTGTGTTGGCTGGGCTATCAGCTACTCGTCTCACAGCAGGAACGCCTGGCCCACTGCTAGTCAAGTGGCAACAATTAAACCATTTGCTACAATTGCAGCATTACATTAAAACAAATCTGTCAAGGTTTTGTTTACCGATGAACTCAGGACGCACACACGGAACTAAAGTTTGAGTCTTTATTGAAAGAAGTGTGCTGGGTGATGAGGGATGAAGACCGGAGGTTCAGGACTGCAGAAAGTCAGGGATGTAGATGATGGCAGGAGCTGACGGCCCGGAGACAGAGAGTCCACACTTGCTAGGTGCTGCTCGGCTAGCAGGCCTCATAGCACTCAGGTTAGCAGTCCATTGGAGACACTAGGGCACAGAGCTGAGCTTCACCAGGGCGGCTAGTCAGGTTAGCAGAACTTGAGAGACACCAGGGCACAGAGCTGAGCTTCTCCAGGGCGGCTAGTCTGGTTACAGAACTTGAGAGACACCAGGGCACAGAGCTGAGCTTCTCCAGGGCGGCTAGTCTGGTTACAGAACCAGGACACAGAGCAGAGCCTTTTCCAGGAACAAACAGTGAAGGAACAGTCTTTAGAGTGACTGGCAGGACTAACCTTGACAACAGGAGCAAAACAAAGCTTCCAAGGCAAAACGGGGACTGGCATGGAGAGGTGTGGAATGATGACGGCCCAGTGCTGAACTGAAGGCAGAGGGAGGTTTAAATAGAGTACTTCACAGGTGGAAACAGGGTCTGGCTAATTGACTGGTAAATGATAACAGGTGTGACTGACTGCTGAGGAGGTGAAGTGAAAAATGACAGAAAATAACTGATGACTGAAAACTAACAATAAATAAAGTCAAACCTAACCCAAAAGAGATGAAATAATGAAAATAACAGAAAAACAAAGCCAAACCAAAACTCAACCATGACATTACCCCCCCCTCAAGGCCGGACTCCGGACGGCCTAAAAAACAAAACAAACTACAAAGTGACCGAACCAGGGTGGGTGGAGGGACGGCAGGATGGCGGGCCAGAGTCATAACCAAGCTGATCTATCCTGGGTGGGTGGAGAGAAAGTAGGATGGTGGGCTAAAATCAAACCAGAACTACCCACTAGGGCGAACTAAAAAGGATGTCTAACAGATGCTGGTAGGCAAAACAAAAGGCGTCTAACCGACGTTGACAGGCGAACATCGCCACCAGGCAAAAACGGGCATGACAGGCGAACATCGCCACAAGGCAGGACAGGCGTACGACAACGCCAGAGGGAAGAACAGGCGTACGACAACGCCAGAGGGAAGAACAGGCGTACGACAACGCCAGAGGGAAGAACAGGCGTACGACAACGCCAGAGGGAAGAACAGGCGTACGACAACGCCAGAGGGAAGAACAGGCGTACGACAACGCCAGAGGGAAGAACAGGCGTACGACAACGCCAGAGGGAAGAACAGGCGTACGACAACGCCAAAGGGAAGGAACGGGCGTACTTAACGCCAAAGGGAAGGAACGGGCGTACTTAACGCCAAAGGGAAGGAACGGGCGTACTTAACGCCAAAGGGAAGGAACGGGCGTACTTAACGCCAAAGGGAAGGAACGGGCGCACCCAACGCCAAAGGGAAGGAACGGGCGTACCCAACGCCAAAGGGAAGGAACGGGCGTACCCAACGCCAAAGGGAAGGAACGGGCATACCCAACGCCAAAGGGAAGGAACGGGCGTACTCAACGCCAAAGGGAAGGAACGGGCGTACTCAACGCCAAAGGGAAGGAACGGGCGTACTCAACGCCAAAGGGAAGGAACGGGCGTACTCAACGCCAAAGGGAAGGAACGGGCGCACGACAGCGCCAAAGGGAAACCCGCCGGGGCTTGAGGAAAACGCTGGGGCTTGGGGAAGAGAACGTCGGAATGTGAGGGAAACAGGAACATCTAAAACGCCTAGGGACAAGAACGGAGGGCGTACTTACACGCCGGGAAACCGAGAACAGAGGGCGTCCTAACACGCCGGGGAACCGAAAACAGAGGGCGTCCTAACACGCCGGGGAACCGAAAACAGAGGGCGTCCTAACACGCCGGGGTACCAAGAGTCAGAGAGCGTCCTAACACGCCGGGGAACCGAGAACAAAGGGCGTCCTAACACGCCGGGGAACCGAGAACAAAGGGCGTCCTAACACGCCGGGGAATCGAGAACAAAAGGGCGTCTTAATACGCCGGGGAACCGAGAACAAAGGGCGTCATAACACGCCGGGGATCCGAGAACAGAGGGCGTCCTAACACGCCAGGAAACAAAAATACCAGGAACTAAGGGCGTCTAAATTCCAGAGAATGGAGAGCGTCAAACACGCCAGGGGACTAAGAGCTAGGGGGCCAAAACAAAACTAAGAAGCGCTGGGACCTAAAGAGCGCTGGGAAACTACAGATCTAAACCAAAAACTAGAAAACCAGGCATGAACTAACCTATAGAACAAAACCAGAAGAACTAGGGTAGGGATAACAAAAGAAAAACCGAAGCAAAAAACTAGAAAATCAAAATAAAATAAAAAAACTAGGAAAAAGATCGAGACGTTCAAGAAAAACTATAAAACTAATGCAAAACCAAAACAAAGAAACTAGGGCAGGAACGGGTAAACTAATGTAACACTAGATAGCTAAAGTAACACAAAACTGAAGCTGAAAGACTAAGGTAACAAACAATACTTAAGCAAAATTATGAGACTAAAGCTAAACTAGAAATTAAGGCAAACAAGAAAACTAGAACATGAATAAGTAAACTAACGAGAAAACCAGAGAACTAAGGCTATAAATGAGGAAGCAAAGCAAAGCTTGGAAACTAAGGCAAAATCTAGAATCCTAAAACGGAGCAGGAAAATCAAAAGCAAAACAGAGACTAAGAACTCTAAGAAAACAAGAACCCCTAAATACTCTAAAACCCCAAAAATCCTAAGTAAATCAAAAACTGAAATCGGGCACAAAAAATAACAGAAGGCACTGGCCTTAAGGGCTCAGGCAAAAACGGCTGCTAAGCAAAAAAGAAAAAGTCTTCGTGGAGGTCGTCCTGGACGAGGCAGGCGGCGGAGCAGCATCGCCCGACTAAACCCTCGAGGAGGGCGGCCCCGACGAGGCAGAGTCGAGCGGCTCGAAGTCCGCAGTCTGCGGCTCCGGCCAAACAGAGAAGTCAGAGGCGGGCGCCGTGGTGGACGGCCCCGACGAGGCAGAGTCGAGCGGCTCGGAGTCCGCAGTCTGCGGCTCCGGCCGAACAGAAAAGTCAGAGGCGGGCGCCGTGGTGGACGGCCCCGACGAGGCAGAGTCGAGCGGCTCGGAGTCCGCAATCTGCGGCTCTGGCCGAACAGATCAGTTGGAGGCGGTGCCAAGCTACAGGTCTCGGTGGAAACCGAGGCCAGAGGCGGGTCCTCCTGGACTTCCGCACGAGGCTTGGGCGGAGGAAGGTCCTCCTGGACCTCCTCACGGGACTTGGGCGGAGGCAGGTCCTCCTGGACCTCCTCACGAGGCTTGGGCGGAGGCAGGTCCTCCTGGACCTCCTCACGAGGCTTGGGCGGAGGCAGGTCCTCCTGGACCTCCTCACGAGGCTTGGGCGGAGGCAGGTCCTCCTGGACCTCCTCACGGGCCTCGGGCTGAGGCAAAACGGCTCCCTCGGAGGCCTCGGGCTGAGGATAAACGGCTCCCTCGGAGGCCTCGGGCTGAGGATAAACGGCTCCCTCGGAGGCCTCGGGCTGAGGATAAACGGCTCCCTCGGAGGCCTCGGGCTGAGGATAAACGGCTCCCTCGGAGGCCTCGGGCTGAGGCAAAACGGCTCCCTCGGAGGCCTCGGGCTGAGGCAAAACGGCTCCCTCGGAGGCCTCGGGCTCATCCTCGTCGGCCGGCGGATCTATTTTCTTGGCGGCCGGCAGAGCGGAGCCTTCAGTGGTCGGCAGAGCGGAGCTTACGGTGGCCGGCAGAGCGGAGCTTCTTGGTGGAGGCGGAACCATCTCCTCGGCTACTTCAGGCAGTGACGGGCAACAGGCTTCAGAGAGCGGCGCCGGGCTACAGGCTTCAGAGAGCGGCGCCGGGCTACAGGCTTCAGAGAGCGGCGCCGGGCTACAGGCTTCAGAGAGCGGCGCCGGGCTACAGGCTTCAGAGAGCGGCGCCGGGCTACAGGCTTCAGAGAGCGGCGCCGGGCTACAGGCTTCAGAGAGCGCCGAGGCTGGAAGCGGATCCTCCTCTTGAGCCTTGACGGACCCTCCGCGCCGGTGGTTCTGCTGTCTTCGCCGGGAGGGGACAGATGAGGAATCCGGGGCACTCTCGGGGGTGGCAGCTGGCCAGCAGGGCAGAAGGTCGTCTCGGTCACCGTAGTAGAACTCCCACAGCTGGCTCTCCTTGATGCGTGGGGCTCTGCTAGGTGGAACGATGAGCCTCACTCGAGGGGCCAGCTGCGAGTCATGGAGGTGATGACCGAGACGACGAGAGGCTGAGTGGCTTCTCTTCCTGGGTTCCGGGGTAGCCGCAACAACGCCCACGTAAACCACCTGGGGAGTGGAGTCGGTCCGGACGGGTGGTGCAGGGTCCCGGACGGAAGCCATCTTGGCATACCTCTCCCTCATCTGGCGTTCGCACATCTCCAGATATGCGAGGATGTCCGGGTCGTCAACTCCTGCAGGTAAGTCCCGCATGGCGCCTGAGTTCACCTTTTGACTGGGCCGTACTGTCAAGGTTTTGTTTACCGATGAACTCAGGACGCACACACGGAACTAAAGTTTGAGTCTTTATTGAAAGAAGTGTGCTGGGTGATGAGGGATGAAGACCGGAGGTTCAGGACTGCAGAAAGTCAGGGATGTAGATGATGGCAGGAGCTGACGGCCCGGAGACAGAGAGTCCACACTTGCTAGGTGCTGCTCGGCTAGCAGGCCTCATAGCACTCAGGTTAGCAGTCCATTGGAGACACTAGGGCACAGAGCTGAGCTTCACCAGGGCGGCTAGTCAGGTTAGCAGAACTTGAGAGACACCAGGGCACAGAGCTGAGCTTCTCCAGGGCGGCTAGTCTGGTTACAGAACTTGAGAGACACCAGGGCACAGAGCTGAGCTTCTCCAGGGCGGCTAGTCTGGTTACAGAACCAGGACACAGAGCAGAGCCTTTTCCAGGAACAAACAGTGAAGGAACAGTCTTTAGAGTGACTGGCAGGACTAACCTTGACAACAGGAGCAAAACAAAGCTTCCAAGGCAAAACGGGGACTGGCATGGAGAGGTGTGGAATGATGACGGCCCAGTGCTGAACTGAAGGCAGAGGGAGGTTTAAATAGAGTACTTCACAGGTGGAAACAGGGTCTGGCTAATTGACTGGTAAATGATAACAGGTGTGACTGACTGCTGAGGAGGTGAAGTGAAAAATGACAGAAAATAACTGATGACTGAAAACTAACAATAAATAAAGTCAAACCTAACCCAAAAGAGATGAAATAATGAAAATAACAGAAAAACAAAGCCAAACCAAAACTCAACCATGACAAAATCAACATAGCAACATAAGTCTAGCAAAACTGTAACACAAACAAAAACCAGCATTCGACTTCATGTTGTTGCTCACCTGTCCGGAATACAAAAGCAAGCTCCAAGTCAAAGTGGAGCTGCTTCTGCTCTCGAAATGCCCTCCACCTTGGACAAGCAAGGCCAATGTTAATAATTTTCTTTTGTTTCTTTCCTTATCTGACAGTGTTGCCAAAGACCGTTGTTTTATTTGTGTGTGGGTTTTTTGTTTTGTTTTTTTGTGGTAACAGGCCCTGATTGTATGCGAGTGAATGCAGCGGTAGCATTTTAAGGGAAGGAAGGAGCTAAGCCCTGAGTGGCAGCTGTTCATATTCACATACACGCCACGGCAGCTAGCCCGCCTATGTAAACAAGAGACTGGAGACCAATACAGAGATGGTGTGTGACGTCATACCATACTTCATTTAAAAAGATACTTTTAGGTTTTCACAAAACTATTTTTTAGTTCTATTTAAAATTATGTAATTTCACTTACACCTTTAAGTTAATATCTTTAGACTTGTTACAAAAAGGTTTCTTAACACAAATATTTATTTTTTTATTACAAAATATTTAGAGATGACTGACAGGTAGACATAGAGTGTGATGATCAATTGGATATTAGTACTTTGTTCATCCATTTTGATTTTCTAGTTCAGTAAATTCTTATATTTTAACATTTGTGACTTTCTGTACTGTTTCCATATGACCATCCCACTCAATAGTTTTTTTCTCATAAATAAAGGAAAATTGGAGAATAGTAGGAGTTTTCGGCAGAGTGAGAGAAATTTTTATTAATGTCCTCCAGCAACCGAAGCCTATGGAAGCGTAATGCTGCCACTGGAGAAAATAATTTTTCTCCAGTTATACTTGTATAAACATGATAATTATCTTGTAAAAACGTGATAATTATCTTGTATAAACATGATAATTATCTTGTAAAAACGTGATAATTATCTTGTATAAACGTGATAATTATCTTGTAAAAACGTGATAATTATCTTGTATAAACATGATAATTATCTTGTAAAAACGTGATAATTATCTTTTAAAAACGTGATAACGTATCCAGATGGTGGCGCTAGTATGCTTTTAGTCTGACTCATTTAAGACGAAGAAGAAGCATGTGCGTCATCTACTCGGGAACTAAAATGGCAAATTTACGGGAATGGATGAAGTTTTACTTTATGCTCGCTAGTATCCACCTTATTTTCAACGGAAATACGGAGACAGTGAGTGACGGTTTTCCGTGCGAGACTTCCGATGCGTCACTTCCTGTCACTGGCAAGTTAGCTGGACAGCGACTCATGCCCCTACTTTCTTCACCCCCAGCCGAAGAATGAGATATCCCTCCGCCTGTGGTTAAAAGTTGTAAATTTGAAGAAACCACCGAAACAATGGTATGCTTGTTCTTTTAATTTCGTGGACAAAAGACCGATAGAAGACCACACGATGCCAGAAAAGTGGCTGGGCTACGAAGTTCCATTAAAATCTCCGTGGAGACGTCAAGAGGACAGCAGATACAGGTAAGCTAAGAGATGTTTACAGTGTTTACCTTTGTGTCGCTCTTGATAAAACATATGCTTTCACATTAAGACAGCCGTCTTTTAGCTTTGTTTTGTCTGTCAATTATTATCTGAATATTTTTCATCCCTGCTGGTAGGTTTTTGGGGTTCTGTTTGTAAAGTTATACAATGAAAGATTTACAGCAAAATGTTTAGCCTGTCATATGACATAAAAGGCAGGGTTCATTATTCATATTTTTGTTATTCATAAATCTATAAATAAGTCACAGTTCCAAGTTTAATATTTAAATAACAAGCTTAATATTTAGCTCCAAAGTAAACGTCTAGTTTGTAAACTAAACATTTAATTTGGAGTTCAATATTTCATTTAGATAATTATCACATTTTTACAAGATAATTACCACGTTTATACAAGATAATTATCACATTTTTACAAGATAATTATCACGTTTATACAAGATAATTATCACGTTTTTACAAGATAATTATCATGTTTATACAAGATAGCAAAAATATTATTTTCTCCAGTGGCAGCATTACGCTTCCGTAGAAGCCTATAGCAGCAAAACTACAGAGATAACTTAGGATAACCTAAGCTTGATTATTAAGGGCTTTACGCGTGAGAAGAAGAATTTTAAATTCTATTCTTGATTTAACAGGAAGCCAATGAAGGGAAACTAAAATTGGAGAAATACGATCTCTCTTGTTGATTTTAATCAGAACTCTTGCTGCAGCATTTTGGATCAGCTGAAGGATTTTAACTGCATTTTGGGGACATCCTGATAGTAAAGAATTATAATAGTCCAGCCTTGAAGTAACAAATGCATGGACTAGTTTTTCAGAATCACTCCAGGACAGAACATTTCTAATTTTGGCAATATTTCAGAAGTGAAAAAGGAAACCCTGGAAACCTGTTTAATATGGGATTTAAATGACATGTCTTGGTCAAATATAACACCAAGGTTTTTTGATTTTATTATGAGAGGCTAATTTAATCACATACAGATTAGGTGATTGATTAAGAAGTGTATTTTTAAGGACTCTGGTCCTGGAGGGACTATGTTTCTCGGCTGCCCTGGGAACGCCTTGGGATTCCCCCGGAGGAGCTGGCCCAAGTGGCTGGGGTGAGGGACGTCTGGGCCTCCCTACTGAAGCTGCTACCCCCGCGACCCGACCCCGGATAAGCGGAAGAAGATGGATGGATGTTTCATAATTTAACCAATCAGAAACATATATACAGTAAAGAGAATTGGCCCAAGGACTGAACCCTGTGGTACTTCACAAGTAACCCTGGAGTTTGAAGATTTACATGAACGGACTGGAATCTGTCAGACAAATAAGATTTACACTAGCTTAATGCTGTTAATAAAAGTGGCTCTTAATTAACAACCTTAAAGCAGGTATCAAACAAACTTTTCATTGAATCCATAAGTGGCATAAAAATGTCTTGGTTTTTTTGCCTGAAATATTCTGATATTACATGTTGTGGTTTTTTTCAGGGGTAGGAATATAACATCCCGATGAACAGAAAAAAGGCTATGTGGAATAAAGCCATAGATTGTGTTTCACTTTGTAAATCGTGTTACTAAAATAAATTATCATTTTGATATTTTAATTTATAGAATGAGTCTGTACATGCACCCCCTTGGTTCTTTCGGGTCTGTCCGATGTAGATGCTTTTTTCCAAAGTTTGAACCATCAAACCATCTTCACAAGGGGCGTGAAGGAAACCATCTATGTTAAGAGAGAAAAACCAACCTGAAACAGAGGAGGAGGACTTAGGTTCCAACTCTCAAAAACTTATGATACAGCTATAGGGTTGATTCCGGCCAATCATCACCTCGATCCTCACCCCCATGCAGGTGATCAAAACATCGCTCTTGTAAGCCAGGCCAATAACGACCCTAACGACTCCCCATTGCAGAGACGTGGACCTGTTTCGGTTCAATTTGCATGTTATCTAAGCCATTATAAGGCCTTTGTTGGGCAGTACTATAAAACTTGGAGCTCCACACTACTCCAGCCATTCTGAATTGAGAAAGCTTTCTGGATAGAAAAAAAAAGAAAGTCCAGTTGTTTTGTTTTTTTTTGTTTTTTTTGTTTTGGAATGACCATGACCTGGATGACTGAGAATCTTCACCAGCAGATGTAGATGCTATCATCTATCTACAGCCCCTTTCTGATAGTTTCCCAATAAACATGAAACCACCCATTACAGATCACCTTTTTATACATCATGCAAGTCGCTCTGTTAAGATCTTGGACTGTGTGTGCTTTTAGAACATGCAGGTGGGAGTATGGAACCAAAGGGGTGTAGATTCCGCATTACTGGTGCAAAAGATTAAACAGGCCTTGGCAGACAAAACATATGGTTAAACTTTATAATAAAAAAAACATTAAGAATTGGTAACTTTTCTTTTTATTTTGTAGTTTGGTGTAAATTGTGATTTTACTGATAAAATTGCAAGCCAAATTCCACATACAATTTCAAAACGTAGTAGTAAGTATTTATCTCTTGAACAGATTTTTATTTAACTAAATACAGCTAAAGTAATAACAAAGAATATTTGGGGTTTTGGGTAAATTTTTTTTAATTGACATTCAAATTTGTTTTTGTCGGGTTATACTATGTAAAGTAACAGGAAAAACTTCCAAACCACTGAGAACATTCAACCTGTGATTGAATAAGTACTTACACCTAAACCCAGAAAAAACAAAAACCCTAATTATTGCATCAGACAGTGCCATGTCTGAAGTTAAACAACAACTGGCTGATTTAGGACCCTCACAGAAGCGTAGCCTCGGATATGTAGATGTAATTTTTTACTAAGTTTTCCCTGGAACATCATTTAACTTTGATATTAGATTTATGGCATCCAGAAGTGAACTTGAGATGATAATACATATTTTTGTCTGTTTACTTGTTTTAATAGAAAGGGCTTGTCTGTCTTAAAGTGGTCCAAACTTCTGCTGCGACCTTACTGACTCGCCCAAATAGAAAAAGTCATTTAAACCCTGTTTTAAAGTCGCTGCACTGGCTCCCAATCAGATCAAGGTTTCAATTTAAATTTTTAGTCCTAACCTTTAGAGCGCTACATGGTCAGAGATATAGGAAGGACTTCATATATGATTTGATCTAAATTTAGAACTCTCCTCGCAGCTTGATGTCATCAATTTAAGAGATCCCCCACACCTGCCTCAAATTTTGAGGAGATAGATCTTTCCAATCTGTTGCACCCAGGCGGTAGAACACATTGCCTACTTTGTTACGAAGTCTGGACTAAGAGTAAACTAAAGCTCCAAGAAGATTTTCGATTTGAGCTTTTATGATATGGTGAATGGACTGAACTTATGTAGTGCTTTTCCAGTCATTCTGACTACTCAAAGCACACTATAGCCACATTCACTCAATTGCACTCACATTCATACACCAATACGCAGATCGGTAGGCAACTTGGGTTTCAGTGCCTTCCCCGGGGGTGCATCGACATTTGACAGGGGAAAGCTGGAATCAAACCCACAATCCTTCAATTGTAAGACAACTACCCATTGAGCCACAGTCGCCCCATGATCATAAATATGCATTTATGATTTTCCCTTGTTGCAGTCCACTTTATCACATTTCAACGGGGGCAGCGTGTCGTAATCTGCCCGTGTTGCAGAGCAATGCAAGGAACTACGGGTGTCCTGTCCTAGGATTCGATGGGAGAAGCGCTGAAATAAAAGTTGCCCTTGAATTCCTACAGTTATGAATCAACTCCGTGAAGCTGTTAAAATCACTGCCCCACCCTTCCCCTGCACCCCTGGGACCTCATTGCAGACAAAGCTTTTTGAAATACCAGTTTAATTCTCTTATTTGTTCGCTTCCCCCTCAGCACCCACTGAGATAACAAATGGCAAAAACTTTAATCATATTTGTTCCTATTTGTTCCATGTTTGCTAGACCAAATGTACTGGGCATAAAATCATTGTTATTGTTCTTTTGCGCATGCAAATAGTTCACACTGGAGTCAGATATAGGCACTGGCAGCCTTTTAAAATGAATGCAAACAACCTCCCATAAAAATCAGATTTCAGAAAAAATCTGAATCGAGCATTAAGACAGGCAGTGGGAATGCAGCCTTACTGACATCTTGTCTGTGAAAACGTGCCATGTAAATAACCTTTTACTGTATTTTACTACATAACAATCACAACATCTGCTGAGAGTGATCATCAAGAAGACAGGCTGATGGTGAATCCACTAAAACCAACTTAGTATTTTATTTGTTGAGGCATCAAATAATAAACTTTAAAGTTAAATTTCAAATAAAATAGAACTGTTTATGCTTTGTTGTGTTAAACAAGAGAAGATGAGGGTCACAAAAACAATTGTATGTTTTTTCTGCTTGTGATCCGTAAGCCTTTTTTGAAATTCTATCACTATCTGGAAATCAAATTTGGACCTTTACAAAACTAGAGTTCCCAGAGCTTCACTGTTTAGGTCAGCTACTTAACCCAGTGTGCTTGCAGTCACAAAAAGGAGCACAGTAATGCTGAGAAAACTGTGTGAAATGTTTAACTTGGCAGCCGCCGTTTTCGGTCAGTTAAGCAAATCTGAGCCACAGCAAGCCCTATCTCAACATAGCAGCGCCTCATTAACTGACCTCAGTGAAATAATGAATGCACCTGATGAAACGCTGAAGTGACACAGCTGCAGACTTCCTGCTCTCTTTGCATAAACGGCCTAAATGTAAAAGAATGAGTTATTCCTACCCCAGTTTCCAACGTCTGAGTCCACATAAATGTTACGGAGCCGCAAAAAAGCACGAGTGAAACTCATCTACTTAATGATCACCTCAGCTAGAGTTACAGAGCAGCCTGCAGCAGCCTAATTAGCTGAGTGTTTATCTTCCTGCAGTTTTTTTTTTTTAGGTGGGATGGTTCGCAGATACAAATCCTATTCAAATCCAATTAATTAATTTATTTCTAACATTTAGGGGCATCTGTCTCACTGATTGAAGAACAAAAGGTAGAGATCTGTTCTGATGAGTTTATTATTCTAAAAAATAATGCCTCCACACATCATCCTTATGATCTCAAATAAGTCTGCTGTTTTATTTATCTTTTGCATCTTTCATACTTTTCTAACGTTTCACTTGCCTCCAGAATCTTAAAGTGTTCCCATCCTGTACGGTTAAAAAAAAACGAGGAGGAGTTGATGTCACTATGTTTTGCAATGATACACTTTAAAACTTCAAGACCTTTTGGCTATTGTTGTTCTTGAGCTCTTGTGATGAAATATATGGCAATTTAACAGCGTTGTGCCAAATATGACAGCGGAAAATAATTTCTTAATGTGACAGGTTTACAAAGTATGAAACCATTGTATAAGCATCATGAAATATTAAAAGTTTGTTGTAAAATGATGATGTGCAATGGATATCTTTGCAGTTCCAATACAGATATTATGGGCCTCAGCATTGTTCCTTTTTTCTACAATAGCAAAATTTTCAACTTAGATTCCATACAGTTTATGTGTAGTGAATAGTACCAGTTCATACAAAATATAAACTCAAGGCCCTTTTTAAGACAAAATCATATTCATAAAAAGAAATCTATAATCAAATCCAGCCAATCGTATATATTCAAATTTGATTATATACATACAAATTCAATTATAGTTATTGTGGGGTTAAATTCAGTTCATAATGCCAATTCATAAGAGTTTGCAACAATCCATCTTTCTGAGCAAGCATGTGGTGACAGTGGACATGAGAAGAGCATACACATATCTACATAAACATGTTAAATATTAAATCCACATTTACGACCCCCCCCCCCCCCCCACCCCATCAGTTTGATCACTCTCCAAATGGTTCTACTCATGGTCTTACAATGCATACACCCTATTAAATTTCTTTGGGAGTTATGATTATGATGATTTACGGTAGATGTTCTACTACTGCTTTGTCAGGAGGGCCCCTTGTTCAATATAATCCATTCCATGATGTTTCTTCTCACTAATGATTAGAATTGAAGATCATCATTACCCCCTGAGATCTTTTAATTATACCGCAGATAAAAATATACTGCCCATATTACCAATTCGTCTCTGGGTAATGGAACATGCTCACAGTTTTGGACACGTTTTCCTTTTTGTTAATGTTCATATTCCAAAAAGCAGTGGGAAAATCTGTGACCCTGGTGGGGTCTCTGTTTTTCAGGAAATACCAATTCCTAATAAGGTAGCAGCTTACTGATAAAACAACAGGGAAACATCTTGCCCACCGGCTCTTCCTGATCATTTTACATTAGCGTGGATTCATTTCCTGCACCCTGCGGCGTGTAATTCTTCCCATGGGTTTCAATCATGATAATTATGGATCATGGAAGCTGAACCAAACCAAGAGTCCCCCCTACCCCCCCAAAAAAAGAAATAAAATAAACACAACCACACAAAGCCCCACACACATCCACATTTTCAACCCTTTCTATGGCATTACCCTGACCCTAATCCTAAACCTAACCTTTGGGGGTATATACACCTAACTCTAACCTAAATCTAATTGACACCTTAGTCCTAAACCTTATCCCCAACCCAGAAAAAAGTGAGAACCAAAAAAGTTGTCACTTGTGAGCGAAAAGATTTTCTTACTCAGCTGCAAGTACAAGTACACACACACACACACACACACACACACACGCACACACACACACACACACACACACACACACTTATGATGAGCTATGCACTGCATGTATCTACCAAAGCAGATAGTTCAACTGTTTATTCAACTTGTTATACTCAATAATTGCCAGAACAGAAGGAAATGTACGATAGTATGGGAAGTTTGACAGATGTTTATTTTCTTTAACCTTTATGTGTTAAATTTAAACTAATGAATACAAGCACCAGATATACAGTTTGTATGACAAAAGTAATTTTATTCACCAGTTGAGCACTTACTTTGTAAACCAAAGTTTGGCTGGATATCATTTAGGTTAAATAGACTTATTTTGTAATCGCTGCTATAACATATGTTATAGCGGTGAATGTTAAGGCCACATCCCCACCTTTAACACTGTCATGGTTTGTGGTGAAGGACCAAAGTGCCAGCACGGCATTGCCAGGCGTATATTGGAGACAATAATATTTAATGAAACTGAATCACACCAAACTGTCATGAACAGAATCTGAGGACCCCGAATTCACCCAGACAAGTAGGTGACGTTTAAAGGCAGTTTATTACCAAGACAGGCAATGGGTCGGAACCGGGATGACAGGCAGAATGGCAAAAAGGATAATCAGAGTCCATAGTCAAAAAACAGTCCAAAGTCAAGCCAGGTGATCAGAAGTGCAGGGATTGTCCAGAGCAGAATCCGCTGATCTAGAGGAGGGTGGTGGCTGGAAGTGGACTGAACTGATTGGTTAGTGGCTGGTGAATGAGAGGTGAACTAAACTGACTGTTTAATGGCTGGTGACAGAGGAGTGACAGCCTAAATGAAGAAAAGTCCAAAACTAAAACTAAACAAAGTCCAAACTATGACACAAACTCAGGAACAGGGATGGAAAACAGATGTGACATGGAAGAAGAAAAGCTCAGAACTTAAATACAACTGGGAATCAACGGAAATTGCCTACAGCACAGGTGAGTGGGATTTACAATTTAATGCTGGCTCGTGCTGAGAAGGAATAACTAAAGACAGCATGATCCTAGAACATAAAATTAAAAAACACAAACACCCAAGGAAAAGTCATCTTTAATTTCACAAAGGTGTTTTTCCGAATGGGCTAATTATTCAAAGGTGCCATGACATCATTGTATAAACCATTTCAATCTGAAAAACTCACACAGAAAGAAGAGACAATTAGAAGAATTTATTGATACAATATTTTAAGAGTTTGGCGCTCAGACCTCGGCAGGAACATTCACGCTGAATTATACTTCAATATGCGTAAGCAGGTGTATGAGAATAGGAATGATCCCCCCAGGCCTGAAACTGGTGGTGGAGTGGAGATAGAAGAAGTTTGTTCAGTCCATGTGATGATCTGTTTGCTAGATGTCCAATTTGATAAACACGGGTTTGCATGACTGTCCATGATGAGCAAGCTTGAAGCGACTGTGGAGAGGAAAAACTCCCCTTTGGGAAGAAACCTCTGGCAGAACCAGGCTCAGCATGGCGGTCTCTGCCGGACCGATTGAGATATGACAGGGAATTCTGTAGAGTCCAGGAGGAATTACACTCTAATAGGAACAAGGTTGTAGGAGCACATAGGAAAGCCAGATGGAGCTGCTATGATGGTGGAGAAGGGGATGGAGGTGGGTTGAATCCGGTCATCAGAGTCCAGATCAGACATCGCACAGCGACTGCTTGCTTGCTGGGTAGAAGTTGCGCTGGATTTAAAGTTCTTTTAAGACGGATCCAGGACACTGATTGGCTTCGAGGAGGAGCAGTTCAAAGCTGATTGGCTTGCGTCGGAGGCGAATGAGTCCCTGATTGATGGAGGTAAGCAATGAGTTTCTTCAGTCTGAATTTCCGCATTTAGCTCCATTTCAATCTGAAAAACTCACACAGAAAGAAGAGACAATTAGAAGAATTTATTGATACAATATTTTAAGAGTTTGGCGCTCAGACCTCGGCAGGAACATTCACGCTGAATTATACTTCAATATGCGTAAGCAGGTGTATGAGAATAGGAATGATCCCCCAAAAATTCCGAGGTCTGAGCATCTGTATGCTCACAAGCCGGGTGACTATAGCGAAGGATAATAGGATGAATAATTGAACTGCCAAGAAGGTTTGCAAACAGCTTACCAAGTCAGGCCGTGGTAATGAAGGCCTGCGAGCAGGCCGTTGCAGTGAAGGCTTACCCAAGTACAGCGAGATGAATGGGAGATGATGATTAGGTGAACGATAAGGTAAAGATGAATTTATCAGGGATGCTTGATGAATGATTTCTTGCGGATGATGCACATAGATAAATGAGTGATCATGAAGAGACCCGAGACAGGTGAAAGAACACATGACAGGATGCAAGGAAATGCATAACGGATGCCTGTCGGTATGCATGAAAGGTATGTGACAGGGTGCATGATAGGAAGAACACAAATAACTGCAAATATGAGTGAGTTTTGAACCAACACCAGTATTTGAAGTTGAATTACCTTAAAGCTGATAGAGCATTGAGCATGAAAGGACCAATGTGTGCCCAGAAAGCAGAGAACTTGAATTGATACAAAACAGGGCCGTTGCCACGAAGACTTACCAAAGTTCTGTGAGATGAATGGAATGTTTATGATGCGTTTCTTGCGGATGATGCACATAGATAAATGAGTGATCAAGACGAGATGCGAGAGGTGACAGGACACATGACAGGATGTAACGAAATGCATAACAAGACGCTTGCCGGTATGCATGAAAGGTACAAGACAGGGTGTATGATAGGAAGAACAGGTCTGCAAATAATTTTGCGCCAATAGTTTTGAGCCATCAGTATTTGAAGTTGAATACCTTAAAGCTGATAGAGCATTGAGCATGAAAGGACCCATGTATGCCCAAAGCAGAGAACTTGAATTGATAACAAAACAGGGCCTTTGCCACAAAGACTTACCAAAACGGGCCGTTGCCACTAGGCTTACCAAAGTTATGTGTGATGAATGGAATGTTTATGATGCGTTTCTTACTGATGCGTAACTTGCAGATGCGTAACTTGCAGATGCGTAACTTGCAGATGCGTAACTTGCAGATGCGTAACTTGCAGATGCGTAACTTGCAGATGCTTTCTTGCGGATGATGCACATAAATAAACGAGTGATCATGACGAGATGCAAGACAGGTGACAGGACACATCATAGATGCATGACAGGATGCATAGGAGAATGCATAACGGAATGCATGAAGGGACGTATGACAAGACGCAGGACCAGACGCGACAAGACGAGTGATCATGACGAGATGCAAGACAGGTCACGGGACACATGACAGGATGCAACGGTATGCATAACAGAATGCATGACGGTATGCATAAGAGAACACATGACAAGACGCAGGACCAGACGCGACACCGAGTGATCATGACGAGGTGCAAGACAAAAGACAGGACACAGGACAGGATGCAATGGGATGCATAACAGCGAGCATATCGGTATGCATGAAAGGACGCAACAAACGCAGGACCAGACGCGACCCCGAGTGATCATGACGAGATGCAAGACAAAAGACAGGACACAGGACAGGATGCAACGGGATGCATAACAGCAAGCATATCGGTATGCATGAAAGGACGCAACAAACGCAAGACCAGACGCGACCCCGAGTGATCATGACGAGATGCAAGACAAATGACAGGACACATGACACGATGCAATGGGATGCATAACATGATGCATGACAGAATGCATGAAAGGACGCATGACATGACGCAAGACCAGACACGACCAGACGCACAAGAAATGCATGACAGAATGCATTACAAATACGAAAAGAATGCATGAAAGGGTACGTGACAGAATGCATGATAGAAAGAACACAGGTCTACAAATAATATCAATGAGTTTTGAACCACCACCAGTATTTGTAGTTGAATTGCTTAAAATTTAGAGGGCATTGAGCAGTTAAAATGAATGGATGCCCAGAATGATATGCGAGGCATGATGGTGACCATGCCCGTTTGTTGGAGTGATCAGGAATCTGAGAACCAACAATTATATAGAACTCCCCCAAAACCTACGGATGGCAGCATCCGTAAAATCTTAAAACATATCTACGACAGAACACATTATAGAAATATATATTTCCGATCCAGGCGAGAAGCGGACCAGACTAGAAGTTCAGAACGCAGCTCTCAACCAGAGTATCCTGTTCAAGCAGGAAAGAAACAAAATTAGTTAACTTGAGCTGCCTGGAAATAAAGCGTGCCTCTGGCGATGATGCATCTGCGAGACTGAGCTGAACGAGCAAGGAGGGCAGCTAATGGAAACACTGATATGGAATGAGACTAATATCATGCGAATTCGAGAGCTTAAATGCAGGCAGGAAGCCATGATGAAACTAAGTTGAGATCCATACCTAGAACTCAATTTGCAGGTTGACAGGTTTAATTTGAGAAAGGACAACTGGGAATAGTGAAAGAAAATCTATGAGAGGAAAGTGACCATTCAGTTTCTACCCTCTGGTTCCCGTTTTAAATATCCACCAGCCCGGACAAATAGATACTAACATTCTTTTCTTCCCTCTGCTGTCCAGCTGCTAAACACTACCAGGAAAAGCAGATAGTCACACGTTGCATACATACAGGCCTTTGCTTTATTCATTCTCTGCGCTGCACATATTTATTCACCTTACTTTATATTTTATGTGTGAAGTGTGAATGTTTATTATTACTACTGCACAAAATTTGCCCATATTGGGACAAAGTTACTACTACTACATAAGATAAATGGATGAAGACGGGCAACACTTCTTACGACATAATTATCAAATAATATTTGCTTAACTCATGAATGCGTAGAATGCCGAACGCATACTAAATGCTGTCATGAATCGATTAAGCTTATTTAGCTCATTCCATGGTGTTTGAATTGATTTTAATACTTTAACTCAGATTCTGCACTGCATTCTGACAAAACTGATGATCTTCCATGTTTATTAGCTTAATTATCCTCACTAGCCTGCAGACAAGCTCCGTAATTGAAATACTATCACCAGACAACAGCACCCACAGTGATGTTCTCCATCTTCATCTTAAATAAATTCTTGAACCTGAAAAAAAGAAAATGTCAATCCCTAAAACAAGAGCAAATGGCTGTTAAAAGATCGCCAATACTCAAATCATTCCCCAACAGCCAACACGACGTCAGCTCCCAGCTGACGTTCAGACAATACCTACAAACAAAAGCATTAAATAACTTTAACATGTATAATTTCACAACACCTGAAGTAATTGATTGGCAAAACTTTGAAATGACCACTGAAATGACCACTGAAATGACAAGAGTGACAAAAGTGGCCTAGTCAGCATGAATAAAAGTCTGAATCCAGTACGGACCGGTCCAAACGGACGCCGAATTGCAGCGGTTTTAACAACTGGTATTAATTACTGGATTTAAAATGCACTTCTGAAATAAAATGGGGTAAGTATCAACTCAACCCTACTGTCCGGTTAAACAGAACATAAATGACATTGAAGGTGCTTACGGAAGGATTGCCAATAGTTAGTCTTTGAATGACAAATCAGAGGTTTGAAAATGCTGAGACATTGTTAGTACAGCCTGCAGGTTGATGATAAAGGGGAGACGTGAAGACGTTACCATATCAAAAGGTAGTAAGAGAATGCGGAATGGGAAATTAAATAGAAAAGAGGAGAGTGATAACAAGGTTAAAATTTAAGCCTACCAAACTTAATTTACACTTAAAATCAAAGCATACCATGGGCAAGAAATTACGGTAAAAAATATGAACAATGAGTTAACTTAGAATGGTACAATTATGAAATAAGGAAAGATATATGGAGTCCATCACGAACCATACTCCAACCAGTAGGTGGCAGTAATGCTACTACAAGCCTGTTGCCACCGCCAAACCAGAAGAAGAAGAAAAATAACAACAACAACATTAGATTGTATGGGATACGTTCTGCCTAAATAGACGGACATCCAGAAGCCTAATGAGCGAAACGCGTGCAATATGAATGAAAACATGAGTGAATACATATTACCTTGAGCTGCTCGGACTGGGGATGAGAGAGGAGATCCGTCTGAAAGTTGCGGCAGGATGATACGGGAAGGTGGGCCTCGCAAAGCCGATCGAAACCAGCGCGCTACGAAGCGGAGCGGGACCTTAGCCGAAGCAGAGCTGAGACGACGTCTGCGCCATGAATGGGATATGATGGAAAACAGTGGTTGGGTGACGGAATGAGATGCCACAGGCGGAAGAAGGCCAGCTAAGAGAGTGAGTCCAGGTCAGCGCTGTTTAAGATATGCTGGAGTGAATACAGCAGTCGGAGATGATGGATGCGCGGCTAGATGCGTTCCCAGAAGCAGGAGGATTTGAGGATAAGTTGTTATCGTCTTGAATCCGGTCATCAGAGTCCAGATCAGACATCGCACAGCGACTGCTTGCTTGCTGGGTAGAAGTTGCGCTGGATTTAAAGTTCTTTTAAGACGGATCCAGGACACTGATTGGCTTCGAGGAGGAGCAGTTCAAAGCTGATTGGCTTGCGTCGGAGGCGAATGAGTCCCTGATTGATGGAGGTAAGCAATGAGTTTCTTCAGTCTGAATTTCCGCATTTAGCTCCATTTCATGTATTTGATATTGCTGTATATGTAACTTCTCCAAAGAATTTAATAAAAAAATAATAACTTCATTTTGTTTTTTTGTCAGGCCAAATATCCCTCCTCAGTAAAAGGGTTGGCTACGGTGATGATATGCAGCTCTAACAAATTGACTTTACTCTGATTTGCTACAGCCATATTTAGAAAATAACCCCCCTCCACACACACACACACCACTTTCCCCGTCCATCCACACCTCCCTTTGTGGTGCAACACTCCGTTACGAAGCCATTATTATGGTTTTATGGCTAGTTGAAGTGTTTGTGTTGCAGGATGTCGGACCGGTGAGCCCAAGCTGACCAAAGGTTTTAAACTGGGGACACGATTCAACACAGTAGGATTGAAATACAAAGTCACATAGATCACGGCGCTGCAGGGAGCTCGCTGGACTTATGCAGCTGTGGGGCAGCACCACCGCAGTACCGTAGCAAGGTCCTCGCAGCGGCGCGACACAGGAATATAAAGCTGGGATCCATTTCTTCACCGTGGTACTGCAGCAGAAAACTCGCTGCCAGGAAACCCGTGACAGAAACGTAATGCAGCTGGCTCCACCGCGGTGGAGAGCTGGCTCTCCCGGGCAGCAACAGGAAATTAATTTCACTGCACTGACAGCGGTTTAGCTTCAGTCAGTCAACCGGATTTTTCAGTTACAAACACACCTTCCTTACATTTGACAGCATTTAGAAATCAAATAAACTTATGGGCAATGACAGTGGTGTGGTCACCACCTTCCATGTTGCTACAGAAGTTTTTTTTAAATCCGTTTGTTCGAAAACTCCGACTTGAATTCCCCCACAGGAAACCATCTTCAGTAAAGTCCCCATAAATGAACCTCAGCCACTCTTCTGTGATTCTCTCGTCCTATAGGAGTCAGTGGAACCTTCATGCATTTTAGACCACCCTCGGACATATCAGCTCCCATTTTTAGTAACTGCTGTGAAATTAGTTTGAGGTTGAATGTGGGATATTTACGCTCTGCAGCTACTGTGTTTATTGCCTTCTATTTGAGCCAATACATGGAGGTTGATCTGGGGTTGCTGTTTGCTCGCTCCTCCGCCTTCCTCAACTCGAGTCGAGTAGTCAGACATGCTATTACGACTTAAATCCGGTGCATCAGCTGAGGGTGGGGGGTTGATGGCATGCTTTGATTGGAGAATATGAATTACGTAGAAAGACTAGTTCTGATCTGACCGTTTTTGAGCAACAAAGCTGACCATCCTTGAGCAGGTCTTTTGGTATTTATAAGCCATTGGGGAATTATGAAATACAAGATGACTTTAAAAACATGACATTTTGAAATAAAACTGCTGGAATTAAATAATAAAGCCTCAATAATAGTTTCTCAATCAATAGTTTATTTTATTATAAAAACAACTGTTTTTGAAATACATTTTTAGATTATCATGCACATTTTTAAAGAAGAATGGAAAATATTTCATAATAATGAGGTGATAATTCTATATGCATTAAGTTATTTCACAATGTCACTGTGTATGTTTATCTTTTATATATTTACATACATAATTATTTCACAATGTTTTATTTATATATTAAGTTTTGAGCATGTTGGCCTTCCATACTTTTCATCCCAAAAATTCTGCTCATTTAAATGGATTGTGCCATTTGTGTATTTCTGCTTTTATTTATTTTTTATTATGATCGTTTTGGTCTTCCATACAGTAGATTAGTGGGGAGAAAAGTTGTCTTGGAATCTGTAGGTTGTGAATTTGACTTTAGCTTTCTTCTGCCAGATGTCCATGTGCCCTGAGGCAAAGCACTGAACTCAAAGTTGGTTACCGAGCCGTGTGAATGTGTGTGCGACTATCACTGGGGGCATATGGATCTAGAGCCAAGTGCTTTGAGTGGTCGGTATGACTGGAAAAGCGCTATATAAATTCAGTTGATTTACAAATACTATATAAACTGCAAAAGAGGGGGATTTTCTTAAAACCTAGTCAACTTTTATGCAGAGAATTACATTTTGAGCTCTTACCAAATTTGCATTCAACAATAGTTTTCAGTGCACAATTGGATTCAGTCTGCTGATTCTCATTCGCGGAAAATGCAAAATACCTTTTCTTCACTGGACGTCTTTTTAGACACTTCCACAGTTTTCAATGACAACAATGAATGAAATTAATAGTGTCATGGTTTTCAGGTGACGAGCCCACATGCAGATACGATCGGGAAGCAAAGCACAGTTTTAAGATGTTTATTTTGGAAACAGGCAGATCTACGGACGGAACTACAGGCGACTCGGCAGGGTCAGAACGTCACGGCTGGAGAGTCTGCAAGAGAGAGGGAGTAAGTGACTCTGAAAGGAGAACCAGGAGAACTGCTTGAAGCTACGCTGCTTACCATTGGGCTGGGCGGACCTAGCGCCGAGGGATCTCTGTGATACTACTCTGCTGATGATAGGCGGCTAGTGGCTGAGGGCGGCAGATGTTACTGGCGAGGGATCCTGAGCGAGCCTCGTCGGCAATGGTGACAGATGGATTGACCAGAGTGAGAGCAGAACCAGCAGAATCCGGGAGAGGGAATCTCAGGCCTCGCTGGGTAACATCCAGGAAGTATGAGGGGAGCGCCAGAGCAAAATCTGAGCAGACGGATTCTGCCGGTCTGTTTCTTCGGACTAGACGTCAAGACAGGTGAGTGCTTCCAAGCACCAAAAATCTGAGACAAAAACAGGGAGAGCCAAAATTAGTCAAAGTCAAAAGAGCGAAAAAACTCACAAGCTGGTTTCCAACAGTTGGGACAGAGGCCACGTCGTACCACGACTGGTTAAGGCTCTGGCGTCTTCCATCTGTCAGCGCTCTGCTTAAGAAGCCAGAGGAAGCCGCCTGCAACGAGCTGCAGGTGTGGGCCACGCCTCCTGCGACGTAGAAAAGTGGAAGCGGCGACAGCATTTCTCTCCGCTTTCCATGCAAAGTCAATAGGAGCCGTTCTACACAGCTGCGATCATCAATAATTATTTCGGATTTCCAGAGGACTTCACCGCTGACATTCCCAAGAGCTATTGCTGAAGCAACAATGCCCACATGCATGGCCATCCATGGTAAAAGTGGAAAAAACATAGCTTATTTCAACTTCCCGATTCATGAGCCACCGGGCTCGGCGCTGGATTGCCAACTTGAAGAGCGGATTTGCCATCTAACTTCTGGCCAGAGAGAAAACACGTCATATGCAGTGACCATCTCGAAGAAGAATTTTTTGAACATGACATGAGGGCGAGGATTTTCAGTAAGTTATTTTTAAATTTTAAATTTTTACCACATGGTATCCCTCCGCCCCAGCATGTGCTGGAATGCTTTTATATTTTAATACTTATACAATAATGACCACCTGCCCTATTTACTAGGGGGCAAATATATAACTTAAGTCACTTCAGCGCGATCTCTCCTCCGCTGTGTGTGTGTGTGTGTGTGTGTGTGTGTGTGTGTGTGTGTGTGTGTGTGTGCGTGCGCTCTACTGCAGCGCCGGCAAAGCCGTGCTCCGCCCAGCATGTGCTGGAATGCTTTTATATTTTATTATTTATACAATAATGACCACCTGCCCTATTTACTAGGGGGCAAATATATAACTTAAGTCACTTCAGCGCGATCTCTCCTCCGTTGTGTGTGTGTGTGCGCGCACTCCGCTGCAGCGCCGGTAAAGCCGTGCTGCGCGGAGCGCGCGCGCGCGCACACACACACACACGCGCGTGTATATATATATATATATACTGTAGGACCCGACTGAGTTTGCAATGGAAATAGGTACGCTGGATTCCGTCAAAAGTCCGGTTTCTGTCAAGAAACTCTTCTAAAACATCCATATCGCTATCAGATGATGATGACTCCACGGAACTCTCATCACTGTCACTAAATACCTCATCACTCTCTGCTTCGTACAGAGCACCAGTCGCCATCTTAGAAAATAGTGCGCCGTGACAAACAGAGCGTTGAAACTTGCTCAACAGCGGGTCCGCCGAGTGACGTCAAAAAATGGGAGGTGACAGTACTATTCTTGACCAAGATGGATTCCTCCACATAAACATGATTAAATGAGAATTATTCTTAATTAAAAAAACGTATAATTCTTTGCACAGTATGTAGTAAGTTTTATATTTAAAGTACTTTCAGCAGTTTGAATTCTGATTTTGACCGGACTTCTCCTTTAACAGTGTCTTCCAGGCAATACATTTTCAATGAGAAAGCTCTTTTCCTTTGTCTTTGTTGTGTTTGCCTTGCTATTTATTTGAGTGTGCATGAGATTTAGTTTTTTTGTTTTTCTTTCGGGAGGGCCTTGGCTTCTCTTCTCTCAGCTCCACTCTTTTTTTCATCGTCAGGACCACAATCAACCTCACTGCATTACTATAGTCTCTAGTGGGATTTTTCAAGCGATACTTCCTTGTATACAAGTGCTTTGGGGGAAAAAAAATTCTCATTAAGATGTTAAGCATTAGCAGGTAAAAATGGAAGTAATTTGATGAGAGCTTAAACATTTACTCTCACCTATAGGACCCTATTGGACCCATTATCTTCATTCTTTGTAGCACAAATTCAACAAGATATTTGTCACGTGGACATCCATAATGCAAATGTCATGCTACACCACATATCTAAGGTGCTGTATTGTGGAGTGTGAAATGAGTTGAAGTAGATTGAAATCATTTAAAAAAAAAAAAACTAATTGAAGATGATTTGAGCTCTGTAGAATGAGTGCATCGTGATCATAAAGGAATGGATATGGTCAACATAAACACTCATCTGGGTGTGGCATTTTAAAAAAAAAAGCTTATTGGTAAGGAATTAGGGGTCTCGATTTGTACAGACATACCTCCAAAACATTAAAATACCACCACCAGCCTGAACTGTTGATACAAGGCAGAGTGGATCCTTTTTTTTTGGTATACACAGAATTCTGACCCTGCCGGCATGAATATATCATCAAAGAAGCTTTGAGTGATTATTTGGTGCAACAACAGAGTATCTCATATAGTTTACTAACTTGGTACAAGTCTTAGCAGAGCCCAAAGACTACTTTACACGCTTGTGGTGATTTGGCCAATGTAGCCAAATGACTACCTCTCTCTTTCTCTCTCTCTAATGTGATTCTGGAATCTTGATTCTTGAAATCGAGAATTATCAGAAAGGGCAACATTTTCCTGCATGTTACTGCTGAGTTTTGATGAACCAGACTGTAACCTCAGTATGCTGTTAGCTGGCAGGAGTTGAATGGACTTTACCTTTAGCCCATCTACTTGTTTAACATCTTGTTGATTCAGGCTTTTAAATCTGTATTCTTTGGTCATATACGTACAGTAGTGAATGTTTATGCTACTCCATCCTTGTAATGATCGGAGGCAGGAAACCCAGAATTCAGCTAGACCAGCAGAGGTTCAGTTCAGGTTCTTCTTCTATTAACAAAAGGTCAAACAGGGAAAAAAACAAAAAGACCGTCAAACTAGTAATGTTACGTTATGTGCCGAGGCTTCGAGGCGTGTGTCGAGTAATGGAGGGGGGCGATTCCGCAATGCGCGTATCGAGGCTTGCTTCATTTGGGGGAGGAGCCGAAAACGATGACGTCCGAAGCCTCGCTGGCCGGCTGTACCACGTGACTGCTTCGGGAAGTGGCTCAGATTGTTGCGCGGGGTTTGACGGCTTTAAAAACTCCACAAGCTCCATTCAAAATGTGGGTTGTTGTAGGAGAGTTGCGGTCAGTTGAGAGAGTGGATAGAGTTTGGATAGTTTGGATAGTAGAGTTTGGATAGTGGTTATTTAGTTTGAGAAAGTTAGTTTGGTGTTTGGAGAGTTTAGGAAAGAGATACATAGGAGATTTAGGAGTGCGAGGACAGGATAGGAGTAGGATGGAGCAGGCGAGAAAGAGGAGGATGTCCCCTATGTGGGAACATTTTGATTTGATAAGCCCTAACAAGGTAAGGTGAACTGAACATTTGCAGATGCATTAGGTTTGCTTATGAGGAACTGTATTTTTCACTGTTTCTTATTTTGTGTAAAGGTGAGGTGTTTATTGTGCTCCAAGGAGTTGGGGTACAATAATAACACCTCATCCATGCTAAGGCACTACCGTGCCTTGCATGAGAATAGGGATGAAACTGGAGCTTCACCCAGCCAAGGTATTTCATTACTATATTAAAAACACACTTTCACAATTTTTGCATGCTGATGTTTGCTTGTTGTGCAAATAAAGATAGGTAACAGACACTGTATTTATTCCCTTTTAACCAGCCACCAGAAAAGCAGAGCTGGATGAAGCTCTAGTCTCCATGATAGTGAAGGATACCCAGCCTTTCACTATTGTGGATGACGTTTGTGTCTAAGCTGGATCCCAATTATGTTCTCCCTACAAGGCAGGTATGTGTGGGTCCATACATGAAACGAATGACTACATTATTGTATGTCACAATTCAGCAATATATATATATATATATATATATATATATATATATATATATAATCTCTTCCTTTAGGCTCTGAAGGCCATGGTGGAGGCCAAATATGAGTCTGCTAAGGAGCACGTTAAGGCTAAAGTAGAGAAGGTGGCTGCTGTTAGCCTTACATCAGATATGTGGACATCCATCAACATGGATGCCTACCTGGCAGTGACATGCCACTTTGTGGAGGAGAATGAAAAGCTGAGCTCGGTGTTGTTGGGAGTGCAAGCATTCCCCCAGTCTCACACTGCTGAAAATATTGCTTGTGTGAAAGCCTCCCTGATGGAGGAATGGGGAATCTCAGGCAAGGTGACATGCATGGTCACCGATGGTGCTCCTAATATGGTGGCATGCGTGAGAGACCTGAAGTTTCGCCACCACATTTGTGTTGCTCACACCCTCAATCTTATTGTGAAGAGGGCGCTTGACCACCAACCTGCGCTCTCTGGCCTCCGGGCCAAAGCAAGGAAGCTGGTTGGCTACTTTAGAAGCAGCACCACTGCTAAGGTATCCTCTTATTTTATTCCAATATATAATGTTAATAGTTTGTCTGTACTCCTACTGCAGTGACTTAATGGCCTACTCTTCTGTATCTTTAAAGGAGAAGCTTACACAAGTGCAGCTTCAGCTGGGCAAGCAAGCAACCAAGCTGATGCAGGAGGTGGAAACAAGATGGAACAGCACCTACTTGATGCTGCACCGTCTGGTGGAGTTGAGGGAGCCAGTAGGAGCGGCATTGGCTGGATTGCACACTGACATTCCCTTTTTAACTGCCAGTGAGTTTGATATTGTTGTAGCGTGCCTTTCGTTACTCTCTCCTTTCTATGACGCCACCATGGAGCTCTCGGCAGAACAACACGTGTCGGCATCAAAAGTTATCCCCCTCCTGAAGATGATAGAGAATGCCCTTCAGGAGGAGGACACCAAGTCGGCACCTGCAGAAGCAGTGCAAATCGGAGAGCAGCTCATCAGACATCTCAGGGAGAAGCTGCACATGCTTCAGTCAATGAGCACCTTGTCGCTGGCTACACCCCTGGATCCACAATTTAAAGTTATAGCATTTTTCAGCAACACAAAAGCTGCTGAAGCAGTGAAGCGCTTGACTTCAGAGTGTGCCACCGTAATCCGACGGAACCTAGAAGATAACACTCACGAGATTCCCCAGGCTTCCACCTCTCAAGAATTCAGTGGAGGTAATCTTTTGTATTACATTTTGAGATTACTTATTCCTATTAAAACACTTACTAACCTGACCTGTGGTTTCCATTTAGGTAGCAGACTTTGGCAAAGATTGGACATTAGTGTCATGGAGGTAAAGAGGAGTCAAAATGTGTCAGCAGATGCCACCGTAGAGGTCCAGCGCTACCTCTCAGAGGCAAACATAAGCAGGCTGGAGAACCCCCTGGAGTACTGGGCTAATCATCGGTCACTGTACCCCAATCTGTACAAACTTGCACTTATTTATGCACCCTGGCATCATCTGTGCCATGTGAGCGTGTCTTTTCAAAGGCTGGAGAAGTAGTATCAAAAAAGAGAAATCGTTTGAAACCAAAAACTGTGGAGAAATTGTTTCTTAATAAAAATGCATGAAATCATCCAAGTTACACAAGCATCAGCCTATTCATTACCCCCTCCCTAGTTCCATAAGCACTTTCACTGTCCTCTGCCTGATTAAGGCTATGCCATTTTTGTAGAGTCACAGAAAAACATTATTACACAACATGCCATATCACATGACACTCCTATTTTGGGAATAATTACACACAGAGAATACATTCAAACAATATTTTATTATACGCATGTGTTTACAAAATTTATGTAGACAAATTATTTCGTCCTACACCTTCTGTGAAGTCATTCCCAAGAGCCATAATAGACAAAAATGATATGCATCACACGTGTTAAGATACAGCTGGCTGTGATTATACAACTTGCCAGTAGGTGGTTCTGTGTGCACATGAACCGTCAAGAAATGAACCTTTTCTCGAACCAGTTGGCTGAGTGGTTCAATGCCTCATGAGGCTTCATCTCGCCATCACTACGTCAAACCAAAAGACGGCACAAAAATAAACAGACTCACGGGGCAGGCAAGGCAGCAACAGACAGAACAGGACGGCACAGGTTTCTGGAGACAAGGTGGTCAAAATCCAAAAGCAAAACATAACAGAACTTGCAGGAGGAGACTTACCCACACTCAACAAGACGACCTGGCACTAATGTCTGGCCTCGACAGTTTATATGGAGGAGGAAGCAGGTGAAACCGGTCAGAGATGATTGCAGCAGGGGTGGAGTAAGGCAGGTGTGCAGAGTAAGTAATTAGACCAGACATCAGTGCTCAAAACAAGAAATAAATCAGAAACCAAAGCTAAAAAGCTGACATGACAAGTGGACTACACCAAACTTGCTAAGAAACAAAATCACCCTGAAGTACAAACCTAAAATAGAAGATAAAGCTAAGACTAAAACTGATGACAAAACAGGATAAACTAACAGTAAATAAAACCCCAGACAAGACAAAACTCAAAGCAACCAGAGAACCTAAAGCAGGAGAGCAAAATAACTCAAACATAAAACCAGAACAGAAACCAGAATATTACAATCCTGTCATTTTCTGTTTGCCCAATACTCTCTGAAAACAACAATGCATTTTCATCAACACTAGAGGTTGACAGATACAGGTTTTTTAAGGGTGATACCGATTATTTTGACATCAGGCAAACTGATAATCAATACGTGGGTTTTTTTTGGGGCTGATTCTTGAAGCCGATATGGCTTTTTCTTCTTCCATTTACATGAGAAAAATGACACAATGATAACAAATGTTACACAAGTGTCAATTTAAAGCAAAAAATAAACTAATTAAAAGGAGCTTAGGTCCAGTTTTTGCAAAAGTTTCCCCCCACTGGCCAGATGTTGAAATCACACCAGTGTTGTGCATGGGAGAAGAAGGAAAGTAACTGCTGCTGCAACTGCACAGCTCTCTTATTTAGAGGTGTCATGTCTTCTGAGATAAAACAGCTCTAAATATCTCGCTAATGCATCAATGAAGACGAAGACTCAACAAAGTAACCAGGTGAGCAAGAGCACACCGTGTCACAGAGAACACAACCCTGATCACTCTCTCATGAACTGACTACAGCAGGCGTGTCCAAAGTAGTCATCTTTTAATAAACACACTTAACAAATTCTCTTTAATTTCATAGTGATATCTATCCAATGATAGATGAGAATTTAGAGAGACCAATTAACCTGACAATCATGTTTTTGGACTGTGGGAGAAAACCAGAATACCTGGAGAGAACCCACACATGCACAGAGAGAACAGGCAAACTGCATTCAGAAAGACCCAGGAGGGCAGGACTCGAACCCAGGACCTTCTTGCTGCAAGGCAACAGTGCTACCCACTGCACCTGTGTGCAGCCGCATGGACAAACATAATCAATAAAAAATGATAAATGTGTGATCAAAATGTTTTTGTATGCAGCCACTGTGAATTTTTGGGAAGGAAGAAGACAAATCTGAGAATCAGAAGGTGACCTTTCCTGTTTTCTGTAAAACTGATCAGTGACAACTTGTCCAAAGTGTAAATCCTCTCCAGTCACCAGTTTGCTGGGATATACCCAGCTCCCTGATCCACAAATTATAACCTAGATAGTATCGCTCCAAGGGACTCCTTGTTTTGTGTGCATATGCATGTTCGTGTGTGTGTGTGTGTGTGTGTGTGTGTGTGTGTGAATATGTTTTAGTCCATTTATTACTGCAGGGGACTCATTTATTTATTTTTCAGGAACATTTGGCTTTATTCAATCTAAAACACAGATGAAACCATTGTTTTCTTTTTAGAACCTAGCCAGAACACAGTGAGCCAGAGCTGCAGGCTTATATAAGTAACAACATAATGATTTATTAAAACAGGGGTACATCCAACATTTCTGCCTTTAACCTCAATCACATCAAACAAACAATGACTGTGAAATCATTTGAATGGGTAAATTTGATTGATGGCAAAGATGAAAAAGTTCTAACTCATTCTAGACCACTTCAGGAACAAAGCTCATGTATTATTTATGATTATGTGTATGGCTTGACCCATAATTCACCAGGGACTTCAGGGCAAAGGACAGTTGTGAAAAGAACCAACAGATCTCAACAAACTGCTTGTTTCGTCTCTCAACAGATGCTGTCAACAACCTGCCTGGAATTTCAATGACTGCAGTGTCATGCATATTCAGAGTCAGAAGTTTATTTGATTTATTTAATCTTTTATTCTGCTGATTCAGAGAGCTGCAATTACAGCTTAACAGCTGTTGTTTTTGCAGTAAATGTTTCTGCACCAATTCTAGAAACTGAACTTTTTGTTTGTCCAAATGTTTTATTAATCATGACGTTATCTTTCGCGAAAGGTTGAAGTATATACTGTAGATCCACATGAAAATGCTACAGTATGCAATTTAAAAATAAAAGATGCATTTGTTTTGAAAAAAATATATAATTTCAGCATAACAGACTTTGGGAATGCACATCATTTATTACATTGAGCTGCAAAAGTATTCGTAACCATTTAGCGTTTTTCAGATTTTGCCTAAGTCTGGGACTTTGATTGATCGTATCCAGGTTTTTTTTTATTATTTAAAAACATGTATACATTTATTGATACTGTGGAAAGTAAATCTATATACCATCTGAACTATTGTATAAGTGAGGACATATCAAATTTTTCATTGCAAGTGAATGCACAAGTCACGGATAATGATCTGTGACCTAGGTAGCGCCCCCTGTTTTTCGTGTGTTTTGCCGGTGGTGGAGAGCTCACACACCTAAAACAGCCTTCACTGAGCTGGCCACAGACGTCTGTGGAGAAATCTGTACCACCAAAAGTGCTGTGCTCTGCTCATTCACAGCAAAGTACAGCAAAAAAAATAAAAATAAATTCTAAATAAGTAGATGATGCTGATGTTTTATCTGAAAATTTTTATCTTTTTTGTTCCAAAACAAACATTAGATCCAAAGCCGACACAGTACAACAGAGAGAAGGACAAAAAAAATCATTAAATTACTTAGAGGGTAGTGTGGAGATTGTGGAAGAGCTCAGTTTCCGCTGTAATCGGCTGCTTCTGGTCGGTCTAGTACATTCTGATAGATATTCTGTCTCTACTGGCTGTTGCAATGGCTTTAAGCTTTGCTCAGTGCAGCCTTGTGCAGAGCGTGCAGTACAAATAAATGACTTCTATAGTGCAGCTGAGCTGGTACGTTTGAAAGCCCCACCAGCTTATGTCATCAAATATCCAAAGTAAAGGTACGTTGGACACGGCCTTGACAGTGAACATCAGAGATGGTTGATACTACTGAGGCCCCACATTTAAAATTTAAATCCAGAGAATTGGGATTCTGCCACCAGAAAACCCATGACAGTTTGCCAAAGAACGGAATAAAAAAAACAAAATTCCTTTACTGATCCAATGACAGATTAGGTCTGGACTTTGACTGAGTCATTAAAACATGAATATGCCTTGATCTGAACCAATCAGCTGTATCTCTGGCTGCATGTTCAATGTCGTTGTGCTGCTTTGTCCCAGTTTTGAGATGTCTGCAGATTTTAAATCACATATTTTGATTTCAGCAGACTTTAGTTTGACAACTAAAGACACATTTACTTTTAACTGGACCTGCTAAAACAGTGTTTCCATCCAATTCTCATGTGAATTTTGAGGAAAACTTAAAAATTTCACAAAAAGAGAAAATGCGAATCAGGCATGTTTCCATCTGTAGCAAATTAAGCAAGCGACACAAAGGGAAATGTCGTCATGCGTTGAGTTGGGTGTTATAAACAAAAAGTAGAGGGTGCAAACTAGCATGGACCATATATCAGTAAGGTTTTAATGAATGTGTTGCTTTTTCTCATGGATGACACTAAGAACTGCTTGGGACTCTTCGTACCTATTGTTGCTTCCAGACCTGTTTTGCAGCATTATGGGAAGATCCGGGAAGAAATAGCTGACGTAAATGTTCGCTACATCAGAACTTATTAGACAAATGTGTTTCCATCTCCTCTCTAGCACATTTTGAAAAAGTGATAAACCGCCTCAAGGTAGCGTAAAAGCATTTTTTTCTCCATTTCCTTCAACCATTTCTTTTTTTCAAAATGTACATATAAAAATAAGCAACTACAGTTTTTTGGTTTATTTTTTATTTAACATTTTTCAACTTACCTAAGCAGCCCAGCATATACAAACTGTCAGGGTTTAGTTTTCAGTTCTTCCTCCTTGTCTGGGTTTAGTTAGGTTCTGGCTTTATTTATGGTTAGCTTTCAGTTTCCTCCTACCCCTCTCACTCTGCCTTCCCTTCACTCCCGCTGCAGTTAGTCACACCTGTCAGTCACTAATTAGCCAGACTCACTTCACCTGCCAGCCTCCCTACTTAAGCCTCCCTCTGCCTTCACTTCTCTGCCGGTCCGTCTTCAGACTCCGCTTACTCCTCGCCTGTCTACCTGATTATGCCCTGCTCTCTGTTGGAACCCTGCCACCTCTGCATCTCAAGTTAAGTTTTTGCCTGTTGCTGGATTCTTCCTGTCTCACCTCAGTCTGTAGTTTTGCCTCTGCCTGTTTACTGGACTATTTGGACTCCTCTCTGTTGCAAGCCTCATTTTCTGTTGGTAATACCTGTTTCTCCTGTGATCCAGTAGCCTCAGCCTGCCTTTGGTATTACCAGCTGCATCTGTGCTTACTAGTGATGGCGAGATGAAGCCTCATGAGGCATTGAACCACTTGAGCCAACTAGTTTGAGAAAGGGTTCATTTCTTGGAGCTTCATGTGCACACGAAACCACCTACTGGCCAGGTGTATAATCACAGCCAGCTGTATCTTAACACGTGTGATGCATTGATTTTTTTTGTGTATTATGGCTCTTGGGAATGACTTCACAAACGGTGTAGGACGAAATCATTTGTCTACATAAATTATGTATACACATATGTGTATAATAAAATATTGTTTGAATGTATTGTGTGTGTGTAATTATTCCCAAAATAGTAGTTTCATGTGATATGGCATAGTGTGACCTCAACTTTGCTCAAAAGTCCCTCAGCAGCAACACTGAAGCACACAGAGGTTCACGCTGCGTCTTTACGCACGATCCTGCTGCTGATGTCTCCCTCTTTTCAGCTCAATGCACTTCTAGACTGTTACAGTTTATAACATTCTCATCACCTTTCACAGCGACAGGTTTCTCAGTCAGTCGCCGCGCTGACCAGACAAATTTCTATTGCTCTCGTCAGTGCGGTGGGCGGATTTTACCCCCGTTGGTGCGCTGCGTGCGACGGATAAACAGTGGGGAAAATGCATAACTAAATACTGTAAAGGGCTTCTATAAAGGGAACAGGGGTACTGACAGATCTGACATGAAGCCCCTGATGTTACAAGTTCTTTAAAATGACCCTTAAAAGTGCGCACCTGAATTAAAGCGCGAGGCAGCATGCCCACCGAAGCGCCACTGATTCTATGTTGTTAAAAACAAAAGAACATTAAACACAGCTAGTAACTCTCCTATTGACTTTAACTGGCACACGTTGCTACCGATGTGAGGACATTAAACGTAGTGATTCACGTTTTGAATGGTGAACGGTGATAAAAGCACCTGCTCTGAGGGAAAGGAGGGGGGGGAGAGGAGCAAGCGCTGAGGCACAGAAATACGGTGCATGTAGTTAAAAAATGCAGAATTAATAAAAACGAAACTTATAAACAGACTAAGTGGCGTTTTAAACTGCATCTGGTTAGCAGAACTGTTTTATGACCCAGCGTGCAGCCATAACTGGTTCTGAATGAACCGGTCATCTGGCAAAATCTGAGCCACTTCCCGAAGCAGTCACGTGGTACAACCGGGCAGCGAGGCTTCGGACGTCATCGTTTTCGGCTCCTCCCCTAAATGAAGCAAGCTTCGATACGCGCTTTACGGAAACGCCCCCTCCATTACTCGACACACGCCTCGAAGCCTCGGCACATCACGTAACATCACTAGTGCTTACCCTCCTGGACATTATCTGCCAACCCTCTGTATTTATCCCCAGCTACTGTGGAATTATCCTGCCTCATCTGTGCAGCTAAGCCTGTGGTGACTCTGACCTGCAAGTATTCATCCAGCCTAGCTATTAATCCTGTTGTGACTCTGATCTGCAAGTTTTCACCCTGCCGAGCTGCTAATCCTGCTGCTGTGCTCTGGATCCTGCTGCTGTGCTCTGGTCTCCCAGTACTCTCTCTGCCGTGCTGTGGATCCTGTTGCTGCTCTGGTCTCCAAGTACTCACTCTGCCGAGCTTCTGGTCCTGCTTGCCAGCTCCTGCACACATCTACACCTCTGCTCCAGTTCAGTCCTGCATCTCTGGTTCCACCTGCCATTGTTCATCTTCCTTACAATAAACTCTCTATTTTTAGCTCTGTGTGTGCGTGCTCTGTCCGGGTTCATCCAAGAACAAATCATGACACAAACATTGTGAGATCACAGATCCAGTACAATATCATGAAGTACATTATACAGCATCTTCAATAAAAGTCCTTATATACCATCCTCTTCGATGTCAATATGATTTACATTGAATTTGCAAGCGTTCCACCCCTTAATCAGTTTTTCTTAAACAGATCATATTGTCCTTTGAGACCAAGCTGTAGTCTCTCCAGAGTGATGATATCAGACATGGTATCTTTCCATAATTTAATTGAGGGTGGTTGTTCTCCCACGCACTTTGTCGTGACTGCCTTCCTAGCCACCATGAAAAGAAAGTGTAAGACATTCCTGTGTATTGTTAATGAATCAGGTAACAGACCTAACAAACACTATTTCAATCTGAAGAGATTCACACAGACAAAATAGGCCATTAGAGAGATTTGTTGACATAAATTAGAAAAGTTATTTGGCACTCTGAACCCAGCAGAGGAGGTGAATGTCTGAGCTTGGATGTTCATTTTAGGATAAGGATTAGTGAAGTCTTCCCCCTGGGGTCTAGACACTGGTGGTGGCGGCTGTAGGGGAGAAGTAGTCAGGTGAAGCTTGAGATGGGGTAGAGGAGGGTCGAAGCTCAGCTGAATTTCAGTCGAAGGTCAGGATAATCCATGAATGGGGCGTCTTATAAGCAAAGTCTTGTGGGATGGTAGGATGCGGCCTTGACACAGATTGGCTGGAGCACGGACGCTTAACAAGGCGATCAGTGGATGCAGGTGGACTGGGGGGTGAGTCTTCCAGCTTGAACTTTCATTTAAACTTCAGAATGCATCAGGCTTTAGCTGCTGTTCAATCACCCGGCTGACCTTAATACACACTGCCTAGCAACACCCCTGAATCAAATTCCCAGTGGCAGTGATATAAAGTTCCTTTTAATATAAAATTAAATAAAATGTAAACTAAATTTAATATTTAAGTTCCTTTTAATATTCTACATTTTGGAGAGTTAGGAGAGGATCTTGTATTTACTGTATATGTGTATATATATATATATATATATATATATATATATATATATATATATATATATTAGGGCTGTCAGTTTTAATGCGTTATTAATGCATTAACTTTGTTAGACCATAACGACAATCTTTTTAACGCGCGTAAATCACGCGTCAAAACACACACACCGTTCATTATGTTTATTTCCCCGCAGCGCTATCCGGACTGTGTTTTGTTTTACCCTCTGCGCTTTCTGTAGTTCCAAGAATGCTAGAGACTGTAGCAAAACAGACCTGCGCTCACTGTTGCCAAATCCGCTTATGTTATGCGACTTTGAGCTTCTTTTTTTTAATGTCGCTTGTAAATTTCATGAGTCTGAACAGTGCACATCTATACTATGTGATTGCAATTAGTTGATATGCCAAAGTACAATCTGGCAAAAAAATGTTTTTTATAATTGTCCTGTACTTATTTCTATCCGTCTTCTAATCAACTCTGTCCAGCTTTCCTATCTCTGCTAAAGAAAGGTATCGCCAAAGCATGATACTGCAATCATCGTTTGATGATATTTTCAGGTTGATGTGCAGAGTTTATTTCACATCCTGACCTGTCTGGTGTTTTTTGTTTTTTGTCTTCGTGATTTTTTTCACCAAATACATTCCGTGTCTGCTCCATCATCCATCGCAAACTGTAGCTTGCAGCTATCCACACTGGATGCCTGTAGGATCCGTTCATGCACCCCTCTTATTTTGAAGTGTTCCGGATCCACTTCACTCTACCCATGTCTGACTTCCTGCCTAGCTCATCTGTTTTATTATTTTTTAATTTGCACCATTTGCTCCATCATTTGTCAAAAATGGAATAGATCTGTATTTCTGGTGGTCAGTGGAGGAGGGCTGTCCATCATGCCGCAGTACCATGGAGCCAGTGGGAATTACTGCATTGACTAGAATGGCTTCTATTTGTGTCAGAAAGGAAAACGCACGAATGACGGAGTGTGTGTGACTAGGTGGGTAATGTTTTCCAACAAAACTCTGAGGCCTTCACAGAACAGCTGCATTTATACTCATTCAACATAAACCATTGATATTGCAATATTTGAAGGAGGCTTATCTCACCTGCCTTCCCTAACTGCATGCCACTGGTTCCGCTGAATGTTCTAAGGTGACGGTTTTGACAAAAAGAGGTTGGGTATCCCCCGTAAGATCCCCATTTTCTAAAACCTCCTAACTAAACTTTTCCTATCTGTAAAAAAGAGGTATAAAGATGTTTGTATTACTTTATTACATAACAATTTCCCCTAGATTCCAAGATTCTTGCTATTTGAATACTACTAATTGAATGTTGATTATACAAAATTTGGTAGACAATCCTCCTACTTCTTATTGTAAACAAATTTATTTCTTAATCCTCCAGTTTTCTGTAGTGTTAAAAAATAGCTTGAACTATTTGAGAAATGGTGAAATGTTCTGCTTGGGTTGGCAATGACTTCGTCTAATCTAGTCATGTTTTAAATGTATATCTTCTGACATTCCAATTGCTTTCTTTAAATTACAATTCTAGCTAATGGGAAAAAAAACAGTTGCCCTCTTAACGCATCAAAACACAATATGGTCCAGACTATGGCTTCAAGGTTGTTTTTGTAGCTGAGGTACCAGCAGCAGATAGAAGTGACATACCAAACAGCAAAGTAAGGATTTAAGAGTGAATCTTTTTTTTTATCATAAAGCCCGACAACCAATTAGAAGCCACCCAGCTGTGTCAAGAAAGACTGAAGGACTGTGTTTACTGTTTAGAAGATGACTTTCTGTTTGGAGCCTTTCATGATTGATCATGTCACGTCATGCAGCGTGGGCAAAGATTCCACGCTATTATCGCTGCCCTCGCTCTCCTTTCCGGGTCATTTAGTTTTGCAGTTGGACTGGTCCAAAAGGAGTCATAAATCAGTGTAACTTAATGTACAGCACTTTGATTCAGGTTCCCACTAAACCCAGAGGTTCCTCTTAGATTTACACTTTATCTGTGCAACAACAGCCCACAGGCGCCGACATCATGTATGAACCGCATTCAATTTCAGATTAAAGGATGCAACAGTACTGTCATGAGGGCTTAGGTGTGTTCTTAACAACCTGCTCCTATAGAAAAAAAAGGAGATGGAGAAGTTATATTTCTGTTATTTGTTAACCCAAAACCTAAAGAAATATTTCTCTGCAAGAGTTTCACCATTCTTGGGTGTGTGTCACTACTGATGTTTGCTATTGCTAAAACAAATAATAAAAAACAACATATGTGTAATGCAATTTGTGGAAGTTTAAAAAAGGTATATAAACATACTGGCCTGACAGGGTAAAAAACCCAAAAATATAATTTAGAATATATGTGCGTACTTTGAGCTGACATACTTTTAGAAAAAGGACTTCATTTCAAGAAAAACAATCTTGAAATGAAGTTTAGACATCAATTCAAACTGGAAGACTCACCCCAGCGCACCTGCATCCATGATTGCCTGGTTATGTGTCGGGGCCCCCGCCAATCTGCGTCAAGTCCTCATCTTATCATCCCACAAGACTTTGCCTATAAGGCTCTTCATCCATGGATTCTCCTGCTTTTCAGCTGAGCTTCGTGGTGCAGCACGTGTCTGCTCCATCATCCATCTTCCGGCTCTGATTCGCCCTCATCCCATCTGGCCCACCTCACCGCCAGTGGCACCAGAGAATTATGAGTGGGGGGCAAGGAGGGTTTATAGGGAGGTCCAATGAAATTTTATGCACCAAATGATATTAATATAGATATGAAGGATATACTGATCCCAGGCTATAATGGCTAAAATGTTTGAAATTAACTAACTGTTTTTAATGATTCAACGAATATCAAACAAGAGGCTCAAACTAAGTTGAAGCAAACCACAGAAAAACCCTTTACCAGAGTGGAACATATAACAAAACATCATCCTGGACCTTCCTGGGACCCTTATCGTTTGTCAAGTTGTCAGTATTAATATTTGAGTTACTAATCCAGTATAAATAAAGTGGTACCTGTGTTCTATTTTGAATACATTTTTGAATCAATTGTTTAATTTGTTTATATGATATTACATATTGTTCAGAAAAATGAAGTAATTAATTACTAGTACATTTGTGATCATGCTATGGTTCATTTCTGTTTATTACTGCACCTTTAAACAACCCAGAGCTGTATTGTTTGAACAGAAAATATGGTTGAGAAGAGGGAGGCTCACTTTTGAACTTACTGTGTAGATGTGCTATATTTTCCCAGTTTATTGCACAAGATCTTTTTCTGTCATCAGAGAATTGGACTGGCTACAGGAATGAAAAGTAATGTGATCTGAATGACCTTTCAATGTTTTCAGCTACTTCAGGAATAAATGCTTTGATTTTCACCAAACCAAGCACCATATCATTTTCATATCTTGATCCAAATTCAGCTTATGTTCTGTCTCTCTTCGAGGTCGGTCGGGTTTTCCTCTCCTCTCCAGCTTTCACCCGCCCTTCCCCCCTCTCCTGCTTCTGCTGCTAGGTCTTGTCTTTCTGAGCACTTTCTTCATATCAACCGAACTCTGAAAAACATGGATTTGGTAAGCTGGTCTCTCAATGCTATTGATCAATTTTATTCGACGGGTAGGCAACGAAAGGGGGACCCGTCCGGTCGTGATTGACTCATTTTGTGGGATACACCCTTTATTCTTGGATGGAAAATGGTGTGTCTTTCGACCTTGTCATTCCTGGACGTTTGAAGCGTTTGCATGTTTGGATTCAGGATACTTGGATTTCTACCTTATTGGATCTGGTGGATTTTTGATGTATCAGCAAATACAGCGGATATCGGTAGCCAGGGGTGGACTGGGACAAAAAATCGGCCCTGGCATTTTGGATTAGACTGGCCCACCACATTTTTTTTTTTTTTTTTTTTGTGTACTGAATGTGTATACCAACTGGTCAATACCTTGAGGCCAGGTTAATGGAAATTAGTGAGAGTGGACACTTAAAATACTTCCAAAATCTTAATTTATTAACACTGTAAAATGTAAACTCAGCCAGGCCTCACTTGTCATCATGGAAAGAAAGAAAATATATAATAACATAATATAAATTTTGATTCACTCAGTCATTTGTAATAAGTATTTTATTTATGCAATTTCCTAATTTTTGATCATATTTTCTTTAAAATCGCAGACTTTTCTCTATTTTTCATGTAAATCCTTGGTGGCGCTTGATAGCGAAGCCGGTGAGGCCGCAGCGAACTTGGCCTCCCCATGACAATTATGAACTGATTTTCCACAATTTAATATATGTGGATTACGAATTGTGTTTTGGGCATCAAGCTGTGTGCAGGTATGATGTTTTCGTGCTGCTGCGCGCGATCATAAAAGGCAAAGAGCTGGTTGTAGGTGAGGCCGACAGTTCCTTGGCCTCTAGGCAGGGGGCGCTCAAGGAGCACCGCTCCTGATCCCCAAATAGAGTCACAGCAAGTTATCTGCGAAATGTGTCAGTTTGACACATTTCGCAGCGTCCGTTTGAAGAACTCGTTTCTTTTTTTCGCGCAGTTTCTCTGCGCCTCCCTTGCGTTTCTTATCCATTACTACTGTGAACACCGCTGCACAAAGTTCCACATGGAGCGTGAAGGTGTTTTTCTACTTTATGATTGGCCTAGCCCTTTAGACTGTCAGGGATGATAACCAATGGGCTGCAGTAGCCTGTGGTAAGGGCCGGATGATCGGAACAGACTCTTGCGCTGCTGATTTCACTTTTCTTCATGCATTATGCAAATATAACGAGGCCGACATATAAAACAAATATAAAAAAATTAATAAAAATAATAATAATACATATTATGAATATACATGTCGGGTCTGCCGGCCCAAACAGCACGTCGGCCCACCAGGAAAATGCCCGGTACGCCCGATTACCAGTCCATGCCTGTCGGTAGCCATGTGGCCTTGATCAGGCTGCCGGCTGCATATGAACCGCTCACTAAGGCGGTGAACGGACAGATCTGGAAGGTGGAGGAGCAAAGCCGAAAAGCTGGATGTGCTGGTACGCAGACTGGCTTCGGTGGTTTGAACTCAAGGGGAATAAATAAATAAATGGGATAAAATCTGGAAGTGAAGCACAGAAAAGCCCAACAATTTGGAAAATTGGATTTCACCATTTGGAGCTAGCAAAAGACTTAAAGCTGACAGGAAAGTCAGAGCAGCTGTATCATAACAAATAAAGTATTTAGTCTGCCTCCCTATCTCTACTCCTGGTTTGTTATGAGGAACGAGCTCAGAACTCTACCCTGCTATCTCCTCCCCCTGCTGACATCTGCGGATGCTTTCTGAACTGTTGGCCGGCTGATTACATCAAGGACAATGGCCTCTGGAGAGTGTTCACGGAAATATAAACACTTTCACCCAAACAGACACACATAACTGATGCTCATATAAACTGATGAACTTACACACGACCAGTCTCTAATGTTTACCTTCTGCCATTATGTGTCTCGTTATATTTGTGCCTTTTTATGCAATGAGGTTTTTTTGTAGGATTTCTCATACTGTAACGTGGGAGGTTTTAGAGTATGATAAATTCTTGTCTTTTTCTCCCTCCACTACCCCCATGTTTTAATCTTCCTTCAACAGATTTCAAGGGCAGCGCCCTGTGGGCACCGTGTAGGCGGAGTCCGGGGCAGTTTGGAGGAATGCGCCTAACGGCTGCGCTGATGTAGCAGCGGCCGACTGGCTGCGTTTCCTGGCAACGCAAGGCCTCAGTCAATCGTGCCCCCTAAATGTTTGTTAAGTGTATGTGATGGACGGTTGTACTGGAACTGAATTTTCGATTGCAATGCAAATTGTAATTGACAATAAAATTGATTGATTGATTGATAGAAGCCTCTAGAGAGGGTTCCTTTTGTTTTCTATCATGGCCAGGGCTTTTAGTTCTTCCTGTATAGCAGGTGAAAGTCTCTTTGATCTCTGTTCCTCAGAGGACCCTGCTAATGCTTATTAGAGCAAACCTCCATTGTATTTCTTGAGGTGAATATAAGGATCAAGACTTTTTATTGTCAATATGTAACCATAATGAAATTTGTAGCATTTTTATAAGTGATTAGCAGTAACTTACAATTAGCCCATTCTGGGTCAGCATCAGGTTTTATTCACACAACTGGGCTGCAGAAGCGGCGTCTGGCCGTGCTCGCTATGGGGCTCGGACAGAAAGCAGCAGGAATTAGTGTAAGGATCGGAACTAGATGGAATTAGTGTTCAAACCAGACAAACAGTAAGTAACAAAGAAGTTTATTGAACTGAAACGGGGCAATCCAACGCCAACGTCAGCGGCAGGAAGACTGAGGACAGAGACAGTAGGTTAGTGACCACGTCTATCAGGAGATGATTGTTCAGAAACGTGACGGTCACTAACCTCAGCTCAATGTCCAGACTTGCTCCGGAGTCCGATGTAAAATCCCAGCCGGCTGGCTGTTTACGCTGCGTGGCGGTGACGCTCTGGGTGTCCCGGACGCTGGTGCGTCGGCAGTCGTCGGACAGGCGGATGGTCGGAACCGTGGAGGGAAACGGTAGCAGGATGATCAAAAAAGGAAAATCCAGAATCGATGTCGGGGATGCGGTCCAAGGTCAGAAATCCGAAGAAATCCGAAGAGGCGCCAGAGGATAATCCAAGACGTGGTCAGGTCACAGGTCCAAGGTACAGTACACAATCCGGCAGACAGAATGTAAGAGGACAGGCAGGCTCAGTGGTCGATAGACGGAACTGGTCGGGATCAGGAAATCAGAAAAAGTAAGAACGCTGGAAAATATCGCACCAAAGGCTTGAAAATAATCTGGCACTGCTGTCTGGTTTGGAAAGTGAATATATACTGTTCTAAGCAGGTGGAACAGGTGAGCGGTAATGAAAAACAGGGCGGAGTTAAACAGGTGTGTGGCATAGGTGATCAAACCAGACCTCAGTGCCGAGATCTTGACAATTAGAACTTCAATCTAATTTAGGTGTTGCCTAGCATATATACACCCCTTTTACGAGCGTTGTTTGAGCTTATGCTTCTAGTGTAAATTTATTGACTGACAATTAAAATGAAAAGCTAACCTAAACATAGGACGGGCGTATGCTGCTTTGCTGTGCTTTCACGCCACAACGCATCCGGTGTATTTCCTCCTTGAATTAACAGTCCTTTTAAGGGTTAAATTAAAATAGCTTTTTTCAAGGACACCCACAAAGCCTTAAAGAGCATCCCTTGCTTAATAATTTGTCTGTCTCCTATTTTGATTGAAAAAAGCTGTCTCTGCTGCACTCCTTCACTGTCACAACAAAAACAGCCAGTCCCTTATTGGTTGCAACGACATGACTTGACAGAAAAGTTCAGAAATTTGAACTCCAGCGAAAATCAGCGGAGCGGTGAATTCTGCATGGACCAGGCCGTAGAGGTGGGCGATACCGGGAATTTCTAATCGATCCGATACCAAGTAAATACATGGTTAGTATCACCGATATCCATACGATACCGATACTTTTTACATTTAAGCTTGATGTATCATGAAACAGTTGACCTTTCGGTTTTTGTGATTTTTATTTTATTATTACAATTGAATAATAATAATAATAATAATGTTATGTTCATAGTGTTTTTTCCTAATCCACCTCTTATATCGTTCAATCTTTATGTTATTTTGTTTGTGTTGTGTGCACCTGTTGCTTTAATTCTATAAATTTCCCCGTCGTGGGATAAATAAAGGATTAGCTAATGTTATCTTATCTTAAATAACACGTTTTAATGGGATAAATGTACTGGGTTCTTTCAAGGTCTTAATTACACTTTCTGAGTGGGCTCCAGTAACATATGATATATAATATCTACTTTAGTTAATATGAAGTACTGCTGAAGATGACCACTCTTATCTACCTGGATATACTCTGGAGGACTGAAACGCTTCTGTCAATGACGTCTGTCTGTGGGTCTGTCGGGGCAATGACCGAAGTTTCGTCTCCTCTCTCCGTTTCTGTCGCTCGACGTGTTGTTGCTAATGGTTTTTCATGTGCTTATATAAATTTGTTGTGTTTCCACTTCATTTTACCGGTTTTTACAAACCATACAGCTTGATTTCATTCATGGTATTAAAATATAGCCAAACGGCGCTTCTTTCCCTCTTCATGGTTTTCTGCTCCGGCGGTCTCTCTCTCTCCGAGTCCGAGGAGCAGCAGCGCGGTTGTTTGTGTGTCGAGTGGAGAGAGAGCTGAGTGGGGGGGGGGGGCGGGGGGGGGGCAGGCTGAGCCTGCGTGCTGATTGCCTGGCACCGCTGAGCCATGTACCAGACGGGAGGGGGAGCAGCAAAGTGCCATGACACAGATGGAGAGACTGGTGAATCTGTAAGGGGGGGCATAGCCGTTTTCAGGAGGGTCCTAAGACCTCCCATGCACCCCCCACCTGCCGCTATTGCTCACCGCGCTCCTCCTGTTTGCCGACGCTTCCTACTCTCCTCCACCTGCCATCTAGTCCAACAAGCGCCTCAAAAAACTTCACCGACTTAGCTTAGCTTCCACCCCAGCTACTGCTGCATCACCAGACCTGTTTCTGCAGCAGTCCCTCCTCCGATCTCAGTCCATCAAGCCGTATCTCCCGCAGCCCAAGCTTGACTCTTCATTTCCACTGACTCTTCGTTCATCTCATCCATGGACTCTCTCCAGAGCACTATACCATCAATCACAGCACATCTTCAGGAGTTCACCTCCACTCCTACCACAGCGACACCTCCTCTCTTTTCTCAACACGGCTCACTCCGCTACTTCGCTCCACCCATCTGCGTTTTCTCTCACTAAACGCCCACTCCACCCCGTCAGGTGAGATGTATCTCCATTTTCATATCTAAAAACATCAGTTGTTTTGCAAGCATTACACGTTTCCCATCCTTCCCTGCTTATCATGCATTAATAAGCAGTTATGCACTAATTCATATGCATAATTTTTTCTTCAACCTCCGATCCATATTCGGCAGGCGCAACTCATTAATTTGGTTTTTCATTATAACCTCTCCCGAGGTCAAACAATGTGTCACCTTTCCTGAGGGTTTTACTGTCGTAAAAATGTTGATAAAATTTAGTTATACATTTTCATGTATATATATCTGAATCAGCCAGAATTCTGACAAGTTTAGTGGGTTCTTGTGACACCCTGAAATTGGGGCTGGCCCACTAACATTGCTTTAAAGAATTAACATCTAAAATCGTTGTGTGCATGGCCTATACGTCCTATACAGATTCTTTTTGTTCTCCTCCATTAATGATGAATAATATGCTGCTCTAACTCTGCGAAGGGTCTTTTTATACAACAGTAGACTGTTTTTCCAGGTTAGGTGGGATTCGTCTAGAAGTGTAGAATGCCATTCTTTCTCCAATTTCCTAACATTGCGCTTCAAAGAAGGCAGCTCTAAATTAAACCAGGGAGCCAGCTTCCTGTGAAAAATTACCTTCTTTTTCAAGGGGGCTACGTTGTCTAATGCAAAACTCAATGAGGAAGTGACACCGTCAACAAAGGCATCAATTTGTGAATGGGAAGAAACAACATGGCTGCCATCTGCTGGGCATTTCTGTGATACTGAGGAAATTAAAAGGGGGACAGACTCTTTAAAGTTTGATACAGCATTATCTGATAAAGATCTGCTATAATGAAACCTTCTTTTGGGGGTGGAAAACTCAGCTAAATTGAACTCAAAGGTTATTAAAAATGGTCAGACAGGACAGGGTTGTGAGGAAATACTGTAAATTCTTCACAATCAATGCCATATGTCAGGACAAGGTCCAAAGTATGTAGGCAAGAGGGCACATTTTGAGCAAAACCAATTGAATCTAGGATAGCCTTAAAGGCTACACTAAGGTTATCACATTCAGTGTCAACATGAATGTTGATATATATTAGGGCTGGGCAAGTTAACGAGTTAATTTTGCGTTAATTCATTAGACTATTAACGGCGATATTTATTTTATCGCGCATTAACGCATGTTGCTCACATGCTTTTATTTTGTTAAGGTCTGTTGCACATGCGGAAAAAAACAAAGCTGACATGCGGAAAAAACAAAGCTGACATGGGGAAGGCAGTGTTTCCCGCAGGAATTTGCTTAGGCGAGGCGGTGAGTTGGCAACAGGTGTTATGCCGAAAAGTTCATCCCTGCCAAGATATGCATCCCCTGTCGCAGGAGCGCGCCTCGCTCTGTACAGCTGAATATCGACGAAGAAAACGGATTAAAATGTGACCAACGGAGTTGGTCACATTTTAATCCGTTGTGCTTATATTAGTGCTTATATTAGTGTTGTGCTTATATTAGTGCTTATATTAGTGCTTATATTAGTGATATCAAAACGTTTGAATGTACCTCTTGCGTGAAAAAAACTGTGTTTATTTGGCAGATTCTTTTACAAAAGTATGGGTGTAATGAACACCATTGAATCCAAAGTTTTTATCTGAGGTACGGCTGATTTATTTGTTGTGGTCTCTTGTCATTCACATACAACAATAAACCGTGAGAACCGACGTGAGTTTTGAAACTGCAAAGCTTTGTCTTAAACGGAAGATCAAACGTGCATCTACAGTAAACAGCACAGCGTTCATAGACCAGTGTGATGCATTCGCGACTGTCAGAAAGCTATGGTGCATTCAGGGGCATGGGACATTTCAAACTTACAAGGAAAGAACTTAACTTATACAATAATGTATTTTTCCAGAAAATAGCGTGACCTTTCTAACAATACTGAATGCTCTACACTTGTATTTATGATTTTTTTTTGATTATGCACATCTGCTAGCTTTTTATTCTGAAAATTCTATAATATTACAGCAGAAAATTATCAAAGTTGTTCAAAAGCCTGTTTAAAAGTTCCAAATGGGGCTGCAGATCATACAGCAACAATTGCCCTGTCATTGTTTTAAAGGGCAGAATTTGCATTTGCTGACCCTTATCCTTTAACTACAGATGGATATACAGGAATAAAGTCATACAAGTGCCAACCCCTCATAGATAGCAGGGGGTGCGGTTTTTGGCAAGGGGCTGCCGAAAAGAATCCCCCTGGTTTTTAATCTAAAAATTGTCCCACACACATGAAATTCATACTGGTAGCTCAGAACAAACGAGTAAACATGTAGGAAATGTTAATTTAGCTACAAGTGTATATTTAAGTAAAATAGCAGGGGGTGCGTTTTTGGCAAATGGCTGCCGAAAAATGCACCCCCTATGTTTTTAATCTAAAAATTGTCCCAGAATCATGAAATTCATACTGGTAGCTCCAATCACATGTGTAAACATGTAGGAAATGTTAATTCAGATACAAGTGTATATTTAAGTAATATAGCAGGGGGTGCGTTTTTTTCGGCAGCCATTTGCCAAAAACATTTTCCCCATAAGGAGAATTTCCTGTCAGTGGCAATAAGCTTTAATTTATTATTATTGCTATTTTTTGTTTTAAATGTTTAAGTTGAGCTTTACACTAATAATTTCTAGCACTACTGATAAGTGCTAGAAATGTTACAACACTTTTGTTCATATGGCAGCAGAACATTAAAATAAAACTGCTCTTTACACTACTTTTGAATTCATTCTTGGAGTTTGCGCATACAATGCGATTAATCATGATTAATCAGGCAAATTATGCGATTAATCACGATTAAAGATTTTAATCGTTGCCCAGCCCTAATATATATATATGTTGAAATTAATATTTGATGTATATGTTTAAGTCTAAAATAGTTACATGCTTAAAGTGGAAAGATATAGATGGACAACAATTTTTGGGAAGCAGACATTTGTTGTCATTTGGAAATAAGGATTTGGAAGGATCTCCAAAGGGTTCAAAATATATAATTTTCTACAGTTTCTGCACCTAGTCTTAACTATATCCATTTGAACCTGTGAGGGGGATATCACAGGAATGCCAAAGGTAAGTAATAAGGAAAATATCTGCTGAATCCTACTTTAAAATGTTTATACAATTACCATTTCTCAACTACCTGAATTCACCTGTAATTGATCTTAGAAATAAGCAGAAGTGTCCAGGAGTCTTGTCTGAGCCTTATTTTTAGGTTGCTCCTTTAGGCCCAATTAAAGATCTGATCTCTTGACACTGACACCGGTCAACTGTTGATGCACTTTAGCAGTTTGTCAAGTCATTTGTTTTTCTACTACAAGACTAATTTGCAGCCCTCCTGACCAAGAGAGATATTGATGTTTGCAGGCCAAACTCCATTACAACAGTCATAGACAAGTCTGATGATGTGTTATTCTGCCTGTTCCCAGGGTGCATAGGGGGGCTTGAATAACTACAGAATAAATGAAAGTGAGACATCAGATATGGCAAAGGAAACTCCAATCATACAGATCTACAGAGTTGGAAAACAAGACCAGAGTATTCCTGTTTTGCAATCACCCATGAATAATGTCGGAAATGAAAATATAGAAGGAAAGAGACAGGTGAGAGTGAACACAGTGGGATATATGAGACAGAGAAAAGTGGAAAAAGGAGAAGTCGAAGCATCTTTGAGGATTAATTGAAAAGTTGGGTTCATTAACAGAAAGTCTGAGCTGCACTGAAACACATTCACTAACTTTTGTTCTTACAGTGCCAATGTGCTTTATTGGGTTAATAGTTATGCAAGATAATACACCAGTACAAAGCAGGGCTTAATTGAGAAGAAAACCATTTTCAAAATATCTTTACAAGTGATAAAAAGATCAAGGACCTATTCTCTCAGAATAGTATTGGTACTAATCTGGGGTGGGCTGGTGCATTAGACACATACTGATTTTTAATCATGCAATGACCACCATAATGAAAACTGATTTCCATTTTGGAATATAACTGTCAAAAATAAGTTATTTTTAAGTCAAAATACATTCTATTTAATACACATTTTACGGTAGCACATTTTCCTACATTGTGAGACTGCCATCTTGAACACTGGTGTCCATCTTAGATTTTCAATTGTTTAGGGTGCTTTTCTTTAAAACAAAAAGTGGGTAGCATTGCATGCAGCAAGAAGGTCATGAGTTCAAGTCCTACCCTTGCCCTGGGTCTTCCTGCATAGAGTTTGCATGTTCTCCCTGTGCATGCGTGGGTTCTCTCCGGGTACTCTGGCTTCCTCCCACAGTCATGACTGTTAGGTTAATTGGCCTCTCTAAATTCTCCTTAGGTTTGTCTTATTTGTCCCTGCGATAGACTGGCGACCTGTCCAGGGTGTACCCGGCCTCTGGTCAATGCAAAGTTCAGGAGACTGGGGAACGCTGGGGGGCCCGGTTGCGGGTTGGGAACGCTTGAGAGCGGCAGCTGGACAGCGGCAGCTGGGCAGCGGTGGCTTGAGAGCGGCGGCTTGATGCCAGGAGGAGCCTCCAGTGGGCGGCCTTGGCATGGCAGGGTCTGTTGCGGGCGTCGTGGAGGGCGACCCCGGCGAGACAGCTGAGTCAGCGGTGGCCAGCAGCAGAGGTGGACCCTTGAAGGCCGGCGATGGAGGTGGACCCTCGGAGCGCCGGCTGGAGGAGGGGTCTCCTTGGACCGCCTCACGGGACTGGGGAGCGATGGAGGAAGGGTGTCCTGCTGGACCCAGGCCTCACGGGACTTGGGAGCGGTGACGTGTGCACCCACGCAGGCTAGGGCCTTGGCTTGCGGAGCAGGAACATCTGAAGCCGGTGGCGCAACAGGGGAATCCTCGGCTGCCCTCGCTCTGGCGTGTGCCACACCCACGCAGGTTGGGGCCGTGGCGTGCAGCGCAGCGGTTTTCGCGTAAGCTTGGGCGGTGGCGTGCGCACCCACAGAGGCTAGGGCAGTGCCGTAGGAAGCCTTGGAGCAGAATCCAAGTTGAGCCCTCAGCGGCCTGGGAAGCAGCAGCGGGACTCTCGCCGACAGGCACAGGAGAGAGCCAGCTGAGCGCTGTCAGGCAGAGTTGAGAGGCAGGAAGCAGGCGGGGAATCGGCGGAGGGTGAAGTTCCTCCCTGAGAATGAATGGGACTTCAAACCGGATCGGCTCTGCGTCTTTCCGCTCAGACTGGGACTTCCTGCTCTGCCTCCGGAGCAACTCCACCTGAGCAAAAACCTCCTGCCAAATTGCCTGATCCTCATGTGTTCGGGTCATTTCTGTCAGGGTTTGTGTGCGGTGGCGAGGACCTAGGCGCCAATGAGGCAGTGGACAACGCATGATGTTCAAGGATTTTAATCAAGGAAACTTACAGAAAGGCTCTGGAGAACGGAACACAACTCAGGGCAGTGGTATCGCAGGAGAGAACACGGGAGAACACAGAGCAACGCAGAGGTTGAACACAGAATGACCCGACAACGGGGAAACAAACTGAGGGAGCTTAAATACAGGCTGGGGATAATCAAACACAGGTGAGTCCAATTAACTAAAACAAGTCCACAGCTCGGAGGTCCTGACAAAATGTTATTTTGTATTTTGAATTCATGTTGTGCGCTTGTGTTCCAAATATACCAGTCAATGCCCATTATTTGTTTTATCACCCTTTTGTTTGATAAAAAAAGGTATTGATAAGGGTATTGATAAAGTAGCAGATCGATAGTATTGTTAAGAACAGTAGTATCAATAAATCCTCAATGATACCATCCCTAATGGAGAGTGTCATAGAGCAGCAATTTTCGAACCTTACCCTGGTTTCAGCCTACAGGTTCCCTTGCCCGGCATTAAGCAACATACATTCCTTCAACTCTGCCCAGCTTCCCTGTCTCTGCTGAAGAAATAGATCCCCAAAGCATAATGCAGCCACCGTCTTGAGAATTATCTGTTTAGGGTACCTCAGTGTTATACCCCACGAAACAGGCCTGATCTTCAAAAGGTTTGTACTTATTAAAACAGGTGCAAACTCATTAGTGCGTACAAAGCTGACCTTCAAACAAGGAGCAAAGCAGTTTGCATCTATAAGATGAGCGGAACACTGAGTACAAATGTTTTTGCGCGTCTACCTTCATGAACATGCAGATTGCATGCTAATGACCAAATTAACGCAAATTTATGCGAGGTGATATGCAAATGTGAATACTTACTACCCGCAAAGCGATGTATCAAAGCTGAAACTGATAGTGGACACAATTTTGTCTCTATATTTAGTACCTTTGAAAGTCAGGCGCAAACTTCCACGCTGTAGATGTCTGCTGCTCCACCAGAGTTACCGTTAGTGTCCTGCTTTAGATATTGTTTTATATTGTAAGTCTGTTCAAACTTTCTTACCTTATTACTGACCAGTCTGCTATGTTCCCTGGTCTTCAACATGCCAATCAATGTATATAAACTAAGATTGAATTATACACAAATTACATCTACCAATACTTCATATTCCTTAGCACTTTGTTTTTGCATTCTGTCATGATTTAATGTTTAGTTTTGGCTTTCCGTGCATTGGTTAAGATTCTGATCTGAGAATGTATGCTTCAATATCTGAAAGCCTCCTTCCCCAGGCACACACAAACACCTTAAGCACTGTCTTCTATTCCCTTCCTGTTTTCCTGTTTCTGTGTTTCTTTGCCACCTTTAATTTTTGGTATCTTGATTCATTGTCATGTTGGATTACTTGCTGCTTCTGGTCTCTGTGCATTTCCTACATCATTCATTCTATCATTCAGTTTTCCCCAGGTGCTGCAGTTCCTGCTTCTTACAGCTGCACTGCATTATCCACCTGGTTCAACTGTAATAACTTCTTCCTGTTTGTGTAATCCTCTGGTCACCTGCTGGACATGATTTTATTTTATTTTTTGTAAGCTTTTTATTTTATTTGCAAACACATAAAATAATCGGTTGACTTTTAAGTATAAGAACAAGAATTCCTTTATTGTTCTGCAATAGGGAAATTCGGCTGACAGTGGCAAACACACAGACAGTTACACAAGAGAAGAAGAAAAAAGAACAAACCAGTCTAATCTAAAGTTACTTCTAAATAAACACCCAGAGTAGAAAATAAGAGTGAATACCAGAGTAAATATTGATTAAAGGAAAACCTAACCCTAACTCTATTAGACAATGAAAAAAAAACTGCAACTGGAGTTTCATTGGATGTATTAGGAGTGAGGCTGTCTAAATACAAATGTGCAGTACAAATGTTTAAAATACTTACTTGTAGAAAAAAAATGTAATCCTCATAATAGGAAGGTGGAAGGGCAATACTGCACGGTATTCATCTATATCATAATATCTCAACCAACACATGGAAGTTTGTGGCTGTAACGCGACAAAATGTGGAAAAGTTCACAGGGGCTTAAAGGGTTTAAAGTGCAGACCAGTTTAAGACGAGGGCAAAACCTACCACTGATTGCTCTCCTGCATGGTCATTTCGATTGCAATGGGTTTGTTTTCTACAGTCTAAACTGTGAGTTTCAGTGTGTGTTTACACACACTGGAGAAATTTTCTATCTCTATAAAAAAAATATAAAGTTGACTGGCAGATGAAAGCAAGCACAATTTCATATTTATAACTGATATGGGGCTGCATTTGTGAAATGCACGGGTATTCTCTCTTTTATAACTAAAATAAATAAAAAACAATTCCCGAATGTAGGTTGTTTTAAGAGCAAAACCCACACATTCATGACAGATGAACTATAACTCAGAAAATTATTTATGCCCTTGACATGACAACATCAATTCAATGGCAGCATGCTGATGATGAAGATGTTTCTCTCTCTGCTGATCCATATGCCTACCAAACAAAGTGAACAAGGGAACAATTGTTCAGGTCACGATGACAGCAAAATGCTCCAATCATAGTTCAATTGAACATTTGTTGGGGGAAACAGGAAAAAAGGTGCATGGGAAAGCTTCGTCCTGCAAAATAAGAGTAGTGCAGGCGCAGAATCTCCTGGGCAAGTTATAAGATAAAAAAAATGGCTGACTATTTATAAGGTCATACTTTTTTTGAGTGCTCAAAAAATACTGAATTCGGAAATTGATTGAAATTGAACAGCTTTTGTGCTTTTTTATACACTTCCCAAAGACGCTTTGTGCTGTGACTGGGATCAGCATCCAGCTCAGCCTCCATTGAATGTGTTTTAAAGATGTTTTTAATATCACTGCCTGCTGGTTGGCTACCTTCCATTTATGGATCGTGTTGCTATCTCTTCCCTCGTCAAACAGCAAACACAGCTGGCCTTGTGATGTAAAAGAAAAACATGACTCACCAGACAAAGCCATATTGCTCCGTGAATGGGATTTGACAAACAAGGCCTTTGTTCGGTATGAATAGTGGAAAAGGGTCAGCATGGGTGCTTTGACTCAACACCAGCTCTGATGTTCACCATCTTTTTCAGACAGCGTTCACTGACAAGCACTAAGACACGGAAATAAGTAGATCATGTGTTGGCTGGAGCTGTTAATTCCAGCCTGATTTTATCAGTGAGAGATGCACATTTCCTGGACCACGTTTGTTAGGGAATAATCAAACTATCCAGTGTTCACTGTATTTATGTAGATATTTTTACAATAATTTCTTTTCTCTGTTAAATTATTTCACAAACATTCAATAGAAGTATGTTCAAAGACGTCGTGTGTGAAGGTCAATGGCAGGATGACAGACTAGGGTTCGGCTCCCGTGGGACCCTGTTGGATTCTTGTTTAACCTCAGATACCAAACCCTCACTTTGTGATGAGTCCCGAGACAGCGTCAGGGTTTTTTCCAGTCGTGATCCTTAAAGCCCTGGTTTGATCATTTATATTCAGTTAGTGATTTTCTGTGCTTTTGGCTTTTCGTGTGTTAGTTTGAATTCTGTTTTGAGTTGTGATCCTCATCCAAAGCCCTGAGCATTTTCATAAATCTACCCAAGAACAATGCCAGGGAAAAATAAAATGTGCATCAAAACTTCTTCCAAAAGGTCTTCCAGCAATCCAGGAAACAATTTCGTGATGGTGAAGCACCTCGTCGCGAGGCAACAGTAAAAAGTATCTCATTGCCAGAACTTTAACGTCTAAACACTGTAGAAATCTTTAAGGGTAAAAAATGAAAATATACCCTCATTACAGCAACTACTGAATTTTACATGTTATTGAAAAGGTTGCTGGGGTTGATAAAAAGCTTGATGTTTAAAATTATATGTGAGCTAAGGATATGTGAGCTAAGGAGAGGAACAATGGGCTGAGAGACCAGATTTTTCCTTGTTTTTGGATTTTGGAGGACAAAAAAATCCGCAAACACCAAGCTGATATCCAGAATATCTGTTGAAGATTTTTGTACTTAGATTGATTTAAATTATATTGTGCCAGGACGTATACTGAGGCTGTTTAGTTGTTACAACATTCAACACAGAAAACTGCAGAAAACCCACAGGTTTTCCATTTCTATTCAGATCCACACCACAGTCTATAAATTCACTTCTGCATCTTAACCCATCCCCTTGGGGAGCAGTGGGCTGCCACTGTGTGGTGCCTGGGGAGCAATTGGGGGTTAAGGGTCTTGCTCATGGACCCAGAGTGGCAGTCTGTGGGAGTTGAACTAATCAACATTTTATTCATATACATAAATATTGTAACAAATATAAAATTAAAGCTTTAAACATCTAAAGAATACTTTAATGAGGAACTAATTAAAACTGTTATGTTTCCTTCATAACTGTGAATGCAGACTAGAAAGCCATTCCGTGGAAAGGTCTTCAGGCAAGGAAAACAAAATTGGTGCCTTTTATATCTGTATTATGTTTTAGAAGGTTTAAGCTTTTGTGGGAGTTTGCACAGTTAGAAAAACAATTGGACATTTGTAGAGACACAAGCAGTTCCGGCTCATACTTTCAGAGTCAATTAATGACAGTGCTCGCATTTCTAATCTGTACACAGATGTTAAACACACCTGAAAAGGTCAGAGGACATATGGAAGACATGTCAGATAAAAGTCTGAGAATGTCAGACAATCTCTGAAAGGCTCAGATATTGAATGCCACAAAATGTCATTTTGTTCCAGTATGTCCCAGATGACATACTGGAGGATAATTCCCTAAATACATTTTGGTTTTCATGTACAAATTTTTAACAGGGTCTAGCTTATTAATATGATTACCCTCCTTACTTTCTTTTTGTATAAACAAACACTTTGTCTTTCCATAGAGTTCACTTAAATCTGACGTTTAAGCAATTCATAAATCAATGCTTTTGATCCTGTTGTTAGAATGCAGGATCTCCTGATTCCATTTCAGAAGGGATAACAAAATCCATTGTAGCTTAATGCATTTAATACAGGTGATTATCTAGCTTCGAAAAGGCACGCTGCTGGCAGAGATAGACAAACAGGTTGTGCACAGATAGAGGTGCCAGGAAAAAGTGGGACATTGAGTGTACAGACGGACTCCTTGATCTGGTGAAAGCACAAACTGTGGGTTCAGTCAGACCCGACTGCCTGGACATAAAGACAAACAGCCGCAAGAGTTTGGCTAATGTTTTGATTATGCAACCTGACATGAATACATGTGTTTGTATTGGCATCACGGTAAAATGTGGCTTTACAGACAGAAGCTGAGGTAAACATTCCTAATAAGGTTGCATTGCTCAACTTTGGGCAGATCTTGTTTCATAAGGGATCAATCATTAAAGCTGCAGAAGGTAACTTTTTTATAAATGTACTTTTTACACATTTGTTAAAACTGTCACTTTGTCCTGACAGCAAAATATGAGACAGATAATATGTGAAGAAAATCAGGCTACTCTGGCTCCTCCCAGTGGTCCTACTAACAATTGCAGAAATACACCACTCCCGGTCAGAAACAACCAATCATAACCAGGAGGAATGTCTGACTCTGATTGGTTGTTAGCAGTTAACACTTTTGTGTATGTGCCATTAACGTTCCCTCCCATGCAGAGCACAGCCGTCATTCAAGCTCAAGATTGCCGGTGGGCCACAGCTGTGGAGAGTAATGGCAGATAAACAACCAGCTTTACAGGTATACCGCCAATTTCTGGAATAGTACCTGCTCAGAAAACAAAGACAGGTATACACTGGAGGAGCATGGTAGGCTCCGCTGTGGCGGAGCATTGGTTGTGAGAGTTGTGTTTCTCTATGTTTTTATCCGCACTAATTCAAGTCTCCCATTTACGCAGAGAACTTTAATAGACGCACCTTAGGACTTCCATCATTTAGAACAAATGGACTCCTCAGTAGTATATTGTTGAACCATTTCTCGCAAAAAATCATCTTTTCATTTCCCAACAAGTTTGACTGATTGCATTATTACATCAAGGTGGCCAAAACTAAAGGCTACAATGTCCATAAAATGGTTTCAACCCCCTCCGAGTTTTTCCCCTATAATTGCTCTTATGATTTCAGTCTTGTTCAGCATACTTTATATTAGTTATTTTGACCAGAATTAGAGTATGGAAACGTCAATATCCATCCTTTACCACTGCAGGCCCGTAATTAAGACATGCACCTTTGGTGGCAATCACAATGTGTGGATATGTCTCTGTCATGGTGGTTCATGTAGACATTGACATTTTTCTTCATTAACCTTTAAGAACAGTTCAAGCTCTGACAGGTTGCTCTTGGATCGGGTGTGAGCAGAAACTCTTATGAATTCCTGCCACAAATGTTTGGGTAGCTTCTGCTGTATGCTTGTGGTGTCTTGATAAAAAAATTAATCTCATTATCCTCCAGGATATGATAGTATTTTTCTGCATTCATGTTCCCCTTTAGTTTTAGAAGTCCTCCAGGGTCTTCTCCTGAGGGACATCCCCAGAGCATATTTCTGTTACCACCGTGCTTCATAATGTTTCTGTGGATGTTCATCACCAGTAACCCACCTTCTCCACTATGAATGTGTGTTTCATGTTTACCAAACCAGGCTCATAGTCTGGGAGCCAAAAGGCAAACTTTTTGTCTCCTCAAACCAAATTTGAGTCTTCCACATGTGTTTAGGTGAGCTCCAGGTGAGAATTAACATTACCATTCTTTTGCTGCTCTCTTATAATCTCCACCTGCTTCGGCCTGTCAAGAACCCAGACAGCAGTTGCTTTGTGTTCAGTCACACCTATCTGAGCCACTCATGTCATTTAACTCTTTCAGAGAGGTGGGAGGTGTCTTAGTGGCCACACTTAGTTTGTGAGATTACCAGTTCTGGGCAAATTTAGGCCAGGGCCGTACTCTTCTCATCTCCATGAAATGTCTACTAGTGTGATGAAAATCTGTTTCCAGCATCTCCTGATACTTCTCACTGAGTTGCTCAGAGTATTCTTTTACCTTAATGCTGTGATTGTAGCGGAGATGCTGGTGCACTCTCCCCTAGGTGCTGAAAGGCAGCTCTCTAACTGACAGAGCGCAGGTGCGCTTACCGCTCACACCCATGCTGCACTCAGCGTTCATCAGCTTCTTAAAATGCTTTTTGCAGTCTTTCTTTTTTTTTTCTTTGTGGCGGGGTGGGTGTGTTGGGGGTCTTTATCATCGAGGACGAAATCTCTTGGTCTCACTCCCTCTTCTGAATGTCGATCTGAGCAGCACGGCCTTAGTGGAATTTCAACACGGAGTATGTCATCTGATGTTTAAAATAATTTTTAACAAGTTCTTTCAATGTGAGCAATCTGTGCTTTTACCTCTGATTTTCACCATTTAACAAACACCTCTGGGAAATTTTCCCAAAATGTATTTGCTTGTTCTCTAGGGCTGGGTATCGATTGGGATTCCCCAAATCGATTCAGTTAAGGATATCACACAGTAGCAATTTTACTTGGATATGGAAGACATTATCTAAAGAACTAATGCTGCAAATAGTAGAAAGTAACTCTAACTTTAGTAAAAATATGAATATTTACCTTAAGAATTTAACCCAATGCAGTTACATTAATAATGTAATTTTTATTTAACATGACCTGACTAAAACAAAAGTACAATCATTTAAATAAATTCAAACCACAGTTGTGGTAGATAAAGTGGCTACAAAAACACCGTAAACTCAAGACATTCACTGTGTTTCCTTTGTCTCACAAAGCTTTTGTGCAAATGTGAGTGGTTGCAAAACAGATCTAACTGTATCATAAGAAACAGTTAGACAGTGAATAAATAATTGTAAATGAAAGCAAACAACCAGAAAAGAAAAAAGATTCTGAATTGTCTTATGGTGCAACAAGTAAGGTTTTTGGAAAATGTCAAAAAAAGACATAAATTCCTGTGTACAATAAAGTTCAACTAAACAGCAAGATACAGAAAAAAGGCCCTAAGCCCTTAACAAAGTGTTAAGTACAATTTTCTGAACTCCTCCTTGTGTGTAACCCTGGTAAGACTGTCACAGTATTGACAAAAAAACAGACATTCATTGTACAAAAAATATTTGAAAACTCTCTGCAATTGCAAATGGCAGTAGAGTAATAATGAACCATATTTTTGGAGCACGTTTATAAAAGCTTGTAAACCTTGGTGCATGAAACTCAAACTGTCCATGAAACTTAAAGCCCCTACATGTATTTTTTCCTCAGTTGTCGACTGTAAGATTTTTCTGCAAGAAAAATAGCTGATCTACATGTTGCAGAATGAGGCAGCTTCTTTTTACTGTAACAATATCGCCGGCAGTTGAGAATACTCTTTCAGATGGAACACTGGTCCCAGGTACATGTAGGTACCGCTTTGCTTGACGAGCCAATAGGGGATACTCCCCAGCATGCACCTTGCACCAGTGCAATGGATTTTCAGAAAGTGGAACATGTGCTACTTCCCTATATCTTTTCACTTCTTCCTGTGCTTTGTCAGCCAAGGTTTTGTGTGATGCAGCATCGTTTGGCTTGTAGGTTGACCCAAGAACAAGCATCAGTGCAGAAGATGTCTTCTGCTTCTTTTGTGGGCAGGACTGCTCCTCAACTGGCTCAAGGGAACTTTCTCTCTGATGTTCAGTCGTAGTTTCTTCAGCTGCACCAATGGCAGATTTGTCCTGTTGAGAAAAATGAAAACATCCAGGAATAATCATGATTGTAAAATCATTTAGGGAATCACTGTGGAAGTCAACTACTGAAAATTGCTGCCTATACAAAGAAAAATGGGTTTATACTTTATATTAAAATACTGCAGTGTACAAGAACATTCAGGAGGAATCAAATGTTTTATACCTCTGTATTTGTCAAGTAACTTACATTAGAGGCCTCTGCCTTCACTTGCTCCCCACCAGCAGCTTTAGTCCTCAGTCTGTTGAAGGTGTCATCTCGGGCAGCATCAGCCTTGAAGCGAGGATCTAAGGCTGATGATAAATACAGCTTGTCCTTCAGGCCCACATGTCTTAAAGAGATTTAAGAGATTAAAATAACATTCATAACATTGGATATTGTTTTTAATAAACACACACATATATATCTATATATCTATATATATATCTATATATATATATATATATATAGATATATATATATATATATATATATATATATATATATATATATATCAAGCAAGACAGGCATACCTTGAATCTAAGTTGGCATATGCGGCAGTCTTGACTTCACTGTGGAGTCATGGGTGGTGCAGGTCATCTGGTCCTTGTGACTTGCTGTGGTACTACAATAAAAAAATTACCCTATGCGCCTTACTCTACCTAGCAAGCATGCCACAGCAGGGACTTTGAGTGCTACTTGTGAAGCCAAATTGAGAATATGTGCAAAAAAAGCCGACATGCAACAGGTCCATCATTTCGACCACACAAACAATATTTGCAGCATTGTCCATTACGTTGGCTGGCTCTTTGTCTGGCAGCTTCCATTCTCCAATTGCTTCAAGCAGTAGTTCATGCAAATTACTCGCACTGTGGCTGGTTTTAACTGCTCTCGTCTGTAGGACATGACATACTAGATTCCACTCGTCGATGTAGTGAGCAGTGATGGTCAGCTATGACTCCATTGCTCTCGATGTCCAACAGTCACAGGTGAGGGCAACTCTCGCTGCTGATTTAAGGGATGTTATGTTATGGAAATATATAATTAATTTTTGTATTAATCATGTTTTTTCTTTAAGCAGTAAGAGTTACCTAAGCTCTAATTACCATTGTTAACTTTGTGACCTGGCAGTTCACATAGGATGGAGTCTGCAGTTCACTCAACCTTCTGGAAAAAATAAGAGTTACATGAGGTTTTATGGTGGGTAACCTTCAAGAAGGTTTATGGTTTAAAAGCTTTATATTGTTCTTCAATGTTTATCTTGGTAGACTCCCAGAAACATCTGGCAAAATGTATCAAGAAGCCAACTCCTTTTTTTGGCACTGGATTGTGGATCTGTTTTGTTTGTGAGAAGACAAGCACAGATAGAAATTAGTGTTTATAGCGACATCATTAATACACTCACTCAGTGAGGGGCCGGGCAATGAATAGATGCACGCGAGGTGGGCACTTGAGACATGCGCTTGCAGCTGACATGGGAGGGTGGACTCAGTGCTTTGCTACATGGGGATTTAGGATAAGTGTGTGTGTCCCCTTGGAATTCCAGTTGTAATTAAATATATGTATATTCCAAGTTTTTTGTCTCTGATAATTGTTTTCTTCCTTTGCTGCCAAATTTACGAACCGGGTGAGGCGGGCCCCAGTGAATGAGACAGCAAGATCGAGAGGCTGCCTTGTCAATTGCAATGCCATGTTTCACATCTGCGTACATGTTTGGGATTGTCACTTCACGTAACTGTTTGTGTGTGGGTAAAACGTAGCATGGCTCCAGAGTCTTCATAAAGACGCGGAAACCATCATCTTCAACTACACTGTGTGGTTGGATGTCCTTGCAGATGAATGTAGCGACAGCCTTTGTTATATCCTGTGCTATTCATTGTGTTTTCGCAATATTTAACCTCCACGTAGCAAATCTTGCGTACCGTACGGCTCTTATCCAGTTCATTGCTGGTTTTGTGTTATTTAAATCCAACATATTTGCAGACAACTGCCTTCAAGTTTGTTGGTGGTGCTTTCAATGCTTCCGCCATCTTCTTTTGTTACGCTACTCATGTAGTAGCGAGATCTCGCGTCATGCGAGAAGTCACATGGGAATTTGGGGAAAAGATGTATTAAAAAGATTGAATTAAGGGTTTCATGAACAGATATCGGGGCATTCAAAGGAAAATTGATTCAAATCAATTAATCGATTTTTTAAACCCATCCCTATTGTTCTCTGTGGTTGTTATGTCACCATGATGATAAAAACGGTCAGCTGCCTCATTTAGATACACATTATGAGGTGCTTTGCATTGACCATCTATGCTTGAATCTGGGCGTGAAGAGGGCAGAACCTGATCTATAAAGGAAAATTGCAATCTGGAGTGCATGCGCGTGGTTTAATAAATCTGAATTTTTTTTGCCGTATGCTGTTTGTTTTCTTTGGCCGTACGTACACTTTTAGTATGGATTCCTCGCAATGTTTTAGAAATGAGACCTTTGGTGATGCCACTTTTAGTTGGTTTCTCTTAAAAGCTACATGAAGATATAAGAACAGCATTCATTTCTTTCATTTGGCCTCCCTGCTGTGAGCACTCAATAATATTAGAAGCCAATCCTGTCACACAGAGAGGGAGAGAAGTCACTGTAAAACGGTTTATTAATTTAAGACAGTACCAACAACAAAAAATCTGTAGTTCACATTTAAAATTATCTTCCACTTCAATTGTCCTCGCTTCCCTTTGAGATTCATGAACCCTTTCCAAATCCAATATGCGGCAGCATAGAAGGTGGTCTTAGCCGTAATACAACCAGCCTTCATGTTACCTGCTCTCTTTGCCCCGTACCTTGAATGATCTGCAGACATGCCTTGAGATGTCATAGAAAGTGCAATTATCTTTTGAATAGTTTGTTATTGCACTTCTTCTGACTTTATTTGAAAACCCCTCACAAAACTGAAAATAGCTAAGTGTGAGTCTCCTTCCCTCAGTAACAGCTTCCACACAAAAGGGTGTAGTTGTCCAAAAAAGTATTGTATTTTTCAGTTCCAGCTGGTCATCATTAAAGGCTGATCAAGCTATAAATTGACTTCTTCAGGTCACCAGGCAATTTCTCTGTGCATTTTTTGTTGTGGAGTAGTTTTGGATCTAACTTTACCTGATCTTGTCAATTGAAAGCAGCAGAATTACTGTGATTAAAGTTTTCTAAGAGCTTTTATTTAAAAATTTCAGCTATGAAGTTTTTGCTTTTTTAAAGCAGCTTTATTCAATCAGAAAGAATTGAAGAATACCTACTGAATTTCTGCCCACTGACTGTGTTTATTAACTGCTCATTTTTAAAGAAACCACCCATCTGCAGGCAAGCTAAATGTGCATTTGTCAAATTATGCAGCATATCATCTGGAGTCACAAAAGCCCTTTTACACCCTAGTAATACACACACGCAGGGGTGCCAGCAGGAATTTTGAGCCCCATAACAAAAAAATCTGAATCATCCCAAAAGCTCCTAAATATGTATACATTTTCATTTTTGGGTCCCCTTTCAGTCAGGGGCCCTTGGAAATGTCCTAACTTTCTCCCCCTGTACAGCGCCCCTGCACACATGACATGTAATACATATGCATAATAGATGGAAAAAGTTCAAAAGCTTCTGTTGTGGGAAATGGACAGATTTAAACACATAACATTGGATCATTGAAATTTTGCTGTGTTTAGATGTAAGGTCTTAATACTGAAAGAGACTCCAGCCATACCCAATAGGATATCTGCTACTGACAACACTTCATCACTATACTCTCCAATTGGGAAAAACATGATTCAGTGCCTTTGATGTTGGCTTGCCTACCCCTTACAAACAGAAGAAACTTGCTGCAGAAAACACAAATAACCCAAAGGTTTACTGGGAGCTTTGAAGAGGTGCATGCTGGCTCCGGTGAAGAGAAACTTCCTCAGCAGCTCTGCAGTGGCTCATTAACATAGAAAAACTAATACATGTTTGATCTTTCTTAGCCTGTTTAGGCAAATGTAGTATTTTAACTTACCCAAGCTGTTAATGGATCTGTCCTTCAGGAGAGATCAAATATTTATGCTTGTGTGACATAGATCAGCTGGTTGGCTAACATAGAAAACACCAAATTGCTTAACACTGTGTTGTTCTTAGTTGTTTCCATAAATATTAATTAATAAACAATAATAATTCTATTTAATATGATCTTGTTTATTAAGATCTTTTTACCCTTCAATGTACAATGCTATGGAAAAAAGTCATCCCCCCACACTCACACAGAGTTGTTCTGTTTCTGCTTTTTGTTTTATATTGTCACACACATTTATTATCAGACAAAGATAACCTGATTAAGTCAAAAAGCTATGTGTCCCTTTATGTAAAAAATAGTCACCCTTCATGGTAGATTATGAATAAAATGTGATTAACCACATTTTTTGGAAAGCCAAGTTCACTTTAAATTGCCACACCCTGACCTGAATACTGGATGTAATCACTTAAAGGGGACATTTGATGCTTTTCAGTTCTTCCTTTTTACATTAAAATCATTCAGTTGTGGTTTATATAAAGTGGAACTGCAATGCTTTGGTCTGAATTCCTTGTTAATTTGCCCCATTTGTCCCCCTTTTTACCCCTTTTCTGAGGTGCATCTGAGAGCAACTTGTTTTGGTACTGAATCTAAAGTAGGCACATCACATCCTGCCCCGCTCCAGGTCGCAGAGTGTTCCACTCAAAATGGCCGATCCACCCTGATCGGCCATTTCTTACATGTGCTGTGGGACGGTGTAATGAACAATCAAATATTTTGACTTATCCCCTTATAGCTTTGACACCTTTCAGCTTGGGCTATAAAATTGTTCCAAGAAATAAAAATGGCAGATTCCCAAAACTGGTAAGCCCATGGAAGTCTATGACTTTGTTTAGCAGCTCCACAGCAAATAATGTGACGTAATTTTTCAAAAAACATAACAGACAATAGGGAAAACTGAACGGTTTGAAAAATATGACCCAAAAAGAATAAATAGATATTTACGTGGCACCTGGACAGAGTGGATCCAACTTTTCTGCACTCCTACAGACTCCAAGTAAAGAACAAAATGTGTTTAAGGGCTAAAAAAGTGGATTTTGCAAATGTCGACTTTAAATAGAACCTCTGAGAACAGGAAATAGGCTACATGTTAGGCTAGTTTACCAAAATTATGCCATGGTAGTAGCAAACAGGCTTAAATCGGAGGCAAATGGATTTTTGCTGTTTTTCTGAAAACATTTAGAGATTAGAGACCACATAAATTGCCTCATTATGATTCAGGTGACCAAGTACTCCACTCAAACCAAGCAATAGCCTCTAATGACCCAGAAGAGTAATGGGTTAGTCACTGATTTGCATCTGACTTGGAATGTGCCAAGAAGGATGGGTTTCCATAGGTCCAGTTCCACCAGCTCGTATTAGTCACGCACCACAGTGTTTCAGGAGCAGTTTTTTCCTTTGCTGCAGGGTCAAACCGAGCTGACTCGAGAGGGGTTTTGAGTGTACTATTTTTAGTGATTGGCTGAAAGGCATGAAGAAATTAGATGTTCTCTGATGAAGTCCAGAAAAAAACTGAAGAGCAACGACATTACTATCAAGGGCCACAATGAACAGAGTGGGTAAAACTGAAAGATAATTTCATTATTTTCAATCCATGAACCACACCTGAAGGAAAGGGGGTAGCAGCGGGGTGCCTTCGCAGAGGTGCCCAATGAAATCAGCTTGGCTCGGTCAAAGCCTGATTTTCTGTCCGCTGTCCGCAACCTGGGAGTCATTGTGAAATCAAACTGATAAAAATAATTTCACAGCCGTTTAAAATCTTTTAAGCCATTAACGTGTTCTCTTTGCTACTGACATGGCTGAGGCAAAAGATCTAATAGAAACCTGTTAATTTTGACTCCATGGCTGAAAACACCCAGGTGAAGTAGCGGTCTGTTCTTGGCAGCAGTGGCTGATGAAGGGAAGCTTGTACTGGGCAAGGTCTGAAAGCTTGCAGCGCTGAGACAGTCACGGAGTCAGCCCCAAATCACACTGATAAAACTAATTTCACTGTGCTTAAAAAATATTTTACGCTATTCTCTCTCGCACACACAGAGCTGTTGAGATCGTCTGCCTGTAGAAGTAGATAAGCTATGCCTTATTTTATTATTAATTTAAGCTGTTGTGTGATCCATATATTTATCCCTGTGGATTAATTTATCCTTAAAAAAATATCCTAGACAATTTTGCATATACAATTCACAAGTAGGGCATGTGGCGGGGAGGACGGGGGCTAAAACACAAACCGTTTGAAGATAAACCGAGTAGGGAGGATCCGAGGCGGGCGAGCCAAACCAAGAAAGGTCAGTGGAACTGCACCTCATGTGGGTAAAAACAGCAGTGCTCAGACTTCAGGTTGCTCAAGTACGAGCCACCAGAATTAACAAAGACTCATTTATAGGCGTTGAAACATTTTCAGGAAAACTGAGCAAACTTCTGGTTGCCTCCATTAGGCCAGTTTATGGATTACCAAAATTCCTCTAAGAGCAAATAAATGACTCATCCAGGAGGTCACAAAAATTCTTGGGATTTTTTAAAAGTCTGTTTATTGTTTTTGTCATGTCACCACCTTTGTGGTTGATAGTTACTGTAGTGAATTTGTTAAGTAGCTTTCAGTATTAATGCTAGTATCAGTTTTTGCAACAGTTAGTCATATGCTCCCAGGATTCAGAGAATTTCAAGACTTTTAAAAGCTTTGTAAGATCATTATTTGAAGAAATGCCTGACTCATTTGCTATCAGAAAAAAAACCTTATTGGTTTAATGAAAACAATGTTATATTGGGGGTATGATTAATTTTGGACTCAACTGTACTAACCATTTTGTAGTTTTATTTATCATTTGTCTTTCTATCTGTGGAATGAGGATGAATTTTGGAAGATTTTCACTCCTGCCTGCTTGTTAATTTGAGCATAAAGAAGTTCAACTCGAATGTCAAGATAAAAACAACAACCATGAGATAAATTTGAAATAGCTGCACTTTTTAAACTGCTCTTCATTTAGTGTTCACATCCTGTAAAGAGAGATCTGGGGTCAGTGAAACATAAAAGAGAGTCAGGAAATCGATAGAAACCCCTCAAGCATACCCTCCTTCTTGCTCCAAACAATGAAAACTACCAAGGTCTGATGTGTGTGCTTAAAAATCCAAGCTCAGTTTAATGATTTCTTTTTATATATATATATTTATATATTATTCCTACAAATACATGGTTTTCAGCACTTTGAAAAACGCTCACTTTCCTCAGTAAACCAAGGAAGCTAGAAATATCCTACAGTGAAAAAGAAAGACAAAACATAGTTGACAAAAAAAACAAACAAAGATGTGAAAACTAAAAAAAAACAACATCCTGTACAAACACGATGGCCCAATAATTTAAGAAAATAGTGTCTCTAAAACGTTCATATTGCTTTGTATCTCCACTGACAAGGTCTACCCTGTGCAACACCAGGCAGTTCTGACAACCAAATCCCAGATGCTGATGTTGCTCCAGAGGTCCAGGGGTCAAGCTGCAAGGTGTCGCAGAAGAGAAACAGTCTTGTTTGTCATCTCGGGTTGTCCCTTCTTCTCTGGCTGTTTTGGCAGTAACAATACAAAGACGAGGGATGGCCACACTACCACAGTACCGTACTCCTCATGAAGGATGGTTTTACTGTTTGTTGTAGTTTTACCATTATTACTTTCTACAGCATTATTACTAGAGCTATCACCATCACAGATACACTGAGTGCATCATGTGTTTGTTTGTGGAGGTTTCGTCCATGTGTGTGTGTGTGTGTGCGTGTGTGTGTGTGTGCATGTGCGTGTTTCTGTGTATGATGGGAGAGTGGATGTTCAGTGCTCAGAGCTTGTCTTTTCGAAGGAGAAGCTGGGAAGTGTCAATAGTTTGGAGCCAGGATTGGGATTCGGAGAGCCTCCATCCTGCCCTGAGCCCTCTCCGACTCCTAGGTCAAACGAGTCCTTGGAGTCACTAGAGGGCGCTCTCCTCCTCAGAAACGTGTCCCTGCTGGGCAGAGGAGGGGGCATTCCTAATCCCCCCACTCCCATGCCACTGAGGCTTGGGTAGAGGCCAGACTGGGGTTGGAGTTCATCAGGTGGGTCAATAGATATGCAGGGTGGGCTCATCTTTTTCTTGCGTCGGGGGGAAGGCAGTGGGGCCTGGGTGGGAATCAGCAGGCTGTCGGACTGGGATACGAACCCGGAAGATGTGGATCCAGTGCTGCGCTGTGGGCAAGGGTCCTCCGCTGCACACCCTTCTACAGAGTGGCGCCGCGGGTCGTCGAGCCAAGAGTAAGGGCGGAGACGAGGCAGGAGGTTGCTACGGCCCTGCGTGTCAACGCTGTGGAACCTCTTGAGGTGCCTCACACATTGGCTCTGACTCTCCTGGCAGCCTGTATCCTCCACCGCTGTGCTGTCACTTTTCACCAGTCCGCCACAGGTGATGAAGGAAACTTCATGATCCTCCAACGCCACCTCCACCTCCTCTTGTTGCTGCTGTTTAGGCCTGGTAGGTAAGGGAGGAGGAGGTAGGTGGGAGGATGGGGAAGATGATGCAGATGAGGAGTAGGAGGCGAGGCAGTGCTGGTCGTGTTGCTGGGTGTGCACGCTGCTGGGACGCAAAGGTTTAGGGGAGGCACCCGGTGTGGCAGGTACCAGGCAAAGAGCCGGATGCAGATGGGGATGATGATGATGATAAGAGGAAGAGGAGGGAGAGGTGGAGGAAGTGGATGGAGGTAGGCCCAAAGCTGCCACATTCAGAAGTCCATCACTGCTCTCCTGTTCATCGAAACAGAGGGCCTCCTGAGAATCAGTGGACACTGCAACCTGGAAAATGGGGCATGGAGGGGAGGGGGTAAAGTATTTAAGAAAAAAATTGGGGCAAATGTCCAATGAAGGGGGTAGGGGAAGGGGGGGGGAGGAGACCGAGGTTGAGAGGGGGGAGAGTAGTTAGTGTGTGGTGATGAGGATGAGAAGCAGCAGTCTGGGTCAAAGCTCACCGTCTGGCCAGTGTGTTCTCACATAACTCCCTGTCCAGTTTTGTTGCAACATTCTGCTGTGAATTACAACCTAAAAACCCTGAGAGCTCTGCACTGTGTTGCTCTTTTTCATTAGTCCAGATTGTCAGGAGCACACTGGGTAAACAATGTCTCACAGACGTGAATGCCTTCTGCAAGCTCTGTTGAGCTTGTACTTGATATTTGAGCTCGACCTGGTCAGAGTCTGACATGTTTTCATTGCAAAGAGTTTCCCAGGGGTCTCCTAAGATATTAGGCTGAGATGTCTATCTGACCAGCAAAACTTTGCAGGTTGTTTGCAGGTCAAACATGCAGCCAAAACTTTATTTTTGTGGATGTCAAAGAAACAGAACATTTTGAAAGTTGTGAAATATTTCTCTATATTTGTTCATTTGCAACAGTTAGGATTAGATGACCTACAGAGGTCCAAATAATTTTTCTTCTCATGGGACTCAAATCTGATATTCAGTCAAAAGTTGCAGGTAGTATTTGTGCTTCAAACTGGCATAGATATTGAGCTCTGAGACAGACCAAATGACCTTCCAACCTTTGGCCATTGACTAAAAACCCTGTAAACTATCAGTGGTTGAAGTAAAGAAATTCTGATCTGTTTTACCCCCAATAATATCTCTGCATAGAGCAATGCACAGGGTCTGAGGCCAATAGACAGAGGGTAAACATGACATGTAAACCTCTGCAGGGAGCGAAGGGTTAGTAATGTCAGCCAAAATGTCCTCATGAGCTCATGACCCCTCCAGAACCCTGACAGATCTCAGGTCAGTGATCACTCATGTCGATCGATTGAAGACTCAAAGCCATGGTGATGAGTAAGCGGGAGCGAGGCATGCATGTCATTTCAGGGCTGAGCATTTTGAGAAGCCTTTCCCTGCATGAGCCTTGAACAGTGTGACCACAGAGACACCTAGTGGTCAAACAGCCACAACAATGCAATACCAAAGTACCACATTACAGAAGTGCACCCTGGAATTGTACTATAATAATCACCCAATAACTTGTATATTTTTTTCTACTGTTAAATCACTAATCTAGGGATTAAAAAATTCCTCTAGTGCTCTACCATCATGGTAATGTTGAGTACAAAATGGTCAAATGCATATGGACAGCTCTTGCTGTTTAGTACGAATCCCCTGAGTTGTATTGTTTAAAATATAAAAAAGTGCACTGTATTATGGGTGAATTTTTTTTCCCGCCTCATTACACTTGTGTTACATTCAATCACTCTGCTAGACATCTGGAAAACGAACGTGACATTGCATTCATATTTGACAGGTGGCACTATTTGTTTAGAGTTGTAGATTCTCTGTGGTTTGATGATCATCTCTGGGTGAATGAAGGATGAGGAGGGGGTAAAAAAAAGGGTGTGTCTACATGTGTGCGTCTGTAAAGTTCTGTGTTTCTGAAAGGCCTATAGAAGATGACGTCTGCTTGTTTGCTGCCATTTCAGAAACAGGAGTATCTGTGTTTGAGCAGTAGCTCAGGGTCGGGCGGCTTGTGGGCCCAGCTGAGCTGAGATCAAAGATTAACAGATACGGCGGCGATCGATGGGAAGATCAGATCGGTTTTAAAATAACATGAAAATCATGAAGGGCAGATAAGAAAAGAAAGAGGGAAGAGAGTAGAATAGTTTATAACATGCAAGAAAAGCTTTAAAAGTGGATATTTAGTGTCACCTTAAGGGAAAGGAATCGTGAGATGTGAGAAGAATAAAGTCTTATGCATAAACAAAGTCAAGACAGTAACAGGATCTCTTTTCTCGTTGTTGAAGCCCTTGGTGGGATCTGGAATCTGTTTCACTACATGCAAGTGAATCAACTCAGAAACAGACATTGATATTTTATTCATTTAGTGAGAAAACAAAAAGAACTACAGTACTGTGCAATAATCCCAAGTTATAAGTAATTTCCTTATAACGTTAGTGAAAAAATGGCGTACAACTGATTAATCTAAAACAAACACCAGAGGGCGCAAGTGTTGGAATCAGGAGTCAGCCTCTGTGTTACAAGCAAGAATGTCTGACAAGACCACCAGGCAATTGTACAAGACCTAATGCAAACTTAGGCAGACCCAAATCAGACTCCGTCAGGTCCTGGTAATGCAGTCTAATACGCTTACGCCAGGGCCCTACAACTCTAATATTGGAGATCAACTCTCCTGCATCTCTTTCTCCAAAACACCTGAATTGAAAAGATGAATCATCTCCTTAGCATCAAGTTCTGCAGAGGCTTGATAACAAGCTATTAATTTAATTTAGGTGTGTTAGAACAGGAATCTATCACAAATTCGAAGGCCAATGCCTCTTGAGGACCGGAGTTGAAGACTACTGGCTTATGAGGCATCTTCTGGGCTGTTAGTTGTTTTCTAGGCTTCTTGTTTTGACATTGTTTTGGCATTTTATGGTTTAGAACCTGATCACATTTATACTGTTTCCTTAATATTTGTTTGTGTTGCCAAATAACTTTGACTTATCGACTATATAGGCAGAAAAGGTCCACCAAGGTCAGTGAATGAGCCAATTTTGTCTTGACACAATGGTTAAGTTTATGTTGCAACACATGCAGCACTTTATGACACACAAGACCCTGTTTCTACTCATTTTGTACATACATCTAGCCAATCTGACATGAAGTAGTAATTTAGCATCACCTAGAGCTTTTAGCTCGAAGCTTCCCGGAGAACAAACTTTTAAAGACCTTTAGAAAACATGAAAGATTACTTACCAAGAGCAGTTTAAAATATTTCAAAAAACAAAGCATAACTAAATTAGAGATACCTTGGAATGTTTGCACAGTATTGTAGTCCTTCAAAAATGACAAATTACTTCTTCAAAATAAATACCTAAGTGGGAAGCAATGGTCAAAGAGAATGAACAGAAAAAAACATTTTTAAAGCCTGATGGTTTTAAAATTACAATATTTTCTCATATAAATAAAAAACTTTTAAAGTGAAAACTGGAGATGCACCAGTCAGGAATTCTGCAGCCAATTAATGATAATTAATTTTGTAAAGCTCTGACCAACTGATTCTTATTTTAGCCAAGTGAGATTCGCATTTAAGGGCTAAACAAACAATGTGCTAAGTTGTACTTTCTCCATACATTTCAAATAGTAATTTCCAAACAATTACATATCTATAGTTAAAGCAGTACCACATTTTTGAAGTATTACCTTAATATGACATAAATTCTCAATCTTCTGGTGCAGTGTGGTCTGCTATTAGATTCCAAAACATGGAGGGAGAGTTTCATTTTGCAACTTTGCAGAGTTGACAAAGGCTTTCACGGCTAAAAGTTATAGGGTGCTGCTTTAGATAAAATGATTTTCTCTAAGTGACATAGCTATCTCTCTCTGAAAATCTAAAAATATCCTTCAGATTATGAGAGTTATTTGTAAAAGTTCAACCCACCTACAAAGAATTACGGCACATGTCATTTACTCATTTAGAAGACTGATTATAGCTCACTTACTATTTTCTTCCTCCTCTTTTTGGACACCTAAAAATGTAGAAGCGCCATGTAACAACAACTGTATTTTTTCCCTCCCCTGGCGGGGACGGAGGTGAGCTCCCTCCTAGCTCTGCTTGAACAGCAGGATGCGCTCACGAAAACCTCACGACAGCCGACTGAATTTCAAACATGTTTGATTTTTACCGATCGTCCGATTCCTGATCGGGAGGTAGTCGTGAGAAGCCAGTCCCTCCTCCTCCCCCCTGTACGATCAAGCTGAAATTCGGCCCGATTCAAAACATGCTTGCACGGCTGAAGAATCGGCCCGAAAAGGGGAAAAACTCGCCCGGCTCTTGAATATTGTGCGTTGTGTAGAAAATGGCATGCCAACCAATATGGCCGCCACGCAAGGCGTTCTGGGTAACGGAGTCACGTGGTTGCAAGGGGTCTATTGTAAGCGTCAGTCTCCATGCGTACTCCCAGCAGATTTGGTTGGCCGTTACCTTAAAGGGTTACTTCAGATTGCAGGACGGATCTACTATAAAGCTATTATTGGCAACAGCTCCCTCACTTGCATTAGAAAGATATGATATCAATATATACTATATCATATTAGAATTAAAGCAACTAATGAATTGTTTATAAAATCATAATAATAAAATTATAAAGTACTTTATAAGAAAATAAAGAAGTCTTTGGAGGGCTGAATAGCTAAATGCTAATCAGATGTACACCTCCTCTGTTAGATGACTTTAGTTTTTTTTAAATCAATTCAAAATCAAAATGTTCATATCAGTGGGATACAACCCTATACGTTAGTTGACTTTAACATCAAGATCACAAGAGACCACTGTTGCGTTTGGTGCTGTTTTGTCATCCGACAATGTCCGTGTGTTTCATGTAGAGTTTGTTGGTTGAGTTTAGATGTTCTCTTTTAATATGCCAGATCAGTTACAACTTCCCAGTGCACTCTAGTTCCCCCAAGAATGAAGTAAACTATTGGATTTTCGCATCAACTGTGCAGTAGCATCATAGATTGTGTGTTTCTGTTCTTTACAGTTCTCATCAGCTTGTTAGCTAGTCAGAGGTATGCCGGATGTTCTTAATTTTTCACCAAGGTCATAGTAACATGGTATCTTTCCACCACAGCTAGGAGAACTACAGGTACATCTAAAAAAAATAATAATATTGCATAAAGGCGCTTTCATTTCAGAAAGGGAAACTTTTATTTTGTTAAAATATATATTAAAAAAATTTATGGCTTTAATTTCTTGTATTGTATCGATGATTATGGCTTACAGGTAAAGTAATTCATCCATCCATCCATTTTCTTACACGTCTATCCCTTGGGCGGTCGCGAGCGGTGCTGGTGCCTATCTCCAGCTGTAAATGGGCGAGAGGCCCCTGTAATTCAGTTTCTTAAAATTAGAATATCACATTAGACCAATCAAAAAATTTATGTTTTAAGCACAAATATCAGGCTTCTGAAAAGTATGTCTGCTTTTATATACCCAGTACTTGGTTGGACCTCCTCTTGCATGAATTACTGCATCAATGCTCCATGGCATAGAAGCAATCAGCCTGTGGCGGTGCGTAGGTGAAACACAACCTTCCGTGTTGAGTCTGGCGTTTCATTTTCCTCTTGACAACAGCCCATAGATTTTCTATGGGCTTCAGCTCAGGGGAGTTTATTGTACAGCTAAGAACAGGAACACCACGGTCATTAAGCCAGCTTTTGGTAACTTTGGCAGTGTGGACAGGAGCCAAGTCCTGCTGGGAATGGATTTGGCTTGACAATCTACTTAAGGTTGCGATTCTTTCTGTTGCTGGTGCAGCTTGTCCTACCACACTTCTTTCTTCCACTCAGTTTTCTGTTATTATGCTTGGATATAGAACTCTTTGAACACAGAGCTTCTTCAGCAAAGACCTTTTGTGGCTTGTGCTTTTTGTGAAGGGTGTCAATGATGTCTTTTAGACATCTGTCAAGTCAGCAGTCTTCTTCATGATTATGTAGTGTACTGACCAAGAACGAGACCCTGTTTAAAGACTCAGGAAACTTTTGCTGGTGTTTTGGGTTGATGAGCTGATTAGGGTGTGACACTATGAGTTTCTAATCATTGACTTATTCAAAATATTCACATTTCTCTGAGACAATATATCTATGTGTAATGATTCTATATGATTTTCACTTTCTGAGATGACTGACAAAGAATATTGCACTTTTACACAAAAGTCAAATTTTTTGAGATGTACCTGTATTATCTAACTGATCATCTAAAGGAGTCATAACCTGGAAATCTGACTTTTTCATGTTTCATGTTGTATGTTGGGCCTCAGTTAAAATCTTCCAGGAGTGTGAAAGTGACTTGCTTTTTTAGTGTGGTCTCTATGTAGATGCCATAAAAAACCCACAAGAGTGCATTCTCCACAAAGCGAGATTTTGGTGCTCCTCCTAGATTTATGTCACTCATGGAAGGACACTTACCTATTGTGTAAGAGACCGGGAAATTATGGTAAACAAACCATGACAAACTGCAAATGCTAGTGTGACATCCTCATGTAAGATACACAATTCTAGCATTTGCGGTTTAAAATCTCCTCATTTCATTGCTTTGCAATGTGGATGTTTGTAAACTGCTCTAAGTGTTTGTGGGTGCATGAGCAAAGGACCAATATCACATAAAGTGATAATATCATGCTACTGACCAGTAAGGTCTCCATGGGAACACATGAACGCACATACGTACATGCAAGTCAAATTCTCGCGCATACCCTCGCGTGAGAGAAAAGAGTCAAAATGAGCACTATTTGAAAAAATATTTCTCTTAAAAAAGACTAAACATGAATTTAAATACATTTTCTGAAGGATTTTATGTGAAATACCAGGTTATGACTCCTTTAAAAAAACTGGGCAAAAATAAAAAAGCGACGGCTCTCCTTGTTCTACATAGATACATTAAATTGGACTAATTTAAGTTCTGAGAATGATCCTTATTCTCATCACTGCTTCTTTAAGCTTCTACATCCGCGCTACTTTCATCATGGCTTGTTGATCATCAGAGTCAAATTCTGGCTAAAACATATAAGACTAACATGGTTACAGCTGGAACGCTTCCACTATCTGAACTTTTTTCCTCAGGGAAAATTAGTGGATAAAAAGGCATCAAAACTCAGATTAGTATAGGTTAAGTTTCACAGGGGTTGTTATAGACAATTTCAAACTAAGCTTCTTTGTATCAACTTTCCTTGTTACCAACTAATTTTGGCCAACTACTCATGTTTCATCAGCAACAAAGATGTTCATATGCAAAAACACTACTTTGTTTGTGTCAGGGTTTAGTTTTGACTTGGCTTTTGTTTTCTTCCTCCTTGTTAGGGATTTGACTTTATTGTCTGTTAGTTTTCAGCTCCTCCTCTCCCTCACACAGCTTTCCCTTCACTCCCTCTGCAGTCAGTCACACCTGTTTGTCATTAATCAGTCAGACTCACTTGACCTGCCAGCCTCCCTACTTAAGCCTTCCTCTGCTTTCACTTCTCTGCCGGTTCGTCATCAGACCATACTCACTCCTCGCCTGTCTGCCTGGTTTGCTCCTGCTAGCTGTTTGTTTCCTGCCTCAGTTTTACCACGTTAGTCTCTGCCTGCTGCTGGATCTAACCTGTCTCCCCTCTGAGCCTCAGGAAGAGCTACTAATCCTGTTGTGACTCTAACCTGCAAGTATTCACGCTGCCTTGCTGCTAATCCTGCTGTGGTTCTGGCCTACAAGTATTTACCCTGCCTGGCTGCTAATCCTGCTGTGGTTCTGGCCTACAAGTATTTACCCTGCCTGGCTGCTAATCCTGCTGTGGTTCTGGTCTAGAAGTATTCACCCTGCCGTTCTGCTAATCCTGCTGTGGTTCTGGCTTGCAAGAATTCACCCAGCCAAGCTATTATCCTGTTGTGACTCTGACCAGCAAGTATTCATCCAGCCAAGCTATAAATCCTGTTGTAACTCTGACCAGCAAGTATTCATCCAGCCAAGCTATAAATCCTGTTGTGACTCTGACCAGCAAGTATTCATCCAGCCAAGCTATAAATCCTGTTGTAACTCTGACCAGCAAGTATTCTTCCTGCCAAGCTATACATCCTACTGCTGTGCTCTGGTTCCCTCTCTGCCGTGCTGTGGATCCTGCTACTGTGCTCTGGTTCCCTCTCTGCCGTGCTGTGGATCCTGCTACTGTGCTCTTGTTCCCTCTCTGCCATGCTGTGGATCCTGCTGCTGTACTCTGGTCTCCAAGTACACTCTCTGCCGTGTTTCTGGTCCTGCTTGCCAGCTCCTGCACACATCTACACCTCTGCTCCAGTTCAGTCCTGCATCTCGGGTTCCACCTGCCATTATTCATCTTTCTTACAATAAACTCTCTATTTTAGCTCTGTGTGTGCGTGCTCTGTCTGGGTTCATCCAAAAACAAATCATGACAGTTTGTTTTTTGCTTTTTTTTAAATCTCAGTTAAAGTGGCCTTCCAGTTTGATTTTATCCAAAAGATTTCTGACATTTTTTAATCAAGCATGTTCCATGATGGACTAGAACTAGAAGCTCCCAAAGGGCAGAACTAAGTAACTTTGATCCAATATGTTGCAATACTGGAATCAGCTTCCTGTTATGTGCTGAAATCTCACCTACTGTGCTAAACGAGAAGGCTGAATGGACATTCAATGTGCCCCTCCAGAAAATAGTTTCCTTTGTTTTCATATTTTTTTTATTTCCTCTAGCTTCAGTTTTATATTTTTCAGTGATGCAGAAAACAGTTGTCTAAGTCATCCTTCTTACTCACAACTTTAGCCTGTTATCTGAACCCCCCCTCCCTCCACCCTCTAGTTTGTTTAAGTTTTGACTGGCGGATCAACAATGAGGTCCACTCAGGAGTAAAATTGGCCTGATTCCGGTGACCAGTGGCGTTCCTGGTGCATCTCTAGTAAAAATGTTTTTTTTTTTTTAGACTGGCTTTGGATCAGTGTTACATAGTCACCTGTCGGCGGAGCGTGCGGCTGAGTGCATGTGTGCGTCTTGCAGGGGGTTGTCGTGGAATACTCTCTGAGTCTGAGAGGCTGTGGGGGCTGATGGGTCTGAAGAAGTCTGTGGGGATGATGAGCTGCTTCGAGCACTCTTCTGGTTGAGAACGCACTGAACCTCTGGAGCCTGTACACACAGCGCAGGCAGGTAATCAACCACAAAGTAATCATTGCACTTCAGTTGTGTTTACCTCACAGGAAATGACCTGTAGCTTTTCAAGCAAACATCAGGTTGTGTTAAGTTTAATGACAGGATTACAATTCTCAATGAGAAGGTAACATCTTCAGATCAGAACAATACCTGATTGGGACCTGTGAGTGCCCACTAGGTGCTGGGATCCTTGTGACTGTACTACAAGCTGTGCTGGAGGTGGAGAGGAGACGCCAAAGGGCTGCGGGGGGAAGAACATGTAGCTGTCGTTGGGCAGGGAGTGAGTGCGTCCCACCGCAGGCTTTCTGACACTCAGCAGGTTGTCCTTTGCTGGCTCCGGCTGTACACACAGAGTAGGAGGTTAGGGTCTTTCTAAGCTGGACTGGGTCTACGACTGCTCTTTCACCAGGGCATTCTCACAAATATATAAGCACATCCACAGCTGTTATCTTTTTAAGACAATACATGCACAAAGAGACAATGATCATCAGCATACATAGAGAACACAGGATCCTAAAACTTTAGAGCCTACAGGCGCAGAGCTGCCACAGAAACCTCTCAGAGTTGTTTTAATTTTTGGACATTTTTGGACCCCTCTCATTAAATCCTATAGTGGCACAATACAGTACCAGTTTCCTTCCACAACAGATTTTCTGAGGCCTCCAGCACACTTTACAGTAACAAACATGAAAGCTCCAAGTGGAGGGAAACTACTACGACAGAACATGGTATGGGCACAGATGCGCAAGAGGACTTGGAGAAGAGACACAGACTCACATCTAAAGCACAGAGTAAAAAAGAAAGCTGACAGTGTGACAGAGAGAGAAGAGATCTCAAAAGAAAGACCAGAGGGAAAAGAGAGAAATCTGTAAATTGGCAGGTGAAGTGGTGTGCTACTCTACTGGACTGAAGTAGGGGAAAAAAAAGCACAGCAGGCTGGAAACACGGAATGAGAAAGAGAAATTTGGGCACACGGTTAGTTTCACACAGACTTTCAAGGCTACTTGCACTCCTTTACACCACTCTGTCATTCCCTTCTGACATTTTAGTATTTCTACGAATGCAGCTCTGTTGTGCTAGTGGTATTGCTTCTGTCATATCCTATAGATAGTGATTTTTAGTTTTTGGCGATTCTTGTTGTTTACCCCTTCTCTGTCCTTTTGTGCTGTGTCCTGTTTGCATTTTGTGCATTCTGTAAAGCCCGTATGAAGGTAGGAATGCGAAATCTTTCCCCGTAGTAAACAGATTTTTCTTATCTTGGTTATACTGCATTGCAGTGTAAAATAGTCATTGTACTTTCACAAAGTCCCAGAGACATTCGGGTTAGTTCTCCAAGTCAGAATGTGACTTATACAGACTAAACTAGAGGTTTGCTTATTCTTATGAGTCTGAACCCACGTGCAGCTGTGAGTGAACAACCCCTTCATTTCAGAGCAATTGTTTCCAATAACAAGAGTCTGTGAAATTTTAGCCACTTAGAACATCATGAAAACATTACAGATTAGTATACAATGGCACACACTGATGTCTGAAGTTGGAGTTCTTCATTGAGTTCTGCAAAAGATTTCTATTTAAAAATTCAAGAGGTTTCAGCCCAATTTAAGTTTTCTGTCATTGGGATAGATAATACACACACACTACAGTTATTAAAGAGGGATCTATATGTACCGCGTCACAAACATCACAATAGGAAATATGAACACTGGGAACAGGCTCAACTGATAACGTGGACACCATTCTTGCTTTGTGGTGTTCGTTGACAGGATCTCAAGGCACAGTCATGAAGAGGAAGATGTCTGGTTTTGGAACATCCGGTTTTCATCTTTGCTTTCTACAAATGATGTGGTTCCGTTGGCTACTTCTAACCATAACCTCTAATGTCCAATGAAGTGGTTTACAGCTGAGTGATGCCAGAATGAGTGTCAGCTGCTATAAGTCTGAGGCCATGGTTCTCAATCAGAGAAGGGTGGACTGTCCCTTCTGGTTTGAGGTTCAGTCTCCTCAAGTGGAGGAGTTTACGTATCTTGGTGTCTTGTTTACATGTGGTGGTAGGATGGAACAGGAGATGGACATATGGATTGGGGCTTTGTCTGCTGCAATGCAGGCACTGCTGCAGTCTGTTGCTGAGAAGAAAGAGTCAAAAAGGCTCACAATTTACCGGTACATCTACATTCCAACCCTCACCTATGGTCAAGCGGCACGGATCATGATGGAATGAATGAGATCCTGGATACAAGCTGTCAAGATGAGCTTTATCTGTCGGGCTCACCTCAAAGGGCGTCAGCTGAGGTATTTTGGGCATATTATCAGGATGCAACCTTGGTGCTTCCCTGTGGAGGTTTTCCAGGCAGGTCTCACTGGGAGGATACCCCAAGGAAGACCCATAAATCATTGGAGGGACTGTACTTTGTCTGGTCTGGGAAGTCCTTGGGATCCCACAGAATGAGATTGAGGTTGACGACGGCGAGAGAAATGTCTGGGTTTCCCTCCCAGACCTGTTGCTCCCGCAACCTGAGCGCTGATAAGCGGAACTGAATGGATGGATGGATATTTATATTCACGCTAGGCATAGGCTGGTTATTGGTATTTTCCCTCACACCTTTTTGATGATTCCTACTCTGAGATGCGGACAAACTGTTTGCGATAATATTTTTTGAAAAGTTGTAATAAGAATGCTCTGCTCCCACATGTTACTGCACACTATTAGTCAGATGCAACATTTTTACAAGAAAGACACATTTGGTTGGAGATATTCCCAGATGCAGAAAAAAACAGGCAGTCCTGAGGTCTCATTTATGAAACATTGCATAGAATCCATACTAAAAAGTCTGCGTACGCCCAAAAAAGGAAAACATAAAAAATCTCAATTATAAAACCATGCGCATGCACAGCAGCACAAAAGTTTCCTTCATAGATCACAGCTGTATCTGAACATTTGCATACCAGCTTCTGCCCCAAGTTCAGCCCCATGCACGACCACATTCAACTGTAAATGGTCAATGCAAAGCACCTCATGAATGTTAATATGCGATAAAAATGGGTCAGCTGATCGTTTCTTTTCCCATTATTGTAGTGGCAGCCACGGGGAAAAAGCCAAGAAACTTTGGGAAAATTTCACAGAGAGGCATTTATTAAATCTGTGAAATCCCTCTGAGGCTGTGAGCTCAGATTGACTTTAAGAAGAAGGAGGGAGGCCAGGAGGAATCAAAGGTTTCCCCCACAATGAGAAAGACACCACCCCCACCCCCAAAAAAAATAACACAAAAGGCATTTTAGGATGCTGAGAATGTGATTTTTTTTCCAGAAGTTTCTCCAATCCCTATTTTGAATAACTGCACATGCGCAAGACCATTTTACCTGCTCTATTCCACTCCTCAGGGGGGTTACGTGAAAAAAATCTCCCAAATCCACTTTGGTCTTATTTATTTCTACAGAGGCCATCCTCTTCTTCTCATATACATGTACACAGTTTGCTTCTTGCGACTCTCAGCCATGTTCAAAGTATACGGTGAGAGCAGCAGAGCTACAATGAACGGCTAACACTGAAGCTAACCACGGAGCTAACCGGATACATAAGCATTAGAAGTACGCATCTGCAGCCAGCAAGTAGAAACTAACAAGGAATGAGCACGCACACTGGTATTACGTGAGTGTGTCAGAATGATTGTCATGTGGGACAACCAATAGATAAGGTGATACCCCTGGAACTCGAGGGATAGAGGGGGTTGCGGGCAAAACCAAAACTCTGACCAATCCCAGTCTTGACAGGCCTGCAGCTCCCACTTGATAACATTTTTTAACCTCCTTTTTCTGAATACATAATGTATTGACTACTTTCAGGATGGAAGGACAATTTTACCCAGTATAGCAAAAAGTGTTTCTGAACAGGATAACCAACTATGGCTTTAAGTGTCAGCAGTGCAAGCCTCGATAACACTGGGGTTTTGATTGCTTATTATAAAGTCAATCTATGATTAAAGCCCGTTTATGGAGTAAAATTGAACATTTAAAAGGAAAAATGAGAGTATGCCTGGGTCAGAGTTGTTACTGCACATTTTCCCCATCAAGTTTTTGTTTTTATAGATACCAACCTTTGCGTGGAATGTGACGTACATACGTTTCAGGCACCCTTTTGTGCGTCCTTAAGCTTTATAAATGAGACCCCTGGTGTGGGAACACTCATCAAAGTAAATTTGTAAGCAAAGAAGGTTGGCAAACTGTGATTCGTGTCCATTAAGCTACCGACTGAAGGCTCTAATTAAGCACATTGCCTGAACAATAAACCAAATTCAACTTGATAGAGTCCCAGAGTTTCTTTTTAAAGCACAGAATGACAAAAGGAAATGTAGCAATTTAGTCTGTGTATCAAAATCCAATTAATGAATGCAAATAATTGTAACATTACATCACTGTAATAATCAAGATGCTATTTCTATTACGGATACGGATGCTATTTCAGCCGTATTTATTTGATAGAATAAATTACACGTTTCAAAAGTAATTTGATCACATTATAGATTTTTGGTTTTAAAATCTTGTTAATGTGTAAAAACTGTGGTAGTTTTTATTAATTTATTATACTGTGGGAATCCTGTCTGAATCATCCATAACTCAACTTTGTATGATTTATTGCAATGAACAGAAGCTTTTCAGAAATAACGTGACTGATTACGCGGTAATTCTAACACTAGGAAATCACTTCAAACAACAAAATTACATTGAAATCTATCTTTAAGCTATACCCAAATTAAAATGACAACCATTGTGAAAAATTAGAAGTGCATGTCTCACCTGCTAATGTCTTAGACTTTTTAAATTACAAACTCTTAAGTTGTTTTTTTTTTATCACATTTTCAGTTTCTGCCTGAATTCTCATTTGTGGATGGCCATAAATTAGGACTCTATCAATTTGAAAGTTATGTTAAGAAGAGCATTTGACGGAGGATCTCCAGTTTCAACTGGCAGTTGTTTTGGGAAACTACACAGGACTTTCATCATCTTTTTCACTTTGGTGAATTAGGTTTATGGTCTCTTATCTGGCTGCAGGTGCAAAGAAGCTGTTTGCTGTAGTCTCATCCATTTGTCTCTCCAACAACAATATTATTTTGAGTGTGTGTAGAAGGAGTACAAGTCGCTGTGGAAGTGCCCTGGTAAAGAGACGGGACAAGCTACTGCAGGACGGAGCACGGGGAAGAGCGATGAAGAAGAGAGAGAAGAACTGTCAGTACATTGCATTCCAGAGTGGTTAGAATGAGTGGGTTAAAATCGTCAGGGGCCGAGTCGTCTGTCAGAGCTAGGGACCAGGATTTCTCTGAAGCCAGAGACAGAGCTTCCATCTCCGCTAGAGGGATCTAGGCAGGAAGAGACAACCACTGATGAGCAGAAAGAACAGCGCAAACTCTGAATGACACACAGATATAGAAACACACATGGATAAAACCTGGAGCTCTGGAAGGGACTATGATGGAAAACATTTTCCCCTCTGGCAACACAGGACCTCTACCATTAAGTCATGGAGACACGAAATCGCCACCAATAGATGTTTGCTTTCTTTGTGGCATTTGTGTACTTTTGTGTGCGGTTTCTACTTTGTTTCAGCAATTAACATCTGAGTGATATTCAACTCTCCAGATGTTCTAATAAACAGAACATGTTAAAATATTTCAATTTTGCACATGGCCAGGACTAATTTAAAAGTTGATTATCATGAGGGTGGCCTACAGTTTCTAAAAGTAGAATCAGAAGCCGATCTTTTAGTTATCAGGAACCAACTCCCAGTTTAAAACCCTGTCTACTTTTAAGAATAGGCTTAGGATTTTACCTGAGCTATCCCTATAGTTACACTGCTATAGGATTAGGCTGCTGGAGGACCTCATGACTACTTTAACTCGCTTTGCTACTACTCTCCAATGTTGTACTATTTTATGTTATTTTAGTTTTTAAGTTTGTTTTCTCTCTGTGTTTTTCTTTTCATAGGAGCTACATCTGGCCTGTTTTTCTGTTTAGCTGTGACACCTTCCTGGGGAGGGGCATCAGCTGAGCTACTGCTGCTACTAACGTAATGTTCCTCTTCTATAGCTGAGACAGTTGGCCCAACTTCTGCGTTTCCCTCCTAGATGAAGCCTCTAAATGAGATAATCCTGCTGTTAACTTTTTACTTTTCTTTAAAAGGCCTGGAGGTGCACTTCACACTACATTCAGTCACTCACCTATTCATACACAATGTTTTTTAAGCTACATCCACAGCCACAGCTGCCCTGGGGCAGCGTGACAGAATACTGCCATATGATTGCCACCATGTTGATGATTCGATGCAATCTGCTAGGTATCCTTAGAAAACATTTTAACCCATTTGAACAATACACTGAACTTGACTGCATTGGTTGATAACTAGGATCAGTTGGAATGTAAGTAACTGACAGAATCTACCTGTAGGAATGGATGACTTTTTTTGTAAAGTGCCTTTGAATGATATTTGTTGTAAGTTGGCGCTATAAAATGAAATAAAATATAAATATAAAATTCTTACAAATAGAAAATGCTAAGAAAAGTAAATTCAGTGTTCTTTTCTATCTATAGTATTACATATGTCCCAGTTATTGGGACATTAGCAGTTGCTGAAATTGCTGAAAGAAACCATCAAGGTCACAAACATCTACTAGAGGTGGAGGTTATGTTTCTTTTGGTGGGAATATCATAGGTTATCACAAACCATTTGTGGGAACTTGCAAAAGTAACCCTGGATCCTGCAAAGCCTCTGTGGGATCTCGGAAAACAAATTTAACTTCCAAAACATTTGCTGGATCTTGCAAAAGTATACTTCCAGACCTTGTGAAACTTGTATGGAATCTCACAAATGTAGCATTAGCTTCAGATCTTGTATAACATTTGCTTGATCTTGCAAAAGTAACTGAATTTTGCAAAACTTTGAGAGAGCTTGAAAAAGTAACTCGGGATTCTTGCCAAATAATATTTCATCTACAAAATGGGTTCATCTGTTTTTTCTTTCAGTGTCCCTTGCAAGACTCAGTATAATTGGCCTTTAAGAAGATACACTTTTCTTCTCAACTTTATGCATTGGAACCATTATTTGTTCGTATTTTGGAAATTGATGGACAAAACTGAGACAGTTATCTTCAAATAAATCTAAACAAGGGACCAAGTGGTTTGAAGTAGACACTTTTAGACACAGTACAACAGTACAATGATGTAATGCGCAGGACTAAAACCACATTGAAATGCGTACATGGATAAACAAGTAAAATGCTAATTTATAAATTCTGTAGAGGTTGGGTTCAGTCTGGAAGTGTCTAAACACACTTATGGCTTCTGTCACAGAAGCTTTAATGAGGGAAAACCTAATTAAATGAGACAGAACCAAGATCAGAAATTCATGGAAAACTATGCAGGTTAAGAATTTGACAGAGAAGCATGGCAACTGGTAGGGATGCTTAACGATTCTCTTATCGATTCCAGGCAGCACCAGAGCCCGGCAGCACGACTTACGTTACGTTTTTTACGCAAGTTACGCACACGGCATTCAGTAAGCAAGTACGACGTGACCAGGCGTAAGTCTAGAAAAGCAAAACAAAAAAAATGGCGCCCCATCGGGTAAAGCGATCGAAAGTCCGGTCAACAAGGAAAAATCAGTGGATCATTAGCTATACCTAAAACTAATATGTTCGTGGTGATTTAATTAATTTAGCCTTAATCAATAAGAAAATAAAAGCATAAATTGTCGTCTCGATCACTGTGTATAGGGGCGGCCATTATTGCCCGACATCACATCCTGTGACCTAATGTCACGGTAAGGCACTGCGCTCTACAACAATTGTTTCGGATTTCGAGAGGACTTCACCATTGAAATTCACGAGAGCTATTGTTGAAGCAACAATGCCCACGTGCATGGCCGTTGGATGTTCCAATACATCGGGTAAAAGTGAAAAAAACCCCCAGTTTTTTCACCTTTCCGATGCATGATCCACCACGGGCTCTTTTGTTGGATTGCCAACTTGCCATCGAACTTCTGGCAAGAGAGAAAAAACGTCGTCTGTAGCCAACATTTGGGAGAAGAATGTCTTCAAGATGACATGAGAGCGAGACTTTTCGGTAGGTTTTTCTTTTTTATAACGTAGAATTTGCCGGAACATTTGTTTACCGACCAGAGGGGCGGAGTGATATGAAACGCTTCGATAGAGTTGTGGGGTTGCAGTTTTTTGGGCTTGTTTCTCAAAGTGAAGTCGCTTTTTTTGGGCTCTAAACTAAGTGACGCTGAAATACCCCTCCGCCTCATAACGCGCTGCAGCTCATCCTGACAGGAGCAGAGTAATCAATCAATCAATCAATCAATCAATCAATCAAATTTTATTTGTCAATTACAATTTGCATTGCAATCGAAAAGTCAGTTCCAGTACAACCGTCCATCACATACACTTAACAAACAAACATTTGGGGGGAACGATTGACTGAGGCCTTGCGTTGCCAAAGAACGCAGCCAGCCAGCCGCTGCTAAAAAGCGCAGCTGTCAAGGCCACATTCCTCCAAACTGCCCAGACCCCGCCTAAACGGAGTTTACAGGCACTGCCTTGAAATTTGTCGAAGTAACATTAAAACATGGGGATAGTGGAGGGAGAAAAAAAGGCAAGAATTTATCATAATGTAAAAAACGTTACAGTATGAGAAACCCTACGTAAAAAAAAACTCATTGCATAAGCACAAATATAACGAATACAACCATACACATAAGCAGAAGGAGAACATTTGAGATTGATCATGTGTAAGTCCATAAGTGAAATGTGAGTCAGTGGTGTGTGCCTGTTGTGTGGGAATCTGTATGTCCATGAAGGCCGTTCCTCTGGCAGGCAAGTGTCCTTGATGGAAAGTCTTGATGAGTAAACTCAGAATGATCCGATCTGCCCGTATTTTCTGCAGTTTACGGTTGCAATAACTGATGATAACTACTGAAAGTAGATTAGGCGGTGCAGATCACCATTTTGAGCAGAGATTAGTTCTAAAGATGAGTTTTATAATCATCTTATAACATTGCAGAACCCAACCTATAAACCGTACTTTAATGTTTATTTGTTGTCTTTTTATGTCTCTAAAATGTTAAATTAGTATTACTTTAAATGTAAATGCTTAATACCACGTCTATCTTTGTTTAAGAGGTTAAAAAAATTTCCCCAAATTGGAATCGATAAGAGAATCGATAAGGAATTGAATCGTTTCACAGAATCGATAAGGGAATCGGAATCGTGAAAATCTTATCAATTCCCAACCCTAGCAACTGGCATCTAATACTAATATTATAACCCATTGAACGCTTTTAGATGATGGGACTTTGCTTTGCTGACATAACAGTCCAACGTTTGTCTTCGAATGAGAAAAACAGGCACACTGATGCATTATTCAGTTTCATGCTGATTATTGATTGAGGCACTTCCCCGCAGACTTGGCAGAGTTTACTCTGTGCTGGCTTCTAAAGCACCTGGGGTGAGTGTTATGACTTTGCTTTGTGACTGACAGGGAAAGCAGGTCATCAACTATACAAACACACAAAACTGTCACAGCTACACACAGATGCAATGACGGTGACAGTGAGCTGAGGAGACAGAGGAAGCCATCAAACAGTGTTCCCAGAGTCTGCCAAACCTGACTACAAATAAAACCTTCCAAGCATGAATGACTTTAACCAAATGAGGGAATGAGATCATAGCTGAGATGGTGTGCTGGTGGGCATGGCCGCAGGCAACATGGCTGGTTAAGAAGGGGAAAATATTCACTGTGGGGGAACACCAGGACAAACATGGTAATGGCTGTGGGGCTACAAGATAAACATAACATTGGATGCTTTTTTTTTACCCCAGGACTATGAAAATTCAGGTAAAATAGAGAGCATCTATATGCACAACTAACCATCCTGCATTGGTTAAATTACTTATCTAACAGAAGACCTATTTCTGAGAATTTTACTCTATAAATGTGTCTATTTTGCATTAAGAACTGACCATTTTTTTGTAAAACAATGCACACTTGGCAACCAGATCTATTACTTTAGTTGAGGAAACAGTCGATACAACACCATCATTTGCGTTCGGTCAGGAACGTAAATGATCAATGCTGTTCAAAAGCTAAAGTGTACGTGTAGCACCATACTTTTTCCGCTACCAGTTCTGCATCACTGTGTTAGATGACTGGCTGCACATATAGGTGGGGAAAAATGATCAGAGAGCACAGGATTTAGCTGAAGCTCAAATTCTTCAAGCACAGTTTTGTCTTGAACTCAGTTCGAGGTGGGTTTTAAGGTTGCAACTGCCCGGTACCCTAAGATACCCAGGGCCCCACAAAATTCCAAATAGTCTCACAACTTCTATTCAGTTTATGTATATCTGTCTATTGAATATGTGTTATAATGAAAGTTTACTTGAACATCAACACACAAATTTATCCCTTCTAATTGTCTTCATTAAAGCTGTTCAATCAAACATAACTGCAAGTGCCCAGTTCAGGTGCTCTAATTACTGTAGTTGTTCAAATTAAATTTTTTTCCTTTGTGTTTTTGAAAACAAAATCTCTGGGAATCCAGTAATATCTATGCTGCGCCAGCAGATAGCAATAAATGTCTGGTTAAAGGGAACAATAACCAAATTTAAAAGTTGATATGGGCTAAATCAGTGCTAGGCTGAAAATAAAGGAAATTCTGAAGGTAGTTCCAAATGTCTTTGACACATCTTACCATCGTCTCTTGGCCATTTAACCTAATCAGCTTACATTTGCACTTCGATGAAAAAGAACAAAAAAAAGTCTGCTGTTAAGTTTCATAGCACAGAGTAGCTATGTTGTGCCTGAGTTAAGCTGATATATCACACTTTTGATAATGGATATCCGATCCACATAGACACAGAAAAGAAAGGTTCTTAAAACCTTTCAATACAGGGTGTTTTTTTCTGATAAGCTAAGATGTGCAAAACCCAGTCAGAAAAAAAACAGTAAGAACAAAAGTTACCTGTGTTGGATAATCACCCCGCCCCAGAAACTTTTAACATTGTTAAAGCGACAGATCAAGCTCTTAAACAGCTATGAAAACAGTAAAATAAGGGGATGGAGTTTGAACGTGAACAAATGAAGGCTCAAAATAAATGAAAAGCATAAATCCCTGTGTTTAGCTTTTAGCCCCTAAATGACCAAATCCACCATGCTAAGACTATGATGACAAGTGAACAGACGAGTGGTTTGTAATATTGCTACTGAGGTAATAAAGCAAGGAGACAGGGTTGTTGTCTGATAAACTTCTATAAGAGACACTATGCCCCCTCTACTGGCCGTTAGATGGTATTCAGAAGTAATTTAATGAGTCTCCGTGTTAGAGCTCCAGCTACATCGATCTTTTATATTCAACACAAGTTTCTGAACCTTTTTATGTACTCTTGACATTCACTACCCCAAGCTTTATGGTCAAGGAGTTTAAGTCAGATCAATAAAAGTTGCTTCTAAATAGCTGCTTTGGCTTAAAGAAGAGTCGGATTCTCTTATGATACAGTGTGTGGATCTAACCAAGTGAACATGTTTAGTTTATTCATCTTTTCACTTTGAGATTTCTCCCTCCAAAAAAAACTAAACTAAGCTAAATGTTAGTAGAATTGCTTTCCTTTCCTGTTTGCCCCACAAGTGGCAGTGTAATAAGAGCCAATGGATGTATGAAATGGAGGAGGCGAGTCATCAGCGGCGTTTCTGGTGATTATTGACCTTCTTGTCGGTGCTGTGCTTGTGGGGCCTGGGGGGCAGCGCGTAGTAGTGGCAGATCGAGCCGGACAGGTTATCCATCAAACTCAACTCTCCCTCCATTGAGCCCTGGATGACCAGGGAGATCGAGTCAAAAAGCGCTCGCCGCTGCACAAACTTGGATATTGCAGGGAGAATAAGAGAGAACAGAGGAAGAAAACAAAGAAAAATGAAAAAAAAGAATGACAGGAAATGAGTGAGAGGGAAGACAGATATGTGCGGAAATATATATAAACGCAGAAACATGAATAAATGATGGGGGGGAAAGATTACAGAGGAAGGAGAGAATCAGATCCATCAGATACACAAAAACAAAGAACACAACAAACATACAGGCAGGAGAACTAGATCACAAATAAAACTTTCAACTTTTAATGCTGTAGACATCTATCAAAACCTCACATATGCTTCCCTTTAAAGCCACGAGGGGGCACTACAACCCTGTAGCAGAGCTGGTCTTCTTGGGGGATGGAGAGGAGATTTTTGTGTAACGGCTCAGAGCAGGAGAGACAGATGGATAACATCTTAAAAGGGGAAAGATAACAATAGCAAGACCTCCATTTCCTATCCCCTAAAAGTTCCCCCTGCTGTCTAGAAATAGCTGTGAAGTGAACAACAAGACCCGCGGTTGAGCTTTCCCATGGCACTGTGACCTGACTCTGACTGGCATGCTGCCTTCAGGGATCAGACCCCCACACACACACACACACACACACACACACACACGATGTGACGAAAACAAACTGTAAACCAATCTGCTCTGACTGAATTGGTTTTACAGAGTACCAATTGCACAGAAAGTTATCTTCTTGATCATCAACCAAGATGTTTTTAGACAGGTGAAAAAAAACTTCTTACAGATATTGTTTACTTATCTCTAGATGAAGGCTCATGGATTTCACCTATAACGGATAGTCTCCATCAGCCTTGCAAGTGTAGTCATGAACATTTGTTATAGCTAAAGACATGTGTGTATTGTTGTGAGATTTTAGGTTTTAAACATGCAAAGTATTCTATAGTAATAAAGTGAAAATTATCCATGTTTTCCTTTTATACCAAATAAAAGTGTGCCATTTGCTTGCATTCAATCCCCCCAGAGCCAATACTTTGTAGAACCGCCATTTACTACAATTACTGCTGCCGGTCTCCACTACATTTCCACCAGCAGGTTTCATGGAGCTACTAACTGATTTTCTTCCACAATCTCCCTGTAACTAGCTCCATTCATTTTCCAGCAGCACTGATCACCTTCTCTGATCCTGCTGAAGAAAACCACCATGTGTCACTGGGGGACCGTGCATTGAGAATGACTTGCAGTGATAGTTTTCCTCCCCGACCAGAATTATGCTTCTAGGACAAAACAGTTCACTTTTGGTCCCATCTGACTAGAGCACCTTCTTCCACATCTTTGCTCTGTCCCCTATCGGCATATGGCAAATTAAAAATTAAACCTGGCTTTATTTGAACAACGACTTTCTTCTTGTCATTCTTGTACAACAAATAATTTTCCTGTTGATTCTAGCAGATTCTAGCACCTGGATGGATTTCTGCAGCTCCTCCAGAGTCACCACAGGCCTCAGCTGCTCTCTGACTAAAGGCCAATACAGACTCAAAAAGAATACAGAAATGTGTGCTTTTACATGAGGCTGAAAACACGGGAAAAAGTTATTTCTAACTGGGACATTACGTACTGTGCTTCACAGGAAATGAAGTGCAGAACACCCAGAAAGTGTTCTTCGCCCGCCACCCCACAACAAAGCATTCCCACTACATATTTCTTTGAAATCAAGCAAAAAAAAAAGAAGAAAAAAAAGTAGCAGCCCTAAACCAGGGCTGGGAGAGAGAACACTTTTAAAATATGTTCCAGTGAAACTATGCCTACTTTGATTTGATTACACACTGACATTAAACTGAAGTTCTGTCGACAACTACCTACCCTGTTCAGCATGCCTTAGAGAGCTCTATGTTTAACTGACAACTAGGGAGATAATCCCATGTCTATTTTCATGTCTCGGTGGGCGGCCTGACTGATCAGCTGTATGTCCCTAAAAAAATCCAATTGGACTTGGTGTGCATGGAAAGTCTTAAAAGCAGACGACTTTTCCTAACATCCAGAGTCTCTGTTGTTAAGTAGAAAAACAAAGAGCTATGCTGTTGGGTATAAATCTGTGTTCTTTGCCCCTTAATGTTACAACAGTCCAATTTGTGATGCCTCATTTGTTTGGTTATAAATTATATTTAATCGATCAGGAAAGGAGGACAGTTGCAAGACCTTACAACAAGAGACATCACTCGTACTGCAGTGTTAAACTACATAACTAATCCTGCTTATTTTAATGAACGTACATACCACAAAATGACAATTTACCTCTAGCTGAGGCTCTGGGTGTGAGGTGGGTTCTTCTCTGATATCTACAGAGTCTCTGGTTATGTCAGCAGTGGGAGAGTCCATAGGACCTTCCTTCTCCTGCTCCAAGTTCCCACCTCCAGTGGACCTCCAAGGGGAACCCCCAGAGCTCGACCTATCAATGGCCAGGGCCAGAGGGTTGAGCTGGGGGGATCTTGATGCCAAATCTGCCCCCTCCATTTGTAGCTCCAGGTTTAACTCCGCCTCCAGTTCTGCCTCCTCTTTGGCTTCCTTATTGCTTTCCTCTAAGTGCTTCATCAGGACTGCGATGACTACGTTGACCAGGACAAACTGGGCAGTCAAGACGAAGGAGACAAAGTAGATGGGAGAGACGACGGTGTTGTAGCACGTCCCTGTGTCTTGTGCACAGTCCCTCAGAGTGTCCTGTAAAAGGGCAATAAAACATGAGTAAGTCCCAGAAGCACTTACTGTTGAGAAAGATAAGGCTTATGTATACTTATTCTGATTATGCAATAATATAAATGTAGACATAGCATTGTAATTATGTTTCCCTAACAAAACATTGCAGGACTTTTTTGTCTTCTTTCAACTGAATGAAAATATAACATTTTTAAAATGCATGGAATAATAAATATAAATCCAAAGAACAAACCACAATCCACAATTTATAACCTCTGCATGTTTTTGCTTTGCACCGATATGCCTTGAACATTTTCTTGTTTACTCTGTCACCTTACAACCACAAAATTCAATATATTTTATTGTGACAGACAAAAACACAAAGCAGTGGATAAGTGGATAAAAATGATGCGAAACACCTATGCTTACAGGTTTGGGAAAGAGAACATTCATCAATGACGCATCTAATAGGCCCATGGTAACTCTAGAGGACCTGCCGAGATCCACAGCTCAGGTGAGAGATTCTCTGAATGTGAGCAAAATAAAGATCTGGCCTTTGTAGAAGAGTTTGAAGAAGAAACTATTGCTTAAAGAACACCCCAAGAAGTCCCATTGGCAGATGAGATAAGACTTTTCTGCCACAATGTAAATTGCTGTGTGGCCAAAGAGGTACAATGCAGTGGGGCAAACTTTTTCCTGCCAGCAGGACAACAAGCCTAAATATAAAGCCAGATCTACAATAGAATAGTTTTGATCAAAGCATATTCATGGACTACAATGGAACAGTCAAAGTCCAGACCTAAATCCAGTTAAAAATTTGTGGGAAAACTTCTAAACTGTTTGTTAAAGATACTTTCCATAAAATCTGACTGAGCTTGAGCTAATTTGCCAATGATTAAAGAGTTTATTGTTTATATATAGAGACATATCTAATAAGGGTTACATTCAGGGAAATGCTACACAAATCTGATCTCTCTGCCCATATGCTACCTATATCTGTCTTTTCATGGCAGTGTGAAAGGCCCAATTCCAATCTTTTCACCCCCCAAAAAAACAGATTTGTGCCACTTCCATATGTGGTACTAATTCGGATACGTATCAGATTTTTTTCAAAGTGTCCGCATATGAATGGTCATGTCGCATTTTATCCGTCTTTCACATCACTCTCCTGTCTCTCACTACACATCCACACATAGTAGTAGCAATTAGCGCTCCATAAAATACTGTTGTTAATAGCCGTGCTGCTTTCTTCTTACCTTGTTTCGTCTTGCTATAAGGTCTTAATATCGGCTCCCATTGCTCTACAGCTTTCTAATAACAAGGAGAGATGTCGACTGGCATCTGCATTTTTTTTCTTTTCGAATTTTTTTAACAAAACTTTATTGAACACTTCTATAAACGATTACATTCACCATTCTGTAAACAGTACACTGCTCTGTGACGTCTCCCTCTGTTATCTGCGCACGCGGGTCGCTTTGCTGTCTTGAACCGTTCAGACAGAAGTCTGATGACGGCTGCGTTTAATAACAGTATGAACGGCCACCTCAAAGAAATCCGATTTCAGCAAGAAATCAGAACTGAGCATCAAGACCTGCAGTTTGAACAAAGCCCATGACTTGCGGCTCTGGTTGCCACAAAAGAAGAAATTCCTTATATGTCTCACAATGGGGAAACTGGGAGGATTTTGCAAAGTGTTATCTCAGGAGGACAGAAAACAAATGCATACTAAATTCTTAAAGTATATTTGTAAAAGAATACATCTCACAATTATGCAGTACTTTTCATTGGTTCTAGCACATAAAATCTCAATAACATACCCTCAGGTTTGTGGTTGTACACTTCTTAACACTCAGTCAACGTTTTATACCTTCTGAAGATGCTGGCTCTAAATGTTTGGAAATTAGTTTTGGTATGCTTTTGTAGACGTTTCACCTTCATGATGCCATTCCAGTTGTCGCCAGTGGAAACTCTGAAGAGCAGAAGAAAAGCCATCCCAAAGTTTCTGAAAGTGGCGTAGCGGCCCAGGCCCTCACATGGATGGAGCTCATCACAGACTGTGGAAAACGAGACAGAAGTAGAAAAGAAGTAAGAAACATCAAGATAGCTGCATTCATGACTTTTCTTGGCAGTGACATAATTACCCTGAAGATGTTTTATTAATCTGAAAGCTCTAGGACACAATTAGCCAGATCAATGTGGTGTTTCAACAAAGGATTTAAGAAAGCAATTAAAATCAGGTAGATTAAACCCTGAGAGGGGAGAATTGAAGACTCGGTGCATGCCTGTGCACTCTGAGCAGTATTTAAAAGTGAAAATCTTTACATCCAAGCTGTCTGTTTAAACTATGCGTGTGGCTTACTCAAGTCACCAAACAGCTCGACTCCCAATGCAGCAAAGATGAAGAAGAGGAGCATGAAGAGTAGACCTAGATTCCCCACCTGCAAAGAGACAGAGACTGAGTGAGGGATCAGTGTGTCAGAGGACGAACTGGTGGGGATGTGTCACTGTTGCTTTCAGGTGAAACTGCTATTACTCCGCACTTTCGTAGGCAGTGTTACTTAAACTGAGTGCCACCTCAGTACCAAAATGTTTTCCAAGTTGGCAGTTTTAAAATAGCAGTATGAAACAATTTTTAAAGTATATTGTGTTTTGTCATTAGCCAAAATGAATGTTCCTACTTATTGTCACTTCATGCGTGGTGTAAATGTATGTTCCACTTCTATTCCTAAATCATATGTTCTACGTTCCAAGTTAGAAAAACGTAATCTGAATTCCTTCTGAAGTCTGAATTCTCAAAATTCCAATATGGCTGCCACACATTTGATGCATCTGAAAGCCATGAGTAATCAATACTGCCTCAAAAAGGGCAGAGGGCAGAGTATCCTGTGTCCTCTGTTCCAGTCCCATGTTTTGATAAATGCAGAGGGTTGTTTATGGAAGGGCATCCGGCATAAAAGTTTATAATTTTCATCATTTGAGTCAAGAACATAATCTCCATAGCGGATAGGTCAAAGCCCAGGTTAACAACATCTGCTGTTGGTGCTGGTGACCATCAGGGTACCAGTGGAAATGTTGCTACTGTTGGTCAGTAAAGAAGAGGAGGAGGAAGAAGAAGAAGACGTGTCCATAGGTAGAGAAAACAGAAAATTGAAGACTCTAGGACAAAGTAGGGACTCTAAATGTTGGGACTATGAGAGGGAAAGCAAAAGAGTTGGCTGACAGAATGTGGACGAGGTGGAAAAACTGTGGGTTCAGGAGACCAGGTGGAAAGGTAGCAAAGCTTGAAATGTAGGAGCAGGGTTCAAGCTGTTCTGCCATGTTGTGGATGGGAAGAGAAAAGGTGTAGGGTTATCTTGAAGGAAGAGTTTGTCAGGAATGTTTTGGAGGTAAAAAGACTATCAAATGGGGTGATGAGTCTGAAGCTAGCAATTAAAGATGTGAGGTTTAATGTTTTTAGTGGTTGTATCTCATACGTAGGGTGTGAGTTAGAGGAGAAAGATAAATTCCAGAGTGAGTTAGAGGATATGATGCAGAATATTCCAAGAGCTGAAAGAGTTGGGATTGTTATAAAGTCTAAGTTGCTGGGAGCAGGGATCTGCAATAACACTCCTTTGTGCAGCTAGGATGCAGCCCTCTGTCACTACAGGAGCTCTCCAGTTCTGAAGCTTTGTCATGCATGGTGTGGGTGACACTGTCCAACAGTGATGTTATTTTTAGCTAGAGTTCCTCTGTCTCCTATCACTTGCACTGGGTCCAGAGGACCTCCTAAAACTGTGCTGCCCTTAATGATTATCTTATCTAACTGCTTCCTTTCAGCTGTACAAAAGCTGTTGCTCCAACAGATAACATAGAACAAGGTCGATGCAGTCAGGAGGTCCGAAAAGATCTTAAGGAGCGCCCCCTGCACTCCAAAAGGTCTCAGTGTCTTTAACAGGTAGTGTCTGCTCTGATCTTTCTGAAAAGAGGATCAATATTATGGCTCCAGTCCAGTTTATTGCTGAGGAAAATACCCAAGTACTTATAAGGGTCCAGTATCTCCATTGCAATTCCCTTTATGTTGGTCTACATATAAAATCCCAGTAAAACACATAAACGTTTGTGGCTGTAATTTGTAAAACTTTAAATGATTCAAGGGGTGTATTTGCAGTGCAGTGTATGAATTTCCAGAGAGTTCCAGTTCACATCATGTAACGTTATCTATAACACTTGAACTACTGGCTCTAGCAGTAAGAGGTATAGCTGAAGAAGGCTGTTTCCACGTCCTAAGTTATTTAAGCTTCAGTTGTCTGCCAAGGAAACAAACAGTACCATAATGTCCGTTTTAATATAACACCTCACACAGGGACAGCTGAGCTGCTGATAACAGATAAAGGTGACACAGATATAATAGTGGATTACAGCTTTTTTACAATGGTGGGTTTGGGTAATGAAGAGCTCTTGGATCCGCTGTCAGTGCAAATTAGCAAGCAGCAACCTGCTCACACCCACATCACCTCCCGTTATCGGCTTTATTAATTCTGAACACTTCTGACAAGCTCTGGCAGAATTTTAGCCTGGAATAGCACTCACTGTGACAGCGTCTCTGTCTGAATGAAAACAACAGAGGTGCTATCAAAGAACGCTTGGAGCAGAGAACAGCATCCTTTATTTTTTTCCTCAATCCAGACTGCAGAAAGTTGCTCCATTTTACCAAATCTCTCACCCTGCAAATCCACCCACCAGTGTTCCAAACAAAACCTTGAGCTGCACTCCTTCCCCAGCCTCAGCAGGGGAATTCTAATGCAAATAAGACTGCATACAGTCAGGGGGGATAGGCTGGTGGAAGAAGATGATGCTGTGAAAGAAAAACAAAAAACATGTACCAAAATAAAATGCTTCTGAGATGTAATTATGCAAACATCAGCAGCGGGACACATTAGGGTAATATCTATCCACAAAAAAGAAAAGGCAGGATAGCAAACCCAATGGCTTTTACGTATGTAGCAGAGTTGGTTGTGTACCTGAGGCAGAGCTTGCATAACGGTGTCCAGCAGAGCTCTCATTCCAACCGCCATCTTCAGGAGCTTCAGCACTGTGGAGAAACACACAGAATAATAATAAAAAAAAGATCCAAACCAAGAGTGTTTAGTCTTATATAACATCAATATGTCTACACAGTTTAAAGGACGTTCCTATAACCCTGAAAAAATAAAAGCTGGGGGTGTAAATGAAGCAGAAGCATCTAAATTCCTTTAACCTCATCTCTTTTTTAGTCTGCAAACTACTAGCAAAGGTATTCTCTCTTCTGTCCTCACATGAACTTGACTGGCATCCAATTGTTAAACCAGGGGTTTTAAAATGCTGTTTGTCCCCCCCGACCCACCCCACCACCCCTTTAGCTCTAACAGCTTTATCGCTTCTGGCCAGACATTCCACACGATTTAGTGGTGTGTCTATGCACTTCAAACGTGTATTTATGAGGTTAGGCACTGATGTTGGGGGAAAGGTCCTGGCATGCACACTTTTCACCAATTAATTCCAAAGGTATCTATCTGGTGGAGGACAGTCCGTTTTTTCCAAAACAAACTTGCTCCTTCTTGTCTTTTTGTTCTTTGCTTTTTAGCACTGTTGTGCAGTCATGTTAGAATAGTAACAATCAATAAAAAAGAAAACTGATCAAAACTGATCTCACAAAGTTAGGAACATAAAATTGACCAAACAGTTTAGCTATCTTGGTAAGTATTTAAGTTCCTTTAACTGGAAGTGAAAGGGCAAAACCAACTGAAGAAAAAATGGCACAACATCTACAAGCATTTTCTAAAGGACTCCCAAACCAAAACTCATCCATTGGATTAAAGATGAGAAAGAGGCATGATTCATTACCACCACTCTAGGTCCCTGTAACAATGTGCTTTACACCTTTATATTCAATTATTTGATTTTTACTTGTGAATGTAAGGCATAGGTGCAGCTCCTTGGCCATAGAAACCCATTCTATGAGGATCATTTAATCTTCTTGGTAGCTTCCTTTTTTACAGTATTTCCTTAGGTAGTCTTTCAAAAAAGTTATCCAACATTTAAAAGAATAATACCACGTTCTTAGATTTTTTTTGGTCTACTTTTTGTTAAGATGATTCCTCACTGTTTAAGGTTTAAGTTCACTCTCTCTTACTAATAGTGTTCAGCTTGAATGTTTGGCATCATTCTCCTGTCGAATTATCCCAGTTCAGGCTCTCTCAAAACAGTTTTGTATGATGGTTTAAAATCTTACAGGACTTTTCTGCAATTGTAATTCTACTGTATCTGTTTTGAAAAAAGTCCCATGATACAGGCTGCACTGTATTTTATAGATGGCTGTGGATGCTCTGTGTTGCTCCTTTCGTCTGACCAACTTCATATATTCGTTTTTGCTTTCTGGCTCTTAACTTTCTCGTCCGTATAACTAGCCTCCCTTTGGTACCTTTACTAATGAGGTTTCAGTGAATCACAGTTGAATCAACCTAAAAATTATGCATTTGTATGGGAATTTGTTACCTCTTTCATTAGAATATAACTTTCAAATACTGCTGCTCTGTCTTTAGACATGCAACCTCTTTTTTTGTTCTCCACTTTTCCACTTCCCTTAACATTTTTGTGAGCAAACACCCCCACTGTAGGGCAACAATACATTTTTGGCTACTGGCTCTTTTGAAGCTGCCACACAATTAAAGAATTAGAAAGACAACTAATAATAAGGTGTCAAAAAACATTATGTGATAATGTTTACTTGCTAACCAAACTGGATCATCCCTTGGGTTTAGGTACATTTTCCATCCATATATCAGCCCCAAAAACATTATAAGATATAGGAAAATCTAATGTTGAATCTGTATAAAATAGATAATGAAGTACCTTTGCAACTAAGAACTACCGAAAGGTTAAAACAATATCTCAACAAGCCAACAGACTGAAAATCTAGTGAACATTTGGCCAAAAATATTGGGTTGCTTCTTTGGGATCCATGTTCTCTAAACATTTGCCCAAAGATCACAATGTCAAAAGACCACAATATATTTTGTCAGTGTGTGATCTGTTTTGTGAAGTGCTCTTGTACAGCAGCATCAGTGTAATACAGTGTTATTTAAGTGTAAGAGACCCAGATAGGGAGGGTGTTTTAGGCTCTAGGCTCTTATTTTGCAGTAAGGCAGGAAGCTTCCTATTGAATCTAAACTACAGGGCTATTTCAGGTTTTTGGAGGAATTTGGACTACATTTAATTACCTGTTGTTCAAACTTTAAATATTAATTTCTTATTTTTAATCTATATTTTGTGTTTTGTTTTATTCATTCTAATTGTTTTAGCTATTTTGTAACCGGACAGTTATGGTTTCTTCTCATTTCCTGTATTATGCTTGTTTGTATTTGCACGAGCTCTTGCAGCAAAAGAGTCAGTAATACTAAAATAATAACAGTTATTGTTGCAAGCAATGTAAGAATAATGGGACTGACAAGGCCTGCACATACTCTGCAAATGAAGAGAAAATTGACCTCAAGTAAAGAAATGCAGTAAAATGGTCCTTTACCACCTCTTTTTCTCTCGCAACAAGAACAAAATAAAAGTACATTTCATACTTCATAAAAGCCCTAGTGCAAAACTCCAGGGAAGTGTTTAAACGTCCCTCCCACTGAAGCGTCTGAGGTCTAGTAACCAAATTTCTGAACTGATAAACAATATTTCTTGGAAAACACACAAGGAAAAGGTTCTGCCCTGAATATGTCGAGATCAAGCTGCAAGATTTCCTACAGGTCTGGAAGAAAGAGCAAATGTATCTGTTGTACCTGTTCTTTCGAGTACGTATTGAGTTTAACCTTCAACTGCTAATGACGCTACACTTGACTAAAGTGCAGTTTCACAGTGATGTTTTTGATCAGTAGAGACTGCTTTTAATCATCTATAAATTAACATGTTAAATATGTAGAGCAGGCAGATCTAAAGTGGATGATTCTACACTAAACAGAGGCTCTATAAACAGTTTGAGATTTCTGAAAAAAATTGTTTTGTTTGAGATATGAACAGAACAATGTTATTGTTTTCTGGCATTGGGGTCACTTTAGGTTGGGGGCAAGCGTGAAATACAGATTAGTCAAACATGGACTGGATTATTGTCCCTGGATCACATATTCTTTTAAAGGTATACTATGCAACCCGGGATTGATTTTCCAGCGAGGCGCCCCCCAGAGGGAGAAAGTAAAAGTGCACGGTCGTAAATATGCTCAGCTGTTCTCCTGGTTTCTCCGTCAAGCCAGGCGCGGTTGTTTTGAGCTTAGCAGACAGGCGAACGCAACGAATACAAAAGTCGAAAAAACAGCAGTACAAACAATGACTAACACAGTGAAAGGATGAACATGCACACAGAGAGAGAGAAACCATTCCAATGCAGTGTTTCCCCTAGGAATTCGCTTACCGGATGACCGGAGGGGGGGGGGGTTGAGAGAGACAAGCTTTACGCCGATGACCGGTGGAGCGGAGCGGGGGGGAGACAAGCTTTGCGTGCATATCGAGTTAGTTTTTTTTTTTGGAATGTTGGGAGGCAGTAGCGTGAGGGAAACCCTACAATGTTACTTACAATCGCATCAGCAGAAACGCGAGGTCCGCGTCAGCCTTGCAGCCTTCTTTTTCTTTTAGCTCTCGCCATTCGGAAAAAGATTGCCCGATGTTCACCCGTGTACGACTCCTCTTTCTGTCCAGAGCACTTTACCTCTTTCTTGCCTGCTCCAACATGGGCTTTCGCTGTTTTGTCGCTGGTTCCGCCATGATAACTGCACAGATATCGCCACTGCGCTAGCAACAAACATGTTCTCGCCGTAAAGCAAGACCGACTCTCGCGATCTTGCACGAGATTCTGAGTCTGTGGGTGCGGGCCGAGGGCTCCTGCAATTGCAAGTGCGGTATTTCCCCCACAGACCACCAGGGCTGGTTGAACAGGTTGAACAAGAAAACCTTTGTTCAACCTGAAATGACTCATTTAATCGGTATTCAAAACGGTATGGAACACATTAATTAACTGAAAAATTTTGCATAGTATGCCTTTAAACATTTCACTTATTTTTTCAAACAAAAATGTAGGGAACCTTTTTTTTCCCCACACAAATTTCCTGATGTTGTTGTTGTGGATCCAAAATCTATTAATTGTTTCACTGTGGCTGGTAACCACATATCACTTTCTGAAGGGAGTAGAATGATAATATAATCTAACAGTGCCCAAACAAAACCTGGACACCTGTCACAGTCAAAAGATTCAGATGACGAAGCTAAAGTGTGGATTATTCTGATATCACAGACTTTTGTGAAGTTTTAAAGTAGGAGTTAAGCAATTTCAAACTACTATACTGCAGGTTCTGTTCCTGCTGTTTTCTCCCTCAAGCCCTCTTTTACCATCCATTAACTGGACAAAATAAACTGGTAATGTAGCATTTGTCAGGTGTGTTTTCTCCTTCACCAAAACACCTTTCTTTTACTCTCGTCCTGTTTCAGCTCAATCTGTTTCCCTCTGACAGCAAATGCTCCTCTTTACGACTTTAACCTATCTCCCATTGATTGATCTCCAGGTCAGAAGTTATTTATTATTCCCTAGATTCCTCCACCGCCCATCTTTACCTCTCCCGCTACCATAACCAGTTCCGGCTCATTGCAGCTAAAGTCCTTGCCTGTACTGTTTGTCTGCCGACCGCGTTTCCCTACGCCATCTGGTTGGCCCACTCTCAGCCCAAGTCCTGCTAAGTCCTGCCATGCAAAAATGACAGATAGGGGAGTCCCAGCCAGAGATGAGGCTGTTTTACAAGACTCCTTAAAAGCAAAGCGCCGTGTAAGAAGCAGCTGCATGGTCATATCTGGCAGAGCATCATGAAAGACGAGAAAAACAATGGGAGAGGGTGTGGAGATCATACCTCTTGCGATCCTCAGCACTCTCATGATGCGGATAATGGTGGGGTTGATGGGCAGTGAAGCATTGACCTCTATCTCCTCCAGAGTGATGCCCATGATGGACAGCAGCACAATGGCGAGATCCAGCTGGTTCCACCTACACACACACACACACACACACACACACACACACACACACACACATACACTCATCAGTCACCATTGTAGACTTGCTGTACAGCACGTCTTTCTAACCAAAACCTTTGATGAATACGATTCCCTGCAAGGTGGTGCAGGAGAACTACCACCCATTTCTTCTTTCTGAGTCATCTCCTCCAGCACTGGGGTGTCAACTCAAAGTTTGAATTGAGTCATACTGGACTCACAGATTTCATGCTTGAAACATAACTTTCAAATTGACTTCCTGTAAAGACGGTAAAAATCAGGCTTTCTCACGGTAGCAACTGTGTTTCTGCTCCTGTGATTATCTTGTCTAAAATGGTCAGGAGTTTGGACTGTCTCTTAATGATTAAATATTTTACACTTGAGCACAAAATAACTCCATGCAAATGTAAATTTACAATAATCTGTTGAGTTTACCAGAAATGAAAATATTGACATTTTGGAGTGACCCAGCCAGACTCCCAAATCAAATCAAATCTGCCCAGGGTATGAATAATTTTAGGCTTAACATTTGCTGCACTTCAGCGCTTATGATATGGCTGAAGAACTAGCCTTAAATCCCTTTTTTTAGCTAATTTTATCTATCTCATTTGGCAGCAATCCCATCAACTTTATTTGCATAAGATGAAGAGATTTGTTTTTTCCAGTATTTATTTATTTTTGTTATCCTTTTTTAAAAATTTTTTTTGCTCTATTATTAAAGGTTCGCCTAAACACCTGTTTGGTAACTGTACTCCCCTCTTCTTTGTGAAAAGGAGAAAAATGGTATATCTAGGAATGCCCTGATTGAGTCATGAATAAGGTGCTCTGGATATACAGCTCCTCAGCAGAAACAAGATATTATTTATTCAACAAGTTTATTGAACACTGTGCCTCTTTGAATCGTGTCTGATATGTTTAAAACCTAATGTTAAAGCTATGCACTTTTCAAGTGTATGTATTTCATGTGGCCCTAGTCTTAATTGCTCTGAGGTTGTTCTGCAGAAACTCTAGTTGGGACAAAATATCTGTTGCTGCCAGGTAAAACGGACAGGAGAGACTGCAGTATCTGGATTTCCTTGATGAAGGAGTGAACTGGGACACAATCACAATACTAATATAGTTCATGTAATACTGATTAAGTGTAATGTGTTAATTTAACATATATGTATGGCATTGCTTATAATGAAGTAAGGGGCTGGTTCTCAGTATCTGGAAACGCCTATTTTTAAATGACTCGGATGGGTATTGGATGAATAAAATCTTGATTGGCACAACCTTGATTACATTTTTTTTAATAAATACAGTTTTACATTCCACTTGGATGTTTTATATGTGTTATAAACCAGTTTTGCAAAAGAGGGTTTGCCTTAAAATACTTCTTTTTTATGGGATCCAAGAGGATCGGAGCAGTCAGCAGCTTAGCTGCCCTTTCTGCTTAATACAGTAAACCACTTCCACATCTGTTCTTTCCAGAGATGGGGTATATTCTTATTAAAAATACAAATCATCATGTAAGCTAGCCTGAGCCTTGTGTTATATTCAAAGTTTCTGTCATACCATTTGTCATTTTGCAAATTTGTGTCTAAAATGTGTTTTACTTGATCAAACCAAAGTTAAGCACATTTATTAAAAATTTAAGTTGTTTTTGTTAAAATGTAATGTTTATTAATTATAGTATACCCAATACCATCTTGATTTTCTTCTGTTCACATAGTACAAACATGACTATCTTGGGTTAAAAGTTATTTACACCTACTTATGAGTGGCCCCAAGTAGTAAGACAAGTACTAGTTAAATCAATCAGACAATTCATTCAACTAATAGCGAACCAGCCCCTGCCGTGTCAGCCACATCAAAATGTTCGGCATGATAAGGTGGGTGAATCATCATGGCAGACAGAAATAGCATAGCATGGGAATGAACAAACAATACAATCCGGTCAGTGCTGCATTAGCAAACCATTAACATTTCATATTAAAGCCACATTGTTTGGTATTAATGAAATCTCTAAATTACCCCTCAATCAAATCAAGATTTTAAACATGTCCAAAAAATTCCGTCTGGAAAAGGAAACCAAATCCCACACTTTATAGAACTACATTTTGAAAGTGCCCTTTCAGGGGTATGTAAAAATAGTGAGAAAAAACAGTACTTTTTCTAGAAAGTTCTAAAGAACTGACCTTTAGCAAATGCTTTTGGATTCGAACTGGAATTTATTTGTTAATTAAGACCTTTCAGATTTGAATTGAAAATAAAGTTTTCTTTCATTAAACATGTTTCATAATGAGCAATATATATTAAAGTTCGATGTATCCTTATGGAAATATTGACAAATCTTTTGTACATTCCAAAAACCCACTGCTGGGATTTAGTTCATGTTTTTTATGTTAATGACTAGCCCATTGATAATGAGTTAAGCTTTTTTTCCAACAGACAAAATTGTGCTCAAACTTCTGATATGGTTAACAACACAGAATCATAACTTGTCTATAGAAGTGCATTGCAAATTGTAAATCAAGCTTATGTATCTGAATATAAAACATGGATTCTACCTATTTAAAGCACAATGAAAAGTAAAACGGATGCATATACTGTTAAACTGAATATAGAATACATTTGCGGTTAATACTCTGTAACTCTCAGATCATAGTGTTGAGATGTTTTGCTAAACTCCTGCCGAAGTCAAATAGGACAAGCAACTAACCATGGCAAAGCCAGTGGGCACCATGAAATCCTGGGTGGCTAGCTCTGGTTCAAACAACTGAGGTGTGTGTGTGTGTGTGTGTGTGTCTGGCTGCATAACTGCGTTAACGTGTGCTAGAGTACATGCATGCTGTTGGAACTGTGCTGGTGCATTACTGTGTGGTTTTCAGAAGGACGCCAGGAATTCTAAAACTATGAAATCATCAGAAACAGTTGTGCTTTATGGCTGTTTAACGAGACCTTTTGTATTCACAGAGACATTTACCAATATGGCTCAGAAAGAGCTCAAAGCTCCCTAAACGTTTTCCACATGACTCAGAGCTTAAACAACGGCACCGCCAGCAACCAGTTTCTTCGACGTCCATAACTGATCAAGTATCGGTAGCCTGAAATTTTATCTCATGGTTTATTTAGGATGATTGTTTTTTAGACGGTTGATGTTTTCTAAAGTTCATAATTTATTAAAATTGGAAGATTAGCCATGGTTTGAATACTAACTTGTCCTTGAAGAAGCGACGGAATCCGAAGGCCACCAGCTTGAAGACTGATTCGAAAACGAAAATAAGGGTGAAGATGTAGTTGCAGATCTTCAGTGCGTTGTCAAGTTCCTAAGAGGGAAATCAGCAAACGTTAATATAAAGCATTAGTAAACTTTGTACTATATTTTCAGTTAAAGTGAGCAGTGGGTATCACAAAGTCACACTAATACTGCCCTGCAAACATACAAAATGATAAACAAGTATTTTCACTAGACTTCCTCTTTTTTCCCAAGAATAAACCTTACCATTTATAGATCGCTCGCATTTTCCTCTCACAATATCAGTGAAAAGGGCAAAAAAAAATCAAAGTGTCCATTTTTTGCCTGTGGGAGAATTCACCATTTCCATCTGCATGTAATAGCTGACCTTTAGCAGAGAGGCGAAGAGAGCACTGCTGGTCAGCAGGGATTTGACTAATCTCTCACCGGTGGCAAATTATCACAGAACAGCAAGGCCCAGTTTGCAAAAGGTCTTTTTAACTCACTGTTTATTCTGACCTGCTAGCTATTCAAATTCACTGCATACTTTTCCGAAAACTCTCTTCATTTCACAGAATATCTTCACATATTGGCTATAGTAAATGCTTTATAACCCTTCCTTGATCCCCTCTAAAAACATTTCTTTCAAGCTATAAACATTGTATTGTTCCAAGATCTTAAACTTAACAGAAAAAATGTGGGAATTTGTATTTGGTCGACTTTCCTCCTTGTCATAAAAAAGCTAAGGCAAATACTCTTGTACTGTTGGAAATTCTGTTAATTTCCATTTAGGTGGTGCCACATTTGCAATATGGTTTGAGCAGCTGAGCTGCACCTAAACATAATTCATCAAATCCTCCCTGCCAGTGCCCACAAGGTTTTGGTGGAGGCAATATGATAGTTTGGGGCAGCTTCTCATTAATGGGAAAAACAAGGCTTGTCATTATTAATGGGATTCAAGATGAGGTTCTGAAACCAGTGGCAATCCCAAATCACTGCTCCTATGGACCAAGCTCTATCCTCCAAGATGTCCCTCCTTGCCTCCACAGGGTGGGGTAGATCAGAGATTACCTCCAGAATTTGGGAGGGGTGAAAATGGAATGACGTTGCTGCTGACCTAACCTCATCACCAGACTGTGGTGGCTCTCTACTGTTATCCCGTATACTACTGCCGTTTTCTCGAATGCGCACAGTTAATTGATAATGTATCTTGTTTGGGCATTGTATTTGCATCACAGAACTTCAAATGGCTTCATTCCAGCAAAGAATGCTACAGGATGTTCAAGATCCAAATCTCCTGGATGCTTAGAAGTGCACTAGTAATTTATTTTGCACCCCTATAAAGTCTGCTCAGCCATGGCGGCAGGTTAGTTTGAGTGCATCTGTATGCACAGTGAGCTGAACACTTTTAGAGAAAGGCTTTCAGACAACATGGCAGCGAAGATGCCACATCTGTTCCAGAAAGAAAAAAAAACATCCAGGGTAGCCTGAAATTTTCCAGAAAGTACAAGGATTGAGGCCAAAAGATGCAAGAGGTCCAAAGTTATATGCTCTGGAGATTTCCCCTTCTTCTTCATATCTGAAATATTACTTGTTCGGTAAAGAAAGGTTGGGAGCTACCTTGAGAGCTATAATGACTCCGCTTCTAATTCAATAAATAGCACTTTTGTAAAAGTAACTTCTTCCAGCATTCCAGGCATATTTAACTTTTGGATTTTAGCCCCACTGGGAACCTGTGGTCAGTTCTCCAAGAAAACCTTGGAGAAACTTTGACTAAAAGTGATACATTTTAATATTTTAAATTATTCTTTTGCATCTTTTTTATTCACTTGTTTTTTTCAGGAAAATTAAACTTTATTTTCATTTTACTTTTATAGTTCTGACATTGATTGTCAATCCTGTATGAAATGTTTTTTTTGTTTGTTGTTTTTTATGGTTTATTTTTTGTTTTTGCACCGTTGGTAATACCTGGCAATATTTACTGAAAGGACGTTTGGACTAAAAAAAGAGAAAACCTGAAACACACAAGCTGTTAAAGATCAATGGATTTCAAAGCTGGTAATATTTTACAATTTGAATAACTATTTGATGGCTTTTATTCTTTTTCTCTGTTTGTTTTTGATTTGCCCATAACATTTTTTATTGTTTTTTACCTATCTTTATAGATCTTTGAAACTTTTGTTTCCAGGCAATTACAATCCTCTTCAAGTTTTTTCCCCCTCGATTAAATCTTTATTGAAAACTGAACTCAAATTAGGAACATTCCAAAACAATACTGGATTAGGATTACTATGGAAACAGTTTAACAGCGCTAGTCACAGTGCCTTGTAAAAGCAATCATCATCCTCGAACATGTTGTCATGTTACATCCACAAACAGTCTTCTGTTTTTTATGTGATAGAACAACACAGAGCAGTGTGTCAATTGTGAAGTGGAAGAGAAATTATAAATTTAGTTAATTTTTTATAAAATACTATATAAATTTGAAAAATGAGATGTATTCAGGCCCCCTTTACCTGATACCCCTAAATAAACCCCAGTGCAAACGCCTACCTGTCTCTACCAAAAGTGCACATCCAGAGAGAAAAATCATTGACCATATTTCTTTAAAAAATAGCTTAAACTCTGTCAAACATGATTAAGGGGTCTTTGAAATCTAATTTCAAGTTTACCACAAATTCTCAATTGTAACTATGTATATATTTTGAACTAAGACATGCTATTGCCACTCAGGCTGCATGCTCAGGATCGTTGTTTTACTCGAACTTGAACTTTCGTCCCAGTCTCAGTGTTGCAGTATCTATCAGGTTTTCCTCCTCCCTGTATTTAGCTCATCAATGTTCATACTGGTTGCAGAGGATTTTATTGAAGAATTTCAGCGTGAAAGGGGCTAAATACAAACACATGCTAAACTGTTCAAATTTTTATTTGTGAAACTTTTTTTTAAATTCTATCTTTTTCTTCAACTAAACAATTACATGCTATTCAAATAACTATTTGTCTTGGTCTTTCAAATTCAAATTTGAGTTTCAGTTTCACAAAATGTGAAAAGCCTCAAGAGGTTTGAAAACTTCTGCAAGGCCACTTGAGCATTGGCGTCATCGTGCATAGGGATGTTTATCGTCTGACCTGCGGTTGCTCGTAATGCTCCATGGACATGGTGATGACGTTGAGCCCTATGACAATGGTGATGAAGAGGTCCAGGTAGTGGCTGGTGCACATCTTGTGGATGAGCAGCCGAGTGGGGGAGTAATCGGAGTAGTAGGGCTTACTCTGAGCTTCTGTTGGAAGTGGGTAGAGTGGGTGGGGGAGTAAGGGTAGGGGTAATCAGGAAGAGGAGGGGTAAAGGGAAAAGGAGGAAGGGGAGGTGGTGGTCAAAAAGTGAGCCAGAAGGTAATAGACAGGGACAGTGTACAGTAGGCCTAGAGTGCTGAGGAAAAAAGCCAATGAATCTTGGAAAAAAGGGAGGGATTAGTAAACGGTTAATGGTTGACTCAAACTGACAATACAACAGTGTGCGCGAAGAAGCGAGATTATAAAACAGAAGGGCAGATCAGATAATGGACAAAGAAAAAGGGAGACTCCCGTCAAGCACTCTGCAGTAATGACTGATGAAGTGAATGCTCTTCTCCTTGGATCGACAGTGAAATATTCTTTGAATGTCATGACTAATGAACAGCTCAATGAAATGAAACTTTGCTCAGGAGATCTCCTTTTTTTTTCTCTGGGACCATTCAAAATCTGCCTTTCCTTATCTCATTCACCTCTCTCAGGTGGAGAACTTAATAGAGCAGGGAAGTAGTTTCCCATTCTCATCCATCACTCTATCTTTCCCAGGTTCCTTCCGTCCAGAGAGGAAGGATAGCTGGGTTTAGAGTGAGAATGAGGAAGAAAGAGAAAGCGTATGTCATCTATCACCTTATTGCCTCATCAGTGAAGAAGAGGTCACACCAGTGGGGGAATTTGGAGAATTTAATACCTTAAAACCAGTTGATTAAAAGACAAAAGACCTTTGGATTTTTAGAGTGCTCCCTCTCTTTCTGCCTACTTATCACAGCTGTGCTGCTGTGGCTGAAACCCTGTGTTTTAGATGATTCTCATGAGTGTGTGTGTTGTTCGTGGTGTGTACCAAGAGGGTTCCTCATCCAATCCGAGGAACTCCACTCATATATCAGCTAATGAGCGAGTAAGGCTTACTTATCAGTGTCTGTTGAAAGAACAAGTACACCCATCCAGCCTGTGCAGCAAATATAACCTGAATGTGCTTAATGGAAGGTTTTCTCTTGTGAGAAATCATCACACTAATTAGGCTTCTGTAAAACTTTTCAGGTTATCAGGTTATTTTTCAGGTTTTCAGGTTATCTCACAGGAATAGCTAATTCATTAAATGCAAGACTTTAATGAAGCAGAATCAGCTTTAATTGACAACTTTGTGTTTAATGTAAATTAATGTACCTGAATTTCTGTTTAGATTGTCAATCTGTTATATTTGTGCCTTTAATCATCAATAACAGACCTATTTTGAGGTAATCAGTTTGCTCCTAATAGCTAATAATCTAATAGAATGCTCAAAAACTAAACGTAGGTAGCTAAATAAGACCAAAAGTATTTCTAATGCAGGCTCAGAAGCAACTATAATTTTTAAAATATCCTATTAGTTAAACAAGCTCATACCAGCCAACCAAGCTAAAAGTATTTTATTGAATTAATAGTTCATTAAAATGAAGCTTCTGGAAAGCTAAAAAACAAAAAGTAGGCTATGAGACAAACAGTAAGCTAACATCCTAATGGTGTTTTACTTGGCTGACAGTAGGCTAATCTAAAAAGCTAAAAAAATTATTGTAACTTAATTTGCAAATAATGGTCAGCAGAACAGCTTATAGTCAGCCAAAAAAGCTACTGAAGGAGTACAAGGCTAATAGTAGGACTACAAATTAATAGCAGGCTACATAGCCAATGGTATTTAAAGAACTCCTTTTAAGCTGACAATCTTAATAGAAGGCTAATGTGCTGAAAGTGCATACTTTTTTAATGAGCTAATAGTGCTTAAAAGCTTCTAGAGGGCTAAAAGGCAAATAGTACGTTTAAAAACAAATTAATCTTAAAAAGCTCTTCAGCAATCCAGGCAATGTCTTGAATTGAGTCTAATTGAGAATCTGTGGAGGATTAGGGTGAGTGCAATAACCCTTCCAAAATAAAAGACTTGGAGTTAACTGCCAAAGATAAATAGTCAAAATAACACATATTTTATTGCTGTAACATCAACAAGGTATTTTGCTTTGATTATTAAGGTTATAAATAATTTCTGACACTACATGTTTTGTAGTTATAAAAGCAAGTAAATATTTTTATCAAAGCTGATACTCCGTTTAATTAGTTTTATTATCTTTGGGGAGATCAATGTTTCATTTCCTATACTAGACAATACTTTTTTGTTGAATAAAAATAATTGTAAATCTAAATCTGCCAGGAGTATCAATAATCCTGAACTAAACTGTGTCTAAAACGTATTTAAGACATGTTAAAAGTATATTAGGTGAGTTGAGTACTACACAATTAACTAAAGGGAAATAATATACCCCTCAAATTGTTAATAGACATTTAATCTAAATGTTTAGAGCAGGAGACTTTGAATGTTACTGACATGGTCAAGGTCAAGCAGCTGGAAGACTGCTGTTTTCATTAAATTAGAAATTAGAAAACAGCTTTACGCCGGGCTCACACTGAATATGGTGCAGATATGGTGCGGGCCCTGCAACAAACCCAAATAATTAAAATCAATGTGTGCACTCACATTAGCCACGGTGCAGTGCGGGTGGGGTTACCGAGGTCGTGCGGCTCAATGCAATGATTCCGCAAGAAGGAAGTTTGGCCGGGCGCCGCAGTTGCCGCCGGATTAAGATCCTGAATTATGGGGAGTGGTGGCCTAGTGGTTAGAGCATTGCGCTTGGGTCCCGGAGGTTCTGAGTTCAACTCTCACAGACTGCCACTCTGGGTCCCTGAGCAAGACCCTTAACCCCAGACTGCTCCCTGGGTGCCGCACTGTGGCAGCCCACTGCTCCACAAGGGGATGAGTTAAAAGCAGAAGTGAATTTCTCCATTGTGAGATCAATGAAGTTCAATTATTATTAATTTCATAAGCCAAACAGAAAAAGTCAGGAGCTAGACAGGGGAAAGTTCAGGTGAACTTCAAGATAAAATAAACCCACCAGCTTACACTAACTTTACTAGTGTAAACAAAACGGCAAAACAGAAACCCAACGAAACAGAGGGGCTATTTGAGACATTTATGCGCATGGATAATGAGTTTTGCTCTGAAAAATGAAAACCATAGCTGTTTTTTTATGAGGGATACCAGCATAAAGGACCATGTGAACTTCTGTTCTCGCACGCGCCGTTTTCGCAGCCTGGGCTGCAGCTAGCCGCTGTTTCCCTAGGAACAGTCTGAGCTGGAGTTTGTGGAGAATTCACATAGGTTCAAGACCGTAACCCGCACTAAAGTCAGCATGAGCCCAGGTTTAAGTTGGATGATGCATTATATTTCGGGAAATATGGATAAATAAATATATCAATTAGTGATTTTTCCAATATTATTCAGAACTAAATAACAGAGAGTTGTTGACATTGACATTTACCTTCACTGAGTATCTTCAACTTAACTATTTGAGATTTTTGTTTCCGGATCATGGTTGCTGACAGCTAAATTTGTCCCTGCTGGTAATTATCGACTCTGACAACAGGGGAGATCCATCTGAATACCGGTCATGTGCGGTGAAACACCGGGCGGCCGGCTGTGGAGTTTGACCATTGCCGAACACCTACAGAGATGTGCGTGCCAGAAAAGGAAAAACAATATGGCCTATGGTGTACTTTGTCTAGCTCCTAAAATAAAGGCGCCTCAGCTTGCTGGCACACTTTGTCATACGCTATGCTCCTCAGCACCTCAAAAGCCGATTTGATCTCGACACCTCTCGTCTTGTCAGAGGCTCTTTATTATTAAAAACAGACCTATAATTTTAGACTTGACACGGCATAGCCGCTGGTTAGACTGAACAGTTTTAGGTCGTCTTGGAACATCTGAGAGAATGGCTTTAAATCTGAGCAGGTGGGTAGAACTGTTGCAGAAAGCAACAGCTTGGGTTTTTTTTCCCTGGGAGTTTACGTTCACGAGATTCATCATCTTCTGATCTGTGAGCATTGCTCTTACTCTGCTCTACTTACTGTCTGCAGGTGCAGAGCAAGCTAAGGCAGACAGAGACAGACACACCATGTCCGCTTCTCATGCACCTAAATCTGCTGCACAAGATGGAGTTATGTTTTCCCTTGCAACTGCCCCAATCCCATTGTTCTACAGTAAAAGATATTCAGTTACTGGGTCAGGAAAAGTGTTTGTTACGGGATTGTCAAGGCTAGGGTGATAATGTTGTTGAATCCTAAATCTCATATAAAGCAAATAGGGGGCCACAGAGCATTGACCTTGTTTTATGAAAAAAGCCAAGAGGGTGAGAAATAGGGGTGTATGGGAGAAGGAAGCTGAAATCATTTTGTAAAAACGTACCTAGTCTTCAGAAAAATGGAAAAGGAGTGAAGCGAGAGAAGGGAGGTCAAGGTTTCACAACCAAATCTCTGCTCCTCTCACTTCACTGGTCTTTCCTTTACCAGAAACCGAGCACTACTCTCCATGAAGAATGAAGGCTGTTTCTTTTTTATTTACAATAGGAATGTATTCATTGGAAAGTTTATAAAATAATATGCCCTGCTCCCACTTTTCCCCCTCCTTTCTCTTAGCTCCTTCACTGATGAGGCCAGGTGAAGCCTTCTCTCAAACTTTGAATATAATTTTCAAAATACAGGAACACAAGTGCAAATCTACAAAGAGGTCAGGACTAAACTCTCTGCGATTATCACACCTGCTCCTTGTATTTTCATTTCAATATTTGATTCAAAGTCAGAAAATACTTGACAAACCATCAAGGAACACAATGAAAGGGGTCCTAGATCTAATTGTATTTGTTTGTCTAGTGCTGAGCACTGCATACAAATAAAGGGATTTATAAGTAATGTTACAAGTGGTTTGAACTACACCAAGCCAACCTCTAAGTTTGGGATTGGTAACAAAACACTTTCTAAAGTTAATGTCCACAAGCAAGATCCACATATGTTAACCTACACTTTCACCACATCTGGAGAAAAGTTTGAAACAGTGCTATACCTCTTTTATCAAATAATTCTGCAAAATGGCTATACAGACTAGGCCTTATTTAAACAGTTTGTCATTTCTAAATCACCAGACGACTCACCGACATCCCGGGACTAAGTCCTCCCTTCCAGTCTGCTCTACTGTCCCCTCAACCATGAACTCTGTGTGACGTAAATTTAATGTTCACTGAGAGCAAGAATACTTCCAATTCAGAAGATGGCTGCAAACACCCATCAGCTAAAGCAAAGTGTGATTCAGATCAAGAGCAGGGAAGAAGAAACACATTGATGGTGTTTGTTTACAAAAAATGATAGTGTGGGGAAAAATGCTGTTTTTAAGATTTGGATAATGAACCTCCAAGACACGAAAATATTCTTGTGAGAAATCACTTTCTTTGCTCTATCTTTTTAGTTGTTTTCTTCTTCTTCTCCTCTGGGCAAACAGTGTATAAACCAATGTATAACCCCCTGAGAGGAACACTGTTGTTCACCAAACAGTGTGGATGCAGTGCCTTTTTTTCTTGACAGCATCCCGGTGTCTCAGGTTCATGGAGAAATGAAGGAGGCTGAACTTTGTGACCTTAATACCGAGGGCTACACCTATGTGTCAGACATGGACCATCTCACACTTGGCTGGTTGTAAAGGCAGCGAGTCAATCACTTCATTGAGCCCCCAAACGACTATGGCGTTTTCACCATTTTGCTTGGTGGCTCAGAAGTGTAACAGCAATGGGTTGACTTCAACTTCCTACTGTAAGGAATCCCACTGACACAGCCACAAGGTTTCTCAGTCTCGAATTGAGGTTGTTTTTTTTTCCAGGTTTCTAAAGTAGGTGGTTGTTTGAAACATGTTAGAGACAATGTACCTCTATATACTGATTTTTAATGTTTTTTAGGAACTTCAGGTTCCAGGTTTTGAAGGCACTTTCTTTTGTCTGAGATTATCCGCTTTATATTTTCATAAATCAAAGGTTTGCATATTTGTCTTTGATATTCCTTAGTAGACTTGCCCACAAGTTCTTATGAGTTTGGTGTCTCTGCTACTGGAATGAAAGTGGCTATCAAATAGTATGACTGGGGTAGAAGAATTAGTAGATTCTTTTTAGCTCACCCAACAAGTCTGCGGAGGCCAAGAAACATCCAGTAATTAACTTCAGTTCACATGTTTTATTCCTTGGACTATACAATAATGTTGGTATAGTGAGTCTTAACAGAACCAGTCCATGAGATTTCACCATGACTTATCCACAGTTTAGTGGGCTCTTCAATCACTTTATATTTGCTGTTTTCAAATTAGATCTAAAACCCCTTTCTTAAAATTTGTTTAAAAGTCTATCAAATATCAGGGAGGTACGGTGAGAGGAAATAGGAAGAAAAAACACTCCCCGTTCAAAAACAACCCGAACAGCCATGATCCCTCTTTACATCCTACATGTTTCCCCACTTTTATTCTCAATGCTTACCTTCGTGGGAGAAGGTGTGTGAAACTGAGGATTTGGCGTGGGAGTTGCTTTTGCACATGGCCACACTCAAAAACATAATTGCATACATTTCTGAGGCGGTCTTTTTTTTTTGGGAAATACAGACACAGTAAGGCTCCTCATTGATTGTGGGACTGATGATTAAGCACACCACAGCACTATGAGAGTACCGTGATCGTGTGAGTGAGAGCGCGTTGGTTTGGGTGGAATATGTTGAAAATGGGTCTCAAACCTAATCTAAAATTGTGACTGTGCAAAATGTATCTAGAATAAGCTGTGAAGAGAAAAGGATGTTGAGTATACTAATCAGTCAAAACAAAGATCAAAGAACAATGAATCTCAACTCAATACAGGATACTGCTATGAGGTTGATTCATTGGGTAAAATGGTTGCTGCTTAGCTGGATCTCTTCTGAAAGTAGTTGAGGGCAAGGGTGGATCTGGTTGTCCGTTCACATATTCATGAATGATTAGGAAGTTTGGATTAATGGGAATCTGGACAAATGAATGGGAGATAGGGATTGACAGGGACTTAAATTTGGTGTTTAGATGACAAAGTAAATAGAGTTGAAGGTTAGAGAAGGGCATGGGAGATAAAAGCAGCAACAGTGCATTTAAAAGCTTAGATACCCAGACAAAAAGGTAAGGAACAATGATATATCCCCCAAATTACGAGGCACCTCTTTGGTTTAATGCGATGGCTGCTTTTATGCTCCTGTCCTTCATAGCAAATAGGGCTCGATAATAAACCTCAACACTCAGTGTCTGCCAGTAAATGTATGTTGACTTTCATTATCAAGGAAACAATGTCCAATTCTGAAATCCAGCAAACACTGAGTTTAAAGAAACAAAACTGTCAACAAAAACAATTACTTGAAAACAATTCAAACAATTATTTAACTGATATTGCAGATTGCTCTGCTGTCTCCTAAAAATTGAAGGGAGAGAAAGTGACGGAAACAGAAGACAAAAGACTACTTTTTAGTCAAAGCGGGAAACACCACAGGGGAACAGCAGAGCAAATTGTGGAAACCAGAAGAAAACAGGTAAAGAAACAAGACAACATGACATCATTAAAAATGACAGGGTGTGAAAACACACACTCTCATCAGCACTTCTTAACACACATGGACACACACTGTGCTGGTTCACACATGGTAGGCTGACACACCTTTCTGAGTCATACTTGAGCTGGATGGACTAATTGAAATGAGTGAAAGCAAGTGATTGGATAGAGTGAATGGCAGGGTGGAATAACAAGAATAACAGTGCAAACAAGATACAGACCGATGAGAAGCTGTTTACCAGCATAATGGCAGCGTCTATGCCTATCTGACTTGAGCTCAGTCCATTTTTATACCAACAGTACACATCCACATAAACGCAACAAGCAGCTCATGAAAGTCTGATAAGTTAGCTACTCCAAGGTAAATTATCTATTAGTGCTTATTTCAGTAGACACCATTCATCATTCATCCATAACATACAATACAATAAGGCAGTTATGGAAAATATACATGACTGTTTCACAAATTAAAATGTTGTCCGCCCTTTACAAACGTATCCTGAGTTTTCTCTAGCTGGATAGAGCATAGCGGAAAGCAGGGCTACCCGTCCCTTACCTGTTTCTGGACACTGCTGGTCGGATGGGTCAACAAGGGCTACTGCATGTCATGCTTACAAAAAAGACAAAAGTAGGGCTCATATCTGATCCCTGGTATGCCTTTCAGAGTAATGAACTTCAGCTGCTTTCTAATGTATTGAGGAGCTTGTGATGGCTATTTTGGCCCTACTTCATCAAATCCATTTTTCAAAGAACGTTAACAAAACAGCAAATAAAGTAAAGTAAAGTAACTGCTAACAAAAAAAATGTGTAAAGCTTTTCAAAAGGAGCGTATCATGCATTTCAGTTCTTCCTTTTACACTGAAATCATTCAGTTGCGGTCTATATAAAGTGGCACTCCAATGCTTGGCTCTGAATGCCTCATTAAAATTAAATTACCACCACGTTCCCCCTTTCTACCCATGTTCTGAGGTGTGTCTGAGAGCAACTCATGTTGATGCTGTCTCTTTAAGTCTAAAAAATGCATTTCACACGCCAACCCCTCCCCCCTCCTCCAGGTCACAGAGCATTCCTCTCCAACCCAATCGTCAATTTTTTGGAAGTATGCTGAGGGATGGTGGAATAAATTGTGTGGGTTAATGCACCCAACAACCGATGACTTTTCCACTTGTAGCTTTAGCATCCTTCAGCTGGGACTACAAATTCGCTCCAAGAAACAAAAATGGATTTGCAAGACTGGTAAGGTGGACGTCCATGACCTTGTTTAGCAGTTCAGCAGCAAATATTGTGTATAACAAAATGTATTTAAGGGCTTAAATAAGTGGATTTTGCATAAAATGTCCCTTTTAAGTTATCTAACAAAAATATCATCATACGTAATCGTGTCAGAGTTTTGCATTTTTTTTAAAACTGATCAGAACCAATACCTCGATTTTTATAGGTATTGCACACAGTTTTGGGTTAACAAACTCATGAACCACCCTAGTGTCAAATTATGAAATGTTTTATTGCAGTTAAATTTTTCAGTTAAGTGTGTATTCTCATCCTAGTTATTTGTTCTTTTTTTAACAGAGCAACTCATCACTTGATTAGGGTGAAGTAGCTGGAGTGGTATTTCTGAGTTTTAAAGCCCCAGTGTGTAAAATTTTCACTAAATGAATTACAAACGACCTTGCTTTTAAGTGCCTGATAACTACCATGGAAGCTGCGGAGTATCATAAATGTGATAATGTCAACATGTCCTCCATGTATTGGTTCCTGCTAACAGCTTATAGCTACGGTCATTGTGTGAAATGGTTTTTGACACTGTTACCAAGTCCACTTGTTGTTTTCTAAAGTTGCTTGTAAATTGTGAGTCGCGTTTTTTTTGGGGCTCATTTCTGAATGTGCTGTTGCTTATTTGGGCTCTAAAAAAGGAGAAGGAGACGAACAAACGAGCCGTCTCTACCGGGAGGACAGAGTGGTTTCTGGCCTACACTGCCCTGTTTCTAACATAATACCAAAAATAAACTTCATTTTTATATTAAATTAACTTACCTGTCCAGCAGAAAGCCTGCAACCTCCACATCAGTTTAGAGTCTGCGCTCCCTCATGAATATTCTCCACCTGGTAATAATAGCTGCGCCAATATAGACTCTTTTTTTTCCCTCCCGGTTATTACTTATTTTTCTTTTCTTGGTTTCTTTAACTTCTCTCTCACTGGGCAAAGAGTATGGATGGTCCTTCATTTGAACAAAAAATGGCAGATCTATGGTCATCTTTGCTTGATTATACTCCTCCATCGACAGCACATCCTCATATAGAAGACAGATGGGGAAAACGCGTATGGCTGACAAGTTTGGCCCCTTTTGACTTCTGAAATCAAAAATAGCAATGCAACATGGAGCCTCCTAGAGGATGCATTGATGCCTATGTATTTATAAACTACTATTTCTAAGTAATGAGAACGCATACATTTCTGATGTGATGTTATTAGACTTTGCCAGAATTGTATTTAGAAAAGCAACACTTGATTTTTGCTAATTAAAAGCCAAATTGGTTACACACTGTCCCTTTAAAAGGCAATAAACAAAACCTTCATATTTGGAAATGTGAAAATTAGAGTATATGTGGGATGCAATCCCACAACAAACAGTGTTTCTTTAAATTAATGCAGGTGTACCTCAAGGTGCTATACTTGACCCACATACTTTTTCATACAATCTAATTTGTTCAAGTTGGTGAACATAGATTTAAGAGAAGCATCGATTTAGCAGCCCACCATTGCTTTCGGTGCTAGAAGTCACAACAAAAGTGCAGCCATGTCAATGACTTATTTTGCCTGTCTTGGTTGTCCAAAGTGTTCTGCCAATAAAATTCCAAAATTTAAATTAAAAAGTTAGAGAATAGTAATTCATATTTAGATATACATGTCCTCTGTCAGGTCTTTGTCATTTGCAAACTTATTACATACATTCTGTACAGTGTGGCAACCCTGTATGGGGCGGTTTGTTTCAAGTGTATCTTTCTGACATTCCTGTAACTGAAATATTCATGGAGACACTTTTCAGCACCAAACATTGATTCAAAATGCTGCCAGTGCATTGTCTTTTCCTTCCACACATCTAGCTAAATTACCGTGAATTCAGCCAGAGCTTGTAAAGCACAAATTGGGTTGGATATATTGGTTTCTGTGGATTTTACTGATTTGATTTGTCAGTTGATGGTCTGTTTTGTAGACATCTATGCACTCCCACAATTGAGGATACAGTTATCTGTTTGAGGAAAGGGGCACTTGACCCAATTCCACTTGTACAAACCCCAAGCAGTTACATTTACACATCATTCAGCTGCCGATAACTTTACAAACTTATCATTTTGTCACATTTAACACGTCAATTAATGCTGCTGCCTCCAACTTGTGTCAATTTTTTACATGTCAGGGCTGCTAATTTCAGAGGCTTCTTGCTGAGGTATGTCACTATCTCTCTGTATGCCACACTGTTCTAAGATTTTCTTCCCTTTATACCAGCACCCACTCACCCTCCTCATTTATTCATCTTCTCCCCAAAGAACATCTGTTATTAATTACACTGCAGCGACAGAGGAATAAAAGAAAGAAAGAGGGGCAAAGAGAAACTTCAGTGAGATTCATCTCTGTTAGCTCTGACCCAGTTACAGCAAAGGATTGGCATCAGCTGGCTTGCATTTATCTTTATATATGTAGGCTAATAGATGAATTAAAGCTATTCATGGGATGACAAGCTGTTTTACATATACCTATGTTTATATTTTGTGTTTTAGTGGTGCTGGGGAAACCCACAAGTGAGTAATTATTTGCTTGTTGCAGAGTGCTGCTGATGTACAAAAAGTAAAACCACAATGCAGATAATGCTACAGTTTGCCCATCACAAGGTGGCTAATACTATGCATATACAGTATATATATCATTCTATATAGCTGATGAATATGACTGTATCAACAGCAGCTGCTGACTGAGAACTTTTCATCTTATATTACCGGATTAGATGAAATGTTAATTCTTAAAATTTAAAGGCAATCACACTATAAATGGGATTTGTATAATCAGTTTCAAGGCTGTTCACTACATTAGTACAATGAAAGACTTTATAATAAATACAGATTAATTTAACAATACATTTAAACAAGTTTTGTGGCCTTCAATTCGTTAAGAAGCTTAATATAAATGGTTTGGGTACATCAAAAAAATTAATTAGTTCCAACTTTTTATCACTTTTTCCCGGACACCTAACAATAATGTAACAAATAAATAATTAGCAGTCTCAACTAACAACAACAACAAGGTAACCTCAATACACAACTGCAAAACAAAGATTTATCAGGTACTAGATAGCAAAAACCTGAGCTCTGAAACAGCTTTAACAGCTTTTAAGAAATACTACTTAGTGGCACTTAGTGGTACTAAAATATTATAGGGAGGTCTGTTTGCATGGACATTAGCAATTATAAAAGCAAAGATGGGCTAAACTAAAGTAAGTAAAGCTAAGATAACATGTTAAAATAAGCTAAAATAAGTTACGCTAAAGAAAAGGGATAAATTAAGTTAATCTTAGGCTGCTATCGTACTGTTTCCAATCTTGTCATGTACTGTATGGATTTTTAAAAATCATCTGATGTGAATCTAAATGTGAGGAAATGAAGGCAATTTTGTGGAACATGCGAGACCGGTTACCTCCTTGAAGCAAGTCTGTCACTTTATATCTGTTCCTACTTTGAATACTATATGTATACTGAGATCAATAGTGTAAACTCATAGTGTTCTGCTGCATCAAGGCAGGGTACAGAAATTCTACGTGACGTCACAGTCTTGTAAATTGTTGGGTTTTTTTAACAAAAAAATCTTCTTGTGTTGTAATTTTCTTTTTTGCTGCTGGCACATTTGAATTCCCTCACTGTGGGACGATAAAGGAGCTTTCTATTCTATTCTATTCTATCAACAAATCATCTGGGAACAAAATTTTCCTCTATGTATGTCCCCAAGTGGCCAGATGATTATTAGCCAAATAAATCAGACAGTAAGTGATGGTAGTTTCACTTTCAGTTTCAAGCATCCAGAAGGGCAGTTAACTGTCTGGGTAGTATAGCATGAGATTAGGTAATGTTTTTCTTTCAGTCACTGTTGTCTTCCTTAGTCACAGTTGCATGTGCATATTCCCATGTCTGTTTGCTTAATCCCTCTTTCGTCTATGAGGAATCCAAATAAATGCACTTCCTTCACCATCCCCTCTCCTTTTGTTCTTCTCCTCCATCTATGCTCCATAAACTGCTGCTCCAGCACAGTGCAAACTAAAGATAAGAGTCCAGACCCAAACACTATGTGCACAGCCAGGACACAAGTGCACACATTCACACACTGAAGTGTTATTCTGGGAGTGTGTGTCACCAAAACGCAACCTTGCAAGTAACATGCTGTGTGGCCACAGTGTTTAGTATGTTTCTTGTGATGTCAGTTTAGTAATTACATGTGGGTAAGCCTATTAGAATCCAGCAAGCAGCTCTTCCCTGAGGCTATATGTTGGATTCAGAATCAGATGGCTGTGCGGGTCTCCTCTAAGACAGAAATCTAGACAGAGATGGAGAGAGGATCTAAGGATGAGCTGGCTGCTCCTGCATATTTTACGACCTGTTCTACAGCCATCTGCTCTCTGACATGCTCACATATGCACATAAACACACAATCATTTGAACTAGTGGTTAAATATCCTTTCCAAGAAAGTGTGGCTGTTCAACATGATCCATTCATAACACTGAGCTATTGATAGAATTGTCATTATGGAAGATATTTCTCAGCGGATTTCATCCATCATAACAGTACCTTGAGGAGACTGCTATAGAAATAGGCCATGAGGATGTTGCGCAGTGTGTCTAGTGGTAGCGCTGGGAAAACCAACAAGTGACTGATCCGTTTGTTCTCTTGGTGCAGTGTGCTGCTCATATGCAAAAATAAGCATTGAGTACATTTAAAAAAATAAATTTTCAACAGGCTAACAAAAATTTAACTTGGCCTGGTCGCCCACCTGTGATTGTCACTTTAAATTATTATGGACAAAGTCTGGTTCCTTAAAAGCAAAACATGAAACACAAGGGACCAAATAAGACAAAATAATGTAATAATCCAAATTTATAAACCAAGCTAAGACAATTTTTCTAATAGGTAAGTCAAGCTGAGACCAATTTTTGTGAAATTAAGCCTGAATACATGATAAACTAACATCCCAACTGGCTGCTTCGAAGCAAGATGTGAATAAGTGAGGGATAATATATAATAATTAGCTTAATATAAGACAAACTAAACTGAGATAAACAAAGCCATGTTTAATTAAGCTAAAATAAGATCAAATATGCTGAGATGAGATAAGTGAACTAAATTCAACTATGATGAGATAACCCAAAGTAACCTCAGTCAATATAATTATGATGATAAAAACTAAGCAAGATTTAGATAAGAGGGGTGTTTATTAAATCAACTTGGTGCAACCATTGCCTACATTTCACTGTAAGAAATCAGATAATGCATCAAGGAGCCCACATCTTTTAGGTAGCAAAAAGGGTCTGTCTCCAACAAAAGACAGAAATCAAACAATCTACATGAGAACTTGTAACATTCACAGCTTTCTGGATTCAAGAAAGGTTGGGTGCTTTCTTACTGTGTTCCACAATCTCCACTAACTTTTCCCTCTCCCTTACAGTGGTTCCTGAGCCTATTCCAGAGGTTTCCCACACCGTCTAGACCTGTTGCTTTAATAAATCTTTTAAATCTGCTCTTTGTGTCTGGCTGAATTATCAAGTCCAAAACACGCTCTGTTAAACAACAACATATTAAAAAAGCTAAAATAATGTGTATATGGGTTAATTAAATTTTGTTCAGTTCACAGTAATCCCAACAGGTCATCTTAAAATGGGTTTACTTTTGCATTTGTAAACTGCAATTTAATTTGCCAAGATGTTTTCAGAACAACTATTATACATTTTATTATTTTTATTTTAAAACAATCTTATACAACATCTTAACCTACAGTGGTGCGAAAAAGTGTTTGGCCCTTTCTTGATTTCTTTTTTTTTTTTTTTGGATGTATTTCTGAGTACCTCGCCTCTCGCCCATTGAATGCTGGAGATAGGCACCAGCACCCCTCGCGACCCCATGAGGGACAAGTGTGACGGAAAATGGATGGATGGATGGATGTATTTCTGAACATAAAACTAATTTAAATGCTCAAAGGCAACACACGTAAACTCAAAATGGAGGTTTTAAATTAAGGTTTGTATTATTGAGGCAGAAATCCAAAACCTACATGTCCCTGTGTGGAAAAAGTGATTGCTCTATAAACCTATTAACTGGTTGGGCCGCCCTTCGCAGCATAACACGTTTGCGATAACTTGCAGTGAGTCTTTTCCAGCACTGTAGAGGAATTTTGGCCCTCATCTTTGCAGAACTGTTGTAATTCAGCCACACTGGAGGGTTTTCCAGCTTTTAAAGTAATGCCACAGCAACTCAATAGGATTCAGGTTAGTACTTTGTCTAGGCCACTCCAAAGTCTTCATTTTGTTTTTCTTCAGCCATTCACAGGTGGACTTGCTGTGTGTTCTTGATCATTGTCCTGCTGCAGAACCAAAGCTGAACCTTCTCCTTTAGGATGTTTTAGTAGACAGCAATATTCAATTTATCACAGCAACTCTTCTAGGTCCTGCAGCAGCAAAACAGCCCCAGATCATCACACCACCACCAACATATTTTACTATTGGTATAATGTACTTTTTCTTGAATGCGGTATTGCTTTAAAGCCAGATGTAACAGGACACACACTTGGAAAAGTTCAACTTTTGCTGTAATTTTATTTTTGGTCAGCAATGGTTTTTATCTTGGACCGCTACCATGCCGGCCAGTCTCTTTTTTATTATAATAATAGCAATAATCCAAATTGTCATTGCAACATACATTCCGATGAAATTTGTTCTCTGCATTTAACCCATCCCCTTGGGGAGTAGTGAGCTGCCACTGTGCAGCACCCAGGGAGCAATCTGGAGTTAATGGTCTTGCTCAGGGAGCCAGAGCAGCAGTCTGGGGGAGCTGAAACCAGAACCTCCGGGACACAAGCGCAATGCTCTAACCAATAGGCTACCACTCCCCCTTGAACTCTAGCCTTAACTGAGGGCAGTAAGGCCTGCAGTTCTTTGAATGTTGTTGTTGTTGTTTGTGACCTCTTGGATGAGTCGTCGCTGCACTCTTTGGGTAATTTTGGTTAGCCATTTCTCGATGTTTTCGCCATTTGTGGATAATGGCTCTAACTGTGGTTCGCTGGAATCCCAAAGCGTTAGAAATGGCTTTGTAACCATTTCCAGACTGATACATCTCACTTACTTCTTACTAATTGTTCCTGAATTTCTTTGGATCTCGGCATGATGTCTGGCTCTTGGGGATCTTTTGTTGTACTTTACTTAATCAGGCAGGTTCTATTTAAAGCTATAGTTAGTAATCCTGTTCAGAGACACTTTTTGTTATACTGGGTAAAATCGTCCTTCCATCTTGAACGTAGTTAATACATTATGTATTCACAAAAAGGAGGTTAAAAATCATTCTCTGTGGGAGCTGCAGGCCTGTAAAAACTATAACCAGTCTCTGCCGTTCGGTTTCTGCTCTCAACCATAGACATTGTATACTCACCCCCCTCTGTCCCTCAAGTTCAGGGGGAATTGCCTTTTCTATTGGTTGTCCCACCAACATAACACCATTGTCCATGCTATTTTCTTACTAGTTTCTGCTTGCTGGCTGATTATGCGCTCTTCTAGTGTGTATGTATCTGGTTATCTTAGCAGCTAGATTAGCGGTTAGCTTAGTGGTTAGTCGTTCATTGTAGCTCCGCTGCTCTCACCGTATACTTTGAACATGGCTGAGAGTTGCAAGAAGCAAACTGTTTACATGTATATGAGAAGAAGAGGAAGGACTCAGTAGAAAGAAATAAGATCAGAGTGGATTTGGGAGATTTTCTTTCCTCCTGTAGAGCGGAAGAGTAAGGTAAGATGGTCATGCGCAGGTGCAGCTATTCAAAAAGGGACTTGGGGAAACTTCTGGAACAAATGCAGACTCTAGCTTTATGTGATTTCTTGATTAATTGAGAACAGTTGTAGCAATAATCAGGTCTGGGTGAGGCTAGAGAAGGTGAGCTCAGATGTGATAAACCAGTTATGTTAAATATAATGGGGGTAGTGGTCACTTTTTCACACAGGGCTATGTAGGTTTGCATCTTTTTTACACCTAAAGTTTCACTGATTAGGACTTCATTGGTGATTATTAGCATTTATACATTCAAACTAATGTTCTTTGTAATAAATGTAAACATTGCTTCATGCAGCTAGCAAGATATCTTGCAAAAGCATTCCCTATCTTGAAAATTTCATATTTTGTCACATTAAATCTAAATACCTACATAGACCAACATGAAAAAAAATACAATGTAGTGTATAATTGCAAATTACCAGGTCAAAGTAAAGTGCTCCATGTTTTAAAACGTCTTTTTTACAGCAGAGTTTGCTGCTTGGGTGTGATATGCTACATGCTCTTGTTCACTACGTTATTGAGTCTTTCCCGTAATCAATGCATTAGTGAGAGAACACGGACTAACTTAAATTTTATAACTTTCTCACCACAGAAGACATGTACCCTCTAAACAACAGACTTGTGCAGTCACATTGGCAGATTCTTTTCCTCTTCTCCCATGCACGTGCACAAAACTGGTGTCATTTCAACTTGTCGCCAGAGGGGGCAGACATCTGCAAAAATCCTGGAACTTATACTATACTGCTTTAACATGTAGACTAGACAATTAAACCCAGCCCACTGCCCAGTGAAATACATGTGAGACACTAGCAAATGCTTACATCATAGTACTTATGGCTCCATTTGCATCAGATATTGGTATTCTGAGTGGTGAAAGTCAAGTTTTTTAGTCAATCCCAACTGAAAAATCTGACAGCTGCTGTGCATGTTAAACACATTTAAAGTTAAAGTAATCAGCTGTTTATTTCTGCTTCTCAAGGTGTGTATATCATTAAGTCTCTCGTCATCAGTTATAGTACCAGCCTCTGGTAATGAACAGGCTGTTACATTACAGATTGTGAGAAATTCTTAGGAATACCTGTAGGCTAATGCTGATAAAGGCTATATTAGTCACAACAATGGGCAGATACCACTCATTCTCTGTCTTGCAACAAGAGCCCAGGTAATTAGGGTGCAAGTCACTCTAAGATCAGAGTTCAACTCCAATGGAAAATGGATGACAGTAAAACTATCACACAACAGGCCAATGACTATGACTAGCAATGTATTGATTTCTGAAGCTGTGCATGTTGAATTGGATATTTGGTGTGATGCTGGAAGAATGAGTAATGTCAAATAAAGGGGCAATACACCACATTTCTGAATGATTGACAATATCAATAAAAGCAAATACACTGGCTTTGAAAAAAATCACCATGCTGCCTGACTGCAAAAATCAAGTGCCAGGAATAGAAGCTCTTGTGGTACAAAACCACAGTTGTTGTTTTTAAGCATTTACTAACAGAAGACCACTCAATGAAGAATTAGAAGTCGATCAATTCTTTAAGTCAAACTTTGTCTACTTGTTTCCTGTTAGAAAACTCTCCCTTTCTCACCAGTCCATCTGAGATGTTATAAAATTAGCTAAGATCTTCTTTTCTTGCTGTGGAGTAGCTGCAGTGCCGTGCTGTGGACAGTGGATGGATCACAGGCAGAGTGGAGCAGCTGTGAAAGACAAAGCCACGACAGAGAAAACAGGTAACAGTATGTCCAGCGGATTGAAGGCTGATGGGAGAGAGGCAGGGGGGCGGCGACGCGGGATGGGGCCCTACCTCCCGTGATCACTGAAATCAGAACCCTAGCCACCATGGTGGGTGGTCGTGGTCGGTGGCAGCAGGGGGGGAGGGTGTTTAAAGGGACACATATAACATGCTGGAAACTCTGTACCTTTCAGTGTGCCGTCAGAAAGGGCCCAACTCACCCCCGGAACCAATAAATCTAGAGGAATGAGACCGTGTTAGTCAGAAGCTGAAGAAAGCAAGGAAGGAAGGATGGCTGAGAGTTTGAAACAAGAGAGTCAAAGAGAGAGAAAGAGGGAAAGAGGGATGGAGTAAGGTTAGAAGGAAGCGATGAAAGAATAAGCTGGTTTATGTGCCTGTGTAAGGTCTTTCCAGTGATTCTGAGTCCAGTTCTTCGGATCAATGTTGTCGAGGGTTAGGGTTGTCAATTTGACCAGGAACTTTTGAAATGTGGATATTTTCAGCTGCTTATAACCGTTCCTATTGCGTTGCCCCTGCCACTCATTAGCTTCTGGAAATAACCTTGCCTTTTTGTGTTTGATACACTGCTAAGAAGCCTTCTTTTGGTACGTTCATATAATGGCGGAAAAAAGCGAGGCATAACTTTCATTCCAAGATTGGAAGAAAAAAATTCAGAAAACAAAATTTTTTAAAAGTCAAAGAAAAAAGATGTCCGTCCTTCCAACATTAAGTTTGAATATGTATTCAGTGCGTGAAAGGGGAGTTTCTCAATTGGTCACATAGTCTTGTCAAATCCCTTCGGTGAAAGAAAGATACATTTTCCATCTGTATTTCTCAAGAACTAAACTTACCATACATCTGTAAACCGTAAGCTCAAAGTAACTATTTGTGTCCACTGCTCCTCGTACCAAGTAAAAAAAAAAAAACAAGAGAGTGCCTTTAAAATATGAGGTAAAATTACAGAGATGCACCGACTAAAACTGGCTGTTGATTGGAATGAGTCATTTGCAGTTTGTGCTGTCCTGAACTTTGACTGGCCAGTCACGACCTCTAAACTTTTATCTTTTCCATTCAGTGAAGGAATCCTATTAAGCTAGCACTAGGTGGTCATGCTGACAAGCATGGTGGAAGCTGTTACTGAGAGAAGACTTATTATCAGTGAAGTGTTTCGTAATAGAAAGTCAAAAGAAGTACTTAAAACATTTAAAAGAAAATTGAAATTCTTATGTCTATGGTTCATTCCAGCTGCAAAAGAGTGAAGAAGAGCAAGATTTAAAACAGATAATAGGAAGCATAAACAACAGTACATTGAAGTTGCTTAGTTTAATTATTTTGAGTTTTCGAGTTCATTATGGATTTGAAAATCTTAGCAGGCTTGTGGGAAATATTGGTTCTCTAGCTAGCACAGTGTTTTTCAACCCTGGTCCTCGAGGCAAATTGTCCTGCGTGTTTTAGACGTTTCCCTGCTCCAACACACCCGATTTCACTGGATAGATGATTAGCAGGCTTTTGCTGAGCGACAATCATGTGAATCAGGTGTGTTAAAGCATGGGAAGATCTAAAACATGCAGGACAGTGTGCCCCAAGGAGCAGAGTTGAAAACTATTGCCCGAGGATCGACACAACTTTTTCCTAATTCTAGCCTTGGAAAATGTGCTAATTCCTAAAGACATGCTCAAGACAGTTTGAAATGTCAACTATACACCCATTTTGTATTGTGCTAAAAAAATGTTGAAAAGCAACTTGCTCTCTCACACAGGCAGCGTGACGTTGTCTCTGCTTCTAATATGAATGACTGATCATGGTAGGAAGCTAGAAAAGCACATTTTGTTGTTCTTACATTATACAGTTAAGCCCAAAACACTCATTACCTGGGAAATTGAGATTTTAAATAATATTCATTCAATCGAGTAGTTTGTATCTAGGAAATGAGCTCTCCATTTCTAAAAAAAAAAAAAAAAATGAAAAAAAAAAAATGAAAAAAGGTAACAATTTAGAAAACAAATGTATCTCTTTAAAAAAAATTGTAATCATTAAAACGCGCTTAAAATCAATGGAAACATCTTTGTTGGCATGAAAGCTATTGAACCCTTCTTAGTAGTTGAACAGCTTTTTGCACTTTGCCACCCATTTGCGATGAGCACAATTCCTCCGCTATCCGTTTCTTGGTGGGACTCTGACTAGGTCACTTCAAAACATTAATCTGACTTCCAATCGTAACAATTATGTCAAAGTCAAAGCTTTAGAAAAACCAAAGCTTTAAAAAAACCAAGATCAGAAATTGGCTACAAAACTCTGACTGGTGCATCTCTGATAAAATACCAAGAGTGTAGGCACTTGATTCAAAACAAGGCTAAGGCTAGCCTGAGCTAGAAGCAAATGTTTTGAGGTCTGGGAAGCAGTGGAAAGAGTAAAAAAATCAAAACAAGCAGTTTGTAATGAACTCCTATACAGCCACAGGGGAGGGAAATTCAGCTCTCGGCCCTAAAAATGTCCTCCGCAGTGATCTCGTATCTTAACTAAAGTATAGCGTCCAGATTGTGGTCTATCCCTGCCCCCTGCGGCTGTACTAAACCACATGCAGAAGAGAGGAAGGGAGGGGGGTCACCTTAATATTCTACAAGTCCCCCTCCCTCTAGCTCTGTGTATCCATTACCATGCAAGCCCTGTATATTAGCTCCTACTGGGCATGCTCCAAAGGGTCATCCCAAGCATGGTGTCTACGGTAGACCAGGCAAGGTAAGGGCAGTGGGAAAGGAATGGCGGGGAACTCCAGTGGTCAGCTGTTCTACCTCTGTAAACCCTCCTGTAAACTTTGGGAGCTTTTCTCAAAAACCAACGTGACAAATCTGATGCTAGTATTGAAGGAGAGCAGCCAAAGTCTGTAGTTAAGTCTGCAGATCCAGATCAGATGACCACCAGGCTAGATGGCAAACTATCTTGGGGGTCTAAAGGAAAAGGGGAAGAGGATTGTCAATAGAAAGGGAAGGCTTCTACCGCAAAAATAGCTCACTAATTGCTTTCTTCTAGATTCGGCCAAACCAAATTAAAAAAGCAAAGAAAAGGAAAAAAAAAAGGCTCAAGCTCAAATTCAAGCAGGACTCAGAAAGATGTGGAAAGACTACCGACCAGCCATCTCCTTCTCCTTACTCCGTCTCTTTTTCTCCATTCGTTTCAGTCTCTTCTCCTCCCTGCGTTTGGCCTCTTCGGCCTCCTGGTGGCGCCGACACTTGTGGAAGTTCTCCACCACCACGCCCACGAACATGTTGAGCACAAAAAAGGCCACGATCAGGAGGAAGGAGATGAAGTAGAGCAGCATCCATGGGTTGTAGTTCATTATTGGCTGAAATACACAAAATGAGGAATAACTTAGTTTCCCGAAAACCTCCTTCATAAAATGACTTTACTGCAAAGAGATGGGTTGCAACCATACAATTGTTAAAGCACATAAATACTAAATGATGTAGGAAGTACAGGAAAGGAGAAGCTGTAAGTAAAAAATTGATGTACAGTAGGAGTTGGTGAAGAGGCAAACTAACTATGACCAGTGGTTCTGATCACATCTGAATATACTTACTTGTTGATCAACTCCTACAGCATCAAGGCCATCATACATGATATCCACCCATCCGTCTTTTGAGGCCAGTACAAAAAGAGACATTAAAGCCTGGTGGAAAAAGCAAAGAATATTTTCTTTTTCAATCGACCTGCACAATCTTCTATTTTTTCTAGGATTCACATGCCATGACCAAATCTTAACATCAGTTAAGTAAAGATGATGGTACTGCCAACATGAGCTTGAAGGGTGATTTTCAGTTACTTCTAGTAATCTTCTTCATGGCTGTATCAGTTTCTGACATTATAAACAAAGATGCTTCAGGGTACTGGGCTTAGCTACCAATTATTTACGAGGCTTTAAGGTCTTACTTGGGTGTGAGGTCTGAATTTTGATTTTCCTTTTGTCTAGCTACTATAATTAAGACATGCAGCCTGGGCAGTGATCATTGATCTATTGCAGGGGTCGTTAACCTTTACAATCAAAATTTCCATTTTTCCTCAGTCCAGCTAAATAAAACTCCTTTAGAACCGGAAAGGTTACATGTCCTTTTGAAAAAGGACAACTTAGCACTTTTGATAAAAAGGTACTATAGAGAAATTGTTGTCATTCTTCAAGAACCACCATTTTATTCCATTAAAGTAAAGAATAATATGAAACTTTTTCTAAAAGAGGATGAATCTATTTTCATCTATACAATGTTGACATTTGTGGAAAAGTATGTAAACATACAAGTACAGTTTCCAAGCTAATAATGAGATAAATGTGTCTAAAAATAGTACTTCTACTTTTAGTGCCTGCTCTGCTGTAAAGCAATTTTCCAGGAAAAAAGAAAATGGTATTATGTAAACACCACTAGGCTTTAGATGCACTAAACGTCTCATGCTTGGTAATATACTTAGTTTCTGGTCAGCTCAATGAGTACAATATGCCAAGGTCATGTGGCTGTAAATCAAAGCCAAATGCTTGCCCTACCCCTGTAGGAGACCTCAGATATCTTAATGTTTTTGTGCCGTTTTAGTTCAGCAGTCTTTCAGCCCTTCCACACAACCTGCTCTGACCAAACAGTGTTCTCTCTGTTAGTAGAACCACCTCAATAAAACTGAGTCTATAAAGCATTTTTTAATGGTAAATTCTTTATTGTAAGGATGCCAGTAATAATCCACAATCATTTTGTATCTCACTGATGGCAATTTCAGTTTAAATGAAGGTCTTCGTGGTATCCTATTGAAATTGTCACCAGGTCACTTAAAATACCTTGTGCCACAGTATCAAACCAGTGAGAACAAATGAAAATAAGACTGCCTAACCAAACCCTTTTTCCTTGTTGGTGAGCAAATCTAAAATAAAATTGGTGGAAAGCAAAACCTGTTATCGGTATCAAAAAGTTTTGAAAAACCTGAAAAATCTATCATAGAGTTCCTAAGGTTCAAACTCTTGGAGTGACTCCAAATAAGTTTTTTTTAAAATACGGCTCGGCTACTAGCATCATCATGTTAAGCAGTTGACTGCAGGCTGTTTAATCGTAACCTGACTCTCGCCAGATGGATGTAGTTCCGCAGAGCTCCACACGTGTGGAACCGTGTGGAGCTCTGTGGAACTACATCCATCTGGCGAGAGTCAGGTTAGTTTAATTGAGCAGATAGCTAAACTAATTCTAAGCAGGTAATACCAGTTTGTTCCCAATGTTGCTCCATAAAAAATAGAACAAAAAGGCTAATATTCTGTGCAATTAGTTGTTATAAAGCAAACTACTTTACCTAAATGTGCAGAATCAGCAAACTACCACGGGCTCTGCATCTGTTAAGATTTTCACTCGCTTTTTTAACATGTATAGCCTCACGGAGTAATATGTTCCAATGTTGCTGTTTGGCATTAACCTAGTTTTGAGATATATAATTAGAGTAGAGTTAGTGTTACAGGTTATAGGCGAGGGGTTTCGTACCTGCCCCAAGTTGTCGAAGTTGTACTTGTGCCGGACCCATTTGTAGTTGGCTTGCAAACAATCTGACTTGTTGGTAATGTTCCTCACGTCCTCTCCTTGACAAACAAAGAACTTTCCCTTGAAAAGCTGAGGAGAAGCAAACAAAACACGCATAAAGCCACTTCACAACTGTTGGGTTTGGTTGCAGGGCTCGGCAGAGAGAACGCCATTTCATTGAGGGATTGTTTCCTCTGAGAAAATGTACACTTGGTTTGTGTCAAACTGTGAAATCAATGTTTGAAGATGGGATTGAATGGGATCTCTGCCAAAAGCATGGCCCATCAAAGATGTGCAGGTGATTGTTTGAGGTTAAGGGACTGTAAACTTGAAGTTAGCATTTAGTTTTTATGGTCTAAAGCCGATGATATAACGTACATGAAAGCTTATACAAAGTAAATAAACCACATAACAATTCCCTTTGCCAAATGGGCAAAGGGAATTGTTATCTTTGAATAGAAAGGCCTTTAAAATGAGGGGAGGATTCAATCCCCATCATAGCACCCTGACAGCTAATAATATCCCATGGCTTTTCTTGGACAGATGGTTTATGGACATTAAAAAAAACTGATGAAGGATAAACAAGAGCTCAAACTGCTCCAAGGGCATGCTGTGTCCTGATACAAATTGCTACATTGGCTGTAGCTCTTAAATCTTCATTAAAACCTAATGAGTAACTGCCTATGATTAAGGTAATGCATATTGCAGAGAGTACATGCAGAAATTACAGTTTAACTCAGAGAACATAAGGACCCTCTAATGTCTTCATATGATGCAAATGATGTGCAAAACTGGGAGTATTAGCCATGTGAGGGTGTTGTAGCACCCGCTCCTCTCACCTGTACTCCAAGGATGCCAAAGATAATGAAGAAGGCACAGCAGATCACCACGATGTTGCCGATTGGCTTGAGTGACGACATCAGCGTCTCCACCACCAGCTTCAGCCCCGGGGCTCTGCTGATCACGCTGGAAGATGGCATATGACAGCATGTTAGTGATCCGTGTGGGTGTCTGCGTCTGTGTAGTAAGCAGTTAGGTCACAACTATACAGATGAGGCCAGACGGAGAAGCGATGCCTGGAGCATTCGCTCTCTCTCGACCTCTAGATACTCTGCGCACGCCAGGAGACACAACCATTCATTTCTTCTTTTTTTTTGGTAGTAGTTCTTTAACTCGCTGGTTCACAGAGAACCTTTCTTGAATGTCTTTATTTCTTTCTTGGCTCATCTTTCTTGCCTCCTTTCGTTTTTGCAGTTGAGGGAACAGACACATCTATTTAGGCCAATGTACTGATGAGAATGTGCAATTAGTGCCAGCAAGGCACCCGATGCTGCTCTGTACTGCTGCTGAGCTCCAGTTGAGCTTCTCAGTTAAGCTGGAACCCAGATGCAAAAGTATTCACACCGTTGTGGCACATACATGTTTACATGTTGTCACTTTACAGCCATAAACATTAATGTATTTTATTGGGATTTTCCATGGCAGACAAACACAAAGTGCTGCATAATTGGGAACTGGAAAGAACATGATAAATCTGTTAAAGTTTTTATTTTTTTTGCTTATAAAAGTCTTATAATTAAGACTTTTATTTATATAAGTTTTATAAATAAAAGTGTGATGCATTCAGCGCCTTTTTACCTGATGCCAGTATTCAAAATCCAGTGCAACCTACTGACTGTACCTAGCAGCTTAAAATTGTGCCTATTCTTTGCAAAATATCTCTATCTCAGTCTGGTTGGACTTTGGCCATTCTAACACGTGAATGCGCTTCGATCTAAATCCTTCCAAGTATAGACCACACTTTTCAGACTTTTATAAGTACAACTATTTGAAAACCACTTCTTTCCGCTACCCCAATAATGCACTACTTTGCATTGGCCTAGCAGATACAATACTATTAAAGCGGCTGGCTGTGATCTAACTAAATGACAGAATGTTGAAAAGACGTGAATGTTTTTGCGAGACACTAAGTTAAACCAGCCCTGTGCCCCATCTCCAGCAGAAGCTATTTATATGCACGGAGAAAACACCAACATGATGGAGAGCATGACTCATAAACAGGTCTGAATGAAGAAAAGCAACACTGCACAGTGAAGGAAGTCATTAAGAGGATGAGCTGCTCTTGCTTTTGCTTTTATACATTGTGGGTTCTCTCTTGTGAAGCCGGCTGAGGAAGTCGAAGTCAATATGACAATCCGAATTGATGCGAGATAATGAGGAGCAGGGGCTGACAGAGGCCACACTGATCAATACACCTGCTTAGAAAACCCTGAGCTGAGCTCATAGGTGGTGTGCTTCACAGTGATTCTTTGAGTTCTTTTAAAAATAGTTTATCGTTGATGTCAATGCCGCCTCTGATGTGTAGAGGGCAGCAGTGTTCAACCTGTTTGCATAATTTCTTTAGGAGGTAACGCCAAGGTGTTAATGAATATCCTGTGTTTCAGAGCATATTAACAGGTGTGCACATGTGCAACAAATTACTATGCAAAGATGTAGATTGCCTGTGAAAAACCACAGGACAGTCTTTCTACCTTCTTACATCATGTTCCATTTTCTAGCTTCAGTCTGAAAACAATTAAGGAGGAAAATGATGCAAGGATGAACCACTTACTCCGATTCAGTATTCTCTGACAATACAGTACAGGCTGCACACCAACTGCAATGGATTTGCTTTTGTGTAGGACATGAAAAGGAGGATGAGCATGAGATAGAGATGGATGGAGGCACATGGAGGAAAGAGTTCTTTGCTCCTTCAAATCTAAATATGTGCATAATTTCACAGCAGCTCCCAGCATGTCCCTGTTTTGTGTGTAGCACAGAGCAGGCAGACGGGAGTGCGCGGCGATGCTCGACACCTGCACACCCGTGCCACCCGCCTCTCTCTGCACCGCCGGGAAATCACTCACGTTGAGGAAAAGGGAACAACAAGTAGGAAAACAGGACGCAGCAGTGTTCAAACAATGGAAACACTGATTAGGTGATGCTGAGATGCAGAAAATGGGGGGGAAAGACCCCTGATGTGTGGCAGGAAAAAAACGAGAACAAAGAAGAGGAAATTCAGTTTTTCATTATCATACAAAATGTATTTATACCAATTGATTGTAAAACGACATACTTTAATCCATTTTATTGGACACATGGTTTTCATGTTTATATAGAAAAAGAACAGTGCCTTTGCATTCAGCAATACTTAGTGGAAATAAATTAGGTTGGCATAAAGAGCTGAAAGTCTGTTCTGCTTAGGCTCAGTCAGATTGGATGGAGAGGGTCTGTCAACAGAAAATTAATGCCACAGATTCTCAACTGGATTTACGTCTACACTTTGACGAGGCCATTTTAACACATTAAGATACTTTGATCTAAACCACTGTTTGGTTGCATGTTTAGGGTTGCTATTCAGCTGAAAAGTAAATCTCAGCCCCAGTCCCAAGGATTTTGCAGCCTGTAACCTTTTCTTCCCAAAATTGTCCTGTATTTAACTTCATCCATCTTCCCATTCCCTCTGACCAGCTTCCCTGTCCCTGCTGAAGTAAAGCAAAAAATGATACTGTCGCCTGAACCATGTATCTTTGTGGGCATAGTGTATTCATGATGATGTGCAGTGTTGGTTTTACTCCTCACTCAGTATTTTGTATTAATAAGTTAAATTTTGCTCTCATTAGGGATTCTATGCCCCTTATAAGAGAAAAATGCAAATGGCTTAATTCATGGCTTTCTTTCAGCAATATCCTTCATACTAATCATTTATAAAGACTAGACTGAAGATCACTAATCTGACCTGTTGACAGATTCTCTCATGTGAGCTGAGGGTTTCTTAAACTCCTCCAGAGTTACCATGGGCCCACTGCTTGTTAGTTTAAATGGACGCCCCTGTCTTGGTAGGTTTAAGTTTTTTTTTCTCATTTTCTTTCCATCTTCAAATGATGTACTGAACAGTGTTCCGTGAGATGTTCAAACTTTGCCATGTTGTTTTATAACCAAACCCCACTTTAATCTTCTCCACAACTTCACAGAAAAACTGGGTTTATACTGAGATTAAGTTACACTTGCAACACACGAGACAGCTCACACATTAGCTTCCCAATTGGAGGGCTCAAGATAATTACATCATCATCAAGTGACGAATGAGCTCGAAGGCCAACCCGGCAGGGTTCGCCCGCAGCAGAGATTTATCAATAAACACGCTTAGTGACAAGAGGTGACCTCATAACTGTCACAGAGCTGCTTCTATAAGACAGCCTGAAGCCTGGGAGTCCGTCAAGTGGGATAAATGGTCCCACTAAGGTGTGTGGGGCTGCTGGGGGATGCAGAGGTGCCACTAGGTGACAGAGGGTGGTACTTGGAGCCTACCCTCAGGTCTAGTTGTGCACCTCATGATAAATGACTACATAAGTGTGTGTGTGTGCTTGTTCATGCTCTGTTAAACAAAGGTGATGCATCTCTGTCACACATGCAGATGCTCCTGCGCCCCTGTGGACCGTCTTTTCCAGTGAAACCAGAAGCTGCTTTGAATATCTCTACTCTCAGAGCAAACAACAAGAAACTCCTGGAAAATCTATACAGAGGCTCACCTATTTGTGTGCATTTCACTCATGTGTGGCAACCCATGCTCACACTGAGTTTCTCAGCAAATATTTCTGGGAGCACAGTAATGACGATTGGTGATTGATACTTATTCCCATATCAGCCTCAGCAGCGCAGCACTGCCAGAGGCAAAACCACAGACGACTGAGATGTAATTGAAACAGGCTTCTAAGTGTGAGGCTGACGCATTCAAACTGGGGCAACAAGCTGATGCTGGTATTAATGCTGAGGCACTATGGTTGTTAAAGCTGTGTCTTAACATTTTTTAATAGTTCCGACAGAAACTTTTCATTCAGTGACAACTTTAATGACGTTGCAGGCAGCAAAATATTATCAAATGAATTAATGTTGACTATATTTGGTTTGAAAATGATTTAAAACGGACATATCAGGTAAAATCCCCTTTTTTCGCCCTTGATTACATTTTGATTTTTACTTGTTCAAGCTGTTGAGTTTTTTTCCTCTGTTACATTTTTTTTTTTTAACAATGACATCACAGTATTTACTGCAGAACTGCTAAACACGGCCATGGACTTCCGCCTTAACAATTTTGCAAATCCACCATTTTGTATTTTTTACTGTGATTTTGTAGTCCAAGATAAAGTATACTGAAGCTACCAGTGGATAAGTCAATAATCTTTCGCTGTTGGGTGTATTAAAAAAGCAATAAGTGAAATTTCATTATTTTAGATAGGAAGAACTAAAAAATAGTTTTGTGTGGAACTAAAGGTATCTTTTTAGATGGACTATGGTATGATGTCACACGCCATCTCTCTGTGTTGTGCTTCAGTCTCTTGTTTACATCTCTTGTTTACACATTCACGTGCTGGCTGCACGTGACTGTGCATGTATGTGAACAGCTGCCACTCAGGGCTTAGCCCCTCCCTCCCCATAAAATGGCACCGCCACGTTCACCTGCAGACTATCAGGACCCGTTATTATGAACACAAACAAACAAAAACAAAAAAAAAACGGTCTTTGGCAAAACCACAGATGCAATTCTAGCAACACAAAATGCGCAATTTTGGTAATTACAGCAATGCCAGAGGGAAAATAAACCTGCAATGGATGCGAAGCGACAGTTGGAGTTGAAAAAGCTGAACATGTGTGTTTTGTCGTGCCACGACAACCAATCAGGAACTGAATGTGGCTGTGACTTGGGGTGAAGGACGGCGGCGGAGACGAAGCTATTTTCATTCAACATGGAAAGACTGTGCAATTTCTCTCGCCTGCTGTGCGATAATGTCAGGCGAGCGACAGCAAGCAAAAGTGGTGACATTGTGGCGCCAATGTTAACGCACCAGACCTGTGTTGCTATGTTGATTAAATTCAGTGCAATGCTATAATTGTGGCATGTGGGTTAAGTGTTGGAGGTTGACCAGCAATGGGCCAGGCATTACTGTTATGTGAGGCGAGTAGCCTGTAGCCCAGCTAACGTAATTAGCATTATTTAATTCAACTCGGTGGACTTGTGAGCTGCCCGTTGTGACCCTCATGTACATTCAGGGCATTCTTTTTTTGCCAAAAAATTTAAAATTCAAAAGGATAACTTGTCTGGTGCTTAGATTTTGGAGATAAAGAGATGCTTCCTCTGTCCATATTTGCATGTTCTTAATAGTTGGTCTGACAGGGCTGATGAGAGGCTTGTATAAAGGTGTTAAAAAAAGGGAGTGATGGTCAAAATGGTCCGGAGGAGTAAGAGTCGTTCTTATAAATCCAGCCTTAAAGGTATAGTGGATGATTTTTCAGGAAATGTGGGTAAGAAATGCCCAAGTCACATTCTGAAGAACTGCACGGACAATCCTATCTGCTCTTCCGCCATCGTGTGACAGAATCTCCCAAATGCACTCGGGTATATTTCTTTCTTCTGAGGCCTAAACTTGTAAGACAGTTTGCTTCTTGCATCTCAGCCATTTTCAAAGAATATGGAAAGAGCAGTGTAGCTTCAATGAATGACTGAAACCTAAGCTTATTGGATACACAAACACTAGAAGTGTGCATCCGCACCCAGCAAGAGGTAACTAGCAAGGAACGAGCTCCCAGATGAGCATGTCACAATAGATAAGATGATCCCCCCGGAACTTGGAGCCAAAAGAAGATCGTCCACTATACCTTTAATTTTACTGTACCTATGGTCAAGTATGTTTTCTCCTCTTGTGGGACATTTAACATATTGATGGAATTTAAGAAGTACAGACTTAAGCTTGGCTCTGTTGAAGTCTCTTGCTATTACAAATATTCCGTCTGGATGAGCTCTTTGTTGTTTGCTAACAGCAGTTAAAGGCATACTATGCAACATTTTTCAGTTAATTAATGTGTTCCATACCGTTTTGGATGATTAAATGAGTCATTTCAGGTCGAACAAAGGTTTTCTCGGCCGCCCTGGGGGTCTGTGGGGGAAATACCGCACTTGCAATGCAAGAGCCCTCGGCTCGCACACACAGAAGTCTCGCTTTACAGCGAGAACTCCATGTGTTTTTGCCCTGCCATTCACTATATGCACGCGCGAAAGCAACAACAAAGAACCGCGTGTTAACGTCAAATAAACATGCAAGCATATCGAGTTTTATTATTATTATTATTTGTTTTTTGTTTTTTTTATGTTGGCGAGACGCTACCGCGGCGGCCGCGGCGAGGTGGCGGCCGTGGCTGCGGCTTGGCGAGGCGGCGGCTGCGGCTTGGCTAGGCGGCGGCGGTAGCGTCTCGCCAACATAAAAAAATAAAATAATAATAATAAAACTGGCGAGGCGGCGGCGGCGGCGGCGGCGGCGGCGGCGGCGGCAGCCGCGGCTTGGCGAGGCGGCGGCTTGGCGAGGCGGCGGCTTGGCGAGGCGGCGGCTTGGCGAGGCGGCCGCCGCGGCCGCCTCGCCAAGATAGCGCTGCGGGAAGCTTGATGTTCATACCTTCACTGTGTTAGTCATTGTTTGTACTGCCGTTTTTTCCACTTTTCGTTGCGTTCGCCTGTCTGCTAAGCTCAAAACAACCGCGCCTGTCTTGACGGAGAAACCAGAACAGCTGAGCATCTTTACGACAGTGCACTTTTACTTTCGCCCTCTGGGGGGAGCCTCGCTGGAAAATCAACCCCGGTTGCATAGTATACCTTTAACAAGTAGTTCAGGGCTGGGCTCTTGTTAGCATCAGGGGCTATGTATACAGCAGTTATCACCACTGTGAGTTCCCTCAGATAGAAGGAGCAGCCTCTAAAAGTAATATGTTCCAGATCCAGAGAGCAGTGAGTTTCTGTAATGTTAGTTTGTGTGCACCCGCTGTTATTTATGTAAATACATAGTCCTCATCCTCTGCTTTTACCAGAATCGGCTTTCCTGTCAGCGCAGTGCACCGTGTGACCTTGTAGCTGGATAACCTCTGAAAGGAATGTCGGGTTAAGCCAGGTTTCGGTGATGATCTTAACGCACCAGTCTTGTGTGTTGCTCCACATGGATATAATATGTTCCAGGTGTTTGATTTTATTACAAAGTGATCATACATTGGAGACGGAGAGACTCGGCAGTAGAGGTTTATATGGGTTGTTAGCTAGCCTGGCCCGTACACAAACTGAATAAATTACACTCTCCTTTGCTCCTGATAACATTTGCCTTACTCGCAAAGTGTATCCAGTTTCCCCTTGTAATTGCTTTTTATTTTTTATGACTTTAAAACCTTCCCTGGGTGAAATTAAGTCGGCATCACCCTTGCTGCAATCTCAAGATTCAACAGGACGCAGTTGTGGAAAAATAAGGCCTTGTTGCGGTCAGAGATAGACCGGTCTGAGATGACAGAAAGGCAACTTTAGGTCAAATAAACACTCGTTACAGCCAAAGCAGGCAGAATGCCATACCTGAACAAACAACACTTGGAACAGAGCAGCTGTTGGTGGAACGGGCTACTTCATGAAGTTGTAGCTGACGAATCTACAGCAACAGTGTGATGCTATCATATCAATATGGATCAAGTCTCTGTGGAACATTTCCAATATGTCATTAAATCTGTGCTAGTAATAACTAAGGCAAAAGGGGATCCAACTTGGCACTATCAATTTCTACTAAACTAACCTGCTGTTCAGTATATATCCTCTAGTTTTTAAATATTAAAGATTGTTGCAAGATATTTTTAAAACATATTTTTCAATATCTGGAATAAAAAATAGGATAAAAAGATGGACGAACGGTAAATGGCTTGTACTTGTATAGCGCTCTAACAAGTCAGACGACCCTAAAGCGCTTTAGGCTACAATCAGTCATTCACCCATTCACACACACATTCATACCCTCGCGGTGTTGAGCTATGTTAGTAGCCACAGTTGCCCCGGGGCAGACTGACAGAGGCAATGCAGGTGAAGTGTCTTGCCCAATGACACTATGACTGAGACTGTCGGAGTGGGGGATTGAACCAGCAACCCACCAATTGCAGTACAAACTCCCTAACTACTGCACCACTGATGGATGGATGGATGGATGGATGAAATCATTTTACTCTATTGCTTTTGGTTGTGCAGCTTCAGTGGTGAAGAGCGTCAACCAAGCCTGTTCAGCTCCTTTGCTTTTACTTTATTCCTTTCATCAGCGACCCTTTTTCCTTTCTCCATCCTCACTTATACCTTGCCTTCCAACTCTTTTCTCACCATCTCTGCCATTTTGCATTTCCCTCAAACTGAATAAATTACACTCTCTTTTGCTTGTAATATTTGCCTTACTCTCTGAATTCTTCCAATTTCCCCCAGTAATTGCTTTATATTCTTTAATCTGACTTTAAATCCTTCTCTGGGTGACATTAATTCTGCGTCAGCCTTGCTGCCATCCAGGGATTAAATAAAGCAGGGCCAAGACTAACAAACTGAGGAGTCAGCAGAGTATCAGTTAGAGTAAGTTGCCTCCTGTGAGAATCCAGTTTGTTACATTTGGATCAGATTAAATCAGAAAACCTAAGGCTGAACCACACTATTCATCATTGATGCTACTTTAATAATTCACCTCACCACGGCTATACACAAAACAAAGTGAATAGTACTTTCTTGTCACGTTTTGTGTAGTTTCTATTCAGATATCAAAGTTGCTGCATTCATTTAATAGAAAGATAATCAGCTACAACAGTTAGAAAGTTAGAATTGGAAAGAAAATTGTGTAGAGACCAGAAGAAGACAATGTTCTTCTATAAAGAGATTGTTCCAACATAATCATTACCTCTATATTTATGGATCTCCACTAAAATTGCTTCCTTTTCTGAGTTTGATTTTAATCTGAAAGACCAGTGAATCCATCAATGTCAAAAGGTTTTTTTCTAGGGTATACTCTTGGGGTAATTTTGGTCGGCCGGCCACCCCTGGGAATGTTCACCACTGTTCCATGTTTTCACTATTTGTAGATAATGGCTCTCCCTGTGGTTCGCTAGAGTCCCAAAGTTTAAGAAATGGCTTTGTAATCCAGACTGATAGATTTCCATTGCTTCTTTCTCATCGGTTCCTAACTTTCTTTGGATCTTGGCATGGTATCTAGCTTTTGTGGATCTTTTGGTGTCCTTCACTTTGTCAGATATGTCCTATTTAAGTGATTTCTTGATTAAGAATAGGTGTAGCAGTAATGGCCTGGGTATAGCCTTGGTGTAGCTATGGAAGGTAAACTTAGTTGTGATAAAACACAGTTAAATGTATAGCAGACGATCTTCTTTCGGCTTCGAGTTCTATTGGTTATCCCACATGCCAATCATTGTGACGTGCTCACCTAACATGAATATGCGTGTTCATTCCTTGCTAGTTTCCTCTTGCTTGCGCATGCTCGCTTCGAGTGTTTATGTCTTCAGTGAGCTTTGGTTTCAGCCGTTCATTGTAGCTCCGCTGCTCTCACCGTATACTTTGAAAATGGCTGAGAATCGCAAGAAGCGAACTGTCTGACAAGTTTATGAGAAGAAGAGGAAGACCTCAGAAGAAAGAAATAAGACCAGAGTGCATATAGGAGATTTTTTCATGCGCTCACCCTGAAGAGCGGAAGAGCAGGTAGGATGATCTTGCGCATGTGCAGTTATTCCAAAAGTGACTTGGACGTTTCTTATCAACGCTTCTGGAAAGATCGTCCAATTATACATTGAAGATATGTTTTAACAGGGGGGCAGTCACTTTGTCACACCGGGCTATGTGGATTAGGGATTTTTTTCTCTCCCTTAATAATTAAAAGCCTTCATTTTGAAGGCAGTTTCATACTTTTAAAGCCAGTTCATGCCGCCAGGGATTAGCATCCCATGGTAACCGCCCTCGCCTGCCACCTAGTTTACACTGCAGCCAATCCCAGTGTTTCTCTCTGCAGGTAATGGGCCCACATAGAGGGGGTAATCTGTAACTTCTTCGGGCTTAGCCCCGCAGAGCTCCAGCAGCCAAAGCTTTGACTACCAAGTGCTTGCTGGCAAACTCGCCCACAGGCCTGGCTCCAGGAAGGTGTCCAGGTCTCCCTAATCTAGCCCCGGGTCGCCTAATATTGTGGTCGGTCATGTCGTCGAAAACAATGACTCGCTCTTTCAACTCTTTGTAAGTCCTCGACCAGAGAAGGGTGGATTGCCCCCTTTGGGTAGAGGGTCAGCCTCCGCCTGAAGTGGAGGAGTTTAAGTATCTGGGCGTATTGCTCACAAGTGATGGTAAAATGGAATGACAGATTGGACAGATAGATTGGAGTTTCTTCTGCAATAATGTGGGCGATTCTCCAATCTGTTGTGGAGAAGAAAGAGGTGAGCCAGAGTAAAGCTATGGATCATGACCGAAAGAACAAGATCCTGAAATTACGAAAACATTGGCTGTGTTATGGATTTGAATTGTGATTCTCTTTGAAGTTTTCTACAACTAGAGCAGCGATTACATAAAGGTATAGTTTGATAATTCATAATTCATAATTCTGAATCATTTACAGTATTCACTACTTAAGTATCCCTACGTGCAATTAAGCAAAAAAATGCCCTGAAGCTCCTGAATATTTAGAGATAATTTTTCAGGTGTGCAAAAATACAATTCTGCTTTATGTTAATTTACTACTTAAGTAATTTAGGGCTGGATGTTGATTTCAATTATTTTAAAAGCATTATTGCCAATAAAGTTCTTACTTCCATCTGGGGACATGACACAAGAGCAACAGAACTTTCTTTTGAAAGTTTCAGTGTGATAAAAAACATGAAACACAGAATTCAGAATGTGTTGCCTTGAAGCAAACACACCCCTTTGACGCGCACAAACAACTCGGTTGGAACTTTAACTAGAATGTCACATCTTTAAGGCAGCCTAGAGCAGCAGCCTCTGCAAACGATTTCACTTTGCTGTCAGAGGTGAACGTCAAGAAAGCAAAATGATGGCGAGAAGAGATCACTGCTGTTTGGTGGGATGAGAATGAATATTTGATATCTGTGCTCCTCTCGAGAACCGTGATAAATATTCAAGAGAGGGCAAACTCACAGAGCTCCTCTTCTGCAGATTAGACACTGAGCATGAAGATGTAAGTCAAATCAAGCATGAAATCAGGCGGATCTGAAAGAATCTAAATCCACACATGACTTAAACTGAGGCCAAAACCAAACATATACACATTATTTTCAGACCTGCAAGCACAAGAATGGTCTCCAGATTAGATATTTCCACTGCATTACTGCTCAAATAAACAAGACTGTCCAAATACATGATTACAATAACTTGGGTATGATGGGAAACTAAATGCCTTGGCTCACAAACATAGCTTTACACAAATACACACTCTTCATCTAAGTCAGGCATGAACAGGCACTCAACAACATTGCTATATCTTTAAGGATTTACAATCAAACCTTTAACATTTTGCTTCTCTGGATTTATTATTACCCATAAACCACTTATATTGAAAGCCAAATGCCATATTTCAGATCAAGAAAAAGTATGGAAAATAAATTAATCACCAATCAGCATTTCCGTTGTTTTGCCAAGTAGATTGGTAACTTTAAATGAACTTTTTAACATCAAAAAAGGCCTTGCAGCCATGCCCTTTTTGAAAAGAGCAACTACAGTGTATGGATGATGAAAGGCAATTTACATCACAGAGTTGTAAATACTTCAGCCGTATTTAGCAAGGGACCGCGTCTTTTGTCGATAGATAAAATACAATTTTAAGGGAATTGTGTCAAATGGATAATTGGCCACACATTGCCATCACGGGGTTATGGGATCTTAGCTATAGAGAAGGGAACGCCTCAAAGACGCCGGGTGAACCCGTAACTCATTTCATTCTGCATCTGGGAGAAATAACTGAAGTGATGTGAACGGCCATAAAACAAAGGTGCTGCAGCCATTTGTAAGCATTAAGTTTTATGCAATTTTTTTAGATACATTTAGATTAGATTATTTATTCATGTCATATATTTTATTTTTATATTTATTTCTATGTCTGTCGGTTGAAAACATGCTGATGTCCATAGAATGTATTAAATTAGTAAAAACTCTCCTCCAAAAGGCTGCATCAAGGATGACAAGCCTCTCCATATGGGCTCCCGCTCTACAGCCACACCAGGCCCACTGCCATGACTTTTTAGGGTCAACTTGCATGCTGTTGTGGGGGAAACTAACTGCAGACAGACTTACAGAGTCCGACTGGTGTGACAGAGGGTGTTGTCTGACCAAACACAATCACTGCATAGCTGGTTTACATTGACTAGGGCATTCTGGTGGCAGAGTCGTTGGGAGTAACCTGCTGATGCCATTGTCTGTGCACATGAGAGTAACAATGTTGGTTTCGGAACTAGAAATTATGTCTGTTTTACTGCAGCCAGAATTTGTTTGTTTTCAATCACGGTTTTTGTCTCAAGCTGTCATTAGTTATAACTTAGTCGGACAAATCCTGATATTGTCCTAGAAAAAGAACAATTCCTGAATGCAGTGTACTTGTGTTTTCATCTTTCAATTTTTTAAATATATATCCATTTTTTGGACATGGAATTGAAAACGAGCTGTGACTCTGAACACAACTGAAAAGGAAAACTTGTAAAGAAAGATTACATATGCACTTCAGGTTTTAGCCCTAATGCTATGGGAGGAAAGCATTTTATTTTATTTCATGAGTGGTTCCACCTGCTTCAAGGGCTGCTGTCTACCTTATGTGTCCCTGTTTGTAAATAAGTCTGAGGCATCCCTGGGAGAGCCACCTACCGGAGTGGCCTAAGTGTCCTTAGCAGCCTCAGCACTCGGAGCATCCCCAAGATTTTGGTTCCGGTGTTGGAGATAAGAGACACCAGGATGTCAATCACAGAAATCATCACCAGCATCCCATCCAATATGTTCCAGCTACTCCTCAGGTAGGCTTTGTCCCCAAAGAACCAGCCCAAGGCCACAATCTGCACAAAAGAGAGTGACATAGAGGACAAATATATTCAAATAAAGAAAGGTAGAGGTACTTTAGTTACATTTTACTTATTTGGAAGCCTGTAAATGTTCTGCTTGATAAAATCTCTATATCTGAACAGAATAAATTAATCTGTTGCATTGTGTTTTTGTCTATTCGGCAGTAGATCGTTTTGCCATTGAGCTTTTCATTTATTCATTAAATGTCCAGCTTACACTGCAAAAGGGAACTAAAAGTAAGTAACATTTTCTTGAAATTAATGTATATTTCTTTGATTTGAGCATGTAACTAAGACTATTTGCCAATGGAATAAGATTTTTGCACTTAAAAGAACAATTTATCTCCATCATCTTATTTCAAGTGCAAGGTATCTAATTAACTTATTTTAGGTCTAAAATACTCATTCCACTAGCAAATAGTCTTATTTAGCTGCTGAAATCAAGCAAAAACATACTAATTCCAAGAAAATTTTCTTAACTTTTAGTTCCCTTTTTGCAGTGTGTGCTTGCTGATAAGGGATTGTAAAACCTGAAAGTGTTCCAAACTCCAAATTTCTCAGAGTATATGTTTTACACATCTTCTGCTGCAAAAAAGCATTTTACACCAAACACTTTCTCCCTGTTAAAGGAGCCCAAAATGACAATTTTTGAATCATGCACTCCAAAACAGCTTGAGAATTTAATTGAGTTACAATTTTCAGTGCATGCCAGTTAACAGTTCACACGGTACCTAATATATATATATTGTCAGGGTGCTGTCTGTTTGCTCTGGCTCTGGGTTTTTTCCCACAGGTGGTGTTGGTTTCTGTGGGGGCGTGCCCCACACCTGCGGCTCACCAGAAGCAGATTCCGTTGGCTTCTTAAGCAGTGCAGAGACAGACGGAAGATGCCAGAGCCTTAAACCAGTCGTGGTATGACGTGGCCTCTGACCAACCTTGGATTTTTGCTTGCCGTGAGTTTTTGTTCTTCCTGACTCTGGACTAATTTTGATCTCCTGTTCTTGTCACAGTTTGGTGTGCATGGATGCACTCACCTGTCCTGGAGTTCTGAAGAGGATTGGTTCCAGTGGAATTTCCAAGCTCAGATGTTGCTCTGGCGTTCCCCCTCAAACTTCCTTCAATGTACCAAGTCGGGTTGAGGTTCCCCCTCCCGGATTCCACTGACATCCTCTACTCTGGTTAATCCGTCTGTCACTCCTGCCTGTGGGGGTTGCCTCGGATCTCTCGCCAGCTCCATCAGCCGCCCTCCAGTCACCACCCACTTATTAGAGCAGACACTAGTTCCCTCGGTGCTACTCTCCCCAGCTTGGTTTCTCCGACTAAAGGTAAGCTGCGCACGATCAGGCACTTTCCTGGTTCCGACCTGTTGACTCATTATCTCTTTCCCCTTACAGTCAACCCCGCTTCGACGTTCAGGCCTCGTTCCAGGCTTCTAGTAGCTCTACCTCCGTTCTGCATTATTTTTCCTTTAAATAAACATCTTAAAATTGTGTGCTGGTCTCCCGTACATTTCTGCATGTGGGCAAAACACTTGAAAAACATGACAGAAGAAGGCTCTGGCCACCAAAGCCCAGCAGAAATGTTCGGGAGGCAGTTAGCCGCACAACAGGAACAAATGCAATTACTCGGGTTAGCCGTTAACTCCACTCACAACCAGCTTCAGCTAGTAGCTGCACAGCTTAACCAGCTAACCAACTCCCTGACTTCCGCGTTGTCCCCACCCGTCAATCAGGCTACCGTCACTCCGCCTCCTGCCGAGCAGAATGCAGAGGCCAGTGGTGTTTCTCCGCCTCCTGAAGGTACGTCACCGTGCCCGGAGAGATTTTCTGGCGAAGATTGTGGTGGATTCCTTTTCCAGTGTAAATTAGCATTTAATCGTTCACCTCATCTTTTCCATAGTCGTGGTCACGTAGATAGAACCACCCGACCTGCGGGTTTTGTCTCTGTTAATAGAGGGACGCTCCGACAGGCTTCACCGGCTCCTCCTGAACCTATGCAGCTGGGTCAGGTTCATTTAACTTCAGAGGAACGTCGACTTTGTTTTGCTGGAGATTTATGTCTTTATTGTGGGGAGAGAGGACATTTCGTTAAAGAATGCCCCGCTCGGCCAAAAGAGCGAGTCCGCCGTTTGTAATGGGGAAATCGGCGGACGCTATAAGGACTGCTCCCCGTAAGGAAAGGAGTGATCAGGTTAGGTCCCGATTATGTTTGCCCGTATCGATAAATTCTACTCATGATAGTTTGGAGGTTTTGGCCTTAGTTGATTCCGGTTCAGATTTCAATCTGATTGATGAGAGATTAGTTACCCAGCTTCGGGTTCCCACCGAGAAATTGTCCGAACCGTTACAGGTGTCGGCTTTAGACGGTCAAGAGTTGACCCGGATAACCCATCGCACCAGGTTGTTTGATGTGATTGTTTCTGGTAACCACCGGGAACAGTTATCTTTTTTTGTCTTCCCTGTTAAGCGCTCTCCGGTGGTTCTAGGTTTGGCATGGTTAACAGTCCATAATCCGCTAATTAACTGGACGGAATCCCGACTTGAGTCGTGGTCACCTGCTTGTCACTCACGTTGCTTACAATCCGCTCGGCCGGTTTCTCATTCTCCTTCTTTGACACCTCCGAAGGAGGATTACATAGGTCTTTCACGGGTTCCCCAGGATTACCATGACCTTAGATTAGTGTTTAGTAAGACTCAGGCTAGTTCACTTCCACCCCATCGACCTTATGATTGTGCCATAGACCGGTTACCCGGAGCTCCCCTGCCGACCAGTCGCCTCTATAACATCTCGAGGTCTGAACGTCAAGCACTCAAGGAATACATCAGTGAGTCGCTGTCAGCGGGGTTGATTCGACCATCTTCCTCCCCTTTAGGTGCAGGCTTCTTTTTTGTGGGAAAGAAGGATGGATCTCTCAGGCCCTGTATTGATTATCGTGGGTTAAACCAGATAACAGTAAAGAATAAGTATCCTCTCCCTCTTCTCTCTTCAGCTCTCGAACCAGTCCAAAACGCATCCATATTTACTAAACTCGATTTGCACAACGCCTACCACTTAGTTCGGGTTCGTCAAGGGGACGAGTGGAAAACTGCGTTTAAAACGCTGTTAGGGCATTTTGAGTACCTTGTAATGCCTTTCGGGTTGTGTAATGCCCCAGCAGTTTTTCAGGCCTTAGTAAACGATGTACTAAGAGACTTTCTGAATGTTTTTGTTTTCGTTTATCTGGACGATATTCTTATTTATTCTAGAGACCTTGAACCGCAAAAGCATCATGTCCGCCTCGTCTTACAACAATTACTGGAGAATCGCCTTTTCGTGAAGGCCGAAAAATGTGAATTTCACCAGCCTTCTGTCTCGTTTCTGGGCCTTATCTTAGAAGGGGGACAGGTTAGATCTGATCCCGAAAAGGTAAAGGCGGTAGTTGAATGGCCCATCCCTGAATCCAGGAAACAGCTTCAGCGGTTTCTTTGGTTCGCAAACTTCTATCGGAGATTTATCAGAAACTATAGTCAGATAGCTTCACCGCTACATGCCCTCACTTCCACCAAGGTCCCTTTTTATCTGGGGACCCGAGGCTGAGACGGCTTTTAACCGGTTGAAATCTCAGTTCTCACAGGCGCCCATCCTCATCCATCCCGATTCTCGAAAACAGTTTTCCCTGGAAATTGATGCTTCTAATACAGGTGTAGGTGCGGTTCTTTCCCAATTATCTGATTCAGATAATAGACTCCATCCCTGTGCCTTTTTTTTCTCGACGCCTTACCCCTGCCGAGCACAACTATGATGTGGGTGATCGTGAATTATTAGCTATTAAATTAGCCCTAGAGGAGTGGCGGCACTAGCTCGAGGGATCCGAGCAGCCCATCATTATATGGACGGATCATAAGAACATCGCCTATCTATAGTCAGCTCGTCGCCTTAACTTCCGTCAAGCCCGTTGGTCGCTGTTTTTCTCGAGATTTAACCTCTCTATAACCTTCAGACCCGGATCCAGGAATGTCAAGCCTGATGCGCTCTCTCGCCAGTTCGCTCCTCATGAATTAGAGGGGGAACCAGAACAGATTCTACCCTCCACCTGCTCGATTGGAGGGTTACAATGGGACTTAGAGGACAGGATCAACCAGGCTCAACACTTGGACCCAGACCCCGGCACAGGTCCGGCGGGTCTCATGTATGTTCCCAAGTCTGTTCGTCCAGAAGTTCTACAGTGGTGCCATGATTCCAAGTTCTCCGCTCATCCAGGTATCTACAGAACCCAGTCCCAGGTTTCTCAACATTTTTGGTGGCCATCTTGGACAAAAGACGTCAGAGACTATGTTTTAGCCTGCCCTATCTGGGAATAAGCCCTCGAATCAACCACCCTCCGGGTGGTTGAATCCTCTTCCTATCCCCAAACGCCCATGGTCCCAAATCGCAGTGGACTTCGTCACTGGTCTACCCGTGTCCCAGGGTATGACCACCATTCTGACAGTTTTCGACCATTTCTCTAAGGCTTGTCATCTCGTCCCCATCCGTAAACTACCCAACGCCCTTCAGACCGCCCAGCTCCTCATCCGACACGTCTTCAGGCTACATGGGATCCCATCAGAGATACTCTCTGACCGGGGTCCACAGTTCATCTCTCAGGGCAGGCGTCACTTCTGCTCTGCTCTCGGTGCCCGTTACACCCTCACGTCAGGTTACCACCCACAAACTAATGGACAGACAGAACGTATGAATCAACAGTTGGAAACTACGCTGCCTCACTTCTTCATCCCCCACCGAGTGGAAAAAGTTCATACCATGGGTTGAGTACGCACTTAATTCACACATGTCCGTCTCTACAGGTTTATCCCCATTTGAAGTATCTTTAGGTTACCAGCCCCCGCTCCTATCCACGGATGAACTCAACATTCCATTCGCCTCAACATTCCGTTCGCCTCCATGTATCTTGGCACATTTCTCGCTGCCAAGATACATGGAGAGCCACCATTACAGCCCTCACACGCGCCGCAGAGCAGAGCAAGAGGTTTGCCGACCGGCGTCGTAGACCAGCTCCCAAATACCACCCCGGTCAGAGGGTATGGCTCTCCTCCAGGGACGTCCTCACCGATCCATCCGCCAAGAAACTTGCCCCCCGATTCTCTGGACCATACGAAATCGAAACTATTATCAACCCTACTACGGTTCGTCTCCAACTGCCTCCTCATTCACGAGTACATCCTACATTTCATGTCTCACAGATCAAGCCAGTTCTGGACTGCAGATTTTTGCTTGCCGTGAGTTTTTGTTCTTCCTGACTCTGGACTAATTTTGATCTCCTGTTCTTGTCACAGTTTGGTGTCAATGGATGCACTCACCTGTCCTGGAGTTCTGAAGAGGATTGGTTCCAGCGGAATTTCCAAGCTCAGATGTTGCTCTGGCGTTCCCCCTCAAACTTCCTTGAATGTACCAAGTCGGGTTGAGGTTCCCCCTCCCGGATTCCACTGACATCCTCTACTCTGGTCAATCCGTCTGTCACTCCTGCCTGTGGGGGTTGCCTCGGATCTCTCGCCAGCTCCATCAGCCGCCCTCCAGTCACCACCCACTTATTAGAGCAGACACTAGTTCCCTCGGTGCTACTCTCCCCAGCTTGGTTTCTCCGACTAAGGGTAAGCTGCGCACGATCAGGCACTTTCCTGGTTCCGACCTGTTGACTCATTATCTCTTTCCCCTTACAGTCAACCCCGCTTCGACGTTCAGGCCTCGTTCCAGGCTTCTAGTAGCTCTACCTCCGTTCTGCATTATTTTTCCTTTAAATAAAACACTTGAAAAACATGATATATATATATATATATATATATATATATATATATATATATATATATATACACACAACAAACTTGATCAAGTGGAAGGAAAAAGGAGTAGCAGTTTTCAAAATCAGAGCGGAGATAAATCTGAAAACTGTGGCATGCATCTGTACTTAACTCAGCCATAAAATACAATCAAGTTACTAATTGTAATAAGATGTACATATTTGAATACCTTTGTAAGGCACTGTAATTATAGATGTATTCATGCATTATGAATATACACTGTTCCTCCCATTGAATCAATGGATGTTCACATAGGAACCAAAATGAAGATCAGACACCTTATTTTATTCTTACAAAGATAATTTGAGCATCCAATATCCAAATTAGAAAATTAATTTTGAGGTCGCAACTTCATACAAACCTGTTGTTAACCACAGCATCTTTTTAAATTTGTGCTAAAGTTAACATTAGGTTGGGATTTTGTTGAGTAAGTATGAATCAAAATCAAAGAAGTATCCAGGAAATGCAATTTAGTTTCAGATTATCTCAAATAACCCAATTATGTGTGTGTGTGCGCGTGTGTGGTAGCCCTCACAATCCTATGTAACTGGGCCAAAAATAGAGACAGAGGCTTTGAATGAGTGACACCCATGATCTTTCCTCTCCTCTGCCTCCGCTTACTGCTGCCCACACCTGTATGGACCTCCATTCAAAGCCAAGCCATTTGAATACAGGCGAGACAATCCTTCTCCTGTGTGTGCGTGCCTGTTTGTTTTTTGTCTCTCCAGTCCTCTTTTGCACCCCTTTCCTTTCCATTTTCCTTTGTGTTTTAGGGGTTTAGAGATTTTAAGGTAGAGCCACAGGGGAGATTTTGTTTTTATGAACAGCTTTGACGCTGAGGAATTTATCAAGTCTGGTTGCCGCGTCTTCCATCTATTGCTACATCTTTTCCACGGACTTCCATATGGTAGGCTAACAGATTAATAAAATGCATCATATGCTATCGCCCATGACCATAATTTAATTTGATAATAATATAATTGCACATTATTCTTAATCTAAAACAGATTTCTTAAAAGTTAAAATAATGTTTTATTGAATTACCTGATTGTCTATTAAAGAGAAATATTTATCCTCTTTTGGCTCTTAAGTGTGTCCGGTAAGTGGGTAAGAAAGGAAGTCTTGGCTCCCAGTTAAAATTGCGCTGTTTGTGGTGGAGGAATAATGGGTAAAGTTGAGCTCACTTTATGTGCAGGTTTCAGTTATTCAGTTACTTTTACATTTTAAACCAAATATTCATTGTTTCTGTAAGCCACATTATGTCAGATAAATTACCTCAGGGTTCTGCTTTAGGGCCATTACTGTTTTTTGTTGTTGTTTTTTTTGTCCTTATATAGTCTATTTAGATCAGGGGTTTCCAAATTTTTCAGCTCATGGGCCGAAATTACGTCAAAAGCACCCAAGAGCCAGAAAATTACTAAAAATACAACTTAACCAAAAAAAATTGATATTTTTTAAACCTGCACTACAAAATATGATAATTTTTAAATAAACAAGTAACATTATCTCTATTAAGACAATTCTAATAAATTTATTCCAATCACATTTTAGTGCAACAAAGTCAGCATTTGAGTAAATGTTGGATAGCTGTCCTATGTACTATGAAATTAAAGCAAATGTAAAATGTATGGTTATTAAAAGAATGTTTTGTGTTGTACCTACCATTCAATTCAATATTTAATTGTAAGTTTTAACTTGTCTTTAATAATTTTGCCATAATATAAAAAAACGCCTGGTCTAGATCACATTAACAGAACGTATGATATCTTATCTCTCCTGTGCAGTTTTTAAAATTTGCAACTTGAATGTATGGATTTTGTATTTATTTAGTTAGCTGAGATAAAACTGTCCATTGAGTAAAAAAGGAATGTTAGAGATGACTTCACTGAAGACTGCAGAACAAAGTACACCATGCCACAGAATGAAATAAGTCTGAAATAAGCCATTTTGTTCTAAAAAAAAAAAAATCTACTGTAGTATAAAAACGTCATGCAAATGTCTTACCTTTACGGTCATCTCTGCCACAAAAATCGCTGTGAAGATGTAATTGGACAATGTCAGGAAGATCCGCTCCTGCAAAATGATAAGGGGACACAAGCTGACTGGTTAGAATCCACATGCCCTCTTTTTTTTATAAAGTTTTGTCTCTAAACTAATCCAGCGTCTCACTCAATAATGTATGAGGCAGCTATTTGCTCTCATATTTTATCTGAACACATCTTTTTCCTATGCAAACTCCTGCTGCAGTCTAATGATAGCTGGCAGCCCCTTATGAGGCTTGGTCTTTATTTGCACTACATGAAATATTCAAGTAAAGAACCTCATTAAGATGCATTCCTTTACAAATATTCAAGAATGCACTCAAGATTACTTAAAGTAAGCGTTTTCTGTTCGTTCTGTCAGAATTACATTTTTAAAGCAATTTTCCGTTTTGCATGGTTATCAGAATAAAGGTTTGAACTGTATCCCTAAGCTCTTTATTTATAACTTGTGTCTACAGTTAATTTGTCCATCCATCTGATTTCTTCCACTTATTTGAGATTGGGTGGTGGGTTTTACAGGTCCCCCTTTCTCTAGTAACTTTTTGCAGCTCATTATGGAGGATCCCAAGTCAAAACCCTAATCCTATAGTTGACATTTTAACAATTCCCAATGGTACATGGCATGTACTTGTATACCCCACACTGCTTCACACTACATGCAGTCATTCACCTATTCACTCACCCATTCACATGCCAACAGTGGTGAGTTACAATGTAGCCACAGGTGCCCTGGGGCAGACTAGCAGAAGTGATGCTGCCAGATATTCGGTGACCAGCAGCAGCAGGCAAAGTGGGTGAAGTGTCTTCAAGTCATTGAATATTGGATTCCCATGGATACAATGACTAAGACGGCCGGAGCAGGGGTTCAAAACGGCAACCCACCCAATCCAGGATGAACTGCCTGGCTCCTGCACCACTGTTGCACAATTGAGTTTCTGCTGACAATTTTGAGTTTCTCCCTCCAGGCCAGGTGTCAGGCTCTTTCTCGGGTGGAATAGGATGGGATAGGAGATGGATAGCTGTATTGGGTCTGGGGTATCTATTACTTCTGCAGCACTGTGGATGGGGAAGAAAGAGCTAAGCCAACAGTAAAGTTCTCTATTTTCCGACCCATACCTAGTATGCCTGTGCAAATTCTCAGTTATCCGGGTTATCGCAACAGCAAGCAGGCTTCAATTGGAGGCAACAGGACTTTCGCTCAGGTTTTCTCAAAATGTTTCGAAATGTTTTGTCGAAACGTTTTCAGAAAAACTGAGCGAAAGTCTGGTTGCCTCCAATTCAAGCCTGTTTTCCATACCTAACATTTAGGTTCCTAGGACATGAATCATGGATGAAAGAATGAGATCTCAGATGCAAGCAGCTAAAATTAACTTCCTCCATAGGGTGGCTGGACTCAGAAGAGATAGGATGACAACCTCAGTGATCAAGGGGGCGGGGGTGGGGGAGTAGACACACTGCTCATTCACATTGAAAGAAGTCAGGTGGTGTGGTTCGGACATCTGATCAGAATAAAGTATAAAGCCTTCATTTAAGAATGCCCCCATCAATAAGGAGACATATAGGGGCCAACCTAGAACCCACTGAGGCATTACAGTTCAGTTTTAGTCGTGGCGATCCGACGAAAGAAGTTGCTGTGTCACTGGGAGGAGGAAAGTCTGTGTTTGTCTTCTCCCTAGGGACATGGATGGATGGATGGATGTGGGTGGATGGATGGATGTGTGGATGGATGGATGGATGGATGGAGGGAGGGAGGGACGGACGGAATTCTTCAAATCAGTCAGTAGTCAATTCACAGCATGTATGTTTTTTTGTTTATTGCTTTTACTATTCTTACTGTTGCTGAATGTAGCTTTATACGACACTGTAAAAGACTTTTGTGTTTTTTATCTGTACAAGGTGCTATTATGTAAGAAAAAATATTAATATTTAAAAATGGTAGTTTTGTGGCTAGACCTAGCTTAATCACAGACATGAAACACTTATTTTAAATGACCTGCACCTATTAAGTCAACTTATTGCAATAGTTTTTAAGTGACTTTTCTGTGCGTTGAAGCATGCCCCCATTCTACATGTACACCAAGAAGATGATGGGGGCTTACTTAGTAAGCTCAACAAGGTCTGAAGGGAGAAGTACTGCAGACTACAAAGAATGAAATCCCCTCATCCAGTGCTTATTTTGCCTACTCCCCCTCTGTCTGAGGAGAGATGACCCTGTCCTGCGTCTAAATGTCTATGCCTGTGTGGGTGTAGGTGGCTGTCTTTCCCACGGCCTCTGACTACCATCCCACATGCTCTGAAGAGTCCAAAATTACATGTATACACAACAGGGAGAGCATGCCTGCAGAGTCATCAGTAGAAATTCTTCTGTAAAGATAGTCTGGATCTCTGGTTTTCATTTGTGTTTGCGTTTTGATCAATTCCTTGTTTTTTATTTTTTGTAAGTCTTTCCACATTCAGTTCATTTCTCTGCATTTAATATTCTTAGTAAGGTATTTCTATATGAGTTCATTCATGTTTAGTTAATTGATTTGTTCTTTCTGCATTTGGATTTATTTCTCTTAGATCAGTGTTAGTCTTTACCCATTGGTCGGTAGTTGTGTTGTGTCTTAGCTCAGTTCCATTTGTGTTAATTAGCCTCCCTTCCTCAGCTCGCCTGCTTTCATTCTGCCACAGTCAACATCTCCTCTGGTTTGCTCATATGGTTAATTTGTCATTTTCACCCCTGCCTTAAAAATTCAATATCCCTTGGTTTTTCATTGTTCCTTGCTGGATGGAACACTGTTCCACTGCCAGTTTCTCTGTCTGTGCTCCAAGTCCTGTCCACCTGTTTCAAGACCTGTACGTTTTCTGTTTTATTGATGGACAGACGGAGGGACGGACAGACGGACGGACAGATGGATGGTGCACTGTGCCACAAGACAAAGGTGATAATGACGTGGCTCAAAGATGTTTTTTTTGTCTTTTTTTCTCAGAGTACTCCGGCTTCCTCCCACGGTCCTAAAATAAGACTGTGAATTTCTCTCTGTAAATTGTAAATTGTTAAGGTATGGAAGGTGTGTGCAGGATTGATTATCCTGTGTCTCTGTGTTGCCCTGTGATGACTGGCAACTTGCCCAGGGTGTATCCTGCCACTAATGCAGTAGGCACTGGAGGGTAAGCGGGTATATAGGCAATGGCTGGTTGTACTGTGCTGTACAAGCAGGTAATTGATAGTTCTAAGTTAGAAGAAAAAGTCCTCACATTTGCAGGGTAATATTGTCAACTGCGACTGTGGCTTGATGGGTTGAGTAGTCGTCTGGCAATCAGAAGATGTCGATGTGCCCCTGGGCAAGGCACTTAACCCCAAATTGCCTACCGAGCTGCGTCTTGGTGTATAAATGTGTGTGCGTTAGTGAGAGCGACTGGGTGAATGTGGCTATAGTGTACAGCGCTATGGGTGGTCAGCATGACTGGAAAAGCGCTATATAAGTTCAGTCCATTTACCATAACTGTTTTGGCTAAAAATCTCTAGATTTGTTGTTTCCTGCACATTTTCAACAGTAGAGTAAGCGGGGTGCGAGTTAGAATAGAACCTAGCCCCTGGCTGAAGGTTAACAGACGGTGATGTCAAATATCCATTCCCTCCACCTCCATTGTGTTCTTTAAAAGTGGTAATGTTGCTGTTTTTCCTACTTAGAGAACATCTCACTTTCGCAGAGATGTAGCGATGGGTTTTACAGTAGGGGCGAACAATCCATTACAATGCTTTGATATTAAACATAAATTGACTGTATTTATACATTCAATGCTGATGTAATTCAAATCACAGGGCTTCAGACAGTGATGTATTATCCCCTGGCTCAGAAATAATAAATCATTATAAATGGTATAATCATCCTCAATTATTTACACTCAGCTGCAGGATGACAGTATCCAGGCAACCTCAAGCACCAAACTAAAACAGAAACAGACTGCAGGCCAAATGCAAAGTGTTTGTCATAACTTTCAGGATAATAAGCTAATTATTTTGCCTGTATTCAACACTCAAAAGCACTTCATCTATGTAACGATGAATACATTTCAGTTCAGAGAAAGCATCATTTGTTTTTGTCAAGCTGGCACAGAGGGTGATCAAAAGCAGCTCCTTACAAACAGTTGCACAAAAGTGATAAATTATACATGTTTGGTAGTAGAATGCGGTTCAGAACAAGATCAGCGAACCCCAATCGATTTACAATCGACTTCATTAATACAGAACAACCCAGATGGACAAATGAACAGCAGTGAACGGCCATTGCAAATGGGATCTGCAGAACTGTGACAACTGTTCTTTCTCCAGTTTCAGGCAGCTTTCTGCCTCATGCATTTCCAACTCATTTCAATGTAGGCCTCAGTGTGGGGAGGCTGACAAAATGTTCTTTTTCGAATATCTTGCCACTCTTTCATCCCATTGTTAACATGGCTGCTGGGATTCATTGTGGATATCAAAATCTGTTTACGCAAGTGGAGGTGAGAGCGAAATAATAAATCTGTGCACATGAGTCTGCAATCCCTTGGCACTTATTAAAACAGGAGAGCCCCAAACATTTTGCTTCCTGGACATTAGCCATGTGTGCAAGTCCTCAAGTAATTTAAATAGTTACAACAGCTAAAATAAGAGTTTTTTGGAGATGCAGAACCACAATTAGCCCAATCCGTGGAGCACCTTTTTAAAAGATAAAAAAGAAAAAGGAAGCTGTCATCAGTTTGTAGTTTATGCATTAAACTCTGCAGATATTGCTGAATGTTGTACCAATTCAATTCAATTTTATTTATATAGCGCCGATTCATGAAACATGTCATCACAAGGCACTTTACAAAGTCAAATTCAATCATATTATACAGATTGGGTCAGATTATAATACAGTGCCTTGTCATGTATTTACAACTATTGAACCTTAACATATCTTTTTATGTCATGTCCAGTAATTTTGGTGTTTCCTACTGGGATTTTATGCTATTAGAACAGTGGTTGCCAACACGGGGTTGAAAATCAGTTTTTGTTTTGGGGTCTTGAGGTGCCTTTTAGAAATCATATCAAATCTAGAAATACAAATACATATTTATGCCATACATTTCAAAGACATAAAGTAGTGCTTCCAAACTGATAAAGGCAATATATCGGCTGCTGATTGAAATTTGTGCCGCCAACAGCGATGTTTGGGGCTGCAAAATGTGTACAGATTCAAGGGGAGTGGCTACTTTAACAAGGCACTGTATATATTACTGTACTGTGTGTGTTTGTCTCAGAGCAAGGCATCCTGCCACTCCTGCTCCATTTGAAGGGATGCCGCATCAGCTAAGGAGGTTATGGTGTTGATGATGCAGTGCAGCAGATACAGAGGTAAAGCACACATCACCCAGAGCAACTGGCTCACAATCAAACAGAGTGGTTCCCTGCTTACACAATGTTCCGCTCTATTTCTCTGCAGAGTGTAAGCTACAGAACGAATTCTGTACTGTGCAAGAGCCTGCGTTTGGACTCGCTGACAGGTACTTTTTTTCTACATCTCTCTATGTTTTTTCTTTTTTAGCTGTTCCTCCATTATAGACTCACAGATCTATGGGACATCAGTTAATGATTTTCTTCTTTTTTTTACCACATTTTTCTTCCTCTGCATCCCCGAAGGCTGAATGCCAGCAGCAGTATCAAGAGTGCAACTTAACAGAAGACATTGTGACACTCACAGCACTGGCGGGATTGATGCGAGGCCTCTCCATGGCGATAGTGATGCAGTTGAGGAAGATGATGACCAGCACGACATGGTCAAACATCTTGTGGTTGATGATCTTATCGCACACGATCCGGAACCTGTGGAAGAAACCGAAACAAGAAACGTACTCAACGTCCAGTATGAAAATATAGTAGATGAGGAAAAAAAGGACAAAAGAACTACCAATGTTTTAGTGTTTCATTTAATATGTTGAATGTATTACATTTAGCCTAGCTATTCCCGAAGATGAGTACTCTGTATTGGGATGTACATGGGGAAACATAGACCAACGTAAAAAGAAACATCCCACAGGCTATCTTAGCACAATAATGACACTGCTGAGTCTGTCAGAAGTGAACCAATGACCAATGACGGGATAAAGGAACAGTGGTAGTTATATACATGTGCCAGTCTTACCAGAAAACAGGTGAATATAACTTTTTAGAGTTTATAGACTGTAGTGGTGTTATAGTAACAATATAGATAGAGTGAGATAGCAACATTAACACACCCTGTGGTTTTGTATAGGGCAGTATTGTCAAGATTCTCACAACCCACTTCTCTACAAATTTAGATGTCTCCCTGCTTCAACACTGTATAAAGTTTAATAGAAATAGTTCAGCTTCCAGTGAAACAGATAATCTAAGAAGTATAAGCAGCAGCTAACAGGGTTTTTAATATTAAGGTTGGTTCACATGGCAGGTTAATTAGCCCGATTTTTACTCCAATCTTCCAATTTCAACAAGCCCGACTACCGGCGTGACTCTTAAGATAATCTTGAGAGATATTCCTGCTGTGTGTGGTGTGTTAAGAGCAATCTGGTCCACTTGGAAGGACGTCGGGACCGCTCCGAATCTCAAATCGGGGATATTCAACATGTTGGATTGTCTTGCCCCAATATCCTAGCGTGTGTGGTGTTCCCTAAGCACATAAACCTCCCATTTTCTTCGGGAAATATCCAGATTGTGACAAGATCAAGGAAACATTGCAGTACAGATGTAATAACCTTGGCAGTAGCAGCATGGTGGTATGGGAAGAAAATATACAGCGTCTTGCAAAAGTATCACCCCCCTTAATATTTTTCATCTTCTGTTACCTCAAAAGCTGGAATTAAGATGGCTTGTTTGAGAATTTGCAACATTTTACATACAAAATTAAAAGTCAAAATAAGAGAAAACTTCAGCGTGCAAAACTGTCCAGCCCCCTTAAATCATCAACAGGGAGGTGTTGGCCTAGTGGTTAGAGCAGTGCGCTTGTGCTCTGAGAAAGTTGCAAGTACCCGGTTCGATCCCCACTGCCTGCACTCTGGGTCCCTGAGCAAGACCCTCAACCCCCGATTGCTCCCCAGGCGCCGCACAGTGGCAGTCCACTGCTCCCCAAGGGGATGGGTTAAGATGCAGAAGTGAATTTCTCCATTGTGAGATCAATAAAGTTCAATTATTATTATTACTTTGTAGATCCACCTTTTCGTGGCAATTCCAACTGCAAATTGCTTTGGATCAGGCTCTATGAGCTTGCCACATTTTGCCACTGGGATTTTTGCCCATTCCTCAAGGCTAAACTGCTTCAGCTCCTTCATTTAAGATGTTTTTTACTTGTAAACAGTCAGTTTCCGATCTAACCACATATCCTCAATTAATTTGAGGTTTCAACTTTAACTAAGCCATTCCAACGCATTTAAATCTTTCACCTTAAACCACTGAAATGCTGCTTTAGCAATCTGCTTTGGGTCAATGTCCAGCTGGAAGGTGAAACTCTGTCCCAGTCTCAAATCACAGGCAGACTAACAGGTTTTGATCAAGAATATCCCAGTATTTAGCACCATCTGTGACTTGATTGGAGAGCTCCTTGGTCATCATCAAGTAGACCTAAGGACACGGCAGCAAGCACTATAAACCACCAATGACCAACAACACTACACACCAGATGACCTCTGCAAGACAATGAAACAATCTACACACTTTATTGTGGTTATATTAACCAAATTTTAGGAACTGGTAAATAATTTACTGTGCATCATGGTTGTGGTACATTAAACCTTACAGAGAGGGCATGACTTTGTTTTGCAATATTCTTTATCCATACCAAAATGACTGCTGACACATTTGGAAAATAAAAAGTTCTAGGACAATATTTTTGGAAATAGGGATTTCATTAACTAGTAGCAATTATTAGTTAAACCAGCTTAAATATGTTTTAATATATGCACAAAGCAATCTGTGGGAATTTAAAGGTCAGATTATGACAATGAAATCAGAATGCCTGGTCGCTTTCAATTGCTTTTTTGGGCCGAACAAAGCTGAAACACATTAGGCATGACTTAAGTGCCTTAATTCTTGCCTTACCCTACCCTCAGCCCTTTGAATCGTCTCCTTACCAAAAAGTGCTGTATAAATAAACTTGCCTTGCTTTGTCTTAACTGGATGTCAAGCGGACACACCGTATAAAAGATGAATAATCTCATTTACAATAAGCCAGGTAGATTTGTGTGTAGTCTGTAATGAACCAGTGTAGATTTTGGTGTCATTAGTTATGCTGACTTTAATTAAAGAGGTTGCCAGGCTTTAAGCCCTTGAAAGGAAGCTGAACAATCCAAGGACCGACTGTTCTATGTGATAGTGTCAGGGATTAAACTGGGAATCAAATGAGATTTGAAGGCTCATGTGGGTATAAACGTGCAGCAGGGGCATTATACTGTGAGGCTCAGATCTGGATTTCTGGCTTTATTTGGTAACATAGACATCCTTGTGTCACCACTCACTGCATGTTTGTGTTTGTTGTCTCACTGTGCTTTTTCATACATTAGTAATATCCGCATGCCAGAGGCTTGATTATACAGAACTGATGTGTTTTTCTCATGTGGCAGCGGACGGAGGACACATGGCTCCATATCTTCCTCCGAGGTTTAAAGGGCAAATATCTGGAAGTGAACTTTAACAGGAAACAGCTCCACCTCAAAACTCTGAGATACACTCAATGCTCAGGCAAATTATAACATTTTCTGTCAGAACTAAGATTTAAAAAAAAAAAAACATGTTGGTGCTCATGAGAAAAAGATTCTGACAAGTTTCTGAAGCTTTCTCCTTGATGACGTTTACCGACCTTTGCAGTTTTCTGACACCAAAACAAATGCTCCTGAGTGATGGCTGGCATAAATGCATTTGATATCCCCCGCCAAGAGTTTCGTGCTTTTCTGATACATCATGAAATGTATCTTAAGTCATGGGAAGAAACTGACACAATTTGACAGCTACTGTAACTTTTAAATATCAAGATGTTGCAATCCTATGCCAGGTATTGGGTCAGGGTCCCGAGCTGATGATCAGTGTTAATGTCTGACAACTCGACTCCCAAACTCAGACACGTGCAGTTTTAGATATCACAGCAGTGTGCGCATTTTGCAAAATGGTATCATAGGCATTGCACATTTCTTGATCACCCCCCCCCCCAAAAAAAAAAACCTTGTTTACCCTTCACATTGAAAGAGAGAGAATGTATTGACTGTTGGGTTCAGACATCCCCAGATAGCTCTCAAAATTTGATTAACTGAAACCAAACTGAGTAATAAAAAAGATTTCTAAAGAAAGAGTAAACAGGCTATGTAACTTATATCGGAACTTGATCAACTGGAACAGTATCGAAATATGTTGTAGGTCGATGATTAATGAGTCTTATGAAAACAGAGGGCAGAAGTGCTTACATTAGCCACTGAAGCAAGCTGCTTCTCATGAACACATCATGACCAGCATGATGTGAAGTTATGGAAGACTTTAGCTTATGGTAACCAGATGTCCCTGATCTCTGGGGACAGTCCCCGTTTAGGTGATCTGTCCCTGGCAATAGGTGTCCCAGGAAATCTTCCCGATTTCAGCATTTTATGAATGACAAAAAATGTTGCACACAACAGGAGGCAAGGTAAGTAATATTTACACCCAAAGGGACGTGGTATTGGCACATCTACCCATCGCCTATACCTGCCTATGTGTGCAGGGTTGCGCCCATCTCCAGTAGTCATTGGGGTACACCCTGGACAGGTCGCCAGTCCATCACAGGGCAACAAAGAGACAAAAAAAAACAACTATCCACACACACACATTCCTAAAGGCAATTTTTGAGAGACCAATTACCCTAACAGTCGTGCTTTTGGACTGTAGGAAGAAGCCACAGAACCTGGAGAGAACCCACATATGCAGACTCAATGATTTGAACCCAGAAACTTCTTTCTGCAATGCAAAAGTGCTACCACCTGTGCCACTGTGCAGCTCCTGATTGCGACATTGTCGGTAAAATTATCTAAACGCAGTGCTTAAGCCTGATGGTTCTCAGCAGAATAAAAGCAGCATCCACCAGTAAGCTCTGAACACCCCTGTTGCTTCTGAACGTGCTCATTCTTAGTTCACACAATATTCAAGAGGCAAAATATTTCAGGGACTGGCTTGAAGAAAGCCTGCAGAGGCTTCTCACTCCCACACTCATTAAAAAGTTCCTAGGCAATCGGCAGAGAGAACAACGTGCACGAAGGGCAAGACGAGGTGAACTCAGGTCGCTGTGAAAGCAGTTGGATTCCAGTTCCCTGCTGCACCGCTGAGGTCTGTTGATGAGATTGTGAGCACAGGAGGGTTTCTGAAACGGGCACCACACGGAGCAAATGTCCTCAGTGTCACTCTCAGCAAGGGCTAGAGCTCACCGCCTGGAAGCCAGCGAGAAATCTGCTTTGGGACAAGCTCCTTCCGTTTTCCTAAAGCTCATACAATAACAGACCTTTTTCAAAATATATACAACAGAAACCAGGCAGCTGAACGATCCAGGTCTCCTGAAAGAGCTCAAATTAATCAACTTCTGCTAATGTGTTCTGTCTGTCTGCCTGTCTCTCTATCAGATTTTAAAAATAGTCGATTGATTTTCAAAGCCTGAGACACCGCTTGTAACAATAAAAAAAAACGTAGATAAAACAGTTTTGCTCGTACAATGTGTGGTGTCTGATCAGACGGCGAGCCCAACACGCACAAAAACCACCGAGTGGACCAGCTCACTCTTAACACACTATACACGGCAGGAATAGCTCTTAAGATTATCTTACAAGCCGCCCTGATAGTCAGCATCTGTCAGAAGGGGAAGATCGGGGAAAAAGTACAAACCACATCAACAAATCTCTAAACACAACTACAAATCACACAACGGTATATTCAAAAGAACAACGACATCTTAAAAAACACACCGACACTAACTTGAAACAAATGCAAATAAAAAAGTACAACAAAATATTGAAATACCAAAAAAAACCAAAAAAAATTATGGATACAGATAAAAAAAAAAAGGGAGATAAACGAAGGGAGAGGGGGAAGACAGCGGAGGAGTCTAGATTCTGCACGTGGCTGAGATAACACGCCGCACTCAGTGGGAAAAACTCCCTTCCTCCCTCTTCTGCTGCTTACTCACCCCTGATATAGCAGAAGTGTGCAGATGAAAGGGACTTCTGAAGTGTGAGTGTGGGAGGGAATAAGAGTTGATATAAAAAAGGGAGGAAAAGAACTGATGCATTCATGTTGCGGGGAAAATAAGCTTAGCGTCAGCACTTTGGAATGTCAGTCAGAATGTAGCGATAAAAAAGCTCTTCTGGTCAATTGGGGGATTAAACGTATCAGTACATTTCAGAGAGTGGCTTACATTTTCTGTGACAAGATATTCACAGCTTTCCAGTCAGAATAGGGATTTCAAAACATGTTTGTTACAGTTAAGAATCTGCAAGACTCAATGAAAAAATATTAGAAGTGTGGGGGAAAAAAAATCTTGTGTGAACCATACCTGGACTCTGGGGGAAACAGGTAGAGAGACCAAGTATCTCTCTGCCGACACCATTCTGGCTGCTTTTTCTCCATCCATCGGAGTATCCTGGTAAAACGACCCTGCGCAGAGGAAAAAGTGAACAGAACATGCATTATCCAGCTTCCTGTTGTACAAGATAAAAGCACAATGTGTATCACCACAAAGATTTGGGGATCAGTGCAGATCTCCAAATATATTAAATGCAGTTTGAAATTATTAGCACCATACAGCCTTTTACAACGCCCAAACCTCTGACTTTTTTGGGACATTTTAAGCCAGGTTGTGTCTGAAGTACTGCTTATCAGATGTTGTAGAATAATCATAAGCAAGTGTGAGCGCTTCTTTGAAGTGGAAAATTCTGGCATATGCTGCTCTCGAGAATTCAGGTGTGTTAGAAAATGCCAAAACGACAGATGTTAGTTCCAATCTTAAGAAAACCAACTGTTGCTACTCCTCAATGCTAGAAGTATCATTAAACCACTTCCATACTATTTTTAGAGAGGTTTTTCTCAAAATTAGGGATGCCCTTCCCAAGAAAGGCCCACGGTGTCATGTTTCCATGTTAGGCAAACAACAAATTAGTTCTTCCATGGTGACTGGACAACAAAGATAAAAACTGTGATCTGCCAGGGAAAGAGGTGCTGACAAAACAGTTAACTAATAAAAGTTAAAAAATCACAATGTTTTATTTTAGGCCTACAAGAGAGTCCTGTTTATGCGGTTCGGGATTAACCGCTTTCCTTTTCTTTCACTTTTAAATAGGCATTTATTGTGCAGCTATGTTTCGTAAGAAACAGTGTTGGTTGACTGGATAAACATCTAGTTACTTAACTACTGCGAAACTTAAATCAAACCCCAACAATTCAACCTCTAAAGGATGACTCAGCGTGTAAACCACTGCTCTAGAGAGAGAAAAAAAGACAACCATACTCGACAAAACAGCGCAAACCCTTAAGTATGTGTGTGTGTGTGCGTGGTTGTTTGTCCTGTGTGTTTCAATGTTGCCTTGGACTGGTGACCTTTCCAGGGTGTACCCTGCCTCTTGCCCAATGACGACTGGAGATAGACACCAGCACCCACCGTGACCCTGCACGGATATGCTGGTTGAGAAAATGGCTGGATGGATGTTTCATATTTTTTTGACAGGCACATTTCTTAGAACTGAATTAACATATGTTGATGGATTAGGTGTGATTTTACATATGAGAAACCATTTTTAAAATTTATCAATGATGGGTTATTGAAATGTGTCCTCAACATCCTCATAGGGCAGTGTTTTGTCTACAAGGATAATTACAGACATGCCCCTAGACTAACCAGGTTGACCTCCTCCTCCAAATTCTCCTCTTCAGTGTTTTCCTCCAGAGAGACGTTAGTTGGGCCGAGGGTGGATGGAGATCCCTTCCCATTACAGTCGCTGTGTTCTGGTGGTCGTAAATGACCCAGGGAAGGGGGTCTGGAGCTGTGCATGCTGGCTGAGCGATACAGGTAGGGCACCTAAATGGATTGAATACAAGGGGTAAGAAAATGTGCAGGTAAATGCAAATGTGCAGAGCTATGGATATCTAAAGGCAAAGCATGGTCAAAACTAAAATAGTTTCTTTCAGAACATTAGCAAAAATATATTTTAGTGACTTTGAAGTGATGGGCTACACAGCGGCGCAGTGGGAGGCACTGTTGCAATGCAGCAAGAAGGTCTTGGGTTCAAGTTCTACCCTTGCCCTTGCCCTGGGTGTATCAGCATGGAGTTTGCATGTTCTCCCTGTGCTCCCGCAGTCCAAAAATATGACTGTTAGGTTAATTGGCCTCTCACATTCTCCTTAAGTGTGTGCGAAAATGGTTGTTTGTCCTGTCTGTCTCTGTGTTGCCCTGCGATAGACTGGCGACCTGTCCAGGGTGTACCCCGCCTCTCGCCCAGTGAATGCTGGAGATAGGCACCAGCAACCCCCGCGACCCCACAAGGGATAGACGTGTTAGAAGATGGATGGATGGACTTTGAAGTGTATGATTGTGATGAAAAAAAAGTGACAAATTGGCATAAAAATTTTGTTTACAGGTAGAAATCTGATAAATGTGGCATTCATCTGTATTCTGCACCCATACTTTGAAATAAGTTTTAAATTGTGGCACTTCTTTTCTTTTTCTTTTTTCACGAAAATACCTTAAGCTGATTCTAACGCAGGAATATACTGTGATCAGAATGTTCCATTCTAGCTCTTTTCAATATTTAGGGGCGTTGTCCTGCAGGACGGGGAATCTCCTAACGAGTCTTTTGCAGCCTCTACAGGTTTTTCCTCCAGGAATGTCTGTATTTACCTCCATCCTTCTTCCCATCAACTTTGACTACGTACATTCCATGCTCCTGCTGAAGTCAAATAACTCTGCAGCATGATGATGTCACAGTCATGTTTCAAGGTAGGCGTGCTGTATTCAAGGTGATTTGCAATATCAGTTTTCCACACCCACCCACACACACACACACATACACACGCACACACACACACGCGCATGCAGACACACACACACACACACACACACACACACACACACACACACACACACACACACACACACACACACACACACACACACACACACACAGTGTTTTGCATTTTGGCCATCATCAAACCAGATTATCTTCTACCACGTGCTTCTTGGTCCTTTACATGGCTCATGGCAAATTTAAACCAGCCAATCATTTGTCTTTCTTTAAACATTGACTTGTACTAATGTACACATATACATATTTCTAAGATAAAACCATTTTTTTTCTTTTCCCAACAATTATATCTATGATGTCTTTATTGAGAGCAATGTTTAATCTAAGTCAGATTTGTTGTTTGTGTGCACAAACAAACCAGATAAGGTTGATTCTGATTCCATAGAGGCCAATGTTTACATGTCACATTTTATTATACAATGGCATGTAAAAAATATTTATACCCTTCTCAGCAGTCAATGGAAAAATCTTATTAGTCTTATAATTACTAGCCAGCTGTGTGTGCGTGTGTTTCCACTGCCATTTCAACAAGTGGTTGTATGATGAGCTCCAAAACTTTGAGGATGGAAGATCTCCTTGATATTACCCTAATCTTTCAGTGTTTCATTACTTAAATTTGCTTTTGCTTCCTCTAAACCTTCTCTCTGACCTGTCTGCTGCATCCCATGGTCTTCACAATGCTGTTTGTTCACTAATATTCTCTAACGAACCTCTAAGGCCTTCGTAGAACAGTTGGATTCATACTGAGATCAGATTACACCCAAGTGGACTCCATTTACTCACTAGGTGTCTTCTGAAGGTGACTGGTAGCAACGGACTTTATTTAGGAGTGTTAAAATAAAGGAGGATGAATACAAATGTGCGTCACACTTCAGATTTTCATTTGCCAAAAAAAAATTAAAAACGTTTGTGCTTGTAACATGACAAAATGCCCTGTCCATGAAGTTTGATAAACCAAACAAATTTGAAAGCTGCTCTACCTGCAGTAAGGCTTCAGGGGGCAAGTCCATGGAGCTGCGAGTTTCCACGGACTCCATCCTCCTGTGCCGTGGTCTTCTCTGAGGCTGTGAAATTGAGTCGGTCCTGGGAAGGGATGTGTCGTCTTCGTCCATCAGCCCGCCCCCACCTTCTCCCCCGCCTTCTCCTTCGTCGGAGCTAGAGTCGCCCTCCCCCGACAAGAGAGAGCGCCGCTCGCCGGACTGGCGCTTCTGCCGCTTGTATGAAGGCGCACGGGTTAGGCTGTTCCAGCTGGACCTGCGGCTGGCCCAGCCATTGCCAGAGGTCAGCTGGCCAAGGGGAGAGGAGCGAGCACTGGTCTGTAGAAAGAGCGGCGCAAGAGGAAGATACACTGATTCAAAGGAGAAAAAAGAAAAATCTTAACTAAATAGTTTTTTCATTGGATGTTTGTTTGGTTCACTAGCAATAGCACTTTCGCCAGATGCAAAAAATAGATTGTGACATCACGCCGCAGCGCATAATGGGATTGCTTTGTGGACAAACAATGCATGTTGTTCCGGCTACTCTACAGCGAGGTGATTGACTAAAAGCGGCATATTTTTGCTATTACTCTCCAAAACAATGCTGAAAAGGAAGGAACAAAGCACTGCTGTTGGGGTTTTAATCAAATTAGACTCCAGATATCCAGAACGGCAGCCAGAGAGTACGTTCCTTATTCGTTGTCTAAAGCCCACTTCCATAATCTGGGTACTCGATTTTCATGGAGTGCTGGATGTGTGCTTGCAAAAAGCAATCAGCTTTATTTTTATTGTCCTGTATGTCGTCAACAAACTAACTCTCCATCAGCTTTCTCCCCTTTCTGAGCGGCTTCGCTAGGGTTGTATACCCACTGTCATCGCCAGAATCCCCACCACTTTTCTCGCTATTATTTAGTGTGACCAGACGCCCCCGATTTCCGGGGACAGTCTCCGTTTTAGATGACCTGTCCCTGGCAAAATCTGTCCCCAGAAATGTCCCCGATTTCAGTTTATCATGATATAGAAAAAAAGCTGCATACAGCAAGAGGTACTTACACAGTTCCGCCGCCGTCCCGATGTAGTAGAAGAGCGCTCCTCCCCCACCTCTTCAGCATTGTGGAGCAACCAAAAATTATCTTCAATGCAATACATGCACAAACTTCTTCAATTGCCTCTTGTAATGTCACATTCTTACTCTGTCTGTGACATTCGAGCCATCTCTTCAGGTGAGGAAGGCTCCAGAGCAGGTACGTCCTTCTCTGTCAAACCAACCTCCTCTTTTGCAGCCATTTTTATTTTCTCAACCTGCATTTTCAGGGTTTCACATTTTATTTTATTTTTAAAAAACCATGCTGTATTAGCCGCAAACACCCATGTATTTAAATGCCGGAACTGGATTTGTTTGTCCACATTTTGTTTCTGTCAGACATTGCGGGAATAAATCGTGATGTCATCTGTAGAAAGCGCTATTAAAGGCAGCTGACACTGAAAGGGAAGCTCTTAGTGATAATCTGACGTGTGAATCACACAGACTGCTATATAAAAACACATGGAAGCTTTGGATTTAATCTCTCAAGTCTAATTTTTGATTATCAATTTGTCAGATAAAGTGGCACTTACAGCCATACAGCGAGTAGATGGCCAGATTGATATGAGGCATCGATCATTATGATCTCCACACAACAGCAAGAGATACCCTATCAACTCACACCCTGCTGGTGAAGCCAGGTGCCAGAGGAGGCAATTTCTCGTAGCTCGGTGACATCCTGGCAAAGGTTTTATCACACAAGAGAACTGCCAAGCGCAGGGGAAACTAATAATACTCTTACTTACAGGTGATTTATCATAGCAGGCTGGGTCCATGGAGATATTGCTGCCTTGACGGGATTCATAGCTCAGGACAGGGTCGCCTGCCACGGGCAATTTGGGGACAGGCATGGGCGTAGCAGCGGTGTGGGTGATGAGTGGCGGAGTCAGACTGGTCTTCATTTCCACATGACCGTTTACTGGCACTACTGCTAAAATACAGAGGGATGGAGAAAGGAGAATGGTAAGGGGCAATGAGAACACGAGGAAGTGTGGATAAAGATAGCACATTTGGAGAAAAGGTAGAAGAGTTTTGTTCTTTCCAAAACAAAAGAACTTAAACATGGCAAATGTGTACTTCAGTATCAGAATCAGCTTTAATCAAGTTTGCTCACAAAAACAAGGAATTTGACTTTAATTCCACTTTTTTCTCAGCCAAGAGATTTATGAGGTATGAATATAAACAAAGGGAAATAAAAAAAATCCCTTTGTACATATACATATTGTTTTCCTGATCCTAGACCTGTCCAAGTCTTGGATGGAGAGAAGGTCAGCCCTGAAGATCCTCTATGCAAACATAATTGTTCGTTGTAGTCCTACTTTGTAGATGGGCCAAACTATATAGTGATGGATGTGCACAAAAAGAGTCTGAAGACGACCAACAGCTCACGTGGAAGGCTGAACTTCTTGAATTGCCATACTTATAGGGCAACATGTATATTTCAGCACATGTATTAATCTCCTGTGAGTGAAAGGAAACGGTGTTTGGCAGCAACACTATTTCAGAACACAACATGGGAAACGGCACTTTAACAACGCTATTATTTCCATCATCATTTAGCTGAGGCTTGGAAGATGTAGAAATGGGTCTTCCAGCCATGTTAGAAGCTTTAGAGGCACCTAAAGAGGGCGAGAGGATGTGATACAGTGCATCAGGACTTTGTACTGCAGTGTTCCCATTTGCTTTTCAGGCTGTGTGAACAGCAATACGGCCAGATGGGAACTGGCACACAACAAGTTATGAATAATGCTGCTGTCCTGGTTTGGTGCAGACCACAGAGACAGCCAGATATGTGCTCACTGTGTTTGGTCAAGAACAAGAGATCACAAACAAACAGTAGGTGGGGAATATTTGAGGTACACTTTAAGAAAACAGAAGGTTAACCTGCACAGAGTGCAAGTGTTCTTCACATCACATGGTTCAGATCAGTCCTCAATGGAATTTAATGTAAGATCAGTATATGTTACCCCCCTTTATGACTTACCTGTAGAAGGCGATAAATCCTTCTTACTTCCATTGACATCTTCCATACTTCGAGCAACAGAATCGATCTCTGAACCCGTTTTAGAAGCATCTCCCTTGTGAAATAAATGAACAAGGAGGTGTTACAGAGCAGAATTTCTAAAACAACAAGCCTCATTGTGATGGGTTCTTTCACTGTCATTTGTCAGACCAAACACAAAAGTGGGATTTTAAAGCCAGATATTACCACAAAGTCAAGTCAAGTGTATTTGTATAGCACATTTCAGCAGCAAGGCGGTTCAAAGTCGAATGGAATGATACATTTATATAGATGATTGAACAGATTAAAGTTTTGTTTCTAAACTTAAGCATTTAATTATGTTGTTTAGGCCAAACTCTTATCGATGTCTAAATCAATTCAATCATTTGCTATGCTTCAACTTTCAAGAAGCTGTGACACTTAATCCTAACTCTAAAGATGTCATGTCTAGGGTGAACTTTTGATGTCTTGGCATGTACGCTGGCTTTAAAAGAAATAAAAATAAATACATCATGTAAAAACCCATATACTGAGAAACAAAGGGGGCCCAACTCAGGGTTCTGCTGTCTCACGGTTTGGTACTTAGCTTTTCCACGACGTCACCATCAGATTTAAAGATTAACCGACAGGGAATCAAATTTTGATGCCTTATGAGTGCCTCCAAGTTGTCAAAAGGCAAATTACCAAAAAAAGCAAAGGGTTTCATTTTCAGGCTGGAACATCCAGGCATCCCAGGTGGGTGAAACGCCAACGCAGCGTAGCATGAGATCATGAGCCGATATTATTGAGTCCATTTGGTGATGTTTGCATGGCATCTGCATTGGTGTTACATGTGGTTTACATGGGATGTGAGAGCTTCGGCACTCATGTGAAAATATGTTTGCACTTTTCCAAAAAACAATAATCTGTGGCAGCCTGGCTTAACTTGTGATCAAAATGTGTGCTATACTTTTAAATGCCCAACAGGTTGATGTAGGAGTATTATATTCTTATGGCGTAATGGGCTCCAATGCCATTAAAACAGAAAGTTGATTGGCAACTGGTTGATGGGGTGTAACTGAGCAGCTGTGATGCCTAAACCACAGAGTTTTAAGTTTTATGTCCAACCCCGACTGAGGAGTATTGATGGCTAACTCTAACTGAGTAGTTTGTGTTACAAAGTGCTGGTATGAACAGTGTTGTTATTCTGTCATGTAAGGAAAATAGAGAAGGCACCTGGAGGAAACACGGCGACACAGTGACGGCTGTCTCAAAATTCAGTTTGACACTGAAAACTGCAGTGTTCTGCAATCAGGAGTGGTTGCCTGCCTCATTAATACACACAGCAAGCTGGATGCTGGTTTGTTACCCAGCAGCAAAAGAGTTTAGAGCTCAATTCCTTGTCTCTGTAGCTGTTGAACATATTGCCTACTGAAAATGTACTTATTTAACTTGTCCTTCCTTTCTCTCTGAATCTTTTCCCATGCTTCTCTTCTGGGTATCTCTTCGATATACAGATTTACTCTTTCAAACCAGTGGAAATAAAAAAAAAAAATAGCAGATATCCTGCTTGTATTTGTTCCACCTCACTGATGCCTGCAGATATTATTAAAATGGGAGAGGGTGCCAGGTGGATGCTGTATTAATGAAATACCGACCCAGTGAGTCAGACCTCTGTGGAAGCAAAGAGAATAAACAGTAGGCAGAAAGCCTCCAGACCAAACCACCATCCACCACCTTTTGAACTGACAAATTACTTTCTTGATACTTCGTACAAACTGAAAGGAATAAGTGGGTATGGCTATATTGCATATTGTATTGCCTTCACGGGCGTTCCGGGTTTTCTATTTTTGCGACCCCATTTGCATTTTCTTCCCGGCGATTAATGCCCCTACAGCGTACCCCCACCAGATTTGCTTGATCTGTGAAGCATTGGGGAAATGATGTAGCAAGAGTGGATGCTAATGAACTAGTGGCCCAATCAACTCAAGGGCCACTTAGACTCTTTCATGGTTTCTGTGATCATGCATTTACATATTTTACAGGCTTTCTTGCTGTTTAAAAATGTGGGCTCACAGCTGGAAATATCTAGCTTCCTAAGATATTTTGGAGTCACAGTTATACAGATTTAGAGGTTACCAGACGGAAGTTGTAGGAGCCATTTTCAGATCTTTGTTCATTTATAGACAGGTATTTTGTTATTTTAGGGATTTTCTGCATTAGGTCAATGACACTATGTGGTAAATTTAGTAAGACCAACTGTTTCTTTAGCATATTATCAATTATGTTTGAGATGGTTTGTGTTGTTGTCAGTTTTTAGGAAAATAATATAAGGTATCATATTTTATGTTTCAGAATTTAAGTGTTTCTTCTTTTCCTCAAGTCCTGGCCTGAAGTTAAAAGATTTCAAAGCAATGTTCACAGAAGCCTTCACTAATTCCTTCATTTTCTTCAAGCCCAAGGTGTCAAAATGGAGAGGTAGCAACTTTTTACGGTAACAATTATATACAATAAATGGACATCCTCTAAATGCTTCTTTCTAATGCAGTATCATTGGAAAGTAATTTACAAAAAATATTGTATTTGCTCTGAGATTTCCAGTGATGTTCAACGTAGAGCACGAAACGTAGAGCAAAACAAAATGCATTATGGATTCTTAGACAAAGTGACTGAGGACAAATTAAGACAAGAAATAGAATACTGTTTGCATGAAGTACTAAAAATCTTTGAGTTTTCAACATCGCATTTCTTTTCCAGGATTATAGTTTTAAAGTTTATCACAAAGTAACATATCGAAGATGCATCTTGCAAAATCTTTGAGCTTTATTGATGATATTTTTTCAATGCTGCGCTTTCATCTCTTTCACTCTTCAATCTTTTTAGCAACGTCGAGAAATTAAATCACATGAGGTAAACTGGAGTAAGAAGATGAGCTCCAAGGGAGTTCTGGTTTCATATTAATAGACAGGTAATATTATATTTACCTGTCTGCTAAGGAGCTGAAGATAAATAACCCAGCATGAGGGTGAGTAAAGACATCAGCTCATTACTGCTATTCTTTGGTCTGTTTTTAAAAAATATATATTTTTTCTTTTATTATGTACAATTCCTCCAAGGCAAGCAAAATCTATAATTTAGTTGTGAAATGCTGAATTATTGAAGAAAAGTCCGAGCTGGTATTTATACTGGAAAATTAATTTCAGCAGAATCACAGTCAGCAGCAACATTCTGCAAAAACATGATATGAATTTTTTATTTTGGAATAGTTGCTATTAACACGCATTAGAAAATGGTGTTCTCACCATACATCAGGACTTTTAGCAGAAAAAGCGAAGCTAGAGAAAATGTAGATAACATAATTTGGGGTGGAAATGAGCCTGAGGGTGATCCCTAATCCTAAAACAATCTGGTTGTATCGCTTGTTTATACTCTGCCACCCCAATTTAAGATTGGACCTGCGAGGAGGAGATGGGACTGTTTGCTGGTTGATAATTGAGAGCAGCCGCAGACAGGAGGATCTCAATTACGTTTCTTTAAAAAGGTTGTAAATAGGAAATGTAGGGAGGCTGTTGATAACAGGAAGTAATTGTTTCTGTATGTGTGCATGTGTATGCACACACAGAAACAAGGATTTATTATCTTAATACCAAAACAAGTTGCTCTCAGACACACCTCAGAGGAGGGTAAAAAGGGGGAACATGGGGGGTAAATTAAGGAATTCAGACCAAAACATTGCAGTTCCACTTCATATAGACCACAACTGAATGATTTCAATTTGAAAAGGAAGAATTGAAAACATGATGTGTCCCGTTTAAATGAGCAGTGTACAGCCATCTCTGAGGCTGTACACTGAACTGGATTTTTTTCTCTTCTTCTGAACTGGCAGCATTTACCTGGCTATGATGGGGACCACAGCACATGTTGTACACTCTTCAAATGAAAAAAAACAAAACAGAGTTTGAAATGGGGATATCTTTGGCAGTGCCAGCAAAGAATACTGAGAATATGGTCAGAAGAAACCGCCGGTTAGAGTTGGGCATTTAAGACGAGGTTTGATATGGAATCCGCATATAAAAGAGAACAACGCAAGTCACACTGCAAGTGTCAAGGACTTGGTTATCTTTTCTGAGCACAGATGAGCTCAGAACCTCAGTTATTTCCAGCAGTAAAGGAAACATGCAGAGAACAGCTTAGGGGACTTGCAGGTGATGGCATACATGCTCTGACAGCCTGGTGAGAGCTTTTTATGTGCTTATGGCAAAATGGATGACTGTAAATGCTTTTTGATGCTGTCACTCTGTTACACTGCTATATCGATACACCCGTTAACCACTTTGTCACGTACACCCTTTACATTACTTGTTAAAAGACACATTGACTCAGCCAGTCAATTGGTAGCAGCTCAGTGCCCATAGGCATCGGGACATGGTGAAGATGACTTAAGCGTCAGAGCTACTGGGATTTTCACACACGACATTGGTCCAGGTTTACAGACAATGGTCCAAAAAAGAGCAAATATCCAGAGACCAATTGTGTGGACGGAAAGGTCTCTTTGGTGTCAGAGGCAGACAGATTTGAGATTATAGAAAGGTAATAGTAGCTCGAATGACTGCTGGTTACAACCAGAGTACTATTTCTGGATGAACAACCCGTGGTAGTTTAAAGCAGATTGGCTAAAGTAGCAGAAGACAATACCAAGTGGAGAACAGGAAACTAAGACTACAATTTACACAGACTGCCCCAAATTGGGCAATAACTGAGTGGTAAAAATTGCCTGGTCCGATGAGTGTGGACTTGAGCTCCTGCTGGGCCAGAATTTGGTGCCGAGAACATGAGACCATGCAGGTTTGTATCAATGGTTCAGGCAGATGTTGGTATAATGGTGTGGGGGTGGTTTCTTGGCACACTTTGGGTCTGAAGGGAAAAGGAGGTCTGACATGGTACTAACCAGGTGTACCTAATAAAGTGGCTGGTGAGTGTATATTTGGCAACCATCCCGTGCTGAGGGATCTTCATGTTTGGCATTTCCAGGAATAAACTGGTTAAAAGTCTTGTTTTGATTGGTTACCCTGTTACACTGATGTGCTTGATACATGCAGCTCATGAAAGAAAAAAAGGACAGACGACAGGTGTGGGGCACAACCTAGTATTACTTACAACGGTGAGCATGTGGAGAAAATGAAGCACAGCCTTTTCAGAACATCCATTTTAGAAAAAGAAAAATCCAAATAGCATTACATAGTTTAAATTTGATTTAGATTTATAAGCTTTGGTTCAAAAATACACTGCAGAAATTGGCCTGTGAATGGCTCAACTACATCTGTTGGAAGTGGGGATTCTGACTTTCAAAAAGAAATGATCTAGTTAATGTCTGCCTATCCTTACTTGTGTCATTAGTGCTTATTAGGCCAAATGCCTGGGACCAAAATGCTTCAGGGGGAACCATGGTATTTGCCTTCAAAGAGCCAGCTATTTGCTCATCTTTGCAGTTGCTCATCTTTTCTACTGATTTATACACCCAAGATAGTGCCCATCCAAAAGCCTTGGAAAAGCTCCCATTCAATACTCTATTGGATTGGACTGGCAGGAACAAAGATTTTCAAAACTTTTGAAAAAACAAAAAAAAATCCCAACTAAATCTGCACGGCTCAATATCACCAAGGACAATTTAGTAAGGTTTGTTTTCCAATAAGGCAAAGCAGTCCCCTAAAGGCACTTGTGGCTAAGCATAGCTTAGAGCTGCATGCTAATATCTACATTAATGCCTACTAAATATTAACCTGTCAAATTAACTATGCAAAATGGCCTCCACAATGTTATTCATCATTCTGTCATTAATGAGCTGTGTGTCTGCAGTAGAAATCCAAGCTGAGAGGTCTACGGCATCACTGCAAAGCTGCTGTAGGCAATGATGAGGGGAAAGGGGGTGAAGAGGGATGGCTGAGAGGTAGGGGGACTGGGAAGGATGGGTTGATTAAATGGAGGCAGGGAGGGAGGATAGGCATGACTGCAGAGCTGTACATACCCCTGAGTCTACAGGCAGTTGTATTAGGCTCAGCTGGGTATGCAAGTCCTCCCGCTTGGTAATTTCCTTTTAGCGGAAGTGGCCGGAGAGAAGAAGGAGGCGCACAGAGGAAGGGGGTTACAGAGGAGAGAGGTGGAACCACAGCGGCAGACAAGAGCAGAAGGGAGAATGTTAAAGAGGATTCAACATGTTGAAAAATGTTGATTTCATCATGCTGGAGAACATATCAAAGCAGATGGCTGGTGCCATTCAGCCCCTTTATAAAACTGGAGATGTCACAGAAGCATAGAAATAGCATGACCATGTTGTACTTTTGAGTTGATCCCTGTTTTTATGTGCAAAACAAGGAGCCTCATTTACGACCGTGCAAGTAGAAGCAGATACAGCTGCGGGTAGATTCTTTTGGCACCTTTGGAGAGAATGTATAAAATGAATGAATCTTTTTTCACATCAATAAAATCTCACATTGAATAATTTAGGAATAATCATGCCTTACATTTAAGAACATTTATTCAGTGAGGGAATGTTTTTTTTTAAAGAAATAGCTGTTTCAAACAAAATCACTGGTGGAGCAATTATTGGTACCCAAACCAATTCCTTTAGATATAAAAACCAAGTGAAAGTTTTTCTATTTTATACTTGACCTATTTTAGTTGATATCATTTCATTCAGGAATCTGCAAGGTCTACAAAGGCCAATTTCTTTCAGCTACTGGCCACATCATTGGACTAGTACCAAGGTCTCCCTCAGCAGAACATGGAATGACCATGATAAGCGAAGTAAAAGAAAAATGTCCCAAAACCCACTGTCAGTAAAATGTAACAAAGAGTGGCAGCTTGAAGCTACCAGTTCTCCATAACAACAATTAAGGGCCATGTACATGTCAGCTGGTTGCTTTGGAGTGTTACTAGGTAGTAGAGATTTTCTAACCTACCGTCAGAAATGTAAAAGGGTGGAGTTTGCAATCTCTCCTAGGACTTATTGTCTTTGATCAGATGATAACAAGATGGAGCTTAACAAACACACGAAGTGGAGTGTGGTGAAGGCAAAGGGTCAATAATGTAGAAAAGCACCTCCTACCTAATGTTTAGTAAAGTTATGGATCTGAGATGCAATGGCTTTTTTTCTTTTCCATCGGCCCCAGGAATTTTATTGGTGAGTGTTGATAAAATGCATGATAAAATCTTTGAAATACCAGAAGCTTTTAAATACATATATAAAAGAAACTATCAATAAGACAAATAGTTTGTCAATGGGGCTTTCTATAAAATATTGATCAAAAGCAAGGAAAAATGCACACAAAATTGTCTCTCAGAGCTAAATCTGGGAGCTGACCTCAAGAGAAGACAAGATAGAAAAGGACTCAAGACTCTGGATGTTTTACAGGTCAGAGGGGTCAAACATGATTGTAATATAGGATTAGGCAAAGCCCTGAATGAGATTGCCATAGCATGATGACTGATAAAAATAATAGGGTTTCACTGTAACCTGGTATTAACAGAAAAATTTATACATTTCTCTGCAAAGGTTTCCTGAGCCTCTAAACAGTGGCGGTTTTATACCACATCTGTGAGGGAGGCCTGGTTGGGGCTGGTGTTCTTTCATGGGGGCACAGATAAAAAGAATGAAACAGGCAACACAATCATAGGGAAAACTGCTGACAGGACAGATGTCCAGAAGACAGTCACTGACACCCCCATGTATGCTCGCTATGCTCCATGGCAAGGGTCCACTGCCAGTATCACAGCAGAACAAGATTTTTAAACCATTGTTCCAAAACTGATTAATTTGTCTGTCATACAGTTCAAACTGTTTTAAATCATTTAAATAAGATCCAGCAGAATGGGCCAGAGTAACACACATTTTATCTGACTGTATGGAGAGCAGATTAACCCCCACCGCTTGCTTCTGACTAATTGGCTTAAAGGTGTTTCCTACTTTTTTTTTAAAATAAACACCTGTTGAAACATTTCCGATTGCAAGAAACATAGAGAGTCATTTTATGGAAACTAAATGCTACTACCCATTGGCACTAAAGGGAACACTGTTTGAAATCTACTGTTGGAAAGCATACATGCTGCCTTTTTTCAAGCTATCTTAAAGCAAGCTAGTAGATCATTTATTAATGTTTGTCTTAATACCCAATTACGGTGAAAGTATAGCATTTTTAATACCATAAGAATCCCCCCCAAGCTAGTGAAATGTTTTAGCCATATGCTGTCCCATTGACCAAAAGGGGATGTAGATAGTACCAATAGCAAGGGTACTAATAACGGTGCCACCAGTTATTTTGTGAGGATATCTCTAAATGTGTGACTTATCCCCCACATTGACTAAATGTATTCAAATAAGCACATTTATTTTAAAACTAAGTAAATTACCTCAGACATTTCCACTTTTTTTCAGTTTACTATAATATTACTCTAATAAAAGATTTTTTTGTCCTTTTAAAAATTTGCAATCAGGCCGCCGATGAATACATGAAGCTATGTCCACAATTCACAATATACCGTTCTCACCAAACAAGCATTCGCCTGCATTGGATGCACATACTGTTTGAATGGGATTTAGTGTGAAATGCCTGTTTATGATATCTTCTATATTTGCTTTAAAAAGTCACCAAAAAGACACAAGTCAGCAAGGTTGCACTCATTGCATTGGATACTTTACGGTCACACAGACAAACTAAGTGCCTGAAACAGATAGATACTGCAGATTAAATGGTAGCTAAAATGGGCATGTAAAAATAAATAAATAACTCAAATGGGTGAGTAGGGAAGCATATGTGGTATAGATAGCATGGAAGAAAAAGGTAGATCCAGTGGACAAAAGGAGCAAAATAAAGATTAAAAGTAAAGAGTCTTTACAGCGTGTAGAGGTGTGTGCTTGTCTTGGCAACACAGTTGAGCGCATCTCCTGGCCCACGTCATTCAAGTTGCCCGTTACCTAGCAACCCTGACGCAAGGAAAGTTTGACTGACTAAAAATAAACTTAGTGTTTGCAGAAAAGGATGTTAAGATGAAAAAACAGAAGTAAGGGAGAGTTAAAGCAACAGCTCTTCCCTCAGGGAAGAAAAGGGCCAATGGAGATTCTCACACTTAGATGTTTGAGTGTGCATCATGATTTCTGGACTTCTCTTTAACTTCTAACTCGAGTCGTTTTAAAACGCCTTTGAAGGTTGCAATGAAGTCCAAATGGATTCAAACATTTTTAAAAATCTACAATACAGGGCAGTGAGACATCCCAATCAGCAGAACCTGTTGGTAGCAAGCCCAACATACAGCTGCACATGCATCCACTAACTAGCTAACCAGCACATGTGCCAAAATCCTGCTTCATTTATCTGATGGTCTGCCTTTTCCTATTTGTTGATGTCAGTACAGCACCTATAAACTAGCGCCTGTTGGCTTCCAGCTGACTGCACTATTAAGAAAAACTCAACCCACCCCTTCACAACTAGAGTTATAATTGTAAACGGATATGTTTTCCTTCCGTTTATGGAAAGATTAAGTTTGAAAAGCTCTGAAATCAGAATTTAAATAAGCATCAGGGCTGAATCAGAGCTGGTTTAGTTCCCCAAAAGCTATTGCAGCTCATGTTTTCTTTGAAACCATTTTAACATATCCTTTCTATTATTAGTATTTTCACCACTCATTTAAAGTGTGAATAAAAACTGACTTAACTCCAGTTGTGACTTCTGGTGCTGAACTTTTATTTTGCTATATTTGCTAGTATATTTATAGAGAAAGTGTAAAACACATCTAGCAAAATATCTACTTGGTGCCATAGGTTTGTCAGTTAAGAGCTCTTCAAAAATATTTGTCTTAAAAATTATGGGTTTATTGATGTCTTATTTTATTTTATGTTTTACAAATAGGAACTTTGAGAAATGTTGGTATTTTTCTAGAATAAACAAAAAAGATTCTAACCAGAATGAAGGAACAGTACCAGAATCCATTTAAAATCAAGATATCGAGTTTTTTTTCTCTAGCCACCGATTTTCTATTCTCCATCGTCCTAAACCAACAGTTTGAAAGTGTCATGGATCAAAGCAGAAGTGCTTCCTGTCTGATTGTCTCAAACACTACTCTGGCATCTTTTTTCTGCTCTATTTTGCCCTTTACAGTCTCTTACAATAGGCACAAAGAGAGCACCATGGTCTATAAGGCATCAGAGTGTTTTTTCTGGCATTGAAAATGAAATATGAAAGAGAGGCTAAAGTTTGCTGGCAAAAAAGAAGAGAAAATAAGAGCATAAAAACAGTAAATTATGGAATTGAGCAATGTGGGCTCATGCAAAGTCTAGTCTCTCATGATGCATTGCACTTCACAGCAAGTAGAGCAATTATGAGGATTACCGCTGGAAAGGTGGGGTAGAGTGGGAGATGACATGGCTGACGAAATAACAGAAATGAAGATGAAGGAGAAAGAAAGAAATTAAAGTCTGCCATCAATGCAATCCTATACCAATATGCATAGAGTGCAAGAACGTGTTATCTGTGAGCTATAAGCACTTGATGTTAAATTCCCTTCACATCTTTTGTAGGCTCATTAATTTAAACCACGTCATCTTTCTAAATAATATGCCAGGTTTACCTCAGTTTGGAACCCTTCAACTAGGATGGCCACCAGCAAGTTGAAGAGGACATAGTTTCCAAAGGTCATGAGTGCGATAAAGTAAAGTGCTGCTACAGGGGAGGTGGAGGCCATGCCGTTATACAGCACCTTGTTCCAGTCTTCCTGGGTCAGGATCTGGGAGGGAGGAGGGGACGGTTTTAAATGAAAAAAGCCGATCTTCGCTGTGCAAAAATGTTCTTGTTATCAGTCAGGACTGTCAGGCAAATGTATTTTACTAACATCAGAAAGAGAATGGAAGAAAAGGGGGGTTGGTCCTACCTGAAACACAGTCACTATGGCCCAAAGGAGGGAGTCAAAGTTTTTCCTGTCCGGCAGTGTGTCTCCATCCCTCTCAGAGCCAAACTTACAGCCAAATAGATGCATTCCCAGGATACTGAGACCAGAAAGAGGGTGGGGAAAGGGGGGAAGTCACAAACAGGAAAAAAAGAGATAAATATTTACTTTAGAGTTAATTATTAGATGCAGGACAAATAAATACATGGATTACCGGCTGAAAACAATTTTAGGCTTGTCCTTTCAATGTAAAATATGAAACTATATTTTTACAGTTATTCTAGTTTTTGTTTATTTGTTTGAACCTTGGTCAATAAGTCCCCTAAATATTAGAGGCTATAACTTAAAATAACATTGTCCAATAGATTTGAATATACAGCACTGCTAATGAACCCTCTCCATGAGAGGGTCAATCAAGAATGTGCTGTGACAGAAGCCAGGGTTCGAAAACGAATAGGAATGTGGCGCCCAGTTCAGTTCAGCACCATGGACAGCGTAAATGTCAACGAGGCCTCATTGTACTGAGGGCTGGGACTTCTTCCTTATGAGTTTTACAACTAGTGACAAGATGAATAACTTTGCTTTTGCAGGTCATTTATTTTGCTTAGCTTGACCTTTCAAAACCTTTTATAAAAAGGTAGATAAAATGTATGTTGGCATGTATAAAAGAGACTGAGTCTAGGTGTTTAGAAAATAAATTTGATAGCCAAATCTAGAAAATGTATATAAACTGAGAAAAAGGCCATCAGAGAGAGAACAAATTGGCTTCAAATATCTTGTGCTGGTGCCTACAAGTCAAAACATGTTGTGCCTTGTAAAAATGCTTATACCCCATCAAATATTTCTGCAATTTGCTGCTTTACAACCACAAACCTTAATGTATTTTGTTAGGATTTTATGTGAAAATCTGAAAAAAAGAAATTTGCTATTGTATGATACAATTTTATTCAGACCTTTAGAGCCAATATTTCAAAATACCATCGTTAGCTGCAATTACAGCTGGTAAGATTTTTGTGGCATGTCTCCACCAGCTTGAGAGTGAATTTTCACCCATTATTCTACAAAAAAGAAATGCAGCGGGTGCAGTTAGATCAAATATAAATAGTTTTTGATGTAAACCATTCCATTGTCTCTCTGGTGGTGTGTTTAGGGTTGTTGTCCTGCTGGAAGGGGAACCTAAACCATAATCTAAGGTATTTTGCAACATTTCCCAGATTTTCATCCAGGGTTGCCCTGAATCTACCTCCATCCATCTTCCTGTCAACTTTGACCCAGTCAAGCAGCCCATGCTAAAGAAAAGCATCCCCACAGCATGAAGCTGCCAGAAACAATGTCTTAATGTGGAGATGTTGAGCTCAGGGAATAATCTAGTGTTAGTGTTCCTCTACACATTTAATGCTACATTATTTTGTGTCAGTTTGTCGTAATAAAATGCATTAGCGTTTATGGTTGGAACTTTACAAATCTTGGAAAAGTCCACAAACTATGAATATTTAGCAAGGTATTTCCCATTTAAATTCACTCTGGGAGAGGTTGGATATATTATACAGTTCTATGCAGTCCAGATAGTATGACAGCTATAATAATGACTACATGTGCATGTGTATTGGCTGGTAAAAAAAAGAAAAAACTACAGAAGCGCAACAAAAGCTGCAGAGAAGAGGAAGGCCATGCTACATCAGACAAGTAATTGTGGGTGTTATTATTATGACACAGCAGAGACTCTGCGTTGCATCCTGCCGTTTATTGAGAAAAACAGACCTCGAAGCTCAACTAGAGCCAGGGGATCAATGCACAGGCCTCCACCGGGTCAGCTTGGCAGCTGTTCACTCAAATCAAGGCCTGTTTATGTATGCATGCAAAAGAACTGCTGGTATTTTGTGTTTATTTATGAATGGATGTGTTCTAGTGCAAGTCACATGCATGGACCGCACACCAAATGTTTCCGAATTATGTCAGCTAACTTTCCCAATACTGTTAAAAAGCAAACAACATCAGATTTTAGAGCAAAAAAAATTCCTCAAAATATAAATAATTTACAATTGATCATATATTTACGGAAGCATATTGCTGCTACTGGACAAAATATTTTTTTTGTTGCTTATCTTGTATAAACATGATAATTATCTTGTAAAAACGTGATAATTATCTTGTATAAACGTGAAAATTATCTTGTATAAACGTGATAATTATCTTGTATAAACGTGATAAATATCTTGTATAAACATGATAATTATCTTGTATAAACGTGAAAATTATCTTGTAAAAACGTGATAACTTATCCAGATGGTGGCGCTAGTATGCTTTTAGTCTGACTCATTTAAGACGAAGAAGAAGGATGTGCGTCATCTACTCGAGAACTAAAATGGCAAATTTATGGGAATGGATCAAGTTTTACTTTATGCTCGCTAGTATCACCTTATTTTCAACGGAAATACGGAGACAGTGAGTGGCGGTTTTCCGTGCGAGACGTCCGATACGTCACTTCCTGTTACTGGCGAGTCAGCTGGACAGCGACTCGCCGACTAATTCGTACCAAATTACTCGTCTTTATGATTTCATGGAAGGCCGGGATCGTTTGTCCGGTTAGAGGCTGTCATGATAACGGGTGTAAACGAAAGGTTTATGTGGAGCAGGAGTGTTTTAATCATCGACCGCGTACAAGAGCTGTAGATACCAGGCGCCCTACTTTCTTCACCCCCAGCCGAAGAATGAGATATCCCTCCGCCTGTGATTAAAAGTTGTAAATTTGAAGAAACCACCAAAACAATGGTATGTTTGTTCTTTTAATTTCGTGGGGGAAAAAAAAGCCCGATAGAAGACAACACGATGCCAGAAAAGTGGCCGGGCTACGAAGTTCCATTAAAATCTCCGTGGAGACATCAAGAGGGCAGCAGACAGGTAAGCTTGGGAAGTGTACAGTGTTTACGTTTGTGTCACTCTTGATAAAACATATGCTTTCACATTAAGACAGCCATCTTTTAGCTTTGTTCTGTCTGTCAATTATTATCTGAATATTTTTCATCTCTGCTGGTAGGTTTTTGGGGTTCCGTTTGTAAAGTTATACAATAAGAGATTTACAGCAAAATATTTAGCCTGTCATATGACATTAAAGGCAGGGTTCATTATTCATATTTTTGCTATTCATAAATCTATAAATAAGTCACAGTTCCTAGTTTAATATTTAAATAACAAGCTTAATATTTAGCTCCAAAATAAACGTCTAGTTTGTAAGCTAAACATTTAATTTGGAGTTCAATATTTCATTTGAAAACTAAATGCTTGGTTTGCATCTTAATATATAGTTTACAATCTAAACATTTAGCTTTGTAATTAAATATTTAGTTTGGAACGGTGACATTTATAAAATGTATAAAACCCATTTTTTCCTCTTATAGAACCCAAACTATTGCTGTTATATCTTGACTGTGTAACCTTACCAATGGTATCCCAGCATAGGCTGTTTGTAAAAACTAGAGGGAATGTGTGATATGAATATTTGAATGAGTATGAGTAATGATGCAGGTGCTGCTCTATTAGCTTGGTGTTAACATAGTTTTAAGTAGTCTTGATATGTTTTATGCTGTTTGCTAAACTGATTGTGGTCTTGTTTTTGACAGATGACTGCCGCTGTGATGCAGAGGCTGACTGGACCGCTCCGTAATCAGTCACCTATGCAGAAAGATGCTGATACTACAGGCACCGAAGGATCACACCTTCTCCACGGAGATTTTAATGGAACTTCGTAGCCCGGCCACTTTTCTGGCATCGTGTTGTCTTCTATCGGGCTTTTTTTTCCCCCACGAAATTAAAAGAACAAACATACCATTGTTTTGGTGGTTTCTTCAAATTTACAACTTTTAGCCACAGACGGAGGGATATCTCATTCTTCGGCTGGGGGTGAAGAAAGTAGGGCGCCTGGTATCTACAGCTCTTGTACGCGGTCGATGATTAAAACACTCCTGCTCCACATAAACCTTTCGTTTACACCCGTTATCATGACAGCCTCTAACCGGACAAACGATCCCGGCCTTCCATGAAATCATAACGACGAGTAATTTGGTACGAATTAGTCGGCGAGTAACAGGAAGTGACGTATCGGACGTCTCGCACGGAAAACCGCCACTCACTGTCTCTGTATTTCCGTTGAAAATAAGGTGATACTAGCGAGCATAAAGTGAAACTTGATCCATTCCCATAAATTTGCCATTTTAGTTCTCGAGTAGATGACGCATATGCTTCTTCTTCGTCTTAAATGAGTCAGACTAAAAGCATACTAGTGCCACCATCTGGATAAGTTATCACGTTTTTACAAGATAATTTTCACGTTTATACAAGATAATTATCATGTTTATGCAAGATATTTATCACGTTTATACAAGATAATTATCACGTTTATACAAGATAATTTTCACGTTTATACAAGATAATTATCATGTTTATACAAGATATTTATCACGTTTATACAAGATAATTATCCCATTTTTACAAGATAATTATCACGTTTATTCAAGATAATTATCATGTTTATACAAGATAATTATCCCGTTTTTACAAGATACTTATCATGTTTATACAAGATAAGATCATGTTTATACAAGATAATTATCATGTTTATACAAGATAAGCAACAAAAAAAATATTTTGTCCAGTGGCAGCAATACGCTTCCGTATATATTTGTATTTAAAAAGTAATTCTAAAATTCATCACACTAACAGAGGAAGTGCACCACTTGCACTCTGTGGTTTTAATGGTGTGCGACAGCCTTTTTATTTTTAGGAAATTGATTGTTTTGTTGATTAAAAATATGTTTTTTAAGTGGAATATGTCGACTGGAAGTGAATAAACTTATTGGGGACACAGAAAAATGGATTGATTAAGCACTTTTACTTCGCTACAATGATCCTCCAGTCAAGAAATGTGGGTGAGCTTCATAAAAGGTAGCAGAAATCTCCTCATTCACCATTCTCTGTTTCGAAACACCCTTTACCCCCCGAATTACAGTATGAAATATTTATATTTGCTTCAAGCTGAGGAAAAAGACAAAGCTGAGAGAAAATGACACAACAAAGTGTATTCCACAGTGGCGACAGAATTGTTTAACTCAGTGTTGAGTTTGAGCATAAAAAGTTTCTCAGGTAGGACAATTTCTTTTTTACTGTGAGTTTTAATTTTTATGTGGTATCTGTCTGCGCAAAATGTCTGCTGTTGTCCATAAGGTGTGTTGTTAAAGTACATCAATAGCTAACTCTCCTGCAAACTGTCAATGATGACAGCTAGATGCAGCAGTGACTCATTTTTTATGATTGTCTGAGCCATATTAATCATACCTGGTAAATCAATCAGTATTCTGACGCCCCTAAAACCCACCAATGGTGTATGGTTGGCTTGGAGTGACAACTTATTGAAGTAAACATCAATTGTAGCTGGATTTACAGAGTTTGAGATGTGTAACATCGGGTATCTTTTGAATATGCTTTTGTCAGCTACATTATTTTACTGCAGTCAAAACCTCACAAGAAAGGGAGACTTTAAGTTGCTTCTATTCACTTCCACTGGTTTCCAACAGCCAATCCCCCTACCTGAAGATGAATATGAAGAGCATTAGCAGCATACAGAAGGTGGCAACATTGTCCATTGTCTTCATCAGCACCACCAGCTGCCTCTGCAGGGCTGGCATGAAGCGGACCAGCTTCAGGACCCGCATCAGCCGGAACGTTCTCAGCACAGACAGGCCGCCGCCCTGCTGACCCACGATCTCCCAAACACTGTAGCCACAGAAGATATCAAACCCACAATTACTATCTGTATATAAGTCTCAATCTATTGAGATCTGTTTTAAGTCATTCTAGGCTTAAAGTTGCTTTTTTATGGAGTGGATGAATGAATATATAATTGTGTTAAAAAGACACATTTCCACATTATAAACACCACTTAGAGCTGCGTTTGGCTAATTTGGCCTCTTTTTTTGGCTTATCAGCAACGTCAGCCATTAAAACAGTATTTATTTACTCTTGTGGACAGCTTGGGACAAAATAGTAAACTCTCCACTGACACATCCTGGCATCTGACCAGATGTTCTAGCATACAGTTGCCTCTTCTGAAGCTCTTCTACTCTCTGCCCAATAAATAATGGTGAACTAATCCCTCCCATTTAGGATCTATCTGTTTTTCAGAAAACTCTTAAAGATAAAGCTTAACCTATTCCAAAAGGATATACAGCCCCTTGGTGGTAAACATAGAAAAACTGGATCAGAATATATCCGTCCTGATCTATTTTAAAAAGGCCATTAGAACACCAGGCAGTAAGCATCAGAGAACTATTAGCTTGTATCTTTTGGAGAGTTCATTGCCAAAGTTTGGTGAGTGAGGGTCCTTACCTGATCACCACAATAATGCCATCAAAGATGTTGTAGGGATTTTTGATGTAGCCAAAAGGCCCATAGACCAAAACCTTGAGCAGCATCTCTAGAGAGAACAGGCTGGTGAAGACAATGTTGCTGATCTCCAGGGCATTCGTCAGCTCTTCAGGCTACAGAGACAGAGGCAAACCAAGCAGATATTGAATTCAGCTTTATAGAAAACGAGAAACATTTCATCTGAACTGAGGAAAAGCCAGAGAAGAACATCCATGAAAAATTCTGCTTGTAGTCATTTTGGAAATACAGTATGAATGCACAAACTAACGTCATTACAACCATGTGGCCTGCATTTCTCCTAAATTGACTGGTAAACTGTACAGGGTGGGGCCCACGATTACACACAGTGAGATGGACGTCACTCCTCTATGACCCTCTAAGTTTTCGGGCGTATAGAAAATGGAAATAAGTCAATAAATCAATACACACATGCAAAACCTAGAAAAAGACAGGAACGGGAGACAAAAGTGAGGATAGAAGGAATTAACTAAGAACACAAAACATAAAAAGGACAAAACGAAGGACACAGAGTGAAACTGAGGAAGAAACGATTATCCAAGAAAGGAGGGGACGAATGCAGGAAGGATGGAAAAAAAATAAAGGAAGAGTAAGGGAAGAACAGTAAGAGGGGAAAAAAGAAGAATGTGAAAGAAGAAAAAAGTGTTATGATTCTGGTTCTGTCTGCACTGTCCTCTGGCTTTGCTGTATTTAAGGCAATTCCATGCAGTTGTGATCCCTGCCTCTGAGTTGCAGTTAACGGTACTGTCTGCACCTGTTTCTGCTCCTTTATATACAGGAGCTTCACAGACACCTATTGGCAGATGATTTGAAAGCCGTGTGGGATTAATATCCAACTTTCTTTGCCTGTCTTGCCTTGCCCCTGCCAGCTTTTTCCATTGGCTTCTGATTTCTGGACATCGACTTTATGCGCCGTTTTTTGGTCTAAACCCCTTGTCTAGCCATTCAGATCTGTCTGCCCTTGTCTGCCTTGTTGTGTATGACCTTCACCTGGATCATGGATTTCCCTCCAGCTTCAGCCTGTTTTCCCTCATCTGAACTTAAAGGTGTTAGTGCTGAATTTGAAGCAGCAGTGCAGTCATTGAACCTTTCTGCTGTGACGTCTTCACCTATTCGACCGTCACTCTCCAGATAAAAACCGAGTTCCAGGGACAGGTGATCAGATCCATTGCTTCCTCACGGATTCTGAGAAGGTTAGCGGCTTTAATCTTGAGTTCTCTGTTTTTTCCACAGCCACTAACATGTCTTCGTCTTTTGCAGTTGTTCCTGTGAGTGCTACTGGCAGTTTCCCGTTTCCCATCAGTAGATTTGTTTCAATAAACCTTTTTAACTTGCTCCCTGTTTTTGGCTGAATTTCCAGGTTCTCAGCCCTTGTCATTGCAGAAAGAGAATGACAAGGAAGAACACAAAGAAATAAAATGAAAAAAGCATACGGAAAAGGAAAGAATGAATGACAACAGGAAGAACGGGGTGGCCTAGAAAGGATGATCACCAGGAAGAAAAGAATGACTCAAAAAAGAAGCCTGGAGGGAAGAAAGTATGGAAGGCAGGAAGTGTAGAAGGAAAAAAGGACCCAAAAAATTAGAGAATGAGCAAAGGAAGGAAGTCGACAACATAAGCTAGAGAGAAGGATCCAATGATGGAATCAAAGAAAGTTTAGAAGGAAGAACGGAAGGGGGAGGAAAGACATAATATGTAAACAACTGATTAAACATGAATTATGTAAACAAAAGTGTGTTTCCATATTTTTTCTTAGTTATCAAAGAACATGCCTGGAGAGTAGCTACCTAAATGTCTTACTTCATCATATTATGTAGGAATCCTGTTTAAAAGACCACAACTTTAACGCCTACTGTGTCAAATACGCAGCTGGAAATATGACAATGCCTGTGTGCTCTTCAAACATGACAAATCCAGCTGGGCATCTTTCTGCCGCATACGATAAACACACAACCCCGACCTTTTGTCTCCAAGCACAGAGCAGACCGATCACAGAAACGACACTGCTCACAGCTCATCAGAGATTTGAACTGCCACTCACATCTTCATCAACAGCCAGTGTGTGTGTGTGTGTGTGTGTGTATCTGGGTGGGTTTGCGCAAGCATTTGAACGCGGCGAGGCAAACAGGCAGCGAGAACAAGCAGACAGAGAGCTAGAACATGATCCCCTAGATAAAAGGCGCGGCACATCCAAATACGACAGGCTATGGAAATCAGACTTCTATAGCGAGTGTCTGTAATTATCGGTGAGAAGAAAAGCGATGCCGGGAACGCCGTCATGTGTCTGTGGACAGCGCAGATAGGCCTCATGAGGCCTTTCATCTTCCCTGCAATAAACAGTTTACACAAGTCATGAGGAGTGTGGCGCGCACACTTTGCATGATGTGACGCAGGGGATGGAATGTCCTAAAGACCCCAATTTCAGGTTTCACACACTAATCATCCATAATGTGCATTCTTGTACAATTGTTAACATCGATCTTTAAAGCAATGGGTGTGTTTCTATGAATAGATCCCTGCAGAAATGATGCTCACATTTACCTGGTAATGTAATGTTATGTAATATAATGTAAACTCTGTGTGTGTCACTGAATCCAGCCTGGTGGGCTGCCACTAATCACAACACACCATGACTGTTTAGGCAGGCATTACTTAACACTTGCATTTGTACACACAGAGAAGGAGAAATATGGAGATTAGCATCTACAGCTGACTGAGAGCTCCTTCTCAAACATTGAGGCACAATTTTTTAAACACGTTAGCAGCAGAGTCAGTTAGTGAGGATGAGATACTGTCATTGCTGATTTCATACATATTTTCGCTTACACAGCTGTACGGCTAAAACAATAGTTGAATTTCTTTTCTGCGGTTCCATTCCCAACAAACCGAAATCATACCATGACATTAATGAAGAAATGTTGAAAGTGCTTGCTACGTGTTGCAATCTGCCCAGTGCCATAACAAATATATTTGCGCATGTTTTTCAGAGAGAAGCATTGATGTGCTATACAATGAAAGTGGAAGCCTCTGGTTAGAAATGTGGACACTACCCGAGTCAAAATCCAACCCAGGGAAGCAGAAGCTCTTGCTGAGGTTTTTTTTAGACTGGTAACTATTGAGAGATGGAAGGCAAACCCACATGCATGGACCAGTACCGACCTTTTGGATGTTACCACTCAATGGAATTTAAACAGTCAGTCTTCAAGACTCTTTTGATTCAAGGAAAGAAAATGGAAAGAAATGGAGGAAAAAGAACAAAAACTCATTAGGAAAGCACTTCAAACGTATGGATATGCTAACTGGACCTATGTTAAAGCTTCCAGGATTTGAAGAAATGTCTCAGCTTCAGTGACTTGTGACAAGTCCAGTGAAGGAGAAAAGGCAGAAGGACATTTTATATCCATATATATATTCCATATGTGGCTGGATTATCTGAGAAACTAAGAAAGCTATTTTTTAAGCACAGTATCCTGGTGCATTTTAAACCTAGCTCGGCTTTTAGAGGGAGTCTGGTTCAACCCAAAAGATAAAACATCCAATTACAAGCGATCAGTGGTGGGGTACATGCACGCAAGTGCACCGATGTGTTCAGACTTCTAAACTAGGGAAACAAATCAACAGCTACAAAAAAAAATCATGAATAAACACAAAAAGCCCAGCTAACTGAATCTAACCTGGAGGGAAATGAGCCTTAGCAACTGTGAATTAAACATTTGGTACATGTAATATCCAAGCTATATCACCGTTCAAAATGACAAGAATAAGTATTTGCAT